>CAJQZP010001557.1:2632500-3307500 GCA_907164705.1 Parnassius apollo
TTAACGCTCTCGGTGTACGTGGATCCTTGTTGGTGCAATGATATTAGAGTTGTACTTGTTTTCAAAGTAATTACTACGCGTTTCGTATGTATTTACACACGAATATATACACTGCAACATATGATAAAACCTTTATTACTGCTAACGAAGCATTCTATCTTATTTCTCATGGGTGACAACGGTGTCTACATTTTGATTCTTAACAGAAGAAATGTCTATGAACCTCAGAACCTATTTACCATCAGATGGACTGTGTGCTCGTTAGCTACCCTTAATCTATTAAAATAAAAACATTGCTTTATATTCTAAAAGTATAATCAATGTTATATAAAATGACATCTGCTGAAACTATTTCATTTGTGAATTTTTATTTTTTAAGGTGTCTATGGGCCACGGCATACACTAATTATCAAATAGACTAGTTACTCGCTTGTCACCCTGAATATAATATTTATAAAACATCTCTTATTCCAGGGCACCAGCGTTATCTTATTTTTGGGATGATAACGGAGAACAATCTAATACTTTCGTCTTTTGTGGCTGTCACAAAAATCACCTTAACACCAAGCTATAGTCACACAAAGAATTGCTAAATTTTAAATATCCGACGTTGAACAAAATAACAAGCGCTAATACTGTGCAAAATTCTGTAGCTAATCGGTAAGAGCATATCGTTCCATACAGAAACCATAATTTTATCGTTTGTAGAAACTAATTACACCCCAAGAAGCATTCTAACGGACGCTTGTTGCTGTCAACATTGGCTTATTAAATAGTTTTTGACCATTGAATAAAATAAGTATCAATATCATTATACTTTTTTATATAGTAAATCTACAGTATACGGGCATTTAGAGCGAGTTCCGGTACGATGCGGGCTTGGAAAGTTCGCGGCATTCCACAGCCCTGTTGGTCCCTCGTGCCGGACTCTTGTGCAATTTTTGCATACCTTCACGAGTATGTAACGATACGTGTTTAATTTAAGGTTTGCGCGGATGCGTTCCGTAAAGAAGTATGCGTGTATACTTCTATACAAATTTGTTTTATTTTAAATACCCCATATTGTATTTGCCCCTTTTTCGTCTAAAACACTAATTTTACTTTGGTCACTTTTATAAAAAGCTCTAAAAGTAACTGTCAGTATCAGGTGTCATTTTTTTTTCAAGATAGTTACCAACCATATATATGTAATGCAGCCAAGTCATTTCCAATTACAAACTCACACACCAATATAGTCTAAATGTAATTGGTAATAAGAGTTGAATTGACGTGAGTAACGGACAAACTACCCGCATACAATGTTGCATTCAGGAAACTAAAATCGTCCGGAACAGAAAGCACAATGCAGCGTGGTCATAGATGAACGCGTCTTCCGTTCGCGGAATTACTTAAACTATTAAAATTACAATAAAATAAATTTTAATCACAATAAAAAAAGTGTTATTTATTGTCTATCTGCATACGATGATCGAACATAGTCATCATCATCATTACATGATATCAAAAGTCCACTATAGAGCAATGGCTCCGTCATAGATTGCCCCATGGGGCAATCAGCAAATGAAATATTTTTTTATATTGAGTTGTTATCAAGAAGATGCTATCGCTGATCTCCTATTTCGTTTTCTAATGTCGCCTCTTGCAACTCTCACGGGTTAATATGGGTAAATCCTATATCACACATTGTTACCTACTACGTTGTTTTTCTTTTTTTTTTTGTATCTTTTTTAAATACTTTCTTTAAAGAGACAGAAAATGTCACATTGGAATAGTTCTTATTAGTTTTTATTTTATTTTGTTTATTTAAGAATACATTTTTTATAGAATAAGGGTGACAAACGGGCACACAGTCTACCCGATAGTAAGTCGGTGCTGTGGCCCATAGTCATCTACATTTATCCTCGATTAAGAATCAAAACGCAGATGCGTTTTTCACCCCTGAGCACTAAGATGAAATGCCTCGATTCCAGTAAAACGGGTCTCCAGTTTTCTACACTCACCATACGAAACACAGCATTATTAAGCTGCTATTTTATGCTGGTATTCTGTGAGGGCGTGTTCCTTCCCCGGTCGAGCCAACCCATTCGACACCATAATATAGCTGCAGCGCGGCTCTACCACGTTTGAAAGAATTCGTTAGTACGACAGTGGGATAACCCATTGTCGTCAAGTGGGTGACGTAAAAGACAATTTACAGGCTAATGGCTAGTTTAGACGATGCGAGCTGCTGACTAGACTGTAGACAGCTACTCGGCTTGTCTACTCGTATGCCAGTAGCTCGGCTCGCCTTTGCTGTCTACACGACACTAATAGCTGCTGTCCAGTCTTGCGAATTACCGCGATGTCGAGTGAACGTGTTATAAAAAAAAGCACTGGCAAGCTACTACCGAGCGCGCCTAAACGATGCGAGCGACGGCCGAGCTGCTGTCATGTACGAGTTGCTGGCGGGTGAGCATGCGAGTGAAAACAAAAATGTTGAAGAAACTCGGATGCGAGCTACTGTCCAACTAGCACGTGCGAGTTACTCGTAAGTAACGTCCAAACAGTGCGAGTTACTGCAGTGTAGCTACTCGGCAGGCTGACTCGTACGCTAGCTCGCACTGTGTCTAACTAGCCATAAGTTTAGACAACTTTAAGAACCGCGTAATAAAATAAATGATGTGTGTTTACCTGCATGGCACCTCACGCCCTCCCTCTATTGAGGGACATAATCATTTACTTTTCGCAAGGTAACGCACTGCAATGCAAGCCGAACACAGCTAGTAGGTTCTAAAGATACTGATTATTGCAATATAATATTTCAAAATCGATTTGTTATTCAAATGTTAAACTGATATTTTGTTAATAAAAATTTATAACATTAAAATGTATATTCCATGATAGAGAGGCATTTTCAAGAAATGCGCCAAGTCTTGCGCATAACATAAAAGGAAAATAAACATATTTTAACTTTAATCTCGCAATTAGTTGGCAAACATTTCCGCGAAATTAGCCCATTGACGACAATTCCTATTACAGGTTGTTACTGCACTAACACACTACATGGGTGTATTAGGTCATTTACTTGCTAATGTATATAGGCCTTCGGACGAAGCATAATGAGCGTACTTAGTTAGTTACACTGTCACGCACGCAAGTTGTTTATTTGAGTTGAGCTCATCAGAGCATACTAGAATTTTATGTAAAATTAAACTGTAGATTCTTGTGCAGAGTTTCATTGAACCTACTATTTTATAAGCGCAATAGTGCCTCCGGTTATTAATTAATAAACATTTTTCCATTACTGTCATAGCTTATCAAAATCTGTGTTATTTAATGCTACGCCAATTATCGTGTTCTAGGGAAATTGAGAAAATATTTGTAAAGATCTACGACCTACGGCCGCATCTTCATTTTCGTAGCAGAATATTTTTTTATAGGATAGGGCTGATAAACGAGCACATACTCCACCTCATGGTAAGTGGTTGCGGTAGCCCATATACATCTACATCTACCGTCGATTACAAATAAAAATGTAGATGCGTTGTCACCCGTGGGGACTAAGATGAAACACTTCGTTTCCAGTAAAAAAATGTCCAGCGTTGAGCTGCTATTTTACGTTATATACAGCAATTTTCTTGTATGTTTTTAATGGTAGGATGTTTATTTACGCATAAGATGAAATTGCATGTTCAAAATCGATTCGGTTTACATGCTCAGAGGTATTCTATCGTAGTTATCAGAGGTGACAACGTATGTGTAGATTTCCTTGTTTTAGATTGTCTATAGGTGTCCATCGACTGCAGTCCTTGGACGCCTACAGACGTAGTAGTGAACTGTAAGTTCTTTTGCCACCATTAGTTTCATAAAACAAGATGCTTTAGGAGGAGGAAGAAGGTTTAGGATATTGCATGTGCCAACAAGAACGTTTTCACATATGATCTGGGATTACATCGTCTATATCCAAATTTCGGGCAAAGTTTTATTAGACGGCCTGTAGTATGCGCAAATTTGTAATAACATGCGACCGCTAAGCCGCTTTGCTAAGCACGGCGATTACGGTGAGCTATCCCATATTAAAAGAGGATTATCGAAGCAGAAATATCATCAAGGCGACTCTAAAACAGCGAAAAGTGAAATTCAATATTTAAATAATTTCAACAGATATCCTTTAGTATAACATTAAGTCTAATGATTTTTTTGTTTACGCGAACACTGCACATTTAAATAAATTTAGACGGAGGGAACTGAGATGTTCGACGACGTACCAATGTCATAGTTAACCACGGCTACCTCTAGTTTAAAATAAAATTATTTTATTTTTAAAAAGATTGTTAAAAAGATATGCGTAGATTGGTAGACATTGGGACGTCGTGCACCTCAGTCCTCACCGTGACCATGGGTGCTGTAGAGTGATCGTAACCTTGGTAATATAAAATAATCAAAATACGCAATATAATCCGTAAAAAGTAGTTGTATTTAAATATTAAGTATAACTGTAGAAGATAGAGCAAGAAGATAGATGAAAACGAGCACATAATCCATTACATCTATCCTGGATTAAGAAACAAAATGCTATTTCACACTTGCAGACTAAGATGAAATGCCTCTGTAATGACATAGTAGTTAACATTTTGCTGAATTGGCACTTTGCACTTGTGTCCGGAGTGAGCTCGGCGGCGAACGCCAGTCGTTCCCCGTCATTGCCCATTCTAGGCTGCTACCAAGTAGGAAATATTATTGTATGGCCAATATACTAATCTGTAAAATTGTGATTCTGAATACAATAATCAGTGACATACGTAATTTAAATTACTGAACCCGAGTCATATTGCGGGATTATAGGTCGAACTACGTGCTTGTTAGAGAAGGAATACATTGTGAAGAAACAGCGCGGCTTACTAATTACTATTTAAACCTTAGAATTTAATGAAGGCCTATACCTAGTAGTGACACGTATAAAAGTTGTAATTTAATTTTACTTTTACTATATCTAAAGTACTTTTGTGGCGCATAGTTTTGCAAAAATACGCAATAAAATAAATACTTATAAAGTTCAAGAAACCTTCTACAGTAGAGTGGTTCGGTATATTACATAATTTTGATATCATCATGTCTCAAACTCGGTGATCTTCTTTTAAAAGAAGATCACTCTACACTCACTGTACCATACAAAGTCTGATAACTAATGTCCCTTCTATATATGGAAGACGCCTAAGTTCAGCAGCGGACTTTGATGGACTGTAACCAATGAAAGAATGAGAATATGTTATAGCTTATATATATATATATATATATATATATATATATATATATATATATATTCATGGCTCATGCACCTGAAACCTGCCTGCCAATTTTTTTATATGATGAGGGTGGTTAACAAGCACTCAGTCCGGCTCCGGCTAATGGTAGTGGTTGCTGTGGTCCATGGGCATCTACATCTTTCCTCGATTAAGAATCAAATTGCAGATGCGTTGTCACCCGTGAGGATTAAGATGGAATGCCCCGTTTCCAGTGAAAAGGCTCTCCGGTTCTCTACACTCACCATACGAAATACAGTAAGTTGCTATTTAACGCTGGTATACCGTGAGAACGTTGTACGTTCTCGAGGAGCCGACCCGTTCTTGCTGCTATAATATAGCTGCAGCATGCATCTACCACGTATAAAAGCTTAATAATAATTAACGTTACTTAATTTAAATGGTCACAATATATTGTACTAGTGGCGTTAATATCATAACATTTTATTATTTCTAATACATCTGTGTCATATTGAGCAATTATAGTCAACCAAATCTAAGAAATACCTTTTGACGTTTCACATTAATTATTCCGCAATAACTTTGCACAAGCGTACTCACACGATTTAAAATAACCTTTTACGTAAATCCGAAGAATTATAAAGTTATCTATATTTCATTACAAAGTGTATGGTTTTTTATCATTAATTTAAATTTGAATCATTCAAATAAAGCAAAATATTTAAAAAATTACCAGTATCAACTTTTTTACTTGACGTCGTTTCAATGATATGTCGCTACGTACCTTACCGTAGTGTTTGGTTGATTAAAATTCATTGTTATGAGAATAATCGTTAAAAACATTCAAATAATCGAAACATATATTTTTTTAATGTATTATTTGTTTAATTAAATTTTTATTTTTAAAATTCCTTAAATTACGAGAGTCGTGAACAAAACAAGTTCATTTTTTTACTTTGTCAACGTAAATTTGTGTAGGCAAAATAACTCATATACAGGGACGCGTTAAAAAAAACCAATACGTAATTTCCCATCTCCCGCCATTTTGGGAGCACACTGTGCGTAATTTTGTGATTTTGTGTATGTCTTCTTATTTTGTGACTCGGCTTTGGCTTTTTGGATTGTTTCTTCTATGCTTCAACGAATAGTTGAAGCATATTCCCATATCACAAGGGATAATTGAGCAAAAGTGGTAGAAAAAACAATTTTTTTATTATGGATGACTTTTAATGAGACATTAATTTTGACTGCATTATTTAAAAACAAATAAGAATTAATCTAAACAACGACAGTTCAACTAGTTGAACTGAAAGTGATTGAATAGTTTATAAATTTATTTTTAATCTAGTTTCAATCATAAATTTTTATAACTTTGCCTCTAGAAATAAGCAGTAATAAAAAATATTAAAAAATTATCCGTTTCTAATTTATTCTGGTATTATTCAAACCAAACTAAATGATTACCAACTCTAAATAATCAATATCGATTTTTTTAAGAATCGAATATTGTACGCTCCCATTTTTTAGTTGGCATGCTTGGTGCAATAAGTCTGACAGCTGTCAAAATGTATTTCTTAGTTTTGGTTGTCTACAGCGATAATAGTACGACGAGATTATCGCGGATGATGATGAACACAGATTATCAACGCCATCCCCAGGCTGTACAACATACGTCCTCTATACAAAGTTGTTTAAAAATACTGCCGTTATTAAAATGGGAAAATAGAACGATATTTTTCAAACGTTTCTCTAAGTAAAAAAATAATTGGTTTGTTAATTTGAAGTCAAAAATGGATAAATATAAACGTTAAAAAAGTAACCGTGTAGTAGCGGTGTAAGAATCCCATTTTTTTTTGCACCCGGAAGGTAAGTAAAGGGCTACCCTCCGGGAAGCAGGGGAGGGAGGTGGTGAATGCACCTAGCATACCACGCAGCCGGCTGCGTGGTTAGGTTATCTGGGACTCACTATGAAAACCTAAGTGCATTCCCACTAAACACCACCTGGAACTGGCTTTGGCCTGGAGGGCTTTTCTGCCGTGTCGGAAGCGACCCGTAAGAATTCCAACTACTAAGTCGATTAAGAAGGTAATACTTTTGTGCTGGTCCCATTAAAATTTAAGAAAACCACTCCAAGAGTGGAAAAATAGGGAATGAAGACGTTAATGTAATATTTAAACGACACTAGTATAGGGGAAAACTTACTAAAAAAGAAGTAAAAAGAAATAAAATAATTTCGGCATAATACACAATATTATTATATTATATATATGGAAGTATTATACATACGGGAAATATATTTCGTCCTCCTTATAAAAAGCCTTTATAAGCTGTGCCATTAAATATTTATCATAATACGGTTTATCACTGAACCGACCCTAAGTGAAGTCACCACGTTTAGTTTGATGACTTCATTGTGTCGATTTTCTCAACAAAAAGCAATTTAATGGTCTATACGAGCGAGATCTCGCGGGTGGTCTATGTAATTACGTGTGGCCTTTATGAAATTTCACTATTTCCATCTCTGTCACACTTATGTTTCCTACGACGTGTGAAATGTATGCTGATCTTCCAAATTTTTACGGGCATGAATTATACATATTATATTACTTTGATTTATAAATTAACACATATTTATTTTTGATATTTTCAACCGAGGTCAATAATCGGGAAAGTTCGTTGTTTTTATGTACGTTCACCGATTTATCGAAAACCGTTAAATCGCTTTAGATGATTGTTTTATTATAACTATTACAAAAATACGTAAAAAAGGCTTCATGGGTGATCTCATATAAATTTGGCAAAAAAATCCATTCATAAGAGTGGAAAATAGAGGATAAAGTATTTAATTTAACTATATAGACGGATTCTAACTGTAATCTTGAACTTGTGATATCCCTAAGGCGTACATTACACGCTCATGCTCTTGCAGGTTGTCAGTTTTACAACAATCATAGTTGTGATTGACGAATAAAAGTTAAAGTTAAAGTAACAGCCTATATACGTCCCACTGCTGGGCACAGGCCTCCCCTAATTTCTGAGAGGGTTTTAGGGCAAGGTAGTGTCCGCCGCGCTGCCCCAATCCGTGTTGGCGAACTTCACATGTCTTTGATTTTTTCTTGTTTCTCAGACACGCCGGTTTCCTCACGATGTTTTCTTCACCGTCGAGCACGTGGTAATCAGCACTTAAAATTGCGATTAACAATTTCATTGGTGCCGGTGGGGATCGAACCCGGTTTGCTCGCGTACTGTGAAATTTACAGCGAGCACTAACCATCTGAGCTACCACGCCTCCCTACATTGACAAATAACCTTCCGTGTAATGCAGTGATTGACGCCTGCATGAGCGCGTAATGTACGCCTATCAGTCACCATCCGTTTTTTATCGATCATGATTGATGGGATTGATTGACGCCTGCATGAGCGTGTAATGTACGCCTAATGTACGCCTTAGACCACTTAATATCGTAAAATATTACACTTTTTTATAGGATAAAGGTGACAAACGAGCACACAGTACACCTGATGTTAAGTGGTTGCTGTGACCCATAGACATCTGCATCTATCCTCGATTACGAATCAAAACGCAAATGCGTTGTCACCCAGGACTAGTATGGAATGCCTCGAATACTTTTAATAAAAACTAAATAACGACTTTAAAAACTAATACCAAACCTCTGTTTTCGTCGGGGTTAATGATGTTATGTTAATACCTCATAGTTTTTGTATCATCTTTGTATATTTATGAATACAGTAAAAACAAATTTATACACAGTTTTAAGGCACCACTAATAGTTGTCAATTAAGTGCTCGTAGGTTGTCAATTACATCCAAATATGTTCTACATTTCGAAGTTACTAGAATAGCCAAAGACATTACGTTACATAAGAAAATTTGACATTGCGTCTCCCGCCATTGTTCTCGAATAATAAATACATTTCGTTATTTACGTCCGTGTGGCCATCCATAAGCGTGTTAAGATGGAAGGGCGGTTTGTAATTTTGTTCCTCATTAGAACTTCGTATCTTCGTAGGTGGCCGGCGGCCGTGCTCTGTAATCATGATATTCACAAATAAATAACTACAAATCGATAACTTTTACATTTGATCATATTGAACGTAACGGTTATATTGTTAAATGGTATATTCTCGTACTTAAAATTATATTTATTTATGCTAATGATGAGCCGTGGTAGCTCAAATGGTTAGCGCTCGCTGTAAATTTCATAGTACGCGAGTAGTATGCAAACCGGGCTCGATCTCCGCCCCCACCAATGAAATTGTTAATTTTAAGTGCTGATTTACCACGTATTTTGTGGTGAGAAAGGAAGACGTAGTGAGGAAGCCTGCATGTCTGAGAAGAAAACAAAATATATTTCTAAGGCTACGGTCTCCTATTAAATGCTATACGCGACGTCCGACTTCAGCGTAAACGTTCCGATCGGCGTCTGAACGCCAGGCACAGCGTCAGCGGTCAATACATATTAGCAACGGACGACGTCTAGACTTTCGATCAAACAACAGTAAGTGTGGTTGTGTGTGATATTTGTTCATAAAATGGATATAAATTCAACACTTTTGGCGGCGCTTGTGTTACTTGAAGAAGAGGCACAAGACGACCGTATACGAAGAAAAATAAAGGCAACAAGGCACTGATTATTTATGAAGAGAAATGAGGAAGGATGTTTCCAGCTATTGATAATGAAACACTTAAAAGACAGCGATTCTAAATTAACTGAATATTTTCGTATTAATCAAGAACAATTTAAACATATTGTAGAGCTTATGCAGGAGTATGTAATAAAAGTGCCATCAAAAAGGCATCCTAAGCCCATATCGGTTGAAGAAAAAGTTTTCCTTTATTAAATTTGGCCATTTTGTACTGACGCTAGACACGACGTTCACGCTGCAATGGTTCAAAATAACTAGAGACGCAGCGCAAAGCGTCTTACGCCGCCTACGACGTCCATACGCCGACGTCAGCGTGTAAAAGAGACCACAACAGTACATTTCTATACTGAGCATCGTAATGCGGCGTACGGCGTGACGCTGTAAGCGGCCGACGGCGTTTATAGGAGACCACCGCCTAAGACATGTGAAGTTCGCCAACACGCATTGTAGCAGCGCGGCGGACACTTCCTTGCCCTAAAACCCTCTCAGAAATGAGGGGAGGCCTGTGCCCAGCAGTGGGACGTATATAGGCTGTAACTTTAACTTTTTTATGCTAATGATAATATTACTGTTATCGTTACAGCCTATTTATGTCCACTGCTGAACATAGGCCTCCCCTTAGATTGCTTCATAGATTCATTTGATACAGTTGCCACGCTTGGCAACTGCATTTTTTTAACTTTAGTCGTTATCAGGAAGACGCTGTTGCCCATCTCCTGATTTATTTCCTTGTGGATATTCTTACACCGTCATTACAAGGTTATGATAGTATTATTCTAGCTTAATTTTACAGTGCCGTAGTGGCTAGGATAAGCGCTCACCGTACCGTACCGGGTTCGATCTCCGCTGACACCAATGATATTGTTAATTGCCATGTTAAATGCTAATTTTCCACTTGAACAGCGGTGAAGGCAAGTATCTTAAAGAAACCTGCAAGTATGAGGAATAAAAGTACTTTGAAGTCATGTAAAGTCCGCCTGGTCCACTGGGGCAGCGCGGCAGACTGTGACACCTGGTAAGACATGCAGGAAGTCAATGGATGCATGTGGCTCCCGACCGTGCTTTGTAATGTTCCTTGGGAGAAGCCTATGTTCAGCAATCGACTTGTGAAGGGCTGTAATTGTAATGTAATGTATTGATGATGATGATGAAATAGACTTCCAATGAATGGTTCCACTTTGACAAGCGTTGTTTTAAACGTGGTAGGGCCATACTACAACTACATAATGGTTGTAGCTCGTATGGGTCGACTCGAACGGGCAAAAACCACACTCTCACAGAATACCAGCGTAAAATAGTAGCTTAATGATGCTGTGTTTCGTATGGTGAGTGTAGAGAACCGGAGACCCTTTTTACTGGAAACGAGGCATTCCATGCTAGTCCTCACGGGTGACAACACATCTGCATTTTGATTGGTAATCGAGGATAAATGTAGATGTCTATGGGCCACAGTATCCACTTACCATCAGGGGGACTGTATGCTCGTTTGTCACCCTATCCTTAAAAAATAGGACCACGCTCTTACAGAATACCAGCGTAAAATAGCAGCGAGTGTATAGAACCGGAGACCCTTTTTACTGAAAACGAGGCATTCCGTCTTAGTTCTGAGGGGTGACAACGCATCTGCATTTTGATTATATTAATCGAGGATAGATGTAGATATGCACGGGCCACAGCATCTACGAGGTATTTCATCTTAGTCCTCAGGGGTGACTACACATTTCCATTTTCTCAATTGAGGATAGATGTAAATGTCTTTGGTCCGCAACATCTACTCACCATCAGGTGAACTGTATGTACGTTTGTCACCTTTATTCCATAAAAAGAAGCGACTTACGCAAATAAATTGTACGATAATGGAGGTGTTCCTTACCCGGCACCTACTTCAAAAGGTTTAAGAGAATCTGGGGTGTTTTCCTTTTAAATTATGATTTGAAAGCCGGCGCCATGTTGGAGGGTGCTTGAGGCTATACGAATATTTAAGCCCTGAAGAGATGAAATAATAACCTCACTTACAACGATAAGAGGCGATTTCATAGAGGACTATATCAAAATGTATTTGATTTTAATACATTATCTTAATAGAAATTTTTATTTAAAAAAGCCGAGTCAAAGAAAATTGAATGAATTGATTAAAATTGTAGATAAAAAATTGATGACAGTTAGGCTTCCTGGTTTTAACGTGATAGTCGTTTTGCCTTATTAGTCTAGTGTTTGTAAACGCGGCTGCTGATAATGATGTACCAGGTTCGAATCGGGCCAAATAACCAGTTTTTACTGTCAAGAAATTGTCAGTGCTACTGAGTCCGGCCCGCATTGGTTCTGCCCCGTGCCTCGAAAAGCACGTAAGGCCGTTGGGTCTTGCGCCTAATGTCTCTCCGGTCGTGCCGGATAGCCTTCCCTGTAAATTAAGTATCTTGGCCAGCAGATCCAGGCCTAGGCTCACGATACTTAGGTCTAGGGCGGCAGAATTTGAGCGGCCTTTTTGTTCCGAATGGAGATTTGAGTCTCACTAAAAGAATAAGATTTAATTTTTTTTAAATATTATCTACAATGCTATTTCGTATTTTAACAGGAGTGTCGCATAACCAACAAGAACTGTTTAGGGATTTATATGGAATTAGAAAGTTATGACGTAATTTAAGAAAATAATGTGATTAGAAAAAAAATGGTATAAAGCTTTCCATTTCCGCCAGTTGTATGCCGAAAATTAGAAAAGTTTTATAACTGAAACCTTAATACTGTCCGGCTACAGATTTGTTTACGGCTTACGAAAGAAGAGCACGCGAGTTCCATAAACTCCTCCACTCGGGAAATACGATTAGAGGCTTTTAATATGTTTTCTTTTTGTTTAATCGCTTACTTAACCTACTCCTCTGATATTAAATATTCCGTTTATAATTTATATAGGTGGTTGAAAGGAGGCGACTAAGGGAAATGTCTGGAAAAATAATGGTTTTCAATTAAAAGTGGTGTTACGATTTGGTTTATGCTAAAGTCACGGCAGCCAGTCCCAACGGATAATAGCCATCTGCGCAAGACAGAATTATAGTACAAGAGTGTATACGTAAGCACAGGTGTACTCTCTATTCCCTCACTCTCATATTCCTATGCGACCCGACACAACCGGTGAGAGATCCGATACATGGGGGTTGAACACCGCCAACTTCCTGAATTCTTATATATATTATAATAATTTCATAGACTAATTATGCTGCCCTTATCGGGAGGGTGTTGTGGCTGCGCTCATCAACCCTGCATTCTAATTTTGGAAAGGCAGTTTCCCAGCTGAAGAAAGAAAAATTTGGCTTGAAAGTCGATTCGAAAATGCGACTGCATTGTTTTATGTATGATGAGAGAAATCGTAGAGACAAAAAGTTGCCACAGGGCAAACCCGTTGTTTTCAAACGCTACGGAACATACGTTAAAAGTTTTCAAACACAGAAGCTCGAGTTGCATCGTGTGCGTTTATTTCACACGAAGAGATTTAAAATAAAATACTTAGTATATCATGAACGGATCGAATCGACCGAGAAAGGACCATGTTCGCACTGGGTACCAGTGTTAAGTAGCAGTTTAATGCTGCTAACCTAATTATTGTAAGGAAGTATGATGGCAACTCTCAAGTAGATATTCCTTCTTAGACCTCAAAATCAAAAAGGAGGGGGTTCTATACTCGATGTGTTTTACTTATGAATTATTAAATTTTATTAAATAGGCTGTGTACTTTATGGATGATCCCATTTAAAAATTGCCATCCCTAAGGGGTGAAAATAAGGAATAAAGTTTTTATTTAACTTTTTAGATAATATTCTAGTTGTTAGTTGTTTATTTGAGTCCTATAATATATGGTGAAAATCTAATTTCAAAAACTGAAAGAATGAAATAATTTTCCACGTAATAGCTTTGAATTCAGGGCTTCAATCTAATTAATCTTCGATACACTATGTCTTAGCACTGACTTCAGAAGCTATTATGTGAATGTGAAAATTATGCTTTTTAGTTTTAGAAGTCGGTTTTTACTATTTATTAACAGTTAACTCTTTATGTAAAAATTTAAATTTGAAGATTCATCAATATGGATCTGGGTGTCTTATATAAGCATCATCAAATAAACTGAAATAAACCTGCTTGTCTGAAAACTTAAAAATATTTCGAGGTCACGTGATAATCAACCCTGGGACTGTAAATTATTTATTTATTTAATATTCTTTAATTTTATTTATACAAAAGAGGTATGCAATGGGTAGTCATATTGCTGAAAGCAATTTCTTTCAGACAGCCAAAGTATGGACAGGATTGCAAAAAGAATATATTAGATCTTCGTAGATCAAGAGTTGAAAAAAAGTTGCAGATGAGTTTGAAATGTAATTATATAATTACATTACGGCTTCGGAATACTTGATTAAAAAAAAAAGATAAAATTTTAATCAAAAAGTTACCTTTTAATACTTATGCAACCATTAGTGAGTAAAAAAGCCGTATTTGTCGCGATTTGTATACATTTTAACTTTGTTATGTCGTAACTTTTATTGTTTGGGAAGAGTGCAGCACATTGAGCCCGAAATAGCGGAAAAACTTTATAACAAGCTCGTACCCGCTTCACGTTTAATACTTCAAACCGTGTTTATTTTTTCAACGTCGCTTAGCAAAATGCCGCTTTGAAATTTGAAAAGTAAAAATAATAAATGGCGCGTAAAATTCTCACACAGATTATATCGCAAGTTGAATAATCAACGCGGTAAACAAAACGATGTTGCCAGTTGTTAAGAACATAATGTTAATTGAATTGTCTTGTTTGCGCTGTATAATACTGGCCGGATATTAAAAAACAATATAAAAGTATAATAGAATAACTCGTTTCAACGTTTATAAAATGTAATATAATTAAATCAATTGTATTTTAAAGGAGACAATTCCTTTTTGTATGTAGAACGGGCCCACCACAAATCGTGGCGTAACTTAATGAAATGCATGTTGATTTATTGCTTATAGTCTCTAAATTACAATAGTAATATTAGTTTTACCGCATCTAACCGGAATACAGAGAAATTAACAATTGAATATGAATATCACAATAACCTTAAAACAAACTCAAAGCGTTTGTCTAGTAGTTTTTATCTGTATTATAAGTGAAAATAGTGTACTGATGAGAGATTAATATCTCTGAATAAATAACCAGTGCACTATTAAAATAGAAAACCATAGTGCACAGATAAAGAAACGTGGTGTGGAAACTATTTTTTACATTAATTGATTCTTTAGTGACTTTCTTGTAATAGTACTCATGTAGTATTTTATTATATTATTTCACGAATGCGGTTAGATTTTTATGAAATCTTAAGGCCGTTTACTATAATAAATTGGTTTCTTTTTTTATGTATTACCATTAACTTCCGTTAAAATTTCTAGTGAGCTCAAAAACGATTGCCCCCTTCCAAAATGCAGTGATACCTATTGAAAGTCATAAGGTTATTCTGGCATTTTCTATGGATGGTCGCTTATATTTAACTACCGTCACCGTTACCGCTACAGCTTATCAAAGTTCACTGCTGTACATAGGCCTCCCCTATAGATTAATTCACAGGGGCGCCATTCATATTTGCCATAGTTGCCTATCATTTTTTTCTTCTGTTTAATAAAAAATAAGAATATAAATTTCTTTGCAACCTTCCGCTAAATAAATACAGTGATGTGTCTTACCTGGATTGAAGAGCACCTCCCGCCCTCCCTCAATTGCATGCACTAACTCCGTCACCGCTAGTCCCAGCACCACTACTCCCAACACCACTATTCCAGGTAAGACACAGCATCGACGATAATACGACACGTGTTTCGCCTCTACACGAGGCATCTTCAGGTAATGTAGACTCTACGGCGGCTGACCGCTAAGAAGGGTAAGACACATCATTGTATTTATTGTATTTATTTAGCGGAAGGTTGCAAAGAAATTTATATTCTTATTTTTTATTATAATGGATTTCCGCAAAGTAACGCCTGATTCTATCAATTATTTCTTCTGCTTTCTAATAGCTCTTCCTCTCCATCCAATTTAAATTACGGACAAAACAAGAAAAGCATGAATGAAAATTAAAAAATGTCTTAATTCGTTACTAAGTAGCTGTCTTACCACCTGATTTCTACACAAGATATCAACTTCAAGTGTTGCTCTTTAAAACACGTTCCGAGTGCATATTGTCAGTTTTTTTACAAGCCACTTTAACCACCCAATAATCTATAAGTTGTTACTTGAAAAAGCTTTCTCGCCATTGTAACCGGCACCATATGAGGATCGAGTTGAAAGGCGTCACACATGTGGAGGTCTTGACATATTTTAACGCGAAAAATGCGCTTTTGAACTCAAATATCTTAGTGAAAGACGCCGTTGCAAATGAAGGTTCTGAAACAAAAATATTTTCATTGTTACTTAATGAAAAGTAAAATATCCACTAACTCATATTGTTCTTTGCGTGTCGTAAGAGGCGACACAGCGAGATAAGTCCGAAGATGGCCAGCTGCGTCTTTCTAATATTTTTTTTATAGAATGATGACACACAAACGAGCACACAGTCCACCCGATGGTAAGTGGATGCTGTTGACATCTACATTTATCCTCAATTAATAATTAAAATACAGATTCGTGGTCACCCCTATATCCTATCAGAACGCAAGGATTAATATGTCTCGAGGATGGAATGCCTCGTTTCCAGTAAAAAGGGTATCCGTTTCTCTACGCTTATACGTAACATAGCAGCGTTAAGCTGCAAATTTACGCCGGTATACTGTAAAATCGGTGGTCCTTCCCCGGTAGAACCGACATACTTCTGCTACAACCGTAATATATCTGCAACATGACTCTACCACGTCTAAAAGCGATGGTGTAAACAAGATGATTATACCGCCATTTATCGGGAGCCATAAGATATTTCCATAATCGTCTTTTACAACACCCATATGACAAAGTATATGATAATGGATCCTGTTACGCATCTACCACACAGCACTTTTGGGACTATTGTTTACAACTTATGCGGTTTAGAAAATAAACTTTATTCTTAGCACGGACTCACTACCATATAGTTGTTCAACGTTCCAAACTAACGGATATGACTCGTTCAAATACTGTCCGCTGAGGAGGGAGTATGTTTATTTTACTAGCATCACACAAAGATTAAAGACAGCGGGGGCGCTGATTGCCTCATGAAATTATATTTAAAACATCAACTAAATCATAGCGAGCTATTTACACTTGTTTAAAAATATTTTTTTCTAAATTTAAAGTGATATTAAGCTTACAGTTCACCCCATGCTAAATGGCTACTGCAGCATATGGATAATTGAAACCAATTTCAAGCAAATAAGGCTATAGATACGTTGTGAATTTTGAGGACAGAATACCAGCGCAAAATAGCAGCTTAATGCTGCTGTGTTTCATATGACGAGTGTAAAGAACCGGATACCCTTTTTAAAACGGCTTCATGGGGGGGAATCTTAATCGAGGTTAAATGTGGATAGAGTAGAACAAATGGTTATGAGGCACTCTATTACCTACTGTGGATTTGATAGGCGGCAATGAATATGCTAATGATGTATTATGAAAATATCTACTTGTATAATAATTTCATTTCATTTATTAACGTGCACAACAGTAAAAGTCTATTAAATTTAAACTTAGTCAATAAAAGATCCGAATGGCCGAAAAGAATTGCACAATAGGAGTGACGTGTCGAAATTTCTAAAACATTATCGATTATTCGTTACAGTCATTCACTAATCCCTTTCAATGTCTTAATATGGCATGCTTCTTTTTACAGTCGTCAGAAACGCATGTGCAATGGAGAGGGGAATGGAGATAGAACGTTTCCCCTTCGTCTATGTATGGTCAGGAACGCAGTCTCCGAATCGAATGAATATTTACGAGGAAGCCCTTGTCGAGTCGCGCCCCCCGTGCCATCGCAGCTCTGTTCAACATTGAAATGTCAAACGATGCGGTGGCACATATTAACGCCCGGATTCAATGCCGTTCGCCCCTGCTTTAGGGATGTGCACGTTTGTTGTGTGGCGCAAGTTACAATCGATAACATGTTAGATATTGGAAACAAAATGTGACGAAAATTTACGTTTTTAATAGGCATATTTAAATGACTACATCCTGCTCTTTTATAGTCTGTGTTTAAAGACATTACTTTTTTTTAAAGAATTAAGAGTGACAAACAAGCACGCAGTCCAACCAATGGATTATGTGATCCATATACATTTACATATACCTCAGTTAAGTATATAAAAATTGCAGATGCATTGTCAGCCTTGAGTACTAAGATGGAATGCCTCGATTCCAGTAAAAAGGGTCTTCGGGTCTCTACATTCACAAAATGAAACGAAACACAGCAGCATTAAGCTGCTATTCCCTCTTCTTTTTTTTTGTCCTTCCACGGTCCAGCCGACCCATTCATGCTGTAACCATAATATAGCTGCAGTGAAACTCTTCCACGTATATAAACATAATTTATTTATTTGAAATTGGTATAGATTGAAAATTATATAAACATGAAGGACCTGCATCGATGACGGACAAAACTACGCGGTACTAACAGTAGTAAAATATTTCTTAAAAGTTTTGCTCTATTTACTTTTGGTACTTTCGTGTTATCTGAAAAATAATTATTTACGTATGAATTCAAAACACGTAAGTGTTAGTCCACTATCTGATTTATTTTATACATAGTAATACATGACATGTTATTTTAAGCGTAAGATAAATGTAAACACGAGCTTCCAACGTCGCGTGTTCGAAGAACTGATAGCTCCAGAATGACAGTACAACGTCTTCACACTGCCTGTTGGAAGGTTATCGCAATAGGTTCGAATAGAATCGCGTAATTGGCATAATCTTGACACGCGCTTGTATGCTGATAGAATGTGTCGTTGATGCCTTTTTGCATTGTGCCGAGAGCTTTAGCGGTAATATGGTTTAATTATTAAATAACTTTCATACGTAAATTAAACAGTACGCGAGCAACCGGGATTAAATTATTATACTTTATTTCCGCCGGCGCCAATGTTGTTAATGGGAAGTGCTTGAAGGGTTAGGAAAACATCGATCTTAGAAATGAAATATTTCGAGGACATGTGAAGCTATAGTTATCAGGAAGATGCTGCTGCCCATCTCCTGTTTCAACTTCCACCTGTCGCCTCTTACAAAACCCACGGGATACGGCAGTGGATATTCTTACACCACTATTACGCATCTGGAGCAGTGCGGCAGACTAATTGCACCCTCTCAGAAATAAGAGGAAGCTTGTGCCCAACTATATATATGTCAGCAGTATGACATTAATGCGACAGCAGTCTAAGGTTCCTCAACGATCGTGGGTTCGAATTTGCCATTCGACTATCACCGTAAAGAAGTCTCGACACAAATATTTTAAGCTAAGCTGAAGTTGACGGATGTATTTAAACACTTAATTTAAAAAAAATGTAAAGTTTGAGCTCAATCAACAATCTCGTTCTCGAACATCGATCAAAAAGTTTTATTTAACTCGGTTAATAACATCTTAGCAAATTAAATAAATTATTGATTTAATTTGCTAAAATGTATTATTATATTGTAAGTAGTGTAGTGTATTGTAAGATTGATTATCAATTAATATGTTATGCGAATGTATTGTAGCATTGAAATGTTCATTTTGGGCAAACCTCGAATCAATCTCTGATGATATTTGCATACAAATCGTTTTATATATTAAGTTCATTTAGGTAACAAAAGACTAAATTAAAATAATTTTAATACAAATTTAAACATTTACTGAATGGAATTTTACACAATATAATTAATTTTTTTAATTTTGAAAAAAAAATGGTTTACAGGTTGTATCAGTGTCAAATCAAACGGTCTGTTTTAATTAAAAAGCCAGGTATATTTTTCAAACGTTATCCATATTTAAAGAAAATTAAAGAGTTCCAACAACACAACAGAAATATTTTTTGTGTAGATGAAACGTGTGTTGACAATAATTTAACTTTCAAAAAGTGTTGGCAAATGACTGGATCAAAATAAAATACACTCATGGTAGTCAGTGCAGGAGGCAAAAACACATTTCTACCGGGGACTTCTTTGATATTTAAGGCCGGTACTACTACTGGCGACTATGATGAACAAATGAATGGCGAGAATTTTGAGAAATGGGTAGTAGAAAAGCTTTTGATTTTATACACCTACATCTAACCTCAATTAAGAATCAATATGTTGATGTGTTTTCTCCCCCGAGGGTTACTATAACCTCGTTACCAGTTAATAGGGATTCGAGTTCTCTAAACTCACCATACTAACCCAACAGCAATAA
The DNA here is from genome assembly GCA_907164705.1 of Parnassius apollo. NCBI lineage: Eukaryota > Metazoa > Arthropoda > Insecta > Lepidoptera > Papilionidae > Parnassius > Parnassius apollo. Next base: position 2,652,754 of record CAJQZP010001557.1, read on the forward strand.
GCTGATTTTTCACGCTGGTATTCTGTGAGCGAGAGGTTTTTGATCGATTTCTAGCGTGGTTCTACCACGTTAAATTTATTATTTTTTTCTTGCCTTAAAAATTGTAATATCCGCCTTTTCTCATGTCTCGCACTATAACATTTATTTAATTTTGATTCACTATTTTCTAACGTAAATTGTAGTGAACTCTATTACCTTGTAAAGAAAGTTTATATTACACCATTCGCTTTTTGTACGTATGAAACACTAATCTAGTTTATCCCGGCTTTTGTAAAAGGCGGCGAACCAATTGGTTTGTAAAGGAAAGAAATTTTTATAAAAAAGTTTAGAATAATAGAGAAGGGGATTTATTTTTTTAAATTTTTTAAGATGATTTAATATAATTAATATTAAATAATTAATATAATGGGTCCGATTTACAGAAATCCAAGTTGTAATGTATTTCCACGTTTTGAGGTTTCTAGAATTTGATTCCACTGTTTATGAAGGGTGTTTATTTTATTTAATAAACCGACTTGACAAACGAACTTCAACCACCGATTCAGATAAAGAAGTCTTCAGATGCGTTTTCACGTGTGATGATGGGATGCCTCAAAGTTTATAATTACAATCGCTCTCTATACCCTCTAGAGCGAAACACAGCAGTACAATCACTGTTATTTAGCAGCAGAAATAGGTAATACCTCTCCAGGCGTACTCCTTACGGACTCCTCTCTTAGCAGGAGTCCTACTATCTAGAAACATTTGTATCAGCATGTGTATACGTTTAACGTTGACTGCCTCGTTGGTCTAATGGTTGTAGTAGTGCGACTGCTGATCATAAGGTCCTGGTTTCGAATCCCAGGTCGGGCCAAAAAATCAATTATTGAATTTTTCCGTCAATTAATTCTCAGTAGCTGATCGGAGTCAGGAAGTCGGCGGTGTCTCACCCCCGTGCCTCGGAAAGTACGTAAAGTTGTTGGTCATGCGCCTGATCTCTTTATGGTCGTGTCGGGTTGCTGTCGCATCAGAATATGAGAGTGAGTGAATAGAGAGTGCACCTGTGCTTGCGCATACTTTCTTGTACTATAATCCTGCCCGGCGCAGATGGCTAGTCTCCGTTGAGGCTGGCTGCCGTGACCGATATTCGTTCTGAGGGACATTATTATATGTTAAACGTAAATGCGTACTGTATATTAGTAATTCTATTGTGTCTATCTAGAGTATATCTAGAAAATAAAATGATGATGATATCGAATTCAATATATTATATATAAGTAATAATTTAATAAATTTTCGTCGATATTGAGTATTATACAGCCGATGAAATGTTTATTAGAATCGATTATGTGTTTTTTTTTAACAATTCGGTTTTTCAATTAGTTACTAAACTGGAACATGGGGTGCTAGCACACCCAATCAAAGCATCACTTTTATAAATATAATTTCAATAACCTGTCGTTGATTCTTGGTTGTAAAACGCAAATTATTAATGGTCTACGTGATCTGGATAGGCTTCCCCCATAGTTTCCCGCACAGGGGGATTTGTGCCATAGTTTGGCAGGGGGTTGGCAACTGTAGTTTTTATTATTCTTTATCTGGATGTATAAAAAATTTGCAAAAATTAACTGTAACATCGGGTGGGCCCGTATGTTATCGTTAGTCCACTTTGACCCATATCACCTATACACCTAATTCTATCCTCGATTAAGATTCAAAATGTAGATACTTTGCTGCTGCTGAAACAAAGAAGGAATGCCTCGTTGTCAGTAAAATGTCCACATACACAATAAAAAAGTCAACATAGTAGTAGACAATTTCTCTTCCAAACTCAGTTCATATCGCATAGACGTCGATATGAACTGAGAAATCCGTCCAAATCGAGCCAAAGTTTTTTTTAAAGAATAAGGGTGACAAACGAGCACGCAGTCCATCTGATGGTAAATGGATGCTGTGGCCCATATACATCTATATTTAATTCGATTAAGAATCAAAACGCGGATGCGTTGTCACCCCTGAGGACTAACTAAGATGGCATGTCTCGTTTCCAGTAAAAACGGGTCTCCGGATCTCTACACACACCATACGAAACAGCAGTATTAAGCTGCTATTTTAGGCTAGTATTCTGTGAGAGCGTGGTCGTTCCCCGGTCGAGTCGACCCATTCGTGCCCGTATAAAACATTTATTCGCTTTAAATAACTGTCTACTCATAATATATAAACTTACTGAAGTAGATGCTCGTCTAGGATAGGGTCCGGGCTGAATTTGTCAGGGATCGACCTTCAGCGAATCGATGGGGCCCCAAATAAGTTTAAACATCCGTCTAGGCCCGCGGCGTTATTGCATTACGCTGGGACTTGGGGTCCGGAGTCGCTCGATAGAATTGAATCGGAGCTGACTGAAGTTACGCGAGCGTAGTATATATTTTCACTTCATTTCACTTATAACTTCCTGGTAATAAATACGAGTAATTACGTGTTTATTTACGAAATCGAAGCGACAAACAATCTCACTGTCCATCCGTTAGTAAGAAGCTACTGCAGTCATTGTTCATACCAGCAACACGCTTCAAAACATGAACGCTTTAGATGAGTTTTCACCATTGAAGACCAAAAAATAAAATACTCTTCAGTCCGTAACAAAGCAGTTCAAGCGCTGCTGTTTGGTGTCAGAATTGGAAAAGAGTATAGATTAGACGATAGATAGAGAGCGTAGATGTAGAGTGCTATTGAATCTAGATGGACTTCTGATAAAAAATGAGTCCATCACCTCGTAAAAGCAACAGCTAGTAAAACAACGTTCAACATTCTCCTGTTTTAAGGTGAAAGCGCCAGGCTAGCCCGCGAAATTCAAATTTTCTTACGTTTTTTTGCAATTTGCAGGTCAGTGTCAGGGTGTGTGGCGGCGCTGTCGTCGCGCCACAAGCGAAATACACCGAAGCCTAAATCACGCTATCAACATTCCGAATCATAAACAGTATATATAGAACATCTCCGAACTATCACACGGAGTGTTGGCCGCTCCCCGGGCAAGGTTCTGCCCGGGGAGCGGCTAACACTCCGTGTGATAGTTCGGAGATGTTCTATATATACTGTTTATGATTCGGAATGTTGATAGCGTGATTTAGGCTTCGGTGTATTTCGCTTGTGGCGCGACGACAGCGCCGCCACGTTACCCCCTGCTCAGACCGGAGGTCGATAGTGCAGTCGAGTTGTCGACGAATGTGCACTGCCAGGAGATTGCCTTGTAGTCTGCGGTGAGTCGAGAAGAAGGCAAGTAATCTGCGAGAGTGCCGTGAAGCAGAGGCGAGCAGTAAGGCTCAGAGCCGTGCCGAACACTGTATAGCGCAGAGAGTAGCTTGAAGGAACAGGAAGCATTATTATTCCAGTGCTGCGATGAACCTTGTGAAGCTAGATGGCTTGCAGGATATGAAAACTGCAGACGATATCTGTTCGGGAGCGAATGGGTGGGGTATTCTATGACGTTGATGAAGCTTGAAGTTTCCGAAGGTTGTTTGGTTGCGTGTTCAAATCACGTCGGGGTCACCACTGTGGCCGTGAAAGGAAAAGGGGAGATCTCCCGCCGGGCAAGGTGTTCTGCCCGGGGAGCGGCCAACACTCCGTGTGATAGTTCGGAGATGTTCTATATATACTGTTTATGATTCGGAATGTTGATAGCGTGATTTAGGCTTCGGTGTATTTCGCTTGTGGCGCGACGACAGCGCCGCCACAGGGTGTATGTTGAAAAAATATGATTCGCGTAGTAATATATTTACAGAATTATAATCATTATAATCCTCAACACAACCCTCTAAGTTCGTATAATTCCATTGTATGGCCATTTCTAGAAAAATTCATTCAAAGGAGTTATATGAACTTAGAGGGTTTATTGGAATTAATACAATAATTCTGTAACACGAATCATATTTTCTTAAACGTACAATCTCACACTGACCTGAAAATTGTAAAAAAACGTAAGAAAATTTAATTTCGCGGGCTAGCATGGCGCTTTCACCATAATACGCTCTTATTAGCTTCGTTTGTAATCTACCTATGTAACGGAATATCTTTTAATGTAATTTTACCAACTCGTAGACGACCGAATGACTAGAAAATTTGCACTTGTATCAAGAACCAATAACAATACAATAATTTAATAACTTTATCCTAGTAACGTGATGAGGATCACCTGGATAATAATAATTTAATTTTTATTTTATGACTAAAACCGAGTTATTCTCTCCAGAATCATCATACAGCTCATGATCAATGCGTGGTTTTTAAGTTTTCTTAAATTTTAATATTATTTATACAAATAGTCAACTTTTTAAAATTTATAATGTTGATGAAAGTTATATTATAAATAAATTTTAAGTATATAAATAAACACCTTGAGAAGAGAATTCGCCATACCATCTTTTGTCGTAGTGGTCGAAAGAGATATACCCGACAAATCGCGTAAATACCAGTAATACTACATTGCGGCAGTCTTGAACGGGGTAGTAAGACCCATACTCTCACGAAATGCCAGCGTGAAATAGCGCCATGGTACTGCTGTGGTTTGTATTTGCTAAATGTTGAGATCTGCAAACCCTTTTTACTCGTGAGAAGGTTTTCCCTCTTAGTTTTTAGAGATGACAACGTATATTTTGCACACAAAATCCACTTAAAACCATGTGGACTGTACATTCATTTATCATACTTCTACACAAGTGGTGAAATTAAAAATTTTGTACAACCGACTTCAATGCGACCGAATCAGTGTATTCGAAGTCAATTAAATACGCATTATTAAAGATAAATAAAAAACGGTGGTCAGTGCTTGATTAAATGTGTATGGAACCACGACAATCACCAACTTTTAGATAAAAAAGGAATCGTTAAAATAGGTTTACCCAGAGAAGAGTTATGGGGTGACACATATAAAAAACATACAGTCGAAGATTTTTGAAGTTGGTAAAAAAGACACATATTTTAAAACTTACCTTCTCAAAATTTATATACATTTTAGTACGTACCTATATAACGTACGTATACAATGTAGTATGTGTATTTGATACATATGGAATGTTATTTATAAAAAAATTACGCGACCCGAAAAACAATTCTTTAACAAAGTGTGGGAACAATGTTATAAAATTATATTTATGTTCTGATTCATTTATACTTCTTTAACTTTACTACAGTGCGATTTTTTGTTTATCTCTACCTAGCAAGGTCTGCTGCAATATGTACTATTATTGTGCATAAAAGTTTCAATAAATAAATACGATGGAGTGACGACATCTCGTCCAGTAGTAGTTGTTTGTTGACTTTTGTTACGACAAAGCTCTTGTTAATTGCAAAGGTGATAACATTATTATTGTTTTTAATTACAGACGCGGGAGGCCTGTGCCTAAACAAAGGGTGTTGTGGCCCACGGGCTAGCACCGCCCTCACGGAGAGGGCGCACCAGCAGCTGACCGACGCGTTACGCAGTGAGCTCGGCAAGTTGGCCGACATCCTCACAGTCAGAGCTAAGAAGTTTGATGGTGAGTTATGCTACATATTGTAATATAAAACACAAGCTTTAACACCCTAATTCATCCTCAGGGGTTAAATTTTTCAAAAGCCTTTTTAGTGTGTGTTAACGTCGAGAAAGGATTATACTATATGTCAAAGTACAAGTCGATCCGGCGTGTAGTTTTGGAGCAATCGTGACGCATGAGTCAGTGGTAATTCGCTTACAATACATAGAATATAGATAAAGATGTTGACACATTGCAAATGTGGGTCGAAGTGTTTGTCAAGCAGCGTGGAAAACATTTTGGATTATGTGGCAGACCGCATGATCGTGTAGTCGACATCAGCAGTTTAAAATTACAGTTTTCTACAACTTTAGCTACCATTAATAAATAAATTATTATTTATTAAGGGTAGTTAAAATACTGTTACATTTAACAGTCTCCCTGTCCGCGAAATAGACACAATAGCACAGAATAAATAATAATAGTACTGCTATATTATGGTTGTAGCACGAATGGGGCGGCTCGACCGGGGAAGGACCACGCTTTCACAGAATACCAGCGTGAAATAGTAGCTTAATGATGCTGTGTTTCGTATGGTGAGTGTAGAGAACCGGAGACCCTTTTTAGTGGAAACGAGGCATTCCATCTTAGTCCTCACAGGTGACAACGCATCTGCTTTTTGATTCGTAATCGAGGATAGATGTAGATGTCTATGGGCATAGCAACCACTTACCGTCAGGTGGACTGTGTGCTCGTTTGTCATCCTATCTTATATATATAAAAAAATTACTATCTAACTAAAAATCTATTTTCATACAGTTTATGTAGAAATGTTTGTTTGGACAATTACTGTTAGAAAGTATTTCAATTGACAAGTGTCAAATACAGAATTCGACACCCTTTGGAAACCTGGGCACCGTAATAAAAACTCTAATTGATGCTCTTTTTCACTTTAATTTACAGAATACTAGCTTGCCAGGCAGACGTTGTTCTGCCCTTTTCGACGACCCTTTGTCATGTCCTATTAAAAATTCTTAAATTCGCAAAAAAAAAGTGGGTCACTCATGGGCAAGAAAACTATCCTATCTCTCAGGTTGGACCAAACTACCCATGGTGTGCAAATTTGATTAAAATCGGTTAAGTAGCTTAGGAGTCCATCGCGGACAAACAACGTGACACGTAATTTATATATATTAAGATGAGTGACATACGAGCACACAGTCCACCTGATGGTACGTGGCTGTTGTGGTCCATAGACATCTATGTTTATCCTCAATTAAGAATCAAAATTCAGATGCGTTGCCACTCCTGAGGACTAAGACGGAATGCCTCGTTTCCAGTAAAAATGGTCTCCGGTTCTCTACACTTACCATACGCAACACAGCAGCATTTAACTGCTATTTCACGCTGGTATTTCGTGAGAACTGGATCTTTACCCGGTCGAACCGACCCGATCGTGCTACAACCATAATATAGCTGCAATGTGGCCCTACCACGTATATAACTTACCGAACGCGAACCTTTCTGTTATATAACTGCACAGGCTTTTGTTTTGTTTATTACGTTTTAATTATCTGTTTTTTTTTTTAATATAATTGAACTGACAAACTTACAGTCCACCTGATGGAAAGTGGCTACTGCAGTCCACGGACTCCTGCAGCCAACTTCATCAAAGAAGGTTACAGATGGGTCGTCACCTCTCGGGACTAATGGAATGCTTCACAGTCTGTTATTATACTGGATCTTTTTATCCTTTAAATACATCCATAGAATACTATAATACACAATAGAATGGCTATCAAACTTATTTTGTACGAGGTTCCGCGTCGTCGGGAGCACACATACAAGCAATTACGTCGTATTATCACTACTACAAATCTGATTCGCTGTTTTGACAGACTGAGTAAATATACACATTTTAGACTTTTGATTAATGTTCAAAATCATCATTAAAAAAAATCGTTTATTTAATACCCTAACCTTTAAACGAGCAATTCTTATATATATATATATATAATCGGAATCGCGGAAACGGCTCCAACGATTTTCATAAAATAAAGTGTCCAGGGAGTTTCGGGGGCAATAATTTTTAGAAAGTGTCTTTTTCTCCATGTTTTCAGGCAATGAAAAACTGCTACAATATAAGAAGGTAAATTTTGACACTGTATTAATGATCGTAATTGCTCAAGTGGATATCCAGCGGTCGCGAATTCGGAATACCTTGGTTCGCGTCCCGCTCGGTCTTTTTTCCTTTTTTCGTTTTTTAAGTTCTTTTGTGAGAAAATCTATTATTTCGAGCCCTTTTTTTAGTATTTTTTTAAAAATACGAAAATTTTAATTAAACTAATTGCACTCATGATTTTTTATTCAAATAACCGGTTCAGTTTTTTTCTATTATGTCAACAAGATCAAAAAATATTATTCATGTAATTTGTATCTAAATGTAATTAAAAAAACCGAGCAAAGCTCGTTCATCCAGGTACTATTTATACGTAGTGTGCAATTTGGTATTTTCTAAATGATTTGCACGCGAAATTTGGAACCGATTATCACGAACGTCAAAACACATCTCGTGTTGACATTTATACGTGTGAATTGACATGTTAGTGGCTACACGGGCTCCGCCCACACTCCCGTTCTATTATGTATGTATTATAGTATTCTATGAATACAACACAGTCAATGCAAGTAGTTCTGTTTAGTAGCGGAAATAAGTAAAAGGTTTGTACGTACCCAGACAGACTCATAGGCAGAAAAATACGTGACAGAGCCACGTTGCAGCTATTGTAATTGTAGCACGAATGGGTCGTATCGACCGGGGAACCACGCTCTCACAATGCCAGCGTAAAATATCGAGTGAGTGAGTGTCAAGAACCGGAGAACATTTTTACTGGAAACGAGGCATTCCATCTTAGTCCTCACGGATGACAACGTATCGGCATTTTCATTTTTGACCGAGGATAAATGTAGATGTCTGTGGGCCATCATCCACTTACCATTAGGAGGGCTGTGTGTTCGCTTATCACACTTGTGCCCAAATATTCAAACTTTAAGTCAAAGCGACTGTGTAACCACGAGACTTAACAACATATGAAAATTGAGTAGTGTTTAACTATTTAGGCATTATTCTATAAAAAAAAAGAAAAACAAGTTCTATCATCTAGAATACGATACGTACTATACGATACCCAGTACGACTTGATTCCACTATCCGTGGCCCCGTACGCAATTATCGCTCTGTAATTGTCAAATACTAATGTTTGTTATGTTAAATAAACATCATGTTACAAAACACAAGCATTTATTAGAAATCTATGTATGTATCCCTGAGCACTTAGTACGAGCTTTGTTAATAGGTCGTCTGCAGCGAGCATTAGCAGAGTAACCAAGTGGCCGGCTAGATATAAATGGCGGCGTACTGTCGAGCCCGTGGTCGAGCTATCATCTGCGAAATGTGTACTTTAGTATTTCCAGACATCCCTACTCCAAGTTTTCACTTGAATCGAGTTCGATAAAGGTTATTTTATTGGTTGCAATATTTTACTGTTGCAAATGTTGTTCATATCCACCTGTTACTTTAGTGCTGATGGATGAAAATCACGATTTTTATAAGTATTCACACGTGGCAACCTCTAGGTAGGCATCTCTGTAGCTATATTATGGTTGTAGCACGAATGGGACGCCTCGACCGGGGAAGGACCAGGCTCACACAGAGTACCAGTGTGAATAGCTGATTAATGCTGCCGTGTGTTGTATGATGGTGAGCTTAGAGAACTGAAACCCTTTTTACTGGAAATGAGACATTTCTATCTTAGTTCTTACGGGTGACAACGCATTAGAATTTATATTCTCAAACGAAGATAAATGTAGATGTCTGTGGGCCACAGCATCCACTTACCATCAGGGGGACTGTGTGCTCGTTTGTCATCCTTATTCTATAAAAATATCTTATAATTAACACAGTTTTAAAAGATTATTGAAGGGACCGTTAATCACGAAACAAGGAATTCCAGAATTTCGGGCAAAGTGTATTCGAACTTATTCATTTCGGTAAAATTTATGCATTATCCCCTACTATATAGTACCAAAAAAGTATAAAATAAATCTGGGTATACATAATTACGCCTTTGTCCATCCATTCTTAGATAAATACGTGAAAGTAGACAATATTGAAATATTTAATATATTAATAAAAATATATAAAAACTAAGATGTTGAATTTTCTACTCTTATTAATTATAGATATAACTATAAAATGGGTATAGTCATTTTATAAAGGGACAAGTAACTTTTTTTTACCATTTTCTTTCCTCACTGTGGAACTTAATGAAATACAGCGTCATTAATTACTTTCACTCGGCCGAAGCCCATTAATTGTGAAGAGCGCAATCACATAAAATTGATCTTTTTCCATAATATAGTGAAGATTTATGTTACTTGATAGAATTATAGCAAGTAACTTAAACTTATAAAAAATTAGCTGTTCCCGTTCGTCCGCATGTAATATATTACGATTTGATTTTTCATAGGTTTTAATTTTTTTGTGCGGAACCCTAATTATTTTTCTAAAATAAAAGTAGCCAGGTACTCCTTATAACGTCAGCTATCTGCCAGTGAAAGCCCTGTCAAAAACCCTTCAGCCGTTTACAAACGTCTTAGAAATTATTTCTTGTTATAAGTACCGTATATACTTTCATATGCATTTAGTAAATATTTGTACATATATAAACTTTAAATATAGGCGGCACGATATCAGCGAGTATGTGTCGGATACAATTATCACAAACAAAGGAGCGTGTCGAACTGTTGAATTAATTTATCGCAAAGAACGCCCGTTAGGGAATGTCTCGTTATCCTTCGAATCATGTCTTTTTATTAGGCGCGTGATGTAGCCCGTGACGTGCGCTGCACGCAACGAATTTTTCTTTGTTTTTTCTTTTGAGTTTATTAAACGGAAACAAAAGAGTAAGTTACGAGATGGCAGATATCGTCACTGTCGCACTTTCCATACTTAGTTGCACTACACTTACAGTAGAATTTAAAATATACAAAGTTCTGTTATCGTTGTAACGCCTAGTTAGTTTTTTTGCAGGCAAAGCGGGATTTTGAAACCTTTTAAGTAACAAGGCCCTAAGGTATATGTATTTAAAACAGTAGTTGAAAAACCCGACTGCGTAAAATGTTAGAAAAACATTTCATAAATCTATCCCGCTGTTTAGGCTATTGGACGTGCCAAAGAAATAGACAAGTATAGTTTTTATACATACATATTCGTGAAAAACATTGCCTTCCTCCTGGGGCAGTCGGATAAAAATACGGAATTAATTCTATGAATGAGTGTAATGAAAATTAGAACAATAAGTTATATAAGTTATTATTAGTCAGAATAAAAATTTAATTCGGCTGAGAATAATACATAATAGACGGCCCCACTAAAAATTCAAAAACAAGTTAAATAATAATTCAATTTACGTTTAAAGTCATTTCTTACACTTAACACTTTCACTTTACGATCTTCAGACACAATAATAGTACACGGCACAGTAGACAATAGCAATTACCTATATGTACTATATAGTATACGGGACAGCGAAAGAGTTAAACCATACTTAATAATTAAATAACCATGTAGTTTTGTTTTTTCAGTTCAAATTCGTATCGGTTTTTTAAACTTTCCATTCATGGAAACGCTAGTTCTCGGTGCATAAAATTGCTACGACACGCAAATTTTGTTTTTCTGCTCGGCCATTAATGTCAACAAATATCGAGTAGATAATTACCTTTTATGTATCGTATCGTAGCCATGAACGACGAACATGCATCTGTGGAATTATATGTCCGTTCAACAGAAGTATTCCGCGTTTGTTTGCGAAATAAACAACATTTTAAATTGGTAATCGTGCCTTTTATACAGCGCCTAGGTAGAATTTTTATCTATCAACACTACTCATACGCATCGTCAAAACGCAACTTTTATTTGAGTAAAGAGGCAAAGAAAATGCATATTATTTTTCGCCATCGTTTCGTGCAACCAGCCAATGATGTTAATCAAAAGAAAATTTTTCAAGGAAGCCTAGGAAATATTTACGTATTCTTGAATTTAAAGAGTAGCTTGCTTGAATATTTTTTTTATAAAACATGGCAGAGGCAGTGTTTAATGTTTTAAGCTCCGACGAACGATTTACAGTCATGCAAAAGGCATTTGTAGTCATAACTTGAAGCAGGTCTTTTGTTCTCCTTATACCTAAGTTTAATGTTACAATGTGAACGATACAAAATTTGCATCGTCCTCAAAACATTGCAACAATAAGTGTGCTCATAGTTCAAGAATGTCATCCTGCAAAATTATGTCATTAGTAAGCAATGTGCTACACTTTTTATGTTTTCGTATTTAAAATCTTCCCTGATACAATTTGTTAGTTAAAGTTATAACCAATTTACATTTATATTATTTGTTATGAATTATAATTATATTTATAGCGTCCCTTATACTAAAGTAATAAGAATAGAGACGTGGCTGCTCAATCAAGTTCCGTGGGAGCGCTACTGGTCGCTTTTCACTCAGGAACTGAAACATAAAGCGGGATGTTGGAAAGTAGCCATGTCAATATTAGCAGTGGCCGGCGCGGCGGTCACTTATTAGTGTCTACCTATAGATTACTGTGTATATACTAGAGATGTCTACCGATCAACAGCGACCAGCCAGTACATTTATCTTTATTGAATTGGAGGATCAATTATTCTCTTCCAAAACGTACCATACTCTCACAGCGTAAATTAGAATTAAGCTTCTGATATACGCTGGTATTCCGTGGGACGCTGCTGTGTTTCGTATGGTGAGTGTAGAGAACCGGAGACCCTTTTTAGTGGAATTGGAAACGAGGCATTCCATTTTAATCCTCGGGGGTGACAACTTATCTGCATTTTGAATCTTAATCAAGTATGTATAAATGTAGATGTCTATGGACCTCAGCATTCACTTAACATCAGGTAGATTATGTGTTCGTTTGTCACACCTAATCTATTAAAAATATTGAACATCTTTAGCATTGAAGTGTTAACAAAAAATATTATAATTGGTAACTTAAGGGATTGTTAACGTCCAATTTCAACTTTTGTATATTTAATTTGCTGTATTCGCATAAATATTTAAAAAAAAGTATAATTCCCTCTCAATCGATTATGGGTAGATCATTATGTATAATATGTATCAATATGTATTGTATGTTTGTATGTTTCATTGCTTACAAATGCGAACTTAATTACAAATGATATTTATTATCACTAAAAAATAATGTCACAATAATTCATACTGTTGGAATTTTTGTTAACAATTTCCGCTAGATATGTCAGACGTGTCTGGAAGCTTGGACGCGCCGTTTAATTGCGATATCCAACGGGACCAGTAGGCGACAGACCAAACATGGGCTGATTACCGACGGCCCGAGAGAGCGAGGCGGCCATCTTGATCCATCCGATAAGTCGGCCGCACAATCAATTACCACTTCGCAACCGATTCACAGAAATGGTCGTGGCTAATTATTTCGGTATTCGGGAATCTGTGCGCCCTTGAAATGCTTTGTGCGGTTGTTTTACTGTTCCTAATGCAGGGTTACCAGATGGAAATTTGAAAAGTCATGACAAATAACCTGAGTTGCATAGAAAAGGTCCTGACATTTTGTTGCAAACGTATCAAGCTTGAAAAAAAAAACAAATTAATTGTTGGTTTGCGCACTCTCGCGATCAATCCCCGTCGCAGATTATACCCACGCAAAAACCGTTACTGTATTTTATTGAAAAATCGAAAAAGCCAGACATTGCCCAAAAGTTCTGACCTTTAAAGACAAGTCCTGACATACTGTATCTCTATATATTAATGCAACCGCTAATTTTGTAGCAATATCTACTATGTAAGTTGAAATGCTGAAGGGAACTACTAAGGGAAAGCTTTTTTAATCCTTCACTAAAGGAAATTCGATTTACGGTACCATTGAAATCGTTAATTGTAATTTTAAATTTGTTAATATTAATGAAGTAATGACAGGTTATGACTTGGGTCATACATTAATGTTATGTGGTCGTACTACGCTCTGCATTCATATAATACAATCATTCCTACATATTGCTCTTGTAATCACATGCCCTAATCACGTTAACCTGTGACTACCGTATAGCTTATCACATTACCTCTAAAATATTCATTTCTCACCTTTTCTAATTGTGCTTTACGAATTCACCATACACTTAATTTAACATCGTCTCTCTAAAGAGTAGAATACTGTTGTCTTCCGTGTTGTACATTTCTTTTAAAATATCTTGTGGAAATTTCAAATATATCGAATTTAATGAGAGACATTAGCGTGATCTTGTCTACGGACAGTAAAACATCTCTCGCGTAGCGTTCGTGAAGTGCAATATCTAGGCTACGGGTTACGGTTAAATAAAATTTTAAAAATTAATAAGATATTACCCATTTTTTTTATAGAATAAGGGTGACAAACGATCACACAGTTCACCTGATGGTAAGTGGATGCTGTGGCCCATAGGCATCTACATTTAACCTTAATTAAGAATCAAAATGCCTCGTTAGATTAGACTAGATGGAATGCCTCGTTTCCAGAAAAAGCTCCGGATCTCTACACTCACCATACTACACACAGCAGTATTAAGCTCCCCCCCGATCGAGCCGACCCATTCGTGCTTCAACCATAATATAGCTGTAGCGTGGCTCTGACGCGTATGTAACACCACCATTAATCCCTTTAATAAAACAGATCATTATATATGATATAGTTTCATTGACTATCAATTTTCAATAAGATTTATTTTCAATAATTTTTTTTAAATTATAAATTATAATAGTATATATTTTTATGTCACTAGTTATAATTATTAGTATTTATATATTATAATATACAATATTTAGTTTTTGTTTATTTTTTGTACATCATCGTCTTGGTCTTGTACTGTTATAGTGGTGTAACTGTTTATAATAAATAAATAAACAAAAAAATTATATCTTTGATAAGTATCATTTAATTGTGGTATATACGTACCTATATTATAAAACCGTGTAGTGACGGTGTAAGAACATCTACTACCAATAATCGTCCCATTGGTGTCGTAAGAGGCGAAGGAGCGAAATTGAAACAGAAGATAGGCAGAATAATTCCCCGTAGCAACTTACAATAATAGAAGAGTGCGGTTGCTAATGCCTATATTCATAATCAGATAATCGTCATATATTATGACTGATTATGATGCATAAGCATTACAATAGTAGAGTTGTGTGTTGAATTCCCATATATTAGACATATAATAGTAAGCTCTATGATGCAAAAGCTTTATTATAGAAGGTCTCTATGATGCATAAGCACTACAATTTTCAATAGTAGAGTTGTATGTTGAATTCCCATATAATAGACATATAATAGTAAGCTCTATGATACAAAAGCTTTATTATAGAAGGTCTCTATGATGCATAAGCATTACAATTTACAATAGTAGAGTTGTATGTTGAATTCCCATATATTAGACATATAATAGTAAGCTCTATGATACAAAAGCTTTATTATAGAAGGTCTCTATGATGCATAAGCATTACAATTTACAATAGTAGAGTTGTATGTTGAATTCCCATATAATAGACATATAATAGTAAGCTCTATGATACAAAAGCTTTATTATAGAAGGTCTCTATGATGCATAAGCATTACAATTTACAATAGTAGACTTGTATGTTGAATTCCCATATAATAGACATATAATAGTAAGCTCTATGATACAAAAGCTTTATTATAGAAGGTCTCTATGATGCATAAGCATTACAATTTACAATAGTAGAGTTGTATGTTGAATTCCCATATATTAGACATATAATTGTAAGCTCTATGATACAAAAGCTTTATTATAGAAGGTCTCTATGATGCATAAGCATTACAATTTACAATAGTAGAGTTGTATGTTGAATTCCCATATATTAGACATATAATAGTAAGCTCTATGATACAAAAGCTTTATTATAGAAGGTCTCTATGATGCATAAGCATTACAATTTACAATAGTAGAGTTGTATGTTGGATTCCCATATATTAGACATATAATAGTAAGCTCTATGATACAAAAGCTTTGTTATAGAAGATCTCTATGATGAATAAGCATTACAATTTACAATAGTAGAGTTGTATGTTGAATTCCCATATATTAGACATATAATAGTAAGCTCTATGATACAAAAGCTTTATTATAGAAGGTCTCTATGATGCATAAGCATTACAATTTACAATAGTAGAGTTGTACGTTGAATTCCCACATATTAGAAATATAATAGTAAGCTCTATGGTACAAAAGCTTTATTATAGAAGGTCTCTATGATGCATAAGCATTACAATTTACAATAGTAGAGTTGTATGTTGAATTCCCATATATTAGACGTATAATTTAAAGCTCTATGATACAAAAGCCTTATTATAGAAGGTCTCTATGATGCATAAGCATTACAATAGTAGAGTTGTATGTTGAATTCCCATATATTAGACACATAATTGTAAGCTTTATGATACAAAAGCATTATTATAGAAGTTCTCTATGATGCAATAATAGAATTGTGGATTGAAGTACCATATAATATATTAAAGACGTATAATAGTAAGGTCTATGTAATAAAACAAATATGTAGAGGATCCCAAATATATAAAAGCATTATACTAATAGAAATGTGACTTGAAAACGATTCTTATAGTGGCATGTAGACTGCATCACAACGTCCGAGTTCGAGGTAAACTTGGACTCGCTAACCGATGTGTCCTAGACATATCATCTTAGTGCCGGTGGAAAGCGGGTTTGTTGTAGCAATACGGCTTGCTCGTGGACATCGCACACCTATAACGTATGTGGATGGCGTCTTAGCGCATAGTCTTATGATACGTCGGCTATTTTTCGGATTAGGGTGTGTGTGTTTGGTAGCACTTTTAAGTATAACAAGCATACCCAACTCCATGTATAAGTGCATTAGCGCTATGATACGTGGAGTTTTGGCTACTGGCGTCTTAGTAGCGTGCTAATATGATACGTTGCGGTTATTTTTAGTTGATTGTTGCGGTGCTTATGACGAGTTACAATTATATAACGAGTACGAGTATGTCGACTTTTTGTTCTTAGTAATACAGCATGTATAAATACAGAGTTTTTATAGCTATTGTCCGTCCATTCCATCACATCACTGTTGAACATAAATCCTTCCATGGATTCTCTCATAGGGGGAATTTTGTTATAGTTGCTATGCTTGGCTTGACAGCCGCAGTATTTTTATTTTTTAGTTGTTACTAAGAAGGCACTACCTTCCACTTACAACACGGTCGAAATATGAAAAGGAAGATTTTGTCTGTTCTTAATCTTCTTGTGTACACCATTTTTCACAGAACATGATTAAGTGTCAGCTCTATTCACTATATCGTCAATTCAATAATTGATTGCCTTGTTGGTCTATATAGGCCTTGCCTTCCTCTCCCTCGGAATCCTTTTTTCTATAAGACCGTATGCAGTTACAATTTTTGTTAACAGTTATGTAAAGTAAAAAAAAAGTAAAGTTACAGCCTATATACGTCCCACTGCTGGGCTCAGGCCTCCCCTCATTTCTGAGAGGGTTTAGGGCAAGGAAGTGTCCGCCGCGCTGCCCAAATGCGTGTTGACGAACTTCACATGTCTTCGAAATATTTTTTTTTCTTATTCCTCAGACATGCAGGTTTCCTCACGATGTTTTCCTTCACCGCCGAGCACGTGGTAAATCGGCACTTAAAATTGCAATTAACAATTTAATTGGTGCCGACGGGGATCGAACCCGGGTTACTCGCGTTCTGTTATATTTACAGCGAGCGTTAACCACTGAGCTACCACGGCTCACTAACAGTTATGGGTGTACCCTTTTTATCAACTGCTTTACTCATAGTACCTTGAGCAATAGTTTCCCTGTTACTGTACAGCAAACGATACTGCCTTTTGTAATTTTTATTTGAAATAATTCGTAGGCTTAGGTACCGAAGAAAACTGTTCCAAATATGGATGGCCGCTACAAATGGATATAATACCTGCTATGCCTCGTGGTTTATTTCCTCTGTCACCTGTTACGACACCCACGGGAGGATATGGAGTAGTGTATATCCTTACACCGCCACTACACGATGGTTATTATTGAAAAATTTACAGCTACCTATAACATTATAATATGGACAAATGAACGCTAATTAAGAAGGTCCTATCCCGTTGCCGCCATAACTCACAGTCCATCTGCTGATACAAATTGCCCGTCGTAACAATTTATTGCTCCCGAACTATATTTTTAGACGGTCATGTAGTTTAGCTTGTAAACCGAAGCCGGTGGAAATCTGAACCGCGCCGTGATTTACTCCAAGCTTGTAAAATGATACGCATGTTAACAAACTAGCGTTTAAGCAGAGTCGTTCACTTTGGTTTAGGTGCCTACTTATTTCTAGTGACGTGTAGAATTTTTGGGACCTAGTAAATATCATAATATATTAGATTTTCCGTTACCGTTACCGTCACAGACGATCAAAAGTCCCCCGTGGAAAACGAAGCCTCCCCAATGTAAAGAGGATTTGCAGTAATCATCCCGATTCACTGGCGGATTAACGGTCACAGTACAGCAGACGTTTCGCATCTTCGACACCATCGCCGTAAATGTGGCGCAAACAGTGGTGTCCTAGGTTATATCAATTAATTTAAAAACACCTTAATTACTTCGGAATGAGGATCCTTGGTTTTACCAAAAACTGTTTCTCATTGTGTGGAGCTAACAACAAAATTCAGTTAAAGAGGTTTCGTATTTTTCCAAAATCCACTTTACCAGGTCTCTACTATTAGGTACTATAGTACCTAATAGTATGTTACGTTTGTTAATATGTTACGTTTGTTTAGGTCTTACACACTGTATGTAAGTTAATCGAACATATTATAAATGGCGCAAAAATAAGCACGGATGATGCGACTGACTGGTTATCATAATATTAAAAAAAAGTTATTTTATCTTTAGTAGGTGTTTATATTTATGTTTAGAGGTTGATATTATAACTAGTTTCATTAGAAGTTTCTCTACGCTTAGTTTGTCTACAAGAAATCACTTTCAGATGAAGGAAAGAAAGAAGTAGGTAGAAAGTTACGGCAGTAGACCTTTTATAATACAAAACTATTATAATTAAAAACGAGGTAAAATTTAAAAATGGAATTTTTATTATACAAAACTTTTATAATTAAAAACGAGGTAAAATTTAAAAATGGAATTTTTATTATACAAAACTTTTATAATTAAAAATGAGGTTTAGAAATCGAAGCACTATTCATTTTTTGTGTATTTTTAATGTTGTGTGTACCTATTAGTATTTTTTTTTTTGGATAATCTATATTTCAGTTCGCGTCCACGTTACTAATATGGCGTAGGTATGATTGCGACGTATTTATGTCATTTACGGCTGCAGATGAGATCGGAGTGACAACATTGACACATATCGCACGATCATTCGTGACCGGTTAATAGTCATGTTATTTCACACTTAACTGCTTAAACTTAACTGTTAAGTATTTTATTGATGTCTTTAATAGTGATACTTGTTTCATTTGCCGTATTTATTTATGTTATTTTAATTTATCGATTACCTCGTTAGTATCATGATCATGGAATCTGATGGATGTATCATGGAAAATGAAATCCCGGGTCGGGTCAGAAATCAGTTACTGGGGTTTTCTGTCAAGAAGGAGTCGGAAAGTTGTCGGTATTTCACCCCCATACCTCGTAAAGCACGTGAAGCTGTTAGTATTGCGCCTGATCTCTTTTGGATCGTGTCGGATTACCGTTCCATCGGAGTATGAGAGGGAAGGATTCACTCATTCTTTAAATTTATTTATCAAAGGATTACAAAAGCTATACTTGCTATAGTTACTACGACTGGAAAGTGGTTTCTTACCTTATGAGTGCGAGCAATTCGAGTTGGATCCCGATCGCGGTACCACTTCAATTGTTCATCATCGTATTAAGTGTTGATTATTCGCGTGCTCGGCAGCGAAGCGAAACATCTGTATGGCTAAGAAATAAATGTATTGGGGCAGAGCGTGCTTCGTCCTGCTCTAATACTCTCTGACAAATGGGGAGGCCAGGTTACTTTTATTAAGCCATATTTTTAGTCGTTCTTAATAAAATGCTAAGTGGTAGCTCAGTGGCTAACGCTCGCTGTAAATTTAACAGAACGCGACTAGTTTGAGTTCGATCCCCGCCGGCACTAAGGGTGGTAAACATGTCATCCGTCTTTAGAAAAAGGAGGTTCTCAGTTCGTCGTATTTGTGAAATTGAATGAAAATGAAACTGCCGCTATGAAACAGGTGACGGGCAGCAGCATCTTCCTGATAATAACTTAAAATAATAAAATTTTGCGGTTGCCAACCCGTTTGCCAAGCGTGGCAACTGGCAACTATGGTAAAATTCTATGCATGTTCAGTAGTGAACCTTTGTAGGCTATAATGGATGGATGGATAGAAACTGCTTCCACGATACAAGAGATACATTTTAATAAAAAGAAAATAAAAAGTTACCAACCAACAACAACCCAATAAGATTTTATTCTATACCTTTTCTTTATATAATTATCGTAATCTATAAATATTTTCAATATGCCGACAAACTTTAACAGTGCTGCAAAGAGAGCACTACGGAATGAACGTCAGTGGTGTTCTCCGTGTTTATTTTGAGGCAGCTGATGGCAGACGCACGCGCACGTGGTGTGGAAACGTGCAGCGGAAATGCGGCCGCGAAACGCGCAAGCCCGGTGTTTAATTACTGGTTGACGCAGCTGCCGAGGAAATCGCGATTGTCGATAGATATAATAATAGTGTATGGCCTCGTTAGTCCAGTGATCGTAAACGCGACTGTTGATCACGGGGTCCCGGGTTCGAATCCTGGGACGGGCTGAAATCGGTATTGGATTTTTTGTCAGTATAAGCCCATATTCAGGAGTCAGTCAGTTGGCTGTGTTTCAACCCTTGCCTCGTAAAGCAGGTAAAGTCGTTAGACCTGCGCCTGATCTCTCTTCGGTCTTGTCAGATGGCCGTCCCATTGGCCTGAGAGTGTACAGCGTCTGTGCTTTACGCATACACTCGCACACTATATTCCTTTCCTGCGCAGATGACTAATACGAAATTCGGTCTGGAGGATATTTTTAGTGTGTTATGTCGGTGGCGCTGTGGTTAAGCCTATAGCTGCAGCGCTTCAGCCCACGGGTTCGAGTCCCATGCGGAACAAGTGTTTGTAAGGCCAAAATTATTTTTAAGGTTCTAGATATCCGATTATTTAGAAAGAGCCATGCTTTTGCATGGTGCAATACGAATGATTCACGACTTGGACTTGGGCATGGACCACACTCTAATAGAGTACCAGCGTGAGGTAGTAGCGCTATGCTCCTATGTTTCGTATGTTGAATACGAAAACCTGAGACTTGTAACTGGAGGTGGACTTGTAAATGATGCATTTTATCGTATTCCTCAGGGGATTCAACGAATAAAATTTTTGATATTTGATTTGTAATCGAGCATAGATATAAATGTCCACGGGCCACAGCATCCACTTACTATCAGATGGATTGTTTGCTCTTTTCTCCCCCTTTATGTCTAAGAAAGAAGGAAAGAAGAGGTCCCCGACCTCCCCATATGCATCGCATTAGAAACATTTATAATCCGACTTCTTTTACATTAACAACGACGAGTGAATTCAATGGTATTCGATCTCAATAAATTAATAAATTTTTAATATTTTGTATATTTTTAGTATTTAAGTGGGAAGAAATAAGTAAACAAATATTGTAAGTCTGCATTGCCTGTCGTTTTACACCTTAAGGTGAACGTTTAGTTTCTAAGCTATTGCGGCTTATTGTCATTGCAAGTCCACAACTGTATTCCATCGTTTGATATTCTCCTAACCACGTTCGCAATTTCGGAATACCGCCATGTACCATCCGTTATACATACAGATGCACTTCCTGACTAAAGTGTATCCTAACCTACTTGATATTATATTGTTTAACCAAAAAAAAAATTAAAAATAGCAAAATTAATATTTCAAAAATTCCGTGAAGTGGCGTCTCGTCCTGTGAAACAGGAGATGATAATGTGTACGCACCATCTTCCAGATAACAACTCAAAATAAAAAATGGCGGTTGCTAACCGGCTTGTATTGTGCAACTATACCAAAACTCCTATGGGGCAATCTATCGGGAAGGCAATAGGCTTTAATAGTCTGTAACAGATGAACAACTTAATGGATAGATATTTACCAAAAACTTAAATCACAGGCAAAATATTAAATATTACGCCACAGAGCATACGGTGAAAACTTACATCTTTGCCCACATATTTCGGTTTTTATTACTTTTTTCAAAAAATAGCTACTTTATTTTGATGGTTGCTGAAGCTTTAAATGACACTCTATGCAACAAATAAACTGTCAAAACCAGGTAACATAATTCCTAACAGATGCTGAGAAAAAACAAAAACAGACGCGGGCAAAGTTATCTCCACTTTCTTACATCTTTGCTCAACCTAAATTTCTCAGCAACCTATAAGTTCTATGACTTTAATTTTAACATATATTGTTAGCAAACCGGCAAAATGGTATACCATTACATTTTCAAATAAATAGAAGTCCATTTTAAGTTTTAATGGCGGTGGGCAATGTTATCACCACATTTAGTCACACTTTCATACTAAGAGATTTAAGGTGCTAGGTCTGTGCATCGGATGAAAGGAAAATAATAAACTGATTTTAAGGCAAAAGTGTATATTTTATTTTAAAAATTAAAAACAAAAACTAACTGCACAACAAAAAAAAATCAAGAAAATCAATGTTTAGGTAGGAAAGTTCTAGAAAATTGTCTCAGAAATTAACCCTGATAGTTGAGATAAGGAAAAGTAGACAGCGACGATACTTATTTAACATAATACGAGGCCAGCTTATACTGATTTTGTTACCACTGATGTGCGTGGTTCACCTACTGTGCGTACCAATCCATTTTGTCGGCCATTTTTGTCTGCGATCGTTAATGTCTGTCGTTGAGGAGACAATTCTCTTTTAGACTTAATTTTTTTTTGCAAACGAATTGCCGCATAAATCTTATTTAAAAACTTTAGCTTGAAACTGATAACATTTAAGCTCTCTCTTTTGGGAAACTAGCGATTTCTGACAAAAATTCCTCACCAGTATATACCTATTTATTATATTTAAAATAACATATAAAACAGTATCTAGTTACCTATATAGTTATCAGAACAGTAGTTTAGTTTGCAGTCAACATTAGTTATTGTTATACAGTTTTTTTATATACCTATATACATTTATTTATTTTATTAAGTATTACTATATATTTACATTTTATTACATATATATAATTTTTATTTATTATACCTAGGTACATGTTTCTTTGCTTTTTTTCTCAATAGTGTCAACCCTAATAACATTTTTGCTGAGCAATGTTGTCGACCTCAGTTTATAAAATTGCTTACATATTACCCTCACAATTTTCTCGCTACTAAGACAAGTGTAAGAAAGAGACCTTGATTAAAAGCAGCAACAATTAATGCCCTACACGTAAATAATAATGAATCTTACCTGCGCGACCTTTCTTGGCAATGCGGGATGCAAAACTGCAATAATGTTTTTGCACCACCTTCGACACTGTCCCTTTGGCGGTTGCTGACTGATGTCTGAATATAGTTGCGATCGTAGTAGTCAGTGTTGTCAAACATACTCTAGTTTTCACTAGACACCATACAAAGTTGAGATTTGTTAAAATAAAATGTCTATTGGTAGTTTTAGTTAATTTTCGTGTTTGGGCAAAGATGTCCCCCAAGGGCAAAGTTGTAAGGTTTCACGGTACTGTGAGTTACTATATTGTAATGAGCATCGCATTTCGTACAATTAGATTCGATTCCAATCTATTTCCACCAGAAAATCAATAACGACGGCCCTGATACGAGCTCGTAATGTTCCGATTTAGTTTCGCACACTACCCACACATTGCACACAAGTGCAGCGTGTGTGTACTGCTTACAGACGTAAGTGTTGACTCAGAACATTAAGCTTTTTTTTTTTGAGCCCATTTATAAATCTCACTTAAGGGGAAATATAACCTCAAATGGCTTAGCAAGATCTTCCGTTATGCCGAAAATATAGCTGCATTAATTTTGAAATAAATATATGGTAAAGTTGAGGATTAATGTTAAGGACTATGTTAGACGAAAACACGATTCCGTAAAATTTTCTCGATAGAAAAAAAATCCAAAGTTACCTCCAAAATAAACCGCTGTTATTCATAAAATAATTTAAATAAGATCATGAAACTTTGCATACTAACTGAACTAACTATAAAGCAGTGCTTGTTATTAATTTTTTTTAAATACCATTATTTTAACTGTAAAAATAAATTACTTAAACTAACGGCGTCTTGAAGCTTGATTCCTGTCCTGCCGCCCGGTCAGTTTCGCTTCGGCCTTTGAAGGGGGAAGTTGTGTCGCTTACTTTCCCAACGGTTGTCGGTTCTTCGAGCTATATGGCCGGCCCATTGCCACTTCAGCTTACTAATCCGTTGGGCTATATCGGTCACTCTGGTTCTACTGCGGATATCCTCATTTCTAAGTTTATCACGCAGAGAAACTCCGAGCATAGCCCTCTCCATAGCTCACTGCGCGACTTTGAGCGATCTTACTAGACTAATCTAGTGAAATAGTTATAATTGTAAACTATGTATAGGAGCACACTCTTGTAGAAAAGGTTCATGTTATTTATGGAGTATTGTCATGTGGTGAAGGTGACTGATCGCAACTTGTTTAGTTAATGTAACAATGAAAATATATTTAGGACCAAAGAGATAAATCTGTAGGCTACTTAAAAAGAGCTGCTGAAAAAAATAAAAAAAAGAATCCTCCAACTAATTTCGCGACATTGACATTGGATCTTCAGTTCCTGTTCTATTGGTGTTCATGTAAATTTTTTGACAGTAGGTTTAAGTTGCGGCTGGGGTGGCCCTTGAGCAACCGTAAAGCCGCGTACATTATTATGATATAAAATATAATATTGAAATTTTTAATTTGAAAAAATTAAAAACGAAAAGTCAAAAGTAGGTTTGACTAACATTCTTACTCAACATATGCTTGCAATTATTTCCCTAAATTAGTCTAGTAAGATAGCTATATTACTAGCTTGTGCTCGTATCATAATTATATTCCGGTATATAGCTATGTCCCTAGGGATATGACTATATCTCGGCTTCAACCATCTTGTTGCGACTTACAGATTTATAAAAATCAGTTGCCGGTGTCCGTCCGTTGGATCCTGTCCGTTAGTCTCGCTAAAACTCGAAAATTACTGATTTTAAGTCCCGATAGGTGGAGCTGTTGTCGAGATTCAGAAATAATCCGTGCGAAGCCTGGGCAGTTCGCTAGTCATTCATAAAAGTCGACGTAAGCGCCTTAACTGCATTAAGATGTTTTCCTCTTCCCGCGAAACAGTTTCCCGAATCCGTTTTCCTCGCACATTAAATAAGAAAAGTAGGTCTCATTCGATGCCAAGAAATATTGCGAATAACAACGTAAACGTTTCTACAACACAGCGATCTCTTTGTACCGCTATTTAATTTCAAGAACCGCATGAATGGAGTGACGTAGGTCTGCAGCCGTTGCGGTTGGGACTATTTTAAACGTTTCTCTCATTGCGAACTGTGTTTGTGTTAGAAATAAAACTTTAAACAATTTTTGATCTGTGCACACCTACGTTCTGTCGTTCAGCTTTTTATGCTTATACCCAGGGCCAAATCAACCAAAAGGCAAAGTAGTCTATGGACTACGCGTAACTTGGACCTCGCGGTTTTTCAAAAAAGTATTTTACGTGATACGCTCGTCACCCAATACTCGCATTATCTACATGGGACAATCCGACTCTGGTTATACCGTCTTTTCGTAGTATTTAACGATTGTTTGTCACTTAATAAAAATAATCTTTTTGTGTGGCCCTTTTATCTGTACTGCTAAACATGTGCCTTTCCTATTTTAAGATGGATTCACTACAATCTTCACGCTTATCTAGCAGATCGGCATTCGAAATACCAACTCTCGCCTTTAATTTTAACACAGCCCCTCATCGGTCCGTGTATTTTTACACCATTTTGTAGCAAATGTACCTCAAATTCGTCTCAGTCGATCAACTCGCACACGTAATTCGATGAACGTTAACGTTTACTTTGTAATTAACTGCACACTCGCGCGACTTGTGAAAACAATTTGGTTTGCTGCATGCAAAATATGAATCGGTTTGTAAATTGGCTCTTGAAAATCTTTTAAATGTTTTTTTTTTTTGTTATCGTCTACTGCAAATAATGTATTGGCTATTATGTTGGCTAGTGTACCTTTATTTATACTTATTACTAGCGACTCTTTTTTGAACCTCGACAACAGCGCCATCTATCGAGTCCAATTATGAATCTAAACTATCCAAACACTCAAACACACACAAAAAGATCATTATATTTTGGTTTTTTTAATGGCCGAATATTTTAGATAATATCTTTTTTTAAATATAGGACAGGAGGCAAACGAGCATACGGTTCACCTGATGTTAAGTGACTACCGCTGCCCATGAACATCCGCAACACCAGGGGAATCGCAGGTGCGTTGCCGGCCCTTTAAAAAGGAGTAAGCTCTTTTCTTAAAGGTCCCCAGGTCATATCGGTCCGGAAAAATCGCCGATGGTAAACTATTCCACAGAGAAGTCGTACGCGGGAAAAAACTCAAGCTTAGATCACTTGTAGCATTGCTCTTTACCTGCTTGTGTAGTTTCAGTACAATCAGTTAAGCTATTTGCCCGGAGGAGGTGCCCGGATACAGAGACAGACAGACAAAAAATCCAAGGCAAATAGCTCTCTGAGCTCAACAGAAGGAAGTTATTTCGATATCACCGAATATTATTCATATGTATATGTATGTATGTATGTATGTATATATGTATGTATGTATATATGTATGTATGTATATATGTATATGATGTTTAGATAAGCCACTGCTTGACTACCATCCCACCGTGTGGTTAGTGGTGAAGAAGTCCGTGATTGAAAACCGCACTGCCTTAGTGTACCAAACGCCTATTTACTCTTGCCTGGCTACTAAATTTTATACGTGGTAGAGCCACGCTGCAGCTGTATTTTGGTTGCAGCACGAATGGGTCGGCTTAACCGGGGAAGGACCGTGCTCTCACAGAATACCAGCGTAACATAGCAGCTTAATACTATTGTGTTGCGTATGGTGAGTGTAGAGATCCGGACTCCGGAGACACTTTTTTAATGGAAACGAGGCATTCCCCTCTCAGTCCTCACGGGTGACAACGCATGTGAATTTTGATACTTAGTCGAGGATAAATGTCTATGGGTCGCAGCATCCACTTACCATCAGGTGAACTGTGTACTCGGTCACCCAATGCTATATAAAAAAAGAACTGTTCAGTTAAATTTAACAGTAATAGTTAAAACAACGGAATGAACAATGGATGAAAATACTATTAGATTCACTGAAAAGTTAAAATTGAGAGTGTAGCAGAAAAACTACGCAGTTCGCAATCCTCCAATTTTTCCGCAGCAGTGGAAATGCACACGTATATATATATATATATATATATATATATCGTTTGTGATTGTTGAATCATAGCGACTATTCAAATGACTTTTGGTGTATTTGTCAACTTATATTTCGAATTTGTATACTGATAAATGATTTGCAATACACACATTAAACTCACAACTGCTAAAGCGTCTTCCATGGAGGCCATGAGAACTCAAACTTACAAATTGCACAGTTTTAAGCGAGAAATGAACGTGTCTTGGCTGTACTAACGTAAGATTGGTAGAGTGCAATTCAGAGCTTGGCGCTAGGCGCTGCAAAGAAGCAAATATTGTTGCACGAATTCGCGCGTTTTTGCTAAAGTACAGTCGATTTGATATTTATTTTGGTTTGTTAATATGTTGTCTATTATTAATAAGGTGGGTGTACCATGGAAGGCCACTGTAACAAATAGTTATTATTCGTTTATTTACTGGATAATTGAAACTAAAAAATATTTAAGTAATACTTTTTTTTATTACGTTTTCGATTCCCGAAATCAATGAAGCGAGGGACCGTACTGCCAAAATAGCAGCGCGAGCGGTTCGCCGCCGCGTCTGTGATTTTCAGTTCGATGGGTGTTTGTGTAAGTAGAAGGAATTTGTCGTCAAATGGCAATAACTACGACATTTTAATAATTGGCATTCGAAGGAGCATGGCCTTCCATGGTCCACCCACCTTAGTTGAGGATCGTTACTCTTGTTGTGATATTTGTCGTACGTATATTAGGATTAGAAACAAATGCAAATTAGGTTTTGTATAATTCATGTAAATTGTGACTATTTTTCTTTGCTTATAAACCTGTAACTAATGATTGAATTTTTCACTTGCGATAGCGACCCCCCCTGCGTCGCCTGTATAGCATTGAACTATTAATGTTGCGTCATTTTCAATATTTTAATTAATCACCACCATTTATTTTATTAATTCTTAAATTTCCCAAAAATATCTCAAGTTTTTGGATAAAGTATGACCTAAGATTACTCTTGGCATAGCATATATGTTCGTGAAATTTTCAAAAATTACAATTGCTTCAACTATGTCTAATATTAGCCCAGAGAAAATTTTAAAAACGGTAACGGTTATAATCATCATTACAGCCCTTCACAAGTCCACTGCTGAACATAGGCCTCCCCCAAGGTATGCCACAAAGCACGGTCCTGAGCCACCGCATCCATCGACTTCCTGCATGTCTTACCAGGTCGTCACTCCATCTAGTGGGGGGTCGCCCTAAACTTCGCCTACCGGTACGAGGCTGCCATTCGAGAACCTTTTTTCCCCAACGGTTGTCGGTTCTTCGAGCTATATGGCCGGCCCATTGCCACTTCAGCTTACTAATCCGTTGGGCTATGTCGGTCACTCTGATTCTACTGCGGATATCCTCATTTCTAAGTTTATCACGCGGAGGAACCCCAAAAGGAGGGGAAAGAGGTGTGTCAGGATCGTGGCAAATGGAACTCTGTAGTCTCTGCTTACCCGTCTGGGTGACAGGCGTGAGTGTTTATTTATTTATATTTAGAAACCCCAAAACTGCGGTTGCCAACCCGCTCGCCAAGTGTGGCAACTTTGGCAATTATCCCCCCATGAGTAACGGTTATAATAAAGCTAGTTATTTCGATATTACAAAATAGAATAGTACCATTTTAATTCAATATATTATGTTACAAAAATCCTTATTGAGTCATTTAAGTTTTGGCACTGGTTCGCAAAAATACCTCTGTCCTGGGAAGAACAGCGGGACTTATTATACCTATACAATATTTTATATAGTAAATGATTATATACCTGTATATAATCAAAGACATTATGAAACAATTAGAAACATCATGGTAGCGAACACCTCATTCCCAGGGGTTTTTTATTATCAATCATATACTCTTTAATAGTATAATAACCCTTAATAAGCAAGTTTTGTTTAACAAACATTTTAAACTTATAGAGATTATTCCTGCATATTTTCTGTGACTTTATTGTAAAAGCGTATACATTGCTCCATGAAGTAATTACTAACTCTTTGGAATCGACACTTAAATATATGTAGTGTATACTAAAGCATACATTATTGTATTCTGCTCGAAACCGCACTCGCAGTGAATTTCACAGCCGCCATTAAGTTTAAATCAAGTGCAGTTACAGTTAGACCTCGGTGATATTACTTCGAACTGTTTTAGCACAAAGAACTATTTCTGTCCGTGATACCGGCGCGGGAACGGTTCGTCCATGTTTACAGTTTGATTTGATTTATCGGTGTCGTTAAAATGTTGGAATGTTTTTATTTTTAATTTTTTGATTTCGCGACGGCAATTCTTACGATGTTCGATTACTCATTCGGTCGGCCGGTGAAGTTGAGTCATTCTGGTCTGATGTCATTATTTTGAAAAATAATAAAATTCTGATAATTACATTATAAAAATAACGTGACCTCAGAATTCCACATAATAATTTCGTTTATCAAAGGATTAAAAATAGGGTTTTTGTTATAGAATAAATATGAAAAACAAACATGCAGTCCCCCTGATTGTAAGCCTACTGTGGCCCATAGAGATCTACATTTACATTCGATTATATAAAATGCAGATGCGTTGTCACCACTGAGGACTAAGATGAAAAGCCTCGTTTTCAGTAAAAAAGCTCTCCGGTTCTCCACTCATACGCAAAACAGCCGCGTGTATTCCGTGAGAGCATGATGCTTTCCCAGTCGAGTCGACACATTCGTGCTGTAGTGATAATACTATATGCTGCAGCATGTTTAGTTCTCTTTGGTACTTAAGTTTTAGTAGAAAAATTCTAGTTAACGATTACTCAGTATTGTAATCCATACAAACAATGTCTGCCATGTATAAAGTAGCCAGTCCGGCGATTTTTGCTATTACTAATTAGTCTGCAATTGGGCGATTACGGAATATCGTTCCTACAACGGTGTCCTTTGAATCCCCATGCTTAGCTGAGACTATTACCGGGCTAATAAAGAGAATAGAAAAGCTGTGAATAAAGCTGTTCTTTTTTATAGAAAAAAGGTGAAAAACGTGCGCATAGTTTACCTGATGGTCACTTACCATCATGTAAACTGTGTGATGTTGTGGCCCATAGACATCTACATTTATCTTCTATTAAAAATCAAAATGCAGATGCGTTGCCAGACCTGAGGATTTAGATGGAATACCTTTTTTCCAGTAAAATGTGTTTCTGGTTCTCTACACTCAACATACGAAACTCAGCAGCATTAAGGCGGTACCCCGACTAAAACCTTGCAAAAGTGTGTTTTTCAGAGACTATTATCTCATTAGTTATGAGAAATAAGCTACATCTAAAAGCACGTTATTAATGTTCGGTATCCTATCATCACATTCCACGTTCTAATTTGTTTTTATGCGTTATAAATGTATTTAAAATTTACTTTTAAAAAATGACTAAAATTACTCTAATCATTTGAGGATTACACTAATGGATAGATAATTTAAAAATCTATTTCATCCACGTTTTATTTAATTTATTAAGTTCGCTTTTCTTTTTTAATTGAAATAATTCCAAAAATTCGGGCGTATTTTTACGCGATATAATTGTAGCGAGAACGCGTGGATTGTATAGGACCGAACGCTCAAGGTTGTTCGCTAGGGGAAACGTCTTAATCTGCTATTTTACGCTGATATTCTGTGAGAGCGTGGTCCTACCCCGGTCGAGCCGACCTATTAGCGCTGCAACCACAATATAGCTGCAGCATGGCTCTACCACGTAAAATTATGAATTCTTATGGATACGACGAAGAAGTGTGGCAACTTTAATGATCAGTTCAAATCAAAAAACGTATAGGTACGGCGAACGGACGGAATTACTTAACATACCTAAAATAATGATTTATCTAACGTACAGTAACCGTGCAGTGGAAGAAGACAGACACAGGGAAACGAAAACAGGAGATGAGCAGCAGTATATTCCTGATAATAACTCAAATTAAAAGAAACCGTATATACCACGGGGAGTGCACTGAGGAATTGTTCGGATTAATCCCAGTCGACAAATTTCGTGAACGCACTACGCGGCAATCGTCCCGATACCATCCACACCATCTGCATGATTGGCGGTCCACCACAGTACGTTTCACTAGGAGTTTTCTTCCGCGTACGATTTTTCTGTGGAATAGTTTACCACCGGCGATTTTTCCGGACCGATACGACCTAGGGACCTTCAAGAAAAGAGCTTACTCCTTTCTAAAGTACCGCAACGCACGCACCTGCAATTTCCCTGGTGTTGCGGTTGATCATGGGCGGTGGTGGTGAGCCGCATGCTCGTTTGCCCACTCTTCTATAAAAAAACCACAGTTACCAACTTGCCTGCCAACCGTGGCAATGATGGCGAAATCCTCCTGATGAGGCAATAGGGAAGAGGCCTATATTACGCAGTAGACTCTTAAGTTGTTATAAATCAATTACATAATATAATAATATTAAAAGCAAACTTAAGAGATACTTTCTTCTTCGTCCAGTAATTTCAAACTTAATTAGCTTATTTCTCGATAGCATAATTAAATAAGTACCTAGACCAATTGATATACAAAAACACCTTTTTTAGGTTAAATCATAAATAAATATTTTATGTTAATTGAAACAATAGGCTTCGCACTGTTGACAAACATCAGTGGTTTTTTTGTCGGTGTCATTTGCATGTTTGATGTACCTGTTTTTCTTTAAGTGATAAATAAATGAAAAAAAAAAATTTTTTTTGTAAATTTTGTAACGAAAT
Organism: Parnassius apollo; assembly: GCA_907164705.1. Lineage (NCBI taxonomy): Eukaryota > Metazoa > Arthropoda > Insecta > Lepidoptera > Papilionidae > Parnassius > Parnassius apollo. The sequence continues at coordinate 2,684,676 of CAJQZP010001557.1, forward strand.
TGGATTGGTTTTATTTGGGTATATATGAAACAAAGCTTGATAGCTTTATGAAATACATTACATAGCTTTTTGAAATACATTGCAAAATAAGCTCTCAAAAACTTAAAAAGAAAAGAATAAGAGCAACCTTTGGAGTATACATAAGCAAACTATTATGTCGATTGGGCAGCCACATTCTATACCCAACCTTTTTTGTTTAAATTTTTAAAGTTCAAACTTCATAAAAAGCAACACTAAATACTTTAGTAATTTGGCGTTACGGCGTATACGGTAATAAATGATAATGAAGATTGTAAACAATATAAAAAAACAATACATGCCCATTTTCCCTCTTATTCAATTGCAATGTTATAGCGTGTTAGTGTGCGAACTTTTTTCAATATTTGTGTTTGCTAAAGCATTGGATCGAAGGTTATCAGAAAAAAAAACTAGATATGTCAATGAACTCAATGTTTATTTGCTTAGCCTGATTTCTTATCATATTTGGTTTTGTTACATTTTATTTGACATATTATTTTTTTAAACAGAAATGACAAACGAAAGACGAAGTTACAGCCTACCTGTTTGTAAGTAGGTACTGCAATCGTCCATGGACATTCGTAGCCAACTTCAAACAAAGAAGTCTATAGACGCGTGGTCACCTCTTAGGACTAAAATGAAATGCTTCACAGCCCGTTGTATGATTGCCTCTATGCTTTTCAGACCTGGACACAGTGTGACACTAATGTTTGGCGGCAGAAATGCTTGTGTGGTCAGTTCACTTTTACCGGGAAAGGCATACGTTATGAGGATGTGACTCAAATCTAACAAGTAAATACCTGCTACAATTTTTTTTGAATATACTTACGCCTTCTTCTTTTTTGTTGCAGAATTCTTTCGAAAGCTCTTGAAAGTATCACGGGAGGAGTTTCACAACATGTTCAAGCGGACGTACGGCATGATCTACGAGCAGCACTCGTACGTGTTCGAGCAGTTGTTCGAGCAACTACAGAAGTAAGTAGAGGCAAATGCAAATTAAAAACGCGGCTAATGATTGTATTGTTTTGTGAATCGGAAGACTATAATATGCTCATTTTTTTAATTTATAGGAATTTTTATTTTCATACTTTACGTAAAATCTACTACTTGTATTCGTAAATACAGTAATGTATTTAAAATTTATGCCTAGTTATTTAACAAAACTAAGTAGGACTCGACTTGACCCAAATGACTTTTGAAACACTACAACAAAAAATCAATAGAATAGTGTAGAATAGTATAATTTTATTCAATGTACATAAATTATTACAAAATACTTACTGACAGTTATTATAATATTGACAATCAAAATCTAGTCCGATACACCAGGCTTTGCGGGCTTTAGCCAAACATTCCAAAACCTTAATCCGAAAAAATTATCATAAATTCGCTTCAGAAGCCTTGGGATTGGGGAAGGAAAAATTGCGTATAATGGCAAGAGCCCCTTCTAGACGTAGCACTTAAAAAACACATGACTATTTTAGGCCTAAACAACTCACAGATGTACCAACTCTGCTACTTAACTTCTCGGAAACTACTAACTGTTTGCGGACTCTTAATGCGCCAACAAACACTTTTCTAATAAACTATAAAGTTTGCCCAGAATAAATAGAAATACTAATAGCTAAGCAACTCTTTCAGTTCAAACATGTAGGGCTTAGCAGTGAACTATTACCATAGCAGCGATCCTGATAGACCATCGTAGTCGCAATTACACTGGTCCTGCTACACCTGGATAGCTGCTTACACTAAAAGAGTAGTTCATTATGATTTTCATCAGGAGTAGTCAAAAAGAGCTATTTCTCTCTTCCCTCTGTGATTTTACAGGTTACAGTTTACTGAATTTTTGTCTAAAATCCAAGCCAACATATTGTAAGTATAACCACCTGAAAAGGTTTCTTACAGTTTCCCTCTCCGCGAAGCAAACACAATAGTTAAACAATTGAAATGTTCATATAATATAATTAATGGGACTGGGAAAGGATTAATACTTATGAATAGAATAGAATAGAATATTTTTTTATTCAATATAGATTACAAGTAATTCTTATTAAAAGTCAATTTTTTACTTTACCACGATTTTTATGATGCGCTGGTACATCTACATTTTATTCATTTATTCTTTTTGTGTCATAAAATAATTTACAATTCAGTATTGCAATCGTAGTTTTATTTAAAAAGTTGACTCCAATTAGAAACACAACATTTTTAACGAAAAACAATTGGCTAGCTATAGTAACTGGTGTCGCAGAAATCCATTGATTGCACCCTCCGCGAACGTACCTTTGTCGGGTGTTTCTATTGACTGAACCCCCCTATTCATAAAGTATATTGTTTTTCTGTTCAAAAATAACAAAACCTATTTAAATAAAGCAAACATTATTGCAAATAGTAACTCGCATGTTTTGTTGTTTTGTATTATTATTTGCATGTCAAACTTTAAACACAAACCAGAGTCGATAACTTATTTACATATACATATTTATTCTTACTATAAGTCTAAGCACTTACTTGACTTACCGTTACACCTTGCCACTGGCCACTGTTTAACATAGGATTCCCCAATAGATTGCCTCATAGGTACTTCCCACTCTCGTTTTAGGTTTAAACAATATATACTATATTATTTCCTTATTCTATAAAAAATTAATAATTTATTTTATATTCATTTCATTACGATTCCCGTACGTGACTACTTGAAGACGACATATTCAGATAGCGGGGGCTTATAACCGGCCCCCCGTCACGACCGGCTTACCGTGTAGCATTGTGGACTCTCCAATATATTAGGGATATTTGCCAAAGCTGCCACGCTTGGCAAGCGGGTCACCAACCGCAGTTTTTATATGCTGCTGCCAATCTCCCATTTTAGTTTCCCCTTGTCGTCTCTTACAATACACAGAGGACGATATGGGGTATATTGGATTAGTTTACGCCGCGCCGCCACTACACGGCAAAGTAACATTACCACAATAAAATTCTAATATGGCATTTAAAAACCGCTATTTTTTACTGATTCCTTTCTGAGAAGGTCTTGTTCTAAGGTCTTGTTTTTGCGAACTGGTGGTGATATGACGATTTGATATTCATAACAATTTTAGACTTGAATAAAAATATAATGATTTCTTATATTTACGCGAACACTACACATTGATTAAAACTACTTTTACGGATTTTATCGCGTTTATTTTACTATTATTTTTAATTCCCGACGTTTCGGGCGCTTTCCAGCACCCACGGTCACGGGGGACTGAGATGACTGACGTCCCGATGTCATTGTTAAACCCGAGTACCTTCAGCTTTTTTAACTATTGTTTATGATCCGATCTATGCAAAATGAACTGACTATGTCCTGAGGTCTTGCAGTGGTATGCTTGGGTTTAGTTTTAATTTTATTGATTTGTGGTCTATCAAATCTGATGTAATGGTTGGGTCCGTCTAGGATATGATCACAGACTGCAGACTTCAGATCAACGTTCCGGGAAGTCTGCAGTTTGTGATCATATCCTAGACGGACCCAACCATCACATCAAATTTGATAGACCACAAATCAATAAAATTAAAACTAAACCCAAGCATACCACTGCAAGACCTCAGGACATAGTCAGTTCATTTTGCATAGATCGGACCATAAACAATAATTAAAAAAGCTGAAGGTACTCCGGGTTTAACAATGACATCGGGACGTCAGTCATCTCAGTCCCCCGTGACCGTGGGTGCTGGAAAGCGCCCGAAACGTCGGGAATTAAAAATAATAGTAAAATAAACGCGATAAAATCCGTAAAAGTAGTTTTAATCATGTATAAAAATATTTAACTTTTGACTTGTTCGCACTATGATATTTATTTTCTACGTGCGTCGGCGGAACTAAGTTCGAATTCTGGTCAAAGACAAATTTTACTCTGTCTTGTCCCCGTGTCTCTGTTGTTCACCGTATAGTATCTATTACCCCATAGAGCCCCGTGGGTGTCGTAAGACGCGACAGAGAGAAGCCAAGAGATGTGCAGCAGCGTCTGCTTGTAACAACTAGAAAATTTAAAAAAAAAACTGCAGTTGCCAACGCGCCCGCCAAGTGTGGCAACTTTGACAAATATTGCCCTATGAGGCAATCTATGGGTAAGGTCTGTGTTCAGCACAAGGGTAAGGACTTTGACAAGCGGTTACGGGTAGTAACCACGTCTCCGTTCACGGGTGAGTGACATGCGTACTCAACGCCTTGATGAATTTTCTCTCTAACTATCAACTAATGGGAAATTAATGTAACATTCCTTCTGTTCCAGTTACTACAGCCGCGGCGATACCAACTTCGATAAGATGATGGACGACTTCTTCGGTATACTGTACGAGAAGATGTTCACCGTCCTCAACTCGCAGTACAACTTTGACCAGAAGTAAGTATGATAGGCGTTTGTATTGAATGGCGAGCATTTTCGTTTACTGGTATTTGCACTTTTTTGTCAGTTCTTATGAAGTCTTCAGTAGCCTTAATAACGGCTAGGTTTAGAAGTGTTATATCGTTAGATTAGTAAGCAAGGCGGTAATTATCAATCATCTAGTTCAGATAATAATTTTTTATTTTTTACAAAACTTTTCTGCGAAATAAAACAGTAGTATTAATTATCCAAACCTTATCATCAATGTTGGTAATTAGACATATACTAACGCTAACGCTGGAGAATGTCATGGGGATATCCAATTTATCCGCTATAGCTATACATTTAGGGATTTCCAAAATTTCGTAAGCAATTTTAAATTATAGTGCTACAATAGGGTAATTGAATCTAAGTCAATGAGGGCTATAATCTAAATAATCTTCCGCTCATCAAATGTCGCCAGCTGACACTGAGGTGAAGAAGCTTTTGTTCACACAATATCATTTAATTGAGAAATCAGTTTTAAATTAAAGTTTATCAGTTTCTACAATATTATTTTAATATACAAAACAATACCTCAATGGTTTGCTTTTTTCTTCTTTTATGAATATCTGTGTACTTTCAATCTAAATGTGTAAAACATAACTAATAGTACAAATTAACCTTTACATTTTTGAACATATTAACTTCACCGCTATGAATTGTCTAATATTACACCTCATTTTTGAGTGGTGTCGTGGAATCCTTTGCAATACGAAATGTCCAAATGAATTTTTCTATAGATAATATATCGATATAACCGAACACCATTACACGACGTCATAATTTATTTTAAAATAGACACCTTTTTATGTAAGGTATTTCTAAATAATAAAAATAGAAATGACAAAGATTTGGGGTATTGCTAAAAGTAGAAAATTCTAGTTATATGTTCTAAAAAACCTACTTACGATTTTGCATCTAGCAGGTAGTTTGTTCCGGAAATTTCTTAGTCTTAGACTATAGATTTTTCTATCTATTAGGAAATGAAGACCTTGAGCGTTGCAGCTAGAGAACCCGACTAGAGTCGCGTGTATAAGATTAAATCCTCATTCTCAAGGAAACAAGTTGTGGGTTTCCGGGTATGGATAAACTGTGGTTTACATTGTGTCTCTAACGCAATATCCAAATCTCGAATCTAGAGTAGGGCTGCCACCCACTTTATAATATAATATGTAATATCCTACTATATTACGATTCCAAATAATATTTTCAAAAAATATTTAAGGCTGACTGTGGCGAGAGCGAGAGGCTGTTAAGGTTAATAAAGGCTGTAATAAAGGTTCAAGGTGGCATCAAAAATATTAATTTTTTAAAATAAAGTAATTTTTTATAGGCAATCGCCTCAAAAATACTGTCTTTGACACAAAAAAGTTGGCAACCCTAATCGAGAAGTCCGAACGACGAATAATTTGTAAACCAAATTTTCTGTTAATTACAAGAACCAGAGACCCTTTTTAACTAGTAACGACGCACTTCATGTTAGTCCAGGATAAAATCTGCATATATGTAGATATGCTGCCAATGGAGTATGGACCACAGCATTCATATACCAATAGGCGTCCTTGTTTGTCATCCATTCCTTTATAAAGAAAGTAATATGTCATTTAGTGCCTATTGGCATGTCTTAGTGTTCAAGTATACTGTGTGCTTTTTGATCATTAGTAGAATTAAAAATTCAGTGTATTAGATCGAAGAGATTATTTCGTTTCATTTAAACTATATATAATTCTATCTGTCACAATTTTAATACATTTTAACACGAAGAGAGCCGAGCTTTCGTCGACCACACGCCGGTAGTACCTCGTAACGTTATCAAAACAGTTCCCCCGTGGCATTTTACGCTCAATTATCGCCCTCGATCGTTTGTTTACGTGTTCGTTTGGCATAAAGTGCTATAAAGGTCGGTCATCACTCGAGTCTCTATTGCCTGTCCGCACGACAATTGCCTTCAATCGAAACACGATATCGTATAATTATAAATACTAGATTAAATTTTTATGCGCAGTTGCAAATGCGATCAGATATTGTTATACTACTCACGCAATTATCACTGTTATGTGGTCTGCATTATTGGCGCATTGGAGAAACATTAACAGGTCCGTATATACGAGAGATGTTATGTTAAGAATATACGTGATGGGATTTTTATTGGTTCATTTCATTATTATCGTGTTTTATTACATCATTGTGTATTTAATACTTGGATGCCAGACACCTACTTAAATTTATCGAATGGCGATAAATAACTATAATGGGTCTTCAATGGTAGATACATAATTAAATCAGGATCTCTTAAAGTTTTATAGGTTTGTTGACTTCACAACTATTGGTTTTTGTAGATATTATACCATTTAATTACCTTATTATTTGCGTATCTGGGGGCACGGCAGTGCCCCCGCCAAGTCGAGCAAAAAAGCGGCACGGCCGTACCATCTTTTCTCGAAGCAATTCAGGTCATTTTCGACCCCCTATAACTTCGTGGTCAATAAAACTAGAAGCCTTAATTTTCAGTAACCAAGTAAGCATTGTATAGATATGGTATATTTCAAATTTCATTCAATTTGAACCAGCAGTTTAAGAATTGTAACCAGTTAAACTTTCTTAATTTTGTCACTCACTGACTGACCGATCATCAAAACTGGCACTTCTAGCAGACATAGAAGCTTCAAATTTAGAATGCAATTAGTGTTTAGAGTATAAATCAAGGAAAAACTAAAACATTTGTTAATTTCTATCCAGTTTTCTAGATACACTAACTGCATAAATAACTTTGTAATCCCTTATAAATATATAGAATTACAAAGTTACATTTGCAGTGAATGAACCAGTGTACTTGTAATATGTATTACAGGTGTACATAGGTACGTTGTTGGTACTCAAGAAGTAGAAGGTACTGGAAAGGTAAAAAATTAAGACTATCTTATATACAAAAAGAAATGAGATGCAATTAAAAACATAACTTGTAAAAAAAACCAAGTCTCGCAACTCAGTTCTTCTACCGTAAAAAGTTGTGAGATCCATGTAATACCAAGTCGGTTAATTTATTCAGTTCCTACTTAAGGGTCCTTCTGTTTTAAGTTATTACGTAATTACCTAACCTAACAACATTTTATAGTGACCATATCAATTTTAAAAGTCTTTTATATTTTTAATATATAGATTGACTCGGCAATCGCATTAAGCAATCTAATTTAATACAATACGTATTACTTGTGAGATACATTGTGGTTTCATGCGATGGCCAAGTCAATCTATATATTTAAAACATAAAAGACTTTTAACATTGATATGGTCACTATAAAATGTGTTAGGTTAGCTAATTACGTAATAACTTAAAACAGAAGGACCCTTAAGTAGGAACTGAATAAATTAACCGACTTGGTATTACATGGATCTCACAACTTTTTACGGTAGAAGAACTGAGTTGCGAGACTTGGTTTTTTTTTACAAGTTATGTTTTTAATTGCATACATGTTTACTCTAAAATCAGTTTTTATGTCCGCACTTACAATGTATTTGATGGTAAATGGTTACTGCAATTCATGGACATCTGTAGCAATCTTCAAAGTGCACAGAACAGAAAACAGGGAACATGCAGGGATGATGCGTTGATACCATAGAATACTATAATACATACATAATAGAACGGGGAGTGGGCGGAGCCCGTGTAGCCACTAACATGTCACTAACATGTCAATTCACACGTATAAATGTCAACACGAGATATGTTTTGACGTTACAATCGTTTCCGAATTTCGCTTGCAAATTATTTAGAAAATGCCCATGTTGCACACCATTTACAAATAAATATGTATTAAAATTTAAACGATTTTTTAAATGATGATCTTGAACATTAATCAAAAGTCTAAAATGTGTAAATTTACTCAGTTAGTCAACACAGCGAATCGGGTTTGTACTTTGTAGTAGTGATAATTCGACGTAATTGATTGTATGTGTGCTCCCGACGACGCCGACTCTCGTACAAAAACAATGTTGACAGCCATTCTATTGTGTATTCTATGGTTGTTACCTCTGAGGACTTGAAGTCTGAGTAGTTCATTGCCTACAATACCCGCTTGACCCGAAACCCATCTTAAAACGACCCTGTTGCTACATCCCAGTGCGTTTAGACGGTCCACGCAGTCTCCAACTAGCTTTGAGTTCACTAAGTTCAGAGATCTCAGTGCTAGCAGTGCTGTTTGACTATCAGCGTTTATATAGATAATATGGTTCACGTAGTGTTTCTGCACATCGATTTCCGCACATTGAAGTGTGGTGAAAATTTCAGCTCGGAAGGTAGAGGTGAATCTACCCAAATTCATACTAAGTTTGAATTTGGGGGATGACCATAAATTCCAAAACCTACGTCGAGGCCCATTTTTGACCCATCAGTATACTATATAAGGCTACTGACCTCACAGATAACCTGTCCATTCAGACAGTCTTCTCTAGAGGGTAATTCCACTATATACTTTTTAATATAGCTGTAGCGTGGCTCTACCACGTTTGAAATATACTGGCTCTGTCTCTCTAAACCGATCGGTCCGAAACTGCGGTGTACGCCATTCGACGGCAGAAAAATATACGAGCGTGGTGCCTACACGGGCGAATTCTTAGCCAGAAAACGATTCCTACCACCTTATAATAAAGATTTTTTTAAAAGAATATTAACAATGCTATAAACATTACTAATAAATTGCTTGTGTTACGAGTGGTTCACGCCAGTAGTCGAATGGCGGATTCGAACCCACGACTTTTTTTGAGTTCGTGGTCCGCGCCCTGCCATTAGGCTACTGTCGCTTCAAGATTTAAAGCTTTACATTCGGATATCGACAAAAGAATTGTTCATCTTGAAAAAAGTATTGTAAGAAAGTAATTTTACTATTTTTTTTTTCTTATTTTAAAGTCTGTTTCGTCTAGAGTGCTTCTGCATTATGTATATGACGTATAGGACACGGTGTGCGTAGATACTTTAGACGCCCTTTCATCTCAAGAGTACCTCGAAGGCGCCTGATCTACGTAGATGACTCGAGTATGAATCATGCCAGTGTAACAAGGTTTAGTAGGATCCTTCGATTCTAGCAGGATTGGATTGTATAAAATATAGATGACAATATAATATAGATTTTTTTAAATCTAGAATTTTAAGCATAATCCCATAGTTTAAGCCATTTTTGGCTACAATTATTATATTACATGTTTTCCATACAGACCGAAACCGAGAAAATTACTTTTTTATTCGTAAACTAACATTTAATTCATCTAGAAATACTCTTAGTATCTTCGGGAAATTATTATGTTTATTTATTATATATCCTTCTCTTGTAAATAATCGCTCGACATTAAAGAAAGATTCCATGTTTTGTGATTTCATGTTGGTTGTCATGGGAGGGAAGGAGTTGGGTGTAATCCACACTCTGCTTTTTGTAAAGCTCGTAAGGCCCAACTTACACTGCTGCGGAACGGAATGGAAGTGAATTTTTGTAATGAAATTGATTTTGATTGAATTGATAAGATGTCGTTAAGTCTCGTGGTGTCACACTCAATTTGATTAAAGTGATAGAGACACCACGAGACTTAACGGTATCCTAAAATTATAACTAGCAATTTTCTGCTCTATACTGAGACGAATAGAGCTATATAATATTTTAAGTTTTTAGCTTTAAATTTTAAAATATTTCATATTATACAAAAACGTATATTACGTAAAAAGGACATCGATCAATAAGCAATATAGTAAGCAACGCCCGTAATATACACGTGTTTTAGAATATCTCCTAAAATTATTTTAGTGATATATCTCTCAGTAACGAATTTTATTTTATAAATCATTTATGGAACACCGTTAAGTTAATACAAAAAAAGTAAAATAGATCAACCAAAAACAACTTGATTTTTTTACTTATTTTAAGCTAGTGCTTGACTACAATACCACCTGGTGGTAAGTGGTGGTGCAGCCTTAGATGGTAAATCGCACTGTCTTAGCGTAACAAAAGCCTATGCGCTCTTGCCTTGAAGACGTCCAGATTGTATTTGGATGGAAAGATAGACACCGCCACTATTATCTAGATGTAGGCGACTACCATCTGCAAGGGCTACAGAGAGGGCCCCCCACGCCGGCAACTCATTCCACTCCTTTGCTGTACGCATTACAAAAGACGAAGCGAACAGTTTGGTTCAAATGCTTGGAATAAGATATAGTTTAATTTATTTAAGTTTAGGTAAGTTTAAGAAAACAACTATATCTATATCTATTTAGTATAATATGATATAGATATTTTTGATTACTTTTTCCTAGCACAAAGTAGACTGATACTCTATGTTTTTTTTTGCGCCCGAAGCAAATATGGGCAACCCTCCGGAAAACGGGGGAGGGAGGTGGGGAATGCTCATAGCATACCACGCAGCCGGCTGCGTGGTTATGTGGTGACTTTTACCCACTAAACCCAACCTTTTAGGGACTGGCTTCACGGTCTAACTAGAGATTTCTAAGCCTTATACAGACGCGACCCTCCTTGGCAGAAAGGAGGGCGCATATACTTTATGTTGTTTACCGTCATTTTATATAGGTCAGTAGTTGCCAAACTAGAGGCATTAGGTAGGTAGTCAATACAACAACTTTTAGAAGAAGAAGTAATATTTAAGTGTTAATAATTGAAAAGGCAAATAATCCTTTTAAATATATCCTCATTTATCCATGTTAAAATATATATGTACTTCAATCATACGCAAATGCGCATATCATTTCGTTCGTTTTATTAAAGCTCTACATTGTCAGAGAAAGAGGTTTTGTTCTCATTTGAGAGCTCCGAGTCCCTATCAAAGGCTTATGTCACTTGAAACTGAAGCACTCCTTTAGCGTATGTATGTGAACATTTTGTCCAACGTTCGCATATGTACGCGGAACGTTTTCATGAGGATATTGAAAAACAGATTATTTTGCTTTGTTTTTTTTTTATGGAAAGTGAGTAGGTATTTTGCAATGGTGGTGAGAGAAACTATTTTAAAATTACCGCTTACATTTTAAGTAAAATTAATAGATAGATAGCGATAACGCTGTTCATTATTGCCAGTTTAAAATTCAAAATTTAACTCGTAAATTGTTATTAAAAACAAGGAGCCTAACTGCGCTAATCGATCTAACTAATATAACAACACATTACATTTTGTAGACAAGTTAAATGATACACTTGCTAATTATTTTTTAAGATCGCATTTTTTTAGTAGAATAAGGGTGACCTACAAGCACACAGCCCAACTGATCGTTAGTGGATGCTGTGATGTGGTCCACAAGCATCTATCTCCGCTTAAGAATCACAACGCAAATGCGTTGTCACCCCTGAGGACTATAAAGTCTCCGGTTCTTTAGACTCATCTTACGAAACACAGCGGTATTAAGCTGCTGTTTTACGGCGGTATTCTGTGAGAGAGTGGTCCTGCCCCGGTTGAGCGGACCCATTCGCTACAACAGTAATGTATGTAGATGCAACATGGCTCTACCACGTACATATATATTCTTCATGTTACCCGCTCAATTATGACAAATCAATTGAGATATATTTTTCAAAATTCAACATCTTGTTTAGGAAGTCTAGCGGATGTAGAAGCGGATAATATACACATTTACAACACACCAGCTAAAAATATAGCTCGCCAAAAGTGTTTTGGGCTTCACCACAGTCGAGTTAGAAAACCAATGTATGCTTTTTTTAATTCCCAGGTATCTGCGTTGTCTGAACGAGCACATGCGCGACATCCAGCCGTTCGAGGACGTACCGCACAAGTTGTCGGTGCAACTGCGGCGCGCTTTCGTCGCGACGCGGACCTTCCATAAAGCGTTGCGAGCGGGTGCCGACGTCGTGCGCAACATGATGCAGGTACGACACTAATGCGACACGATTTACAACGAAATTTGTCTAAGTCCTGGTCACTCAACCAATTCGTTCTCTCTATCATAACTTAAATTATTCATTTCAATTATAACTATACTAATTTATCTTGCGCTTGACGGTGAATGAAAGGTTAGGAAACCTGCGTGTCTAAGAAATTAAAACATGACATGAGCATTTGCTTGATGTGAGCACGTTATAAGTCGAATATTCGGCATATGAGTACAGCGAGCTGAGCAGCTCGATAACGAGTGCCGAGCACCCGAGCGCGCTCCATTACATTATTAGATGACCTTTTATACCGTCTGGAAAAAATAGGATGTAACATGTGAACGGAGTAGAAACCTATGGCACTGATATTTTATAAAAAATAAAAATAAAACTTTTGAATTAAACATTTGAAAGAAAATATCCGTTTACATGTTACCTACACCCTTTTTTTCAGACGGTAAAAAAGGTCATCCAGTATACTAATCGGCAATGCTCTGTTTCTGTCGTGGTTGTTTGGGTTTGCTAAAATGCAGTGGAATCAGAAAAGAAGTTTTATTTCTCATTTTGAACAAATTCATTCTCCAAATACGCTTTCTTTTCTTCTTTATGTAACAATAACGGATCAAAAAGAACGCAGCACACACTATATCTACGTCCGCCATTTTCATTACAACAGCTGAAGTATAGTCAAGTATATATCCGTCGCGAAGATCCAGGTGTCATGAGCATTTGCTCACAACGAACGGATTATCGATGCGAATATTCACATCGAGCAAATACTGTCTGTCGCCATGTCGATTTGAGAGCAGGCCTGTGTCCAGCTGTGGGACGTATGCAGATTGTTACTTTTAATTTTGTCCAAGTGGAAGCACGACAAGCTGCCTGACTCATTGTGACGGCGAAACGAGGGATAGACGAAGCTTTTGAATACGAATAGCTTTCAATTGCATTTATAAATTGAATTAATGTAGGGGCGTTGTTTCTCTCACGTATTACGTTTTCACTTTATTATTAAGTATTCTAATATATTGTACTTTATTATTCATTTGGTTTTCATATTTTTGAGTATATAATTCAAAATGAAAAGCCGAAAGCTTTCTTAATAAGACTGTGGGTTTTCGTATACTGGATTTCGTTTCTTTGTTTTGATATTGTACTAACTTCTTTAAAAGTTTTAATATATTTATATAATATTAATTTATTATAATACTAGATCGGTTTAAATACAATCTATCGTAGGCTATGAAATGAGACATTTCTGGCGTTTTTGGTGATTTTTGCACGTACTACATTTTTTATATATATCAGTAGAGATCCGTCCCGTCTACGCACAGGTGATTTTTGGATCTCAACAACAGCACTAGTTACCGGGCCCAATTGTAGGCACAAACCATCTCGGGAAACCCACGCAAACACATACAAAAAACTTCATCAAATCGGCCGAACCATTTTCGAGCTTTTGCGAGATTAACGCACGGCAATTGATTTAAATAAGTAACTAGCGATGCGCCCCGACTTCACTCGGGTGGTTTCTGAATCTCGACAACAGCGCCACCTACCGGATTCAAGTGCGAATCTAGACCATCCATCTCAAACACACACGAAAAAAATTATCAAAAATCTGTCGAGCCATTTTTGAGTTTTTGCAGAATAACGCAGGACAATTGATTTTATAAGTATAGATTGTTATTATAAATTCTCCATCAGTTTCTTAAATGCAGTGATGAATCTATAATTCGCACCGACAAATTTCAATACAAAACATTGAGGAACGTCATACAACAATGTCGGCGGGCGCCAACCACTGCGGCGTTTTGTGTCATGCAAATTTTGGCAAGTTGTTATTTTACAAAATCAAATCAATATTCACGACGCAACCGATCGCCTTGCTGAAGGTTTACGGCGGGTACTTGATACGTGCGTAGTGTCGAGGTTAGTCCGGAAACAGAAGCTATAGAGGCCTATATAAGTATTACGGAAAGAAAAATGGCGAGCAAAACAGATTACCTAGTAATACTTAGTAATAGTTCGTTTTCGACAAGATTTTCTTCTTACTTACTTATGTTTTAGTTTTAAAAATATTTTCGCGCGATTTTCTCTTCTTTGGCGCAATTTTTGTAAGATTATTATTAAAAATAATATGCCGTCGAGAAAGAGAAATTTAAAATTGTTCTTAGAGCAGACGGTGGATCTGCATTTTATCGATTTTAAATTTTTAGTCGCTTATACAAATTTTGCCGTGTTAAGCCCGGTCTTTACTCTATGAGCCGAAACCTATTCGCTGCTGGATCGGATTTCAAGATTTTCAAGCCGGCGAAGAAGGGTAGCATTTAAAGTACCCGTATTTACACATTATATATACAAAGCCAATTATATTTAACAAGTGGAAAAATTAAAAATTTTGTTCAAACGACTTTAATAATTAATAAAATGAGAACATCATCAATGTATTCTAAGTTAAATAATTACACATTGTTTAGGATAATTCAAAAACAACTGGTCGGATCTTGATCAAATTTATATGGCATACGAGAATCACCAGCTTTCAAATAAAAAAGAATCATCAAAATCGCTTCACCTAGAAAATTCTGAGGTAACAAACATAAAAAAATATACAGCCGAAATTGAGCACCTCCTCCTTTTCGAAGTCGGTTAAATTTTTTAACCTAGTTGCTTGATTAAAATAGTTTGTTGTGGTATAGTTTTGTGAATTGAGTAAAACTAATTTAATGGTCGCACCTGTATAAAGTTCCGCTGGCTGGCATCGCTCTCATTTTCAAAAGTTTGTGGAGAGATTGAATTCCAGTAAATTGTTTAAAAAACATTGTTATTAAATCCAACAGTATTTCGAGCCAGAGATTTCTTGCAAATAATTGTACTCCAAATAAAAACGGCTATTTTAAAATGTGTAGTATAGATATTTAATATATTAGATATTTATATAAGGCGAATACACTGTGTCAAATCCTGAATTATATTATGGTCTGTCCATGTGCCAAATTTCGTCCAAATTCGTTTAGCTCCCTTTATGCGTAACTGTATTCCATACATACAAACATTTTCTCAAACTGTCTTAGTAGATTACAACACAAAAACCTTTGGTCTTTTAAAATATTTGTATCATCATCCGCTGACTCACAACGTCCGTTGATCCCTGCTGGCGCCGGATGACGCACAATCCGCAATGAATATTATATTATATTATATTTCTAATTATTCTGCCGTCCACAAATGAAACATGTGCGATTCTTGGAACGGTTACTTTAATAAATTTTATAATATTGTGATTTATATTCACGACCATCCCGTGTGACATCACTCCGTACAATGCAAGGTGAATCGTCGCCGATTAGGGTTGCTAATTGCTGTATTATCGAAATACTGTATCCTACATGTTAAATTTGCGAATGGACGACGACTTCACGGGAATCACCTATCTGGTACAGATTTTTAATGTGCAATATTATATTCGTATATTCACAAATTAATACTTTTCTTAATATCTTCTTTTATAAAATAATACAATAAAAATGTTTTTTTTTTAATATTTACAGAAATATTACCCATTTAATACAACTAATTGTACGAATGTTATCGTGTTTATAAGAAAATACCCAATGCAAGGTACGTTCAATGTTTTCGTAGTAAAAAAAAATTTTTAACATTAATACATTTACTTGCTAGTGAAACAAGCTTTTCTATTCCCTTGAAAAAATGTCTTGATTTTATATTAAACCTTAATATAAAAACAAGACACTTTTTCACCTTTTTTGTGTACTCGACCAAGTATTCCTTTGAAATCCCATAATACTGTTGCCATGATTTTACAGGCCGATGGATTGACTTCGAACTTCTTGAGGGGGTGTGATCCCTTATTATGCATAGACTTCTGTTTACTCTCAGAATCATAGCGGAGAACGTTGCATCTCCTGTAACTATCCTGTCCAAAACACTTGCTGGATCGTCACCACACAGCTCTAAAAATTCTCTACAACAGTCAACCCGCGCCTTCTTTTGTAGTGCAGTGAGCGTTCGCGGCACCCATCTTGCACTTACTTTTGTGAGGTTGAGATAGCCATGCAATATCGTGTGTATGGTACCAACGGATAGGTTAGTCATTTCTGCTAACATCTTAATTCTTACTTGCGATATTACTAATACAATTATTCCGTAGCTCTTTGCACATAAACTTTTTTGCATTACCTGACTGCTTCCGTAGCAATTGAAATTAAATGTTTTTTTTAAATTTTTCCTTGTTTAGTGAGGAATTTAATTACCACACGGTGTTCGAGTTTTTTCAACATTGTCGAGTCAATTATTCCCGTCGTATGTGACTAAGGTTACATAAGGAGTAATGAAGTTATCAAGACGAAGTTTCATATTTGTACCCGCAGGCAGTGTCATTAGCTATTTTTTTTAAAATTATACACATTATTATCAAATCACCCTAATACCGAGAATACATTGAACGCCCCACGTATGATATAGGCTTCTACCCGTAAAATTAGTTTTATTTAAAAAGACAATATTTTTAAAAATGTTAAATCAAGTATTTTACTATTAAATTAGAAATAATTCCTATTGGTATTATGCATAGAAATGTTAATACAGTCTACATGTTTGAATGTACCTGTACACGTGCTCGTAAATTAGAAAGTTATTATTAATATGATTATTTAAATTTTGACAACCCTTATCATTCCTTAACCTTACTTGTTGTTTCTATTCAGATGACTTCCATTTTTTAATTTATTGCCATATATATTGCGTGGGAATCATTTCAGATATAAATATGTAACAATTAAAGACTACAGAAAATTACAAATATTTAATGTTTCTATTCCAAGCTAGTGTAATATATATAATATTTATTAATTATTAATTCAGAACCCTTTTTTCTATTATTAATATTCTACTACTATTCATCTGATGATAAGCTTAGTGCTTAGTGTAACAAGATAAGAAAAACGATGATCTAACGGCTAGTATCGAACGCAGTGCCTAAGCGTATAGTTCTATTTCCGCACGGAACATGTTTTTATACTGCGGATAAATAGTTGATCCGGGTCTTGGGTGTTTGTCCCTATGCAATTTATTTGTAAACGGCTTTTAGACATAAAAGTACATAAATTAAAAAAAAAGGAATAAAAAAGTAAAGTATTGTTATAATTGTGATTCAAGTCAGTCGTATTATCTCAAGTTTGATGTGTCATAAAAAATGTTATTGAACGCAAAAAAGTACTTTATTCGTGTACCTAATGGCATTATGAAAGCGAATTATATGTAATGTTTCACAAGTATAGATTGCTATATTCAAGGTTGTTTTTAATCAAAAGATGATCCGTATCGACAATGTGCAACTTCGTGAGGGGAATTAACACACAATTAGCGTCCATGTAAGTGTAACGTCTACAGCGCCACTTGATGTTATCCAGACGTGAATCGATTTTAAAGGAGAATCGTATTTACTGTGTAGATATGAAAGGCTTTTAATGTCATTTTCGTATAATCAATAACCATGCTTTAGGGAATAAAGAAGTCCCGTGGATTTTGTACATGGCAGAGGCACGCTGCAGATATATTTGATTGTAGGTCGAATGGGTCGGCTCGACGGGGAAGGACCACGCTCTCATAGAACCAGCGTAAAATAGCGTATTTTTTATTTGAAACGAGGCATTCCATCTTAGTCTTCAGGGGCGACAACGCAACTGCGTTTTGATTCTTAATCGGGGATGAATGTACAAGTCTATGCGCCACAGCATCTACTTTCCATCAGGTGGACTGTTTGTCACCCTTATTCCATAAAAAAATATGCGAACAAAAATGTAAAGTATGGCATTTGACAGCAAATGTCAAATTTCACGAAGTCTGTGACGTCGCTGCTACAGGTTTCTTTTATGACAGACTCTTTTTTAAACACGAGACTTACCTTGCCGTGACAGCCTATAAAAGTTCAAAGCACTGAACATCGGCTCCGCTATAGATCAACTCATAAGGCGGATATTTGCCATAGGTTCCACGCTTGGTAACCGTAGTTTTTTCATACTTGTTATCAGGAAGATGCTGCATCCCATTCAAATGTTTGTTTCAAATTTTTTGTTTTGTCTAGTTTATTTCCCTCATTCGCCTCTCACGACATCCACGAGACGATATGGGGCAGTGGATATTCCTACACTGCTACTTTATGGTGCTACGTTGGAAATACGATTAACCGAGTTCACTTACTTAATAATTTTCCTTAGGTTGAACTGAGCCGTGAGTGCGCCACTGCGTGGGCTCGGCTTCGATTCTGTGGCAGCTGTGGCGAGTTGCAGGCGCCGGCGTGCAGCCGCTACTGCCACAACGTGCTCCGAGGCTGCCTGCCCTCGCACGCAGACCTCGGAGAGCTGTGGGATGCTTATGTTGGTATGTATCGAATTTTACATCTTTGAACACGGCATCTAATGGTTAAAGTTGGATGCGACGGTTACCTAGCAAAGTTAAAAAGTTGAGAGTTCGAATTGAGTAATAAAGTTAGAAGTGATTCTTCATTGATTTATTCGTTACACCCAATCAAAGTCTACTGCTGAATAAAGGCCTCCCCATCCCCCTTTTAGACGACAGTATAAGTAGCCTATTGGTCAAGCATACAGGCTGCGAAACTCAAAAGTCGTGGGTTCATAATTCGAATCCGCCATTTTAATACTGTCGTGAAAACCACCTTTGGAGTTTAGTAGTACTAAAAGTACTGCTAGTATTCTTTTTAGGGGCATAATGCTATAGTTGCCACGCTTGTGGGGCAAATTGGTAACCTTAGTTTTTTTATATGTAGTTGTTATCATGAATACGCTTTTGCAGATCTTCTGTTACACTTTCCCTCTGTCGCTTCCTACGCGCCACCCACGGGATGAATTATGCCGCCACTACCCAGTAAATTTACAGTCATCATCATCGTCATTACAGCCCTTCACAAGTCCGCTGTTGAACATAGGCCTCCCCCAAGTAACGCCACAAAGCACGGTCCTGAGCCACCTGCATCCATCGACTTCCTGCATGTCTTACCAGGTCGTCACTCCATCTAGTGGGGGGTCGCCCTACAGTACGCCTACCGGTAAGAGGGTGCCACTCGGGAACCTTCCTTTCCCATCGGTTATCGGTGCTTCGAGCTATATGGCCGGCCCATTGCCACTTCAGCTTACTAATCAGTTGGGCTATGTCGGTCACTCTGTTTTTACTGCGGATGTCTTCATTTCTGAGTTTATCACGCAGCGAACCTCCGAGCATAGCCCTCTCCATAGCTCGCTGAGCGACCCTGAGCGTCCTCATACGGCCAACAGTGAAGGACCACGTCTCAGATCCGTAAGTCACAGTCAGAGTCACAGCAACAAAGTAGTGTTTATATAATGCTTGTATATAAAATACGATTTATAAACGAGTACACAGGTCACCTTATGGTAAGTGAATACTGTTGCCTATAGACATTAACATCCCTTTTCGACCAAGAACCAAAATGCAGATTCGTTGTCATCCCTGGGGAATAAGCTGAAACACCTTATTTCTAGTAAATAGATTCTCCGGTTATCTACACTCACCATACGGAACAGTAGCATTAAGTTGCTACTTTACGCTGGTATTATGTAAGAGCGTGGTCCTTCCCCGGTCGAGCCGACCCATTCGTGCTGCAACCTTAATATATCTGCAGCATACCTCTACCGCGTATGCAAATTGCTAATTTGATAACACACATCTATTGCTATTATTCTTTATATTAAATAATATTAGAGTTTATAAATTCTTGGACAATATTGATGATGATTGCATACCCGCTTCGTTAAAGATTCACCACTAATAATAACAATATTATGTTTCAGATTCGGTAGAAAAAGTGGCCGATCGACTCCAAGGCCCGTTCAACATAGCAATGGTCGTTGAACCGATAGACATAAAGATATCGGAGGCGATAATGAGCTTCCAGGAGCACAACCAAGAAATATCGCAGAAAATATTCGCCGGTTGCGGGAAACCGGATCTAGGCGGCGGCGGCAGTACCGGACCGTTCTTCGCTCCGGACCGATCACGACGTTTCGCCCGGTCCATTCCGGACTTTGATTGGAACCAGAAAACAAACGACATGGATGACTTCGAAATAGAAGCGTCTTTCGAGAGTTTAATGAACAACGACCCGTCATTACTCAGTCTCCAGACACCAGACAGTATCAGGAAGGCGACAGAGGAGATGGCAGAGCAAGCCAAGTCGAGAGCCAAGTTCCTCCAGTATATGAAGGGACATATAGATTTGGAGGATTACGAGGAACATGAGAGGAGAAAGAGAGACGCGGAGCCCGACGCTGCCGGTGGGGACATTTATATGAAGCCATACGACTTCGATGGTAAACGCGGTTCGAAGAAAAAGAAACCCATTTCCAGTAAATCAGATGACGTTCATGGTAAGACATACTTTATATTTACTATCACTACCGCGTATCATTTTTAGATACTATAAATTGCAGAAGGAGAAACCTCCAGATCTGGAACATAAATATTCATGTTACGTTTACCACGTGCTTACCGGTGAAGAAAACATTGTCAGGAAATCTGCATGTCTGGGAAATAAAAAAAATATTTCGAAGACATGTGAAGTCATCCGCCAACACGCACTGGGGCAGCGCGGCGGACACTTTCTTGCCCTAAAACCCTCTCAGAAATGAGAGGTGATCTGTGCCCAGCAGTGGGACGTATATAGGCTGTAACTTTAACTTTTATGTTACGTGCGGGAATCGGGAGCGGCCCGCATCACTACGACCTAATGCTTCGCCATTGCGCTACCGATTTTGGATTATACTCGCCAGCTAAGTTTACAAATTTTATTTTAAAACGGGTGGGCTTTGCTTATCCGAGAATTGTTTGGTATCAATCGCAAAATTTTAGTAAGCACTTAAACAATTTCAAACAAGGAAATAATTTACAGTTACAGCTGTAAAATCGACATATTATTAAATTTCACTTTTTGTATGTTATTGCGTACATTAGGCTTCGGCTACAACGGTCACAGGGGAAAATGACCCTAGATACGCCAATGTGTTAAATCTATTCCGAATTGTAAAGTGTCATGTTTCAAAAGATTGCAAAACTTACGTTCGCAGACTAATCAATAAGCTATCGCGATTATTAAAGATTTTCAAAAGAACAACAGCAAATTGATTTTCGAATTTGGTTAATTGTCAGTTCTATGCTCTAGTTTTCTCATTAGTGCAACAATAGACAACAGCGGAACCATATGATTTTATGGCTGTAATATCCCCTTTCATTACTCTGTCCTGACATCGTAATGTATGAAAACTAACCGTTACGGCCGCTTCTACTGGTGACATTGGAAACACCGCTATACCGACAATCTATTGTTTTATAAAGAACGCGTATACATTATATGTGACAATGTGATCTCTGTAGGGAAATAAAACTTAATACGATTTTTATGTTACAATATGTTTTAAATATATTCGAATGGTTAAAAGATGCAGCCTTTATACGTCCGACTGCTAAGAATAGACCTCTTCTCATTTATGACAGGGCTTGAAGCAATAAGTCTCAAACGCTGCTCCAATGCTTGTTGGCAAACTTCACGTGTCCTCGAAATATTTTATTTCTTAGACATGTAGTTTGATGTACCTCATGATGTTTGATTTCACCAACGAGCAGACAGTAAATTTGAAGTTAAATTACAATTAACAATTTAATTGGTGCCCTTAGTAAATAAGAAGTTAAATTTCAATTCCCGATTTCATTGGTTCTTTAGTAAATCATAACTTCTGATTGTGAAATGTAACCCTCTGGCAACACTGAGTGTGCGTGTACGTATGCGCAGGAGCAGGCACGGGCGCGGAGTGGGGCAGCCCTGGGCTGGAGCGTCTTAGGCGCGAGACGCGTGCGCGCGTGCGCGCCTCGCGCCGCTACTGGGTGCAGTTGCCGGCCGCGCTCTGCGCGCCGCTCAGCGTCACCACCGCGCCCTGCTACAACGGCTCCGCGATCGCCAGGTACATACTCCTCTAACTCTAACTCTAAGCCTTGCGCCGCTATTGGGCGCAGCTGCCGGCCGCGCTCTGCGCGCCACTCTGCGTCACCACCGCGCCCTGCTACAACGGCTCCGCGATCGCCAGGTACATACTCCTCTAACTCTAACTCAAAGCCTCGCGCCGCTACTGGGCGCAGCTGCCGGCCGCGCTCTGCGCGCCGCTCAGCGTCACCACCGCGCCCTGCTACAACGGCTCCGCGATCGCCAGGTACATACTCCTCTAACTGTAACTCAAAGCCTCGCGCCGCTACTGGGCGCAGCTGCCGGCCGCGCTCTGCGTGCCGCTCGGCGTCACCACCGCGCCCTGCTACAATGGCTCCGCGATCGCCAGGTACATACTCCTCTAACTGTAACTCAAAGCCTCGCGCCGCTACTGGGCGCAGCTGCCGGCCGCGCTCTGCGTGCCGCTCGGCGTCACCACCGCGCCCTGCTACAATGGCTCCGCGATCGCCAGGTACATACTCCTCTAACTCTAACTCAAAGCCTCGCGCCGCTACTGGGCGCAGCTGCCGGCCGCGCTCTGCGTGCCGCTCGGCGTCACCACCGCGCCCTGCTACAACGGCTCCGCGATCGCCAGGTACATACTCCTCTAACTCTAACTCAAAGCCTCGCGCCGCTACTGGGCGCAGCTGCCGGCCGCGCTCTGCGCGCCGCTCAGCGTCACCACCGCGCCCTGCTACAACGGCTCCGCGATCGCCAGGTACATACTCCTCTAACTCTAACTCAAAGCCTCGCGCCGCTACTGGGCGCAGCTTGCCGGCCGCGCTCTGCGCGCCGCTCAGCGTCACCACCGCGCCCTGCTACAACGGCTCCGCGATCGCCAGGTACATACTCCTCTAAATCTAACTCAAAGCCTCGCGCCGCTACTGGGCGCAGCTGCCGGCCGCGCTCTGCGCGCCGCTCAGCGTCACCACCGCGCCCTGCTACAACGGCTCCGCGATCGCCAGGTACATACTCCTCTAACTCTAACTCTAAGCCTCGCGCCGCTACTGGGCGCAGCTGCCGGCCGCGCTCTGCGCGCCGCTCAGCGTCACCACCGCGCCCTGCTACAACGGCTCCGCGATCGCCAGGTACATACTCCTCTAACTCTAACTCAAAGCCTCGCGCCGCTACTGGGTGCAGTTGCCGGCCGCGCTCTGCGCGCCGCTCAGCGTCACCACCGCGCCCTGCTACAACGGCTCCGCGATCGCCAGGTACATACTCCTCTAACTCTAACTCAAAGCCTCGCGCCGCTACTGGGCGCAGCTGCCGGCCGCGCTCTGCGCGCCGCTCAGCGTCACCACCGCGCCCTGCTACAACGGCTCCGCGATCGCCAGGTACATACTCCTCTAACTCTAACTCAAAGCCTCGCGCCGCTACTGGGCGCAGCTGCCGGCCGCGCTCTGCGCGCCGCTCAGCGTCACCACCGCGCCCTGCTACAACGGCTCCGCGATCGCCAGGTACATACTCCTTTAACTCTAACTCAAAGCCTCGCGCCGCTACTGGGCGAAGAATTTACGCTGGCGGATTGCTACTTCTGTATTATTGTTTAAATAATAGTTTGAAGTGGATTTTGTTACGTGATCTTGTGTAACAAATGTCTGCGCATGTGAAACGATGAAATAAGTGCTCTGATGGTGATATGAACCTCAAGATAATGTGTCTACTTAGCCGCCTTGGCTAAGTAGATGGTTATTGTAATCTACTATCTGCTGGCTCATACTTTTTTTATAGAATAGTGGTGACAAACCGGCACAGTCCATCTGATGGTAAGGAGATACTGTTGCTTATAGACATCTACATATATCCTTTCTTCAATAATAATTAAGAGTCCTAACTCGTTTTCAAGAAACTGCCCATATGAAACACAGCAGCACTAAGCTGCTATTTTACATTGGTATTCTGTGGGAGCCTGGTATCTCCCCGGTCGATCCGACCCATTCGTACTGCAACCATAGTATAACTGCTTGTCTACGTTTTTTTACGTTTCTAACTAATCAAACATATTGCAGTTACACGAGCAGCACGGCAGGTGACGGCACAGCCGCGTTAGCTTCGAACCCGGAGGTGCGCAGTACAGGTGCTATCGCCGCTGGGCCAGTGGCAGCTGCCCGCGTGCAGATCGACGCTTTACGCGCACTCACCGCAAGACTCAAGGATGCGTATAACGGCGTTGAAGTTCAATGGAAGGACGAAGGTAAGAATCTTGAGCCAACTTCAACCAGCCCGTAAACAGTCGAAGGCTGGTCATAGTGACCTTTCAAAGCCTCTTAAAAATTACAGGTGCTCGACAGTAAGTTTGGAAATCACAGTACTAGTTATTAAATGGAGATATTCATGTTTTAAAATGTTTATTCAATAATTTATCGAATGCCGTTCTTTCGAGCAATATTCTCTTCCTCTTTCTTTTACAACATACGCAAAAAAGGAGTTATGAATTTACGTTATTAAACTTTTTTACGTCAAAAAAATTTAAATATACTCTATAAAAAGCTTCGGTTTATTCAACTAAAACCAGAGTGCTTCTTTACAACTCTCCAGCAAAATTATTAAATTTATTAATTTATTAAATTTATAGTTCGCAAGACTATTAGTCTTATAGTTTTTTTTTTAAATTGCAGGAATAAGAATTGAGGTTTTATAAAATTAATTTACCATCCGGCTCGGAGGACCGATAATGTATGGTGTTTTTTCTACGGCTGAGATAAAATAAATAAAGCTCAGTGCCCAAACTACCCGAATTTATTTATCAATTGGTTGATAGCAGTTATGCGCGACAAGAAGTTAGAAAAAAAAATTGAAAAGTGTAAACGTAAAAATTAATTATTTATATTCACGTACTGTAACTAGTTCATCCGATTTCCTAATATATAACGAGGAAAAATGCTTAAAGCAATTAAATAAATTATAATAAGCATCGAACTCAACTAGAAGTAGATAACTTTTTAGTAACATACATTTATATTAGAACAAGAGTGATAAGCAAGCACACTGTTCACCTAATGGCAAGTGGATACTATGTCAAAATAATCAAAATGTCGATGAATTATCATCCCAAGGGACTAAGATAAAATATCTCGATGCTAGTAAAAGGGTTTGAGGTTCTTTATAGTCACCTTAAGAGAATAAAGTCAGCTCAAATTCTAATTTCGTCCCCACTTGCCCGCGCGTCGTATGCTATGTACCGATATGTTTGTAATCACTAAACTGTAAGTAGATAGCTCGTTAGATACTTATTTCAATAGGTTTATCATATTTATGCCTGTTTCTTAACGCCAAGCCAGCCGCTTCTTATTTTTATTACGGTTATTTCCCATTTTAATTTTACGTCGTACTGTTGCGTAATGTATATTCTGATCGTAAGCGACACAACCTTCCGTCCAAAGGCCGAGGCGAAGTGACCGTGCTGCAGGAATCACGTTTCAAAAGGCCAATAGTTTAGGTAACTTCTTTTTACAGTAAAAATTATGGTATTTTAAAAAAAGTAAATAACATAAGCACTGCTTTATAGTTAGTTCAGTTAGTATGTAAAGTATCATGATCTTATTTAAAGTATTTTATGAATAACAGCGGTTTATTGTTTATTTTGGAGGTAACTTTGGATTTTTTTTTCTATCGAGAAAATTTTACGAAATCGTGTTTTCGTCTAACATAATCCTTAACATTAATCCTCAACTTTACCATATATTTATTTCAAAATTAATGCTGCAATATTTTCGGCATAACGAAGGATCTTGCTAAGCCATTTGACATTATAGTTCCCCTTAAGAACACACAGATACATTAAGCTGCTATGTCTGGTATTCTGTTAGAGCGTAGTCCTTCCCCCATCGATCCGACCCATTAGTGTACAATCGTAATATATAATAGCTGCGGCGTGGCTCTATCATTTTAATACCTTTGTATTTGGTGACGATGAAAGTCATATCGTCCCATAAAGTGTGCCTGATTAATGTCTTAAAATTCAATCTAATTTGGTTAGTACTCTAAAATGCTAACTTGAAATAATCGTCACATTCTTCACCAACAGACAACTTCCAAGAGGCAGGTGCTTCCTCACTCGACTTCGTGGAGACTGCGGGCTCAGGGTCGGGCTCCGGCGACGACACCGACGACACGGAGAACTTACCTGACGACGACGAGGATAGAGACGTCAATCCAGACTATCCAGAAGGTAATATAACTATTATTTTTTGCCGTTTTATGTAGTATGATACTCATTATACATTTTCTTTTAGATACGGAATACTTGTGACTTTGGACTTTTTTTTATAAAGCTGACATGACAAACAAACATACTTGTTTACAAACACACTTGATGGTAAGTGGCTAAAGCAGTCCATGGACATCCGCAGCCAACTTCAAACAAAGGCTTTAGATATGTTGTCATCTCTGACGACTAAGATGGAATGCTTCACGGCCTGTAATTATACTGACTCCTTGTAAGCATCAGACTGATGACACTGACACAGCAGTTCAAGCAAGTAGCAATTATAGTGGCAGAACCTTACTTAAACGGATTCCTAGGCACAAGAGGTGGATTGCCATTTGTACTATGATTATAACAGGAGCTGTTATGAGCTTAACCTTTGTATGGTGTTTGAGCATTGAGGACTGATGGATACTACAAAGTCTATAATTACAATGGATTTCAACTTGATATTCCTCAAATTGAAATACAGAAGTGAGTGTACTGCTGTTTAGTTGCAGAGATAAGTAACAGGGCTTTTAGACTTTAAACGTTACCATAGTGAGACCCAAAATTAATACTAAATTATTTAAATCCACTTAGGCTCGGGCGACAGCCGACCGACGGACGAGTTAACACCGGAAACGCCTACAGAAGCTCGACCGGTCCCAGTAACGGAGGAGCCGTTCGTGCCCAACATCATCAGCGGGCCCGGCACCAGCAACGTAAACGTGCGCGGTCGGGTCGCGGATGCCGGAATTGAGGCAGCTGTTCCCCGCGGCGAGTCCGGCAGCGAGTCCGGCAGAGAGTCCGGCCGGACTTCTCCCCCGGTCCGGGAGTCCGTGCCCGGCTCGGCAGACCGGCCATCGCTCGGCAAGGCGCTGTTCACCTACGCGCTGCCCGTAGTTTGCGCCTGGTTCGGCACTATCGTCACAGATTTGTTCTAGACGTTTCCCGCCCGGTGACGTCACGTGAAATTTGAACAGGTCGAACTGTCGATATAAGTGCCTCTCGGCGACGTCTCGATATGTTCTCTCGTTTAAAACTTGGGTTTTATGGTTGTGCAGTGCAGCTTGATTTAGTCAACTCGAAGTAATATTACAGGCATAATACCAGCAGCTAGCTAATTTTAAAGGCATTTTTTGTTTTTATTATTTTTAGCCTTGCAACATTAATTTATTAACTTATATTACGATATCATAACATTGATGTTACTTCTTTTTAATATTATAATTTTTATTGTAAATATTTACTACCAGAACAAAACTCAAACAAAATGGCACTTAACGTAGCATTTATATTTATTTTATGCTATGAGCAATTTAATTTTGAAACTTAGACAAGAACACCAAGTTTTAAAATTGGCCGAACGAACTCGATTGTGACGTTGCCAAATCTAAACTCGGTTAATGTGAAAAGAGGACAGCCTAGTCAGATGCGACGGTAGTGAGTGAGCGAGCTATAGCGCGCTACTGTGATATGAGCGGAGGTACAGGAAGCTGTCAGATGAAACTTTCAACAAATTTAGATATGCACTTGTTGCGTAATAACTTATTTATTGTTTTTTTTTTATTTTTTATATAAAACTTGCACAATTTTGTCATAGATAAGATCAGTTTTCTTTTATACGAGATAAGAGTTAGAATAGAGAAATGGTATTTGGCATGTCCATAATAAAACATCTTATTTAACTCTTCCTCGTTCTGGAAAATTATCTAAAGTGTTTGACAATAAAAACGGTGTTTAATTTTTTGTCTTATTAATGCAATTTTATAGTTCAATATGAACGGAAAGATTTTTTAAAAGGTATCCAGCCAAATTGTATATTTATAAAATGGTCTATGTAAATAATAACTTGTAAATTATGATTAAACTAGATAGCGAATATATGTTTTTACGATTTTATAAGTACATTGTATGTATGTTTGAGGATATTCGATAATGAGCAGCATATAATGTGACTTCGGGAGTCAATAAACATTCGGAAATCAGTTATTTGTAAGTTAAATTGAATGTCAAATTATTCTTTATGTAAATAAATTTTGGCGCGAAGTCACATAGATCTAGCAAAGATTTAAATAGTTTAGATGCGCCCTTACCATAGTATGACCGCTCCGAAATGTGTTTATTCTCAATTTCTCAAACGAGTAAGCTCACTCATTCGCAATCATTGCTCATTTGTGCGCGGTGACTACCAGATGTTGCACATTGGAACTAACGCGCTGATTTTACCAAAAGAAAAACTCTCAGAATGCCATCCTGTGCCTTTAGAAAGTGCAATAATAATGCTAGAAACACAAATAAAGCCCAGGGTGTAATATTTCACTCGTAAGTATCTACATTTTATTAAATATTGAATTTTACATAGATATAAGAAATAAGGAGATATGCTCAGTAGTTGAAAATGTATCGGAACCCGGTGTCTCCAGTTGGCCCCTACCACGCGCCAACTACTACATATGCACATCAGTAAAAGCAATAGATACACAATCGCTCACACACTCGCATTTTATAAATCAGAACATACTACACAACCAATTATAAACCTTATCTCATCATACGCAGCGTGCATTTACCATGCACCGTACAAAACTTATTCACACAAAAACATCTGT
This sequence comes from Parnassius apollo, assembly GCA_907164705.1. Lineage (NCBI taxonomy): Eukaryota > Metazoa > Arthropoda > Insecta > Lepidoptera > Papilionidae > Parnassius > Parnassius apollo. The sequence goes on from CAJQZP010001557.1 coordinate 2,713,823, forward strand.
CGCTATCATTCACTCACAAAAGCCGGCAGCGGCTGCTTCACGAAACTATCGTGTGAGTGAGAGTATCAGTAAAACACTTATCCATTGCGCTATTAGACCAGCTGATTCACAGGTCGATTTGTACTAAGCACGCAACGGTTTTTGTTCCTAATGAAAACATTTGATTTGGTTTTTCATCGTGTTTCTAGTACCACGAAGTAATGTTTTAATAAATTGAATAAGAAAAACATTAATATTTTAGTACTTACGTGTGAAATGAGATGCCATCTTTCATGTAATTCACAATACAGCTGTTATTTTTGCAATCACAGAACAACGCGGCATTTTGTCAAAAATCACGAGCAGTGAAGACGTCACAAGTTGACATTCGACTAATTACCGAAACTGGCATCAGGCCGCTTTGCGGCCAGATGCGTTCGCAAGTGCCACGCCTCCTTGCCATATCTCCTGTTGTTTATATGATCTGAGGAATTTTAGTTTATTTCGATGTCAGAAAATACCGCGAAATAATTACGGGCAAACGGAAACTGTGCGACAGAGAAAGTAGTATACACAATTTCCGTAACATAATAAGAGATGACACTATTGTCTCAGTAGTCTTCTAATAACCAATTTAGTTAGATACTCGGATGTACCAAGGAAGCGGTTTATAAAGGGATCATCTATAAATAGATATAAAAAGACGGAAATGGTGCGCGTGGTAGCGCACCGATTAGTGTCACACATTCAAAAATAATGCAACGGTTTTTCAAGAAGAAGGCGCATCTATTTAAATCTTTGAGATCTAGATGTAAAAGCAAGTTATGTTTAAATTGTACATAAAATTTAATCTAAACTGTAATCTTACTTTAAGACTGATTTTCTTTTGATATGCGTTTCTAAAATGTATGATGCAGCCAAATGAAATATTATTGCGAATTCAACTCAGCGACGGTTTCATTCATTGATGATCAAATACCTACCTTGTTATAAAGTTGGCTGTGTTGTACATTAAAAAAAAATATTCACTCTGACAATTTTTTTAACCGACTGACATAACTATAATTTCGCTTCATTTTTATCATTAATTTTATACATTTATTTAGATTTTGGCTTCAGCTTTACTTTAATAGGGTTAAATGAATTTTAATTTACAATGCTTTGTTTATAAAAATATTTTAATCAAGTAAATTAAGAAAAAATATAGTCAAAGCGTAATGCATTGGAAATTAAATGAAATCTTGTCTTTAATTAATAAGTAAACCAGTGTATATTTTATTTAAGTTTACTCTTACATGCCATACTAATGATGAAATAATTATTATATGCATTACTTTGATGTGGATGAATCAAAATAAAGAACATGGTTAGAGCCATATTTTAGAATTCTTATTTTGAACTTTTGCACCAATTTTCACATCAACTATATACACTACATCAAAATCTTATTTGTACACATTTGCATCGTTGTAAAACAATGTTTTATAATATTTATGAGAAACGCACAATAATAATCAAACAATCATCATTTTTCGTGTAAGGTCGATTGGATTTGGACAAGAATACGTCAATGTTGCAATGTTTAGAAATTATTTTTTATAATGTAAAATACGAATATGATAATAAAATGTTATCTTTTCTAAATTGAAATGAAATTTTTGTTTATTTTATTTTATCTCTTCAATAATGAATTTTAGAAAATTCAATCTATACATTGGTAAAATACAAAAAATGTTTCCACGGTCTGGTATAGACCTTGAAAGCATCCAACCGACTTCGATGAAATTTTTTGTGTTTTGTGTTTGTTTTTTGTGTGTGTTTGAACAAATGGTTACATGAGAACCCGGTAGTTGTAGAACCCGCTGTTGTCGAGATCCAGAAGTCATCAGTGCGAAGCCGGGCCGGGGGGGGGGGGCTATGCTATAATTTAAATACATATACAAATAAAGCGCAGTAGTTGTTTTACCGCAACTATATAATACCACATGAAATAAATTAAAATCTCTTTTCATTATATATATATATATATATATATATATATATATTATATATATATATATATATATATATATATATATATATATATGAAAAGAAATGTTAGAAAACAAAACATAAAAAATTCGAAAAACATGATGAACGATAAAAACAGTTATTAACATAAATTTTTAAAGAATTATAAAACACGAGGAAAGGTCAAGTTATAATTCATAAAGAAGTACAGCGTTGATCGGGACCAAAATAAGCAACAGTACAGTGTTTGTTGCACACTTCAATATAACACGATGTATCCCATTCTTGGTACGTAACGAACTTCATACAATGTTTTAATAATTGTTTTGATGAAATAAAACTCATTATAAATGTTTTCACTAACTAGATAACTTTACAAATAAAACAAAATCTTTAATGAAACTAAATTGACATTATACCTTGCCAAATCCAAATTTTTTTAACAAAAATGTATTTCTAGTTAAATACGAACATAGATTTTATACGGTTTAATAAAAAATATGGACAGGGTATCGAGCTGACTGAACTCTTCGTTCTTTGATTCATAGTAAAAGGGTATTGTACAAAATATAAAACGATACACTCACTTCAACATGACCATGAGGCTATTTTAATGTATCCTCATTACAGGCTACAAAAAGTCCACGGCTAAACCTATGATCTATAGGCCTCTCTAAAAGATTGCCTCGCCAAGGCAACTGCAGTTATTATTTTATTTTGAGTTGTTATCACGAGCATAGAATATTATAATATGTACATAATAGAAAGGGAGAGTGGGCGGAGCCCGTGTAGCCACATAAATGTCACTAACATGTCAATTCACACGTATAAATGTCAACACGAGATGTGTTTTGGCGTAACAATCGTTTCCAAATTTCGCATGCAAATTATTTAGGAAATACCAAATTGCACCATATTTATTATGTATTAAAAATTAAAAGATTTTTTCAATGATGATTTTGAACATTAATCAAAAGTCTAAAATGTGTAAATATACTCGGTCTGTCAAAACAGTGAATCGGATTTGTAGTAATACGACGTAATTGCTTGTATGTGTGCTCCCGGCGACGCGGAATCTCGTACAAAATAAGTTTGACAGCCATTCTATTGTGTATTATAGTATTCTATGATTACGAATATGTTGCTGCCCATTTGCGTTTTCATTTCTTTCTGACGCTTTTTTAGGTAGGACACTCACGGGACGATATGGAGTAGAGTAAAATACATACATTTAATATACAAAAGCAAATTTAAATTATGTTTCTTAGAAGGATTTAAATAAAGACATAATTACAAACTGTCAATATTATGTATTCAAGTTCTATGTTGTTCCGAGTGGTGGCGACGTAAGAATACCCACTGCCCCACATCATCCCGTGGGTGTCGTGAAAAGCAACAGACAGAAATGAAGCAGTGGACATGCAGAAGCATCCTCATGATAATAACAAAATAATAAAAACTGCGCTTGCATGACAATTGGCAAATATCCTCACTATAAGCCAATTTAAGGGGGGGACATAGTACATAAAGGTTGACGGTGCTCACAATTTAATTCCTCCCGAGCTGCTATAAACAAAAATATTCTAGATTATTATAAACTGGAAATAAAAGTACCTATTCTATTATGGATCAATATAATGAAGAAGGAAATGATATTTGTCACTCGTTCGCAGAGAAAAGAACATCATAGTAAAATATAGGTTAACAAAGGCCGATGAAAAAAAAAGCTTTTTTCTACGAATCGCGTGCCAAAAGATTATCGATAGTACGTAAATATTGAAGGTAGTTAAGTTTTATATAAATAAATTTATACCTAGATATTATGTATATAAATAAATGATTAAATGTGTACTGTAGTTTTATTTCACCAACATTTTTCGTAAGGAAGTACAAGTTACCTAAATATACTGAAGCAATCATTCTCCGATATATTTTACAAACGTGTAATTTAAAGCTGCCTATTCAGAGAACTTTGTTCCAGTGACCTATGCAGGTGTTGTAAATACCTATATTAGGTACCAGTCAGGGTTCATTACGTTAATACTATACATAAAATCTGTACATGTTTAATGATAGCGAAATAAATAAATAAATAAAATTCTATAATTAAGATTGTCTTACGTAAAACTAGGAGAAACTATCATAACGTCCCGGGTTGACTGGGCGAGAATGCCAAAAGATATTAAGTCTGCCCTTTGTAATAATTTTTATTCAGGTGTATATAAAGTATATTTAAATAAATTAACTAGGTATCACACCAATTTGTCGCGTGAGTGTTATAAAAGATGGTTAAGGAAAAGGCCAGAAAATATAATACGCCGGATTTTTCTATCTCCAATATTATAAATGTAAATAAATATAGCCACAGAGAGACAAATATAGCATCAAAATGCCGTCCGTAAGCAATAATACCGTTATCTCGCATCTGGTCGATTTTCGTTTTTTGATGTCATTATAATCAGAAGAAAAATCTCTATCTTTCTCTCTAAGGAGTATTTTTCTACTATTTATGGATCCCGAGATAGAAAAAGGAAAAACATCGTTAAGTTGCCGTGTCTGATACGTTTACTACACTAAAACGCAGGTAAGCCACATTACTAAACTAAAAAGTGACTAAGGGCTGATAATTTACATTTTAACTAGAGTGTTTACCACCAGTTGCATAACTGAATTGCCGTTAAGGGGAAATATAACCTCAAATGGCTTAGCAAGATCCTCCGTTATGCCGAAAGTATTGCAGCATTAATTTTGAAATAAATATATAGTAAAGTTGAGGATTAATGTTAAGGTTTATGTTAGACGAAAACACGATTCCGTAAAATTTTCTCGATAGAAAAAAATCCAAAGTTACCTCCAAACTGAACAATAAACCGTTAAGCTTGGTTCCTGCGGAGCGACAGGAACCAAGCTTACGCGCCGATAGTTTAGGTAATTTCTTTCAGTGAAAATAATGATATTTTTAAAAAAAGTAAATAACATAAGCACTGCTTTATGGTTAGTTCAGTTAGTATGCAAAGTTTCATGATCTTATTTAAAGTATTTTATGAATAACAGCGGTTTATTGTTCAATTCGGAGGTAACTTTGGATTTTTTTTCTATCGAGAAAATTTTACGGGAGTAGAAGGAATAAAAGTCCTTATACTGAGCTACAGCATTTTGAAAAATGATACTATAATAGGCCCTATTCGATGACATATAATATTTTTGAAAAGTTTTATGATACGCAAATTACTTATAATTCATATGTGCATTCATCGATCTTGAATAATTTGAATAAAGATTTTAAAACTTCTTCTGCTCAGAACCATGATGTTTTACCAAATTTAGATCATGTGCAAATCGATTCAACCAGCAAAGAAGTGATTCCGTTAGAAGAACCTGAACAAAATGATGTTAGTTCATCAACATACGCGTTTCAATGTGGGTTTGATTCCGACGACTCTGTGCGTGATAAAGATTATCTCCCATCTCATTCAAGTAGTGATTTAAATGACGATTTTAAATCAGTTAAACCGAAAAGCCAAAAGTCTCAAGTGATACAAACAAACGGAACATCTAAGAAAAAGGATTCACAATCCATATTTACATCAGTTGTGGTCGAAGTGGTTAACTTAAAACGTTCTTGCCACTGTTCCTTTTATTCAAGAAAGAAAAACGTTGCAGTGTAAACGCAGAAGTTCAATTAATTTTCTTAGTGTTGATAAAGATATTGCAACGTTACTACTTCTTCGCAGTTGTAGAAACACCATTGATGTTGGTGCGTATCAAACATTGTATTAAGCCAATGAATTTTTTGCAGTCACTTTGGAACCTGAAGCATCACAATCGAAACAAATAACGTAAAAAATATAACACTCCCTTATTTCAAACTAAAAAAAAGATTACAACATAATGCTAAAACGGGATGCAACGAAACCTGTCTAAAAATATGTATTTCTAAATTTAATCAAGGCGAGATCAAGCGAGAAGCAATTAATAAAATATTTTGGAACTTGCCGTGGCGAGAAAAGCATTTATTCGTGAATGCACACACTTCAGAAGCAATTCCAAAGGAAAAAACAACCAGTGATCCGAAAAGGAAACCAAGAAGGGCATTTACATTTACACAACTAGGCGACAACAGAGTTGAGGTATGCGAAATTTTTTTTAACTACCTTAGGTTATGTTAAAACTAACAACAGGTTTTTGTATAACTCTTTCATAGATCCCCAATTTACGGATAAAAGAGGAAAGCACCAGAAAACACTTGCTAATGACCGTGATTTTTTTAACTCAGTACGTTGAATCGTTCCCACCCGAGCCCATCAGAATCCTACTATAGGCGTGAACATGCTCCACTGCGACGATCTTTGTCAAGTGATATTAGTGTAACTAACATGCATAGACATTTTTGTAAAAAATACCTAGATAAGATCGTTTCGGATGAACTATACTATGCACGTAAAAAATATTTACTTTACTCTTTTGGGTAATTAAGAGTGCGAAATATGTGAAGCTTAAACTTTGCATAAAAAAGAAACATCACATGATGTCGGTAATCAGATTGTCAAAGACTGTACTGTATGTGTGGAGTGGGCCCAGCATCATCAAGCCGAGTTGGCCGTGAAGAAAAAGTAAACTTTATGATTTTTGGAACTTTGAAGTAGCAGCCGCTTCAATTAATAAAGCAAAAAACATTGTGAAATCTTTGTCACCTGCATATTTCCTCAATATACCAAATTTTATATCCGACAGAAAAGTTCAAAACTCGTATACAAGAGCTTACATAAAAAACATTTGTCAAGTACGTTTAACACGTAATAATTATGACCTTATGTACAAGATGCTCTTGATGACGAATATGAAACATTGAGATTCATGAATAACAAGTATTTAAAGAATCCCAATATTTTTAAAGTTCAATTCCGCTCGAAGCCAAAAGGAATAGATTTTACAAGAAAAATGACATTATTGAAAAACTATCCAGCATAATTCCCATCCGTGAACAGATATTCTGGAAAATATTGCCAGTAAAGGACCATGAGGATGCATAGCGGGGAGCGGCATGTTCATGGTCTTTTAAATTTTTTTTTCATATTTTAGTAAAAAGAGAAACCTTGATCCTTGTAGGATAATTACGTTACTTAGCGCTATGTTAGTTGCTTAATAAATAATTAGATTATTACAGATTTAATGCACTAAGTGATCACAAAGTCTTTTTATTAAAAAAATTTAATTAATAGAGAGCAGGCAGGTTCTATTTGCTCAAGTATTTTATTGCGTACCAAAACGTAAATACAATTGTTATTGAATGTCTCTTATTTATTTCAAAGATTTCAAAATTAGTTTGAAAAAGGTATTTTTGAAATATTTTTAGTAATTTCATAAGATATCATTATATATAAGATGAAGATTGTATTTATGTATTTTTTAGTTATTTGCTAAGATCTCATTTTCAATTATTGTAAGTAAGTCCTCACAAGGTGAATTTGTTAAAATTAAACAAGACTGTGTCATTAAATTATTGATTTATATTCTCAAATAAGCTCTTTTGTTTTTATTTTAACCACCATTTTCTTTGATTTCCTCAACTATCATGCTCCAGTTTCAAAACTAGAACGCCGTTAAATTTTGATGTTTTGTATTTAGCGACATTAAAGGTTAAAGTATTTAGTGGCATTATAGTTTAGTAATGGAGATTTTTTCAGAATTTTTCATGTCAATAAATTAAATGTAAATCAAATACTAAGTGCCGTTAAGGTAGGCTTAGCGGCATTATAGTAATTAGAGAGAGTTTAGAGGACTTAAAAGAAAGCATAACTTAGAATATAATATTTATACAATAAGGTTGCTTTTTGCTTACATTTATAGTACAAACGTTATGTATTTTTATGCCTACACATTTTACTACTTGTCAAAAGCCACTGACCCTTATCGTCGGGAACATTCTAGTGCAATGTGACGCAATACGCAACTGGCAGCCGTAACAGTACTATAAGCCGTTACGTACGTATAGCCGTAACAGTACGTATAAGCACGTATTATAAGCCGATTGAGTGTGATAATAACTTATTTATAAAGTCTAAAATTTGCAAAGTCAGAGCACATAGGCAGAATTGGCTAAAAACTACATCGCCTTCCTTCTGGAACCCGTGCATTCTGGTCTCTTGCCGAGGCTGTCCAGGAAAATTTCTGTCAGCCATCTCCACACAGGGAAGACGACTCACTGACCCATATCGCAAAGGAGATAGGCGATCTGCTAGGCTCTTTCTTAGCGTCCAACTCGACTCTCGATGACGGGGGAACACACCGCCGCCCATCCCGCGGTGTGAGTGCTCCATGCCGGATGTGCGATTTACACCGCGCTCGGTTCGCAAAGCACTCCTCTCCCTGGACATCCACAAGTCGATTGGGCCTGCCGGTATCCCCCCCAATTGTGCTGAGGACGTGTGCTTCAGAGTTGGCACCGGTCTTAACGCGCCTTTTCCGGTACTCCTACTCTCTAGGCGTGGTCACAAAATCATGGAAAGCGGCTTTCGTCCACCCGATCCCTAAAAAAGGCGACCGCTCAGACCCGTCCAGCTACAAGCCCTTCACCATCACCTCCTTGTTTCCCAAAACAATGGAATCCATTGTAAACTGCCAGCTCTTGAGGTACCTTGAGAATCACCAGCTGATTAGTAATCGCCAATACGGTTTTTGTCGTGATTGATCAGCTGGTGATCTGGTCTACCTGACTCATAAATGGGCGACAGCAGTAGAGTCCAAGGCATGGGCCATTAGTTTGGACATTGCGAAGGCCTTCGATCGGGTTTGGCACAAAGCGCTTCTTTCGAAGCTTCCTTCCTATGGGCTTCCCGAGAAATTGTGCAATTGGATCACCAGCTTTCTTGCAGATCGGAGCATCAAGGTCGTTGTAAACGGTGCAAGCTCCGATTACAAGCCTATTAATGTTGGTGTTCCACAAGCCTGCGTGCTATCGCCAACGCTGTCTTCTGCATATCAATGATATGTTGCAAGCCCGTAACATTCACTGCTATGCAGATGACAACACTGGTGATGCTCTTTACACCGGCCGTGCCAATATTTTTCGGGAAAATGTCTTCGAGTACCGGTACCGGGACAAACTTGTGTCTCAAGTCGAGTCTCTGCTGAACAGAGTCTCGGATTGGGGGCGACTAAATCTAGTCCAGTTTAACCCCCAGAAGACATAAGTTTGCGCGTTAACCGCAAAAAGAACCCCTTTGTCGTATCCCCTCAGTTTCAAGGCACTCCCCTTGTTGCCTCAGCCAGTATGGGAATCCTCGGCGTCGACATATCGAGTGACGTGCAGTTTCGTGGTCACTTGGAAGAGAAGGCCAAATTGGCCTATAAAAAGCTTGGTGTGCTCAACAAAGCGGGACAGTATTTCATGCCGGCACACCGCCTGCAACTTCACAAGACGCAGGTTCGGCCGCACATGGAATACTGTTCCCATCTCTGGGCTAAGACTCCCCAGTACCAGCTCCTTCCACTTGACCGCATCCAGCGCAGAGCGGCTCGAATTGTCAACGACCGAGTGCTTTCCGATCGGCTCGATTCACTGGCGCTGCGAAGAGATGTTGCATCTCTTTGCGTATTTTATCGCATCTATCACGGGGAGTACTCTGCGGTATTGTTCGGATTAATCCCAGCCGCCAAATTTCATGAACGCACTACGCAGCAAACCTCCCGATACCATCCACACCATCTGGATGCTTGGCGGTCCACCACTACGTTTCAGAAGGAGTTTTCTTCCGCGTACACGACCTCTCTGTGGAATAGTTTACCACCGGCCATTTTTCCGGACCGATACGACCTGGGGACCTTCAAGAAAAGAGCTCACTCCTTTCTAAAGGGCCGGCAAAGCATCTGCAATTCCCCTGGTGTTGCGGTTGATCATGGGCTGTGGTAGTCACTCAACATCAGGTGAACCGGTGTCCGTACAAATTATTTTTATTTTAGAGAAAAGAAAATTAAAACAAAATAAATTTTATGAGAAGGTGAAATAATAAAAAAAATTTTAAACGTGCTCGTTTGCCCCTTCTTTTATAAAAAAAAACGTTACAAAAAAAAAATCAAATATCTAAATCCGATTCCGAGTGCCTTTATTAATGATAAAAGAAACCAACAACAGGTTTTACATATTTTTTGCAAGTGAATAATTCTTACCGGGACACTGAAATTTTTTATAGTATAGTTGCAGGGGAGTAAATGTGGGAAATACGGAATGTTGCAACATAAGCAACAAATAAATAAAATAGACTTTTAAAATTTTACATATTTTATATTTTTACATATTTTATATTAAGCACCTAACATTCACTTAATATTTAAAACAATATTTTACAATATTTATTTCGGTCACATTTTTGTCAATCTGAAGCAGATATTTGTGAACACATTTTTGACGCCCTAAGTCTTCGTACTAAGACCTTATCATCATTGGATAGTTAATATACAACATAACTAATATTTTACAAAGAAACATTATTCTTTTCACTTATATAACAAATTAACTTCCCCCCGTCTTAAAGTCTGACAAATATTACACCTCATTCGAAAGTGGCACAGCCCAAGCGGCAGAAAGTCTTGGTCATTTCAACTAAACCTGTAAGTTGGCTTACTCGTCGTCCGACTCCTCACTGTCGTCCGACTCGTCGTCAGAGCCCGACTCCTCTTCAGATTCGGAGCCGAGCCAATCGGGCAACGAGGGCTGTTCGACTATAGTTTTCCAATCGTTCAATTTGTGCAAATCTGTAAAGATTAAATAATAAAAAAATTGATCCGTTATTTTAAACGTATTAGAGCCATGCTGCGGCTACATCCAAAATCTAAATCCAAATGTCCTCCAGACCGAATTCCGGCCACGGCGGCCAGCCTCAACAGTGCCCAAGTGTATGCGCAAGCACAGGTGCACTCTCTATTCTCTCACTCTCATAATCCGATGGGACGGTAAACCGACACGACCGGAGAGAGATCAGGCGCAGGACCAACGGCTTTACGTGCTTTTCGAGGCACGGGGGTGAGACACCGCCAACTACTACAACCACTAGACCAACGCGGCAGTCAGCTATATAGTTGTATCATGAATGGATCGGCTCGACTGAGGAAGACTGCTGTGTTTCGTATGGTGAGTGTAGGATAGAATCATTTTTAATCAATATTAATTACATGCAATTCTTATTCCAGTTATTTTTTACTTTTACCACCAGTTCGGAAAGAAACGTCTGTCCTGGGAAGCACCAGCAAGAAACACAGTGGGACTTTTAAAAAAAAAGCATAACTTACAATATGTATACGATTGTTATGAAAATACATTTAGAAACTGCATGGTAGCCATCACCTCATTCCCAGAGATTATTATCAATCATGTGACTGCCTCGTTGGTCTAGTGGTTGTAGTAGTGCGACTGCTGATCATGAGGGTTCGAATCCCGGTTCGGGCCAACAAAATTAATTATTGAGTTTTTCTGTCAAGAAATTCTCAGTAGCTGCCCGGAGTCAGGAAGTTGGCGGTGTCTCACCCCCGTGCCTCGAAAAGTACGTAAAGCCGTTGGTCCTGCGCCTGATCTCTCTCCCGGTCGTGTCGGTTTACTGTCCCTTCGGATTATGAAAGTAAGGGAATAGAAAGTGCAGCTGTGCTTACGCATACACTTGGGCACTAAAATCCTGTCCTGCGCGGATGGTTAGCCTCCGTTGAGGCAGGCCGCCGTGACCGAAATTCGGTCTGGAGGACATTATTATTATCAATCATGTAATCTTTAGTAGTATAATTATTTATTAACTAATTTTTGCTTAATAAATGTTTTGAACCTTTTGATAGATAAGGTCTACATATTTCTGGGACTTTGTTGTAAAAGCGTATAATTTGCCCCATGAAGGAATAACTGACTTTTTGGAGTCGAGTAAATGGTATAACTAACTTATGCTTGTTTCTAGTATTTACAGAATGTACCTCACTATTTTTAATATTTTTAGAGAACTAGAGACCCCTTCTACTAGAAATGAGGTATTTCATCTTAGACCTCAGTGGTGACAACGCATGCATTTGAATTCTTAGCCGAGTATAGATGTAGATTACTATAGGCCACAGCATCTACTCGTAAAATCATCATCAATCATCATAAAATCCAAAATCCCTTGTTTTTCACTTCTTCACCAGCCTGGAAAAGGCCACTGTTGCACATAGACTCCTCACGTTGTTAGGGAGAATTAGATCTAATCACCACGTCACGGATTGGAGATTATAGCACCAGACGTCTCGCACCTTTACCGCTGCCCGCCATTGCCAGTCTTTGTATTTTAAGTTTGGTGTAAACAAGATGTTTACACCGCCATCCATCAAAAATCATAAGATCTTAATGGCATATCCCATAGTCGCCTTTTATGACACTCACGGGCAGTGTTACCAACTCGAATTTTTCCAAGATTGATATAAAAATTTCCAAGGTATTCCGCAGATGCTATTTCAAAATATCCCTAGAAAATCCGCAGACTTCTTAAGAGAATCGAAAATTTTTGTTTTTGTCATAGAATAGATAAATTTTTTGGACAAATTCTTTCCGTCATGAAAATTCTTGTAAGTTCAATTGCAGTATAACATCGAATCAAGAAAATTACAAATATAAGAAAAAAGTACCATACAAATAGATTACATATTAATTGTTTTCTTTTAATTAAATTATTTTTAGTAAAAAACAAATGAAATAATTAACACTTAAATATTTGTGGATAGTTGTACTAAAAATATACTTCGATTGTTAAAATTTTTGATTTGATTTGTCGATTGTCGGCTAAGTTCACACTCATGATAAATGTAAAGTTTTTAAAATTTTAATTATTTTTGAAAGGCCTGTGAAGTACATTTTTTAAATTAATATGGAAATCAAATTCCGTAAGCTTCAACTCAAATTCCGTAGACTTGGCAACACTGCTTTAGATGGAATAGGGTAGTGGATTTAATTTATTATTTGTAGATTTGACAATTACAAAGTATTTACTACTCGGAAGTGATACTAAATAATGTGTAAGTGTGTGCGCAATCATACAGGCACTCACTAGTGTAGTTTGTGTTTACTGTGATAAAGCCACAAACTATTGAGAAGGATAAAGATAAATACATCGAATCTCGGAACACGTCATTTTTAACATTATCATTCAAGTTCAAAAAGGCACCACCTACGCCGATCACTAATTATAATATGTCATTTCAACCGCCAACAGTAATAAAACAAAGTTATGTAGCTATATCTATCTCGCTCGCACTTACCGAGGCTGTACATGTCGGCGAGGTAGAACTGCTTGTCGTCCCGCTCTAGCACACCGCCGTACACGTAGAGCACGGAGCGGTGCGCGGCCAACATGGCGCTCATGCGCGCGCCCGGCCCACCCGCGCGAGCGGGACGGACGCGCGTTACGTCGTCCGTCTCGCTCGCGCCGCTCGCTCTCGCTCCCCCCAACCGCACCGTGAACACGTCGTCCGATATCACTGCGAATAAACCACAACCATGTGACCAATGTTGTGATGAGCGACGAGAGCTGAAGACACCTACTTATTAACTTTTTTATTTATTTTTTATATAGTTATGTTAATCAGAGTCTGTCATCGATGTTAAAAATTAAAACATCGATGTTGCCACATGGCAAACATCGATGTCAATGAACCCATAATCAATTATCGGAAGGTTATTTTCAAAGGCTGGCTCAACTCTTTACTAACAGAGAAACAGATTGAAAGGTACTTCTTAGTCAAAATTACTATCTCTTCAATCGTCAAACAATATTAGACTGTTTAACAAATGAACTAGACATTTGTTAACTTTTTCCAATCTTTTTAACTACAGTTTTAAGCTAAGTGCATAGTTTATTAATTTCTTTTATTTCATTAATAATGTTGCGCGCCTAAGATGATGTCTGGCACCTGGCACTAGCGCCATCTAGTGTCGGGGAACAGATCAAGGAGGGCTTCCTAGAAAATGCTAATCTTGAACTTTCTACCAACAGCGCCATCTAGTATCGAACAGAAAAATTAAGCTTTCTAGAAGCCCCACACTCGAACTTTCTGCGCCTGGTCGCTCGGCGCCCGTATTTGCTGGAATATTCTGGATGCTTCGGTGGAAAGGCCCAATATAAAGCAGTTGATAGCCACGATCGGGGCAGTATTGAATTTGGCTACGCAAGCGAAGCTTCGGAGCGAAATAAAGTGAATTAAAAGTGATCAGTGTGATTAATTATTAGTGTTTTTTTTAAGTTCTAATTGGTGTTTGGTAATTAAAGTGTTAATTTGGGTAATTCAATCGGCAGTTTTTATTGTCACGAACCCTAAACTCGTAACAATAATAAAGCATGTACAACATGTTTATTTTCTTTATCCATCTAATTCTAACTCATCAAATACATGTGCAAAAACATCGATAATCCCTAAATCAGATCAAAATAGCGTTAAAATATCTATAAAAATTATGTCACAGCTGTGGATCGAACGGGCGCGGGTGGATTTCTGAATTTTATAACAGTTTATATGAAATCATCTTCAAATCACGTTGAGCATCGATCAATCAAATGATCTATTAACTGCCACTATATTACAAGCAAATTAGATTAGCATTTTGTATCATAAAAATGCCAAAAACTTTTGACGAACATAACACAAAGAATGCTTGAAGTTAACGAGGTGTAAAGTGAAAATAATCTGGTACCTGTGACCGGTTCCGATGGTAAGTCCTCACTTTTCACCTCAGCGTGCGCTGGTGCAGGGGCTTGCTGATCGACTCGTAAGGTTACGTTGTGCCATCGGCCTGTTTCTAAATCTAACAGCTGCAGTTCGTCGCTCATTTCTCCGCGTAGTTCTTCTTCTGTTTCTTCAACATCCTGTAAATAAAGTGTGTATGTGAAAATAAATGTTACATCATTATGGTATATTACCTACCACATACGATGTAATGGCACCATATAACCATGTAATGGCAGTGCAAGAATATTATAGGTGTTTACCTATGAAATTGCCTTCTTTTATGAAATAAGTTAACGTATTTTTTTATACTTTTTATTTCTATTAATCAAAGTAATCACATATGCAATCGATGCATCTTCGCCAACGCAGTGGCAGTTTATTGATGCCCTTCTTGAAATAATAAGCTGGATGGGAGGCAACAAATTCACGTGTATTTTAAATTATAGAAAATTAGAAGTGAGTGTAGAGAACCGGATACCCTTTTTACACTTCATCTTAGTTCTCAAGGGTGACATCGCATCTGCATTTTGATTCTTAATCAAGGATAAATGTAGATGTCTATGGGCCACAGCATCCACTTACTATCAGGCGGACTGTGTGCTGGTTTGTCACCATTATTATATAAAAAAAAATACACACATATCAAATGAGTAAAAAGGGATGTGCTTGGTATATTGATATTTTCTAAAGGTGTCCTTTTTGCTGGATCAAAACTTATGATTTTTAAAATTCTTGCCTGTTTTTCGATGAACTCATTGAGGAAAAAATGCAGGTCCAACAGAATGTCCAAAACAATATTAAACGATTTTTCACAAAAATTTTAAGAGTAACACTATTTTCAAACAATACTCACGCTTACTCCCCCAAACACATAAGCCTTATTCGCGTGCACGTTGACAGCAGCGGCGAGTCCTGCTCGGGCTGTGCGCCCACCGCTGGACAGCGAGCGCCACGCCCACGCGCCGCTCTTGCTCGTCAGCCGGAACATGTCCGTGTGCGTAAGTGTGCGTTCAGTTCGACCGTCGCGCGCCCGAGAGAACCCGCCGTACACTATCAACTATGAAAAACAAAATTAGTGTTATAACGTCCTCCAGACTAAGTTTCGGTCACAGCGCTCAATGTCAACGGAGACTAGCCATTTGCGCAGAGCAGGAGTATAGAGTCGACTGTATGCGCAAACACAAGTGCACTATCTATTCCCTCACTGTCATAGTCCAATAGTACGGTAAACGGACATAAACACGGACAGATAGAGATCAGGCCAACGACTACAAAGACCGAATAGACGCCTAATGTATGTACTTTGCATCCAAACCTGTCTGTCAAGTCTGAGGAAGCGGTACGGGGGAGGCGGGTTGAAATGCACGCTAATTGGTTAAAATGAAGGTTATGGCACATGCTAATAAGCAAATAGTGATGGGAACTTTAACTAATAAATTTGGTACCAAGTCTACTTAATCAGTACCAGAATTATATTCTACTGTAAATTAGTAGAAAATAAAAAAAAAATTTTAATAATTATAATATATTTTGTTTTAAAGTATATTTTTTATTAAAACAAGCTTTCTTTACTATATTGTTTTTTTATATTGAAATAATAATAGAATACTATTAAAAATAAAACAGCAACAGTTATTTAAACTGTCAAGTTCACTTCCGTTTCCTACTTGTCTTGACAGCAGTATAGAGAGCTATTCTTTATTGTCAATTAAAAATTATATCAATTTTATTATGAATTTTTTAAGAAGTTTTGAATAATTTGATTTAATTATGAAATCAATTAATTCAAATATGGATACATACATTCACTAAAAAAAATTCAGCTTACACCTATGTCGCCTGTAGCATAAGTCTGTAAAACATTCAGGATAACATGCATAATATTTACTTGTACCAATAGTATAGTTCAACTGGTACAGTACTAGTTACATGTGCCGGTAATTAAAGAAAAGTATAGCAACAATGAACTGCATTGAAAAGAAAGGGATGCATAGTCCGAAAATATCCGAAGATGTCCGAATAAATCAACGCGAGTTGCTTGTGACAAATACAGGTTGAGCTCTGATTTAATTTTAATTAATGAATTTGGAAATTAAAATTCACTTATCTATGAACAGTGATGCCATTTTATTGAAATTACACATTTGGCTAGTATTTCCGCTTTATTTTATTGTACAGGGAACCATGTTGCGCATCTGTTGTATTTTATTTTGTCGAAAATTCACGAGTCACATGCAAGATATTCACGGGTCAGGGAAGTGGTCGCTACTAAAGTAGATCGTGCGATCATTTTCTTAATTAAGACGTATTTGTCTAACGTATTAACAGAAAGTGTTTGCCTTGCACGAGTCGTCTATTCGGGCTGTGTAGTCGTTGGATCAAGCGTAGGTGCTTTCCCCTCGGAAAAGGGTGCCTCGCACGGAGGTGAACCACTACCAACTTCCAGACTCCGGGCAGATTTTCAGCCCGAACCAGAATTCGAACCCGGGACCTTTCAGCACACAATATGGAATATTTGTGTTTTATTTTTACAAACCACTATAAGGATTTAGAAAAAAAAAAGCAATTGAAACTACTTACAGATTCATTACCAGTTGGGACCATTATACAAGCAGACCTGGCGCTGGGACCTCTACCACTCGGTGACAGTTTCTCCCAACTCCTGGTATCGAGACAGAATGCATACAAGTCGTCAAAATAACGACATTCACGGCCATCGTCACAATACCCCCCAAAAACGAGCAACTTGCGGCCAAGAAGTACCATTCTATGACCAGAACGGGGAGATGGACCATTTGGTGCTATCACCTGAAAATAAAAAGTAACTGAAACTGAAACTAAAACGGTCTGAATAAGATTCCCGAATTACCGCTTATCTTAAGTAAATAAGATGAATTTATTTTATATTAAAATATAAGAAAAACATAGATCTGCCCGAGCTAATAAGAGCTGATAATTTTACGCTTACCACTTTTACTTGAGATATAGTTGGGTTGTTGGGTTAAAAATATAGAAGTAAATAAGTGCGACAAATGAGCACACAGTACATCAGATAGAAAGATGTTGTGGCCGTAGACATCTACATCTATCCTCAATTAAGAATTAAAATTCAGATACATTGTCTGTAACCCCTGAGGACTAAGATGGAATCCCTTGTTTCCAGTGAAAAGGATCTTAGGTTCTCTACAGTCACCATACGAAACACAGCTTCATTAAACTGCTATTTAACGCTGGTATTCCGTGAGAGTGTAGTCCTTATCCGGTTGAGCCGACCCATTCATGCTACAAACCATATAAAAACATACATACCTATGCTATATTAAGTACTTTATATTTTTAATAAAAGCTTATTGGTTTCTAAAGTGTGTAAATACACAAAACAATGCCTCAGTGGCCTCTGTAATTTTTTGCACATTTTTTACCCAACTTTTCAATTTTTGTGAATAATAGTTTGTTTGAGAAAGAAAAAAGAAAACACTGAACCAATTAACTTCTCCGGCCATAAAATCTGTCAAGCATTTCACCTCATTCCTAAGTGGCGTTGCCTGGTGGCAATTTTTTTTTGTCGGAATTCTTTATAAATATTGAGTATTTGACGACACACTACAGGTAATTCTTATCGACCTGTTATTGCCATATCTGCATCTATCCTCAAGTAAGAATCAAAATGCAGATGCGTTGTTACCCGTGAGGACTAAGATTGAATGCCTCACCATACGAAACACAGCAGCATCACGCTGCTATTTTAAGCTGGTATTCTGTGAGAGCGTGGTCCTTCCCGGTCGAGCCGACCATTCATTCTACAACCATAATATAGCTGCAGCGTGTTTCTACCACGTTTGTAGATATTTTGCCTATCAAATATCCCCCGGTGGACATAAGCCTCCCCCACAGATTGCCTTATAGCGTGACACTTGGCATGCTTGGCAGGCAGGTTGGCAACCACAATTCTTTATTATTTTAAGCTATTATCAGGAAGGTTTAAGCTATTATCGCTTATGACACCCACAAGTTGATATGGGGTAAAACATCTTACACCGACTGTGGCCGTGGAGGGAAAAGAGGGAGATCTCCCCGCCGGGCAAGGTGTTCTGCCCGGGGAGCGGCCAGCACTCCGTGTGATAATTCGGAGGTGTTCTATATATACTGTTTATAATTCGGAATGTTGATAGCGTGATTTAGGCTTCGATGTATTTCGCTTGTGGCGCGACGACAGCGCCGCCACACCGGCACTATACAGCCATGTGTGCTTATTCTAATATGTTATAATTTATTACGTTTAGTTCATCATTTTCTTGTTGTTCTCACATTTTTTCTATCGCTATATGTCAATCATTTCACACTCCTGGCTCCACTGCAAACCAGCGTCACAAACTGTTGTTCGACTTCAATTCATGTCTTAAGAGGATTGTGAAGCTGTAAATTTTCATACAAAAAGCGATAATATTTTCCCTTAAACATAATCTAATTTTCATTATTTTTTATATTTGGAAATATTGTAGATATAATGAAAAACTAGGCCCGTACGTTTTCATTTTAAGGAAATATTGCGTATGATAAGTTATTAGCCTCAAAATATCTATATTTTTTACTAAAAAACTTCCTCGAGCGTTTTTTAAAATTATACTAAACCGCATTTCTAAAAAAGAAAAACGTACAGACCTAAACTAAGATATACTGAATCTAATGAGACCAAAATTGTCTCATTTCGTAAAGGTTTAGGGGGTGAAAACGTTATCGCTCGAAACAGTATTTTAAGAAGAAAATGTAGGCAATTACTTCCAACATTTGCAACTCTCTCTATCGCAAGACGCCGATACACAGCGAGCGATTTGAAACAGATAGCATTTTTGAAGAAAAAAAAAATCTACTCTCGCCGCGTATCGACGCTTCACAATCCTCTTAAAACTAATAGAAACCATTTTTGTTTTATTGTTTGTACCAAATGAACGTATTTCTTTTTTCTTTATAAACAAGTGTTCTATATTTTCACATCGGATTGACCAGCGTTATAATGTTATATTATCCCATATAGGTAAAGTACATACTTAAATTGTGTATAATTTTAATATTTCTTCCTCCTAATTTTCAGATGAAACTCAAGTTACATCTATATTTTTAGGAAGCTAATAGTAATGAAAACAATTTTGAAATAATATTATGGCATACCTTCTCCCATTTCTTATCAGCCAGTGAGAAACACCATAGATCCTTGTAGTGATAGAACTGTGTCTCCGTTGGACTGGTGAACTCCCCACCAAACACCCACAATTCACCTCTGTAAGTAAAATAATTTCACAATTTTGCGCGTTATTTAATTACATTAAAATAAACGACAATACTACTATTAGTTAAACAGTGTTATTGATATGGGGCAATTTAGTTATCAAAAGAACATTGGTACATAGAATGCACTATTTCTCGATTTGAGCTCTGCGTTCGATACCATCAATCACAATCTTCTTTTGGAAAAATTGCATTATTATGGGGTTCGAGGACATGCACTGAAATTTATTCAATCCTACTTACGAAACAGAAAAATGTTCGTGAAAATAAAACGGCGAAAGAAAGTATGTCTGAAATTGTGACGAAGTCCAAAATTATTATAACATAAAAGTGGGTCTAAGAGTGGGATACCTCAGGGCTCCTCATTTTAGGTCCCATATTATTTATTACTTTTATTAATGACTTAAAGCATTATGTATGTAAAATGACAGACTGGACAAAGCTAGTCCCCTTTGTAAATGATACAAATACTGTTATGTCAGCCTTTGAAATAACAGCTTAAGAAATTAAAATAAACCAAATATTAGAATCCATGAGAATATTGTTTACTGTTAACAGCCTGTCAATCAATACTAACAAAACAAATGTTATGTTCTTCCGCAATAATGTCAGAAACAACACAGCCCTGTAAAATCTGTAGAAGTTTCAAAATTCTTAAGGGTGAAGATAGGCAGTGATCTAAAGTGTAAAAATGAATTAGTGGAGATTGAGAGTAAAGTACCGGTACTTAAAGTCCTTCAGAAGCTCTTCAATTCCGTCCTCCATGGTGGCACTACTCCGGAGGCGTGGAGCAGAAGTGCGGTGGTCTTGTTCTTTAAGAAAGGCGACAACGCTCTCTTGAAGAACTACAGACCGATTTCCCTTCTGAGCCGCGGCTACGTGCTGTTTTCGAGAGTCATTACGAATCGTCTCGCACGCAGACTCGACGACTTCCAGCCTCCCGAATAAGCGTGTTTTCGAAAAGGCTTCAGTATCATAGACCACATACATACCCTGCGGTATTTGTACTCAAGACCGAAGAGTACAATCTGCCTCTTTGCCTGGCGTATGTGGACTATAAGAAAGCCTTTGATTCCGTCGAAATTTGGGCGGTGCTACAGTCCCTTCAGCGGTGCCAAGTTGACTGTCGGTATATCGAAGTGCTGAAGTGTTCGTACAGTAGGGCTACGATGGCTATTCGAGTACAGAACCAGAGATGTGTAAGACAGGGTGACGTTATATCCCCGAAACTCTTCACCGCTGCATTGGAAGACGTTTTCAAGCTACTGGACTGGAAAGGATACGGTATTAACATCAATGGCGAGTACATCACTCACCTTCGATTTGCCGACGATATAGTCCTTATGACAGAATCGCTGGAGGACCTAAGCACTATGCTCAATGACCTCAATGGTGTCTCCCAACGGATAGGTCTTAAGATGAACATGGACAAAACAAAGATCATGTTTAATGTCCATGTCACACCTATGCCGGTAGTTGTTGGGAGCATTTTGCTCGAAGTTGTTGACGAGTACGTTTACCTGGGACAAATAGTCCGGCTAGGTAAGTCCAACTTCGACCGAGAGGTCAATCGACGGATTCAACTCGGCTGGGCAGCGTTCGGGAAATTACGACACATCTTCTCGTCAGGTATACCTCAAACTCTGAAAACTAGATTTTACAAGCAGTGTGTGTTGCCAGTGATGACTTACGGATCTGAGACGTGGTCCTTCACTGCTGGCCGTATGAGGACGCTCAAGGTCGCTCAACGAGCTATGGAGAGGGCTATGCTCGGAGTTTCTCTGCGTGATAGACTTAGAAATGGCATATCCGCAGTAAAACCAAGAGTGACCGACATAGCCCAACGGATTAGTAAGCTGAAGTGGCAATGGGCCGGCCATATAGCTCGAAGAACTAATAACCGATGTGGAAGAAAGATTCTCGAGTGGCAGCCTCGTACCGGTAGGCGTAGTGTAGGGCGACCCCCCACTAGATGGAGTGACGACCTGGTAAGACATGCAGGAAGTCGATGGATGCAGGTGGCTCAGGACCGTGCTTTGTGGCACTACTTGGGGGAGGCCTATGTTCAGCAGTGGACTTGTGAAGGACTGTAATGAATGAATGAATGAATTGTTACATATTAATAAGCTTAGGGTATGAAGCTGATCTTGAACATTTATAATAGGTTTATTAAGCATTAGTAGAATCAAGACAACAATACAATATTTTATTCTGGGGAGGAACCTTTAAATATAATGTACACAAAGCCTTTGTTCTGCAAAAAAGAGCAATAGAACCATAGGCCGGATAAAACAACAAGAATCATGTTGGCAACATTTCAAAAGATTTAGGATCTTGACTGTTTCATGTCTATATACTGATATAGATTTGCAAGTTATTGGCGAATTGAGACTATAGACAAAAAACCATAAGAGAAAACACTAGGAGAATAGATTTTTATAATAAAATAATTTCTCATATGGTTTTGACTAGACGCTATTCTCAACATCAATCAGTACTTCTATTCAAAAAGATTTTCCTATTGATTCTAAAAAAGGTGAAACCATCAACGCAGACAAATACTCAGCCACTTTACGGCATATGAGAGAAGCTATAAAAGAAAAGAGAAGAAGAAAGCTGACCAATGTAGTGCTGCTTCTTCATGGCAACGCACCGGTTCACACGGCGCAGCTCTCCAAGGCTATACCATCAAGGCAGCTAAATACTTAGCCACTTTACGCCGTTTGAGAGAAGAAATAAAAGAAAAGAGAAGAAGAAAGCTGACCAACGGAGTGCTGCTTCTTCATGACAACCCACCGGTTCATACGGCGCGGCTCTCCAAGGATGCTGTACAAGACTGCTCACTATTAATCAGTATGTTATACAAGAGTAGCTTCAACTTATTTAATAAAGTTTCTACTGGAAAAATGTATAGTGTAGACAAGTTTCTATATCTAAATGCTAATGCAATTATATAACCTTCAATGTTTTAACATTAGTATCTGGATGACCGAGATTTGCTCGGTATTTTTTTTTTTTGATATCGTGTGTTTTGGAAGTTATATTTAGCTACAAATTACATACTGATAAAATATGAATAATATTTATTGATCTTACCGACATAATAGAAAAAACTGATCTGGTTAGGTATTTGAATAAAAAATCATGAGTGCAATTAGTTTAATTTAAATTTTCATGTTTTAACAAAAATACTCAAAAAAGGGTTCGAATAGATTTTCTCAAAAAAGAAGGGAACTTGAAACAAAGGAAAAAAGTCGGATCGAAGACAGGACTCGAACCAGATTACTACGATTCTGGGATCACCCGTTATCCCATTCGAGCTATTATAATCATATACGCGCTGTCAAAATTTACCTTCTTATTCTAACGATATTGTAGCAGTTTTTCATTGCCTGAAAACACAGATAAAACGACATTTTCTAAAAATAATTCCTAGCTAGATCGATTTATTGCCCCCGAATCCTTCTGGATACTAAATTTTAAATATATATACAAGAATTGCTCGTTTAAACTTTTTAAAAATAATCGTAATTCTTTGTGACATACATTGTTATTATTATGTTGCTATATTTTATACTTTATTTTATCTATATTGAAGAGATTTGACTTGAAATTTTAATTTTAGTTTTATATAATTTTTAAAAAGGATTGTTTAATGCATTTTAAATAAAATTTATATGAATTATTCAACAAAATGTTTATTGTTTAGAAAAAATAAATAAAAATAAAAAAAATTAAAACCGGGACATGCACATTTAATGAGTGAAAATAAAGTTCTTTCATTCTGCATATCGTCGTTGCGCCTATTAAAATGCGACAAAAAAACGAGTTCTCAGTTTTAACAGGTCATTAAAAAAACAACTAAGTATGTAAAATTTTTGCCTATAAGTGTAATCAGTTGAAATCTAGGTACAAATGGTTTTGTCACGGCGGTCAATCTCAATGGACACTAGCCATCTGTACAGGACAGGTCAGGATAACTGCACTCTCTATTCCCGGACTCTCATCATCTGATAGGATGGCAATCCCATACGACAAGGAGAGATCAGGCGCTGGACGAAAAGCTACGTACTTTCCAAGGCATGGGGGGTGAGAGAGCAACAACATCCTGACTCCAGGCTGCTATTAAGAATTTCTTAACAGAAAACTCAATAACTGAGATTGGTCGAACCCGGAATTCAAACAAGTGCCAGATTTAGAGTTCCGACAGTCCTAGGCTAACTATGAATATGTACCCCCCGCCCCACCACGGACCTCTTTCGTCTGTGCCTGCCCAGCCCACGAATATATTTATGAGATTTTTATACTTTACTAGCTTTCACCCATATTAAATCAAATTTGGTAAAAGTATAGACACCCGGTACTTGCGTACGGGGGTGGGAGCGAGTGGGTGCAGGAGAAGAAGCCCCCCTTGCGAAAATGCATACATAGTTTATGAGTAATTATTTTTGTTGTTAAAGTTTTTTTTTTGCTTCTGCAACAGCTTTGGCACTGCGGGAAGTGCAGCCTCTCCGCCCTTGCGTATTAAATCGCTGGCACCAAGGCTCAGCATTTTTAGGGGTTGGGTGAACTATAGCTGCCTTCCATAAGCTCATGAGAAAGCTTAAGCGTAGGGAGTAGGAGTATCTATAATTATTTGAATCACGAAATCTCCTTGAAAAAGTTCAACAGTTCTTTGATGTTGTAAGTAACCTTGCGGAGTGATACTGGTGTGCTGAGATGTTTAGCCCTGTATGCATCAACCTCCAGACATGTCAGCAACACGTAAGCTGCAGTTTCTTCCTCATTTCCCCAGATAGGAATTTTGGTGTAAATTATATCAACTATACCTCCATGATGCAGGGACTAATGATATACTTTATTTTTAAAACGATTATGTATGTTGAATTCTATATAGCCTTTCTATAAGAGCAACCATGGCTGTAAAACATATGATCCAATGTTCTACAAAGTGACTATTATTTTGATGTCAACAAAGTTACTAAATAGCCCTGCTAGTGGTATAATACTAGTTTTTACGGAATTTATCGCGTATATTTAACTTTTTAAATACCCGACGTTTCGAACGCTTTACAGCACTCATGGTCACGGGCAGGACTGAAGCATACCATAGATTAAAATTTAACTTTTGTTCCGATCTATGCAGTATGAACTTATGGTATCTTGAAGTCTTGCAGTTATATGCTTGGGTTGGGATTTAATTTTATTTATTATAGGATCCCAAGCAGATGGTAGCACCCAGCCATCTTCTCTATTGAAATTAGGATGTTTTTTGATTTCAATAGCCTCGCGAATCATCCTTGGAAGGAATCGGTGTTCTTTAGCGAGGATTTGCGGTCTATCAAATCTGATGTAGTGACGGGGGTGATAAATTCCGTAAAAACTAGTATTATTTCAATGTGTAGTATTCGCGTAAATATAAGAAATCATTAGCCATGCTAGTGGTTTGTATGCCCTTTGTCACACTTACTTCAATAAAAAAAACATCAGACATTGGTAGGTTAGGAGAAAAGTGAGTACCTCTGTAGTACACATATTATAAATACTACAGATAATAGTCAATTTTTAACAGAGTAAAACTTGCTTACTTGTTTGCAGGTGTTGCAACAGCTTGATGAGCACTCCTAGGGGGAGGTGCCCCTGGCGCTTTCACTTGCCTCCATGTATTGTTTACAGGGTTATAAAAGATCAGCTCATTGTAAACCTCAGTCTGGAATATTATGTGAACTGTTATCTAGAGCTAAGTACATCACCATATTATGTGATGTTAAAATACAAGTAGTTATTAAAATATTTCAAAATGACTAATGAGAGAGACATTTTTATAAAAGCAATAAAAAATAACCAATATACTAAGCATTGCTCTTATGCACATAAAGTGATCTTTTTATTATTTTCTCACAGAAATGAGAGGGTTTAAAAAAGTAAGAAGTGATCTTATAGTCTTTGCGTTATATGGTGCGAGTGACAGCTTACAGTTTGGCGTATCTAAAGATGGAACAATGTTAAATTGATTTAAAAAAGGCGAATAATGATACACAAAACAAATCAAAAATTATTGATTAGCTATCGATATAAAAATTATAACTGAAACATATATTTCTTTATAACAATGCATGTAAAATTAAGTTAAAGTTTAACACAAATTATGACATAATAGTTACATAATAGCTGTTCCCGCGACTTCTCGCGCGTAGTATTTATTACAATTGGATTTCATGGCTTTTAATTTTTTTGCGCGGAATCCTAATTCCTTTTCTATAATAAAAGTAGCCTGTGTTACTCCTTATAACATCAGCTGTCTGCCAGTGCCAGCTAAAAGCTGCAATAAGCAGACAGACAGACAAAAATTTTAAAAATTGTTTTCGTCTTTTTGTTATAAATACCGTATACACTTTCATATGAATTTCGTAAAAGGCTGTTATTTTATACATACATAAACACTCACGCCTGTCACCCAGAGGGGTAGGCAGAGACTACAGACTTCCGTTTAGCACAATCCTGACACACTTCTCTCTCCTCTTCCACATCCATATACCTATGCATACATGCTCGTCGGTTAAGGGTAATTTGGCCTTTTTTAATATATCGCCAATTTGGTCGACAAACTTTCGCCTTCCATTCCCTTCTGCAACATATATTTGCTTTGTCAGTCTTTCCTCATTCATTCTCTCTACATGACCAAACCACCAAAGCATTCCTTTCTTAATCCTGGTCACCATCATCCATCATCATTCATTCTCTCTACATGACCAAACCACCAAAGCATTCCTTTCTTAATCCTGGTCACCACATCATCTTGCAAACCACACTCATCTTGTATCACACAGTTTCTCACCATCACTCAGATTCAGCCCTAACATACTCCTTAGCAACCGCATTTCTACTGCATTTATTCTACTCTCATACTTCTTCTGCCACACCCAACTTTCACAAATATACGTTAAAGTAGGGACTAATACAGCATTGTGAATTGCCATACATGTCTTTTTTGGCTGTTATTTTGATATTACAAATAAACACTTTAATGTATAGATGATACTATGTGTACCAATTTGAAAATAAAAATCTTCTATTTCATGTTGACTGCAGTTGACATTGACATTTAAACAAATAAAATAGCTGCCAACATCTGTAATTTCCAGTGCAGCGTTAACTGTACCGGCAGCTTTTCAAGGTACGAGTGCTAGCACCTTTCGCTATATTATGTATATTACACTAATATCAGTCAGGTCCAATGAGCCAAATATCAAGATGGAAGGTAAAAATAATCGAAAATTTGGTTTATTAATCCAATGAAAAAAATAAAAAAAGGTTTTTTGTAGCCACTTCGACCGCCATGAGTTATGTTAAAGTCTTTTTGACACAACAAGCTGACCAACGAATAATTTTTATAGTCCATGCATCAGAAACACTGCGATGAACATGTGCGTTTTTTTTTCCGTAAATCAGAATTTGTTGAATGATAAGTTCTAATTCTAATACATATTTATGTGATTTCTACATATTCGATTTATTTCAAAACCGATTTTTGATAGTCTGTGGTAATTCGTTACGGCAAGGCACAGTTTAGTGTGGCACATCACTATGGTAAGTGGACGGTACCCATCCATAAAGTACATCAACGTCTGTATGACAGTAGTGAGGTGTCATTCGCACCATGCTACAACGCAAAGACTATAAGATCACTTCTTACTTATTTAACAAAAATAGCACTGTTAAAATTGGACAGTGTAATAAAGAAGTATCTCTGAACATACACAAAAATATGTGGTAGGAGATAAATTAAAATATGATATATAAAATTAAATACAAGATAAATTTAAATATGTGTGGTATTTAAATTTATCTAGTGGTAGAGCCACACTGCAGCAATATTATGGCTGCAGCACGAATGGGTCAGCTCGACCAGGGAAGGACCACACTCTCACAGGATACCAGCGTAAAATAGCAGCTTAATACTGCTGTTTTGTATGGTGAGTGTAGAGAACCGGAGACCCTTTTTACTGGAAATGAAGCATTTCACCTTACTCCATAGGGGTGACAACCCATTTTGATGATTGCATGCAATGTGTTTTGATTCTTAATCGAGGATAAATGTAGATGTCTATGGGCCACAGTATCTACTTAGCATCAGGTGGGTATGTGCGCATTTGTCACCCTTATTCTATAATAATAAATTTCCTCCTGTTTTTGAAGTCGGCTGAAAAATTATACAACCCTGTTCCAGTGGTCACCTACTACTAACTTCGAACAAAGCCATTGTCACCTTTGAAAACTTAGATGGAATGCCTCACAGACTGTAATAACTGGCTCTCTATACCTTTCAGGCCAGAACACAGGAGTGCATATGCAGCTGTTTAGTCATAAATAGGTAAGAGAGTAAGATCTACCCACACAGACACCTAGGTAGGAAGGAGTCCAACCACCATAAGCTTACCTTTTGCCCATTATGATATTCACCACCAAATAAAATAAGTTCATTATTAATAGGATGTGGAGTGAGTGAAGCATATGCTCTGGCTGAGGGTGGTCCTGGTAAAGATTTTTCAGTAGCTGCAGCACGTTTTGCTTCCTCACGTTCTATCTCTGCAACAACTTTGGCTATATCTTCCTGAAAAAGAAAATAAATATTTGAAAACAGTATATTTTTACTCCAAGGTTTACATAAAACCTTTTCACTACTTAGAACATAGGGTAGATTCAAGATAATAGATAGAGATACGAGATAGAGATATCTATCCGAGAGGAAATAATTTTATAGTTTTAAAAAGTTTTGTTAAAGAAAAAACTACCCAAACGGAAAACAGATACTAGCTTTTTCTTTAACAATGAATACAGTTATTATATATTTTTAATTGTTATTTATTTCAGAAAATAGTCTAAATAAAGCGTTTTATTTTTAGAAGTATAAAGTTGATTAAAACTAATTCAAAATTACTAACCTCCCCCAAGTTCGCAAGTTCCTTCTTCAGTTTATTTGCTAATTTCTTCTCAGTTTTAGCGGCAGTTTTCACAGCACCGCTCACTTTGTTTTTATTCTTCTTTTTGCCCATATCTTACTGTTTTTAAAATAACTAGGAAACTAAAATAAATTTATTTTAATAAATACAGATTCAATTTATGTACATAAACCTATTGTTTTTAAATTGTGCACATGCCACATGTCACAGATAACCACAGAACGAGGATATGCACAGTATATTTACATTTACATACACCTAGGGTATGTTCCGAAATACAACGCAGTGTATGAGTGTACTGTCCAATGCAAATGACGTCATGAATCGACGCTATACTGGTGATTCGTTCCAAAACATTGGACAGTATATGACGTCATACTTTTGCGCCATTTGGAAAAGTGTTGGCGATTATTTTGTCATTTTGTGCTCCAAAAATCATTATATCCTCCTAATGGATATACCATCAATTATTCTATAATTTTTTGTATTTGAATAAATAGAAACAAATTCTTGCATGCTTTATTCGGCAAAAACACCATTAAAAATTGTTTTATTATGGCCGGATATCCGACACAGTATGGCGGCGGCACGCTAGTACAATAAAGTGTCAAATGACGTCATCATTTGACACTACACACACACACACTCCGAAAGGAGTAATAGTAATGATTTCTTAAATTTACGCGAACACTACACATAAATGAAACTATTATTTACGGATTTTATCGCGTTTAATTACTTTAATTTATTTTTATTATTATCCCGACGTTTCGGGTGCTTTA
Organism: Parnassius apollo; assembly: GCA_907164705.1. Lineage (NCBI taxonomy): Eukaryota > Metazoa > Arthropoda > Insecta > Lepidoptera > Papilionidae > Parnassius > Parnassius apollo. The sequence continues at coordinate 2,743,575 of CAJQZP010001557.1, forward strand.
CAGCGCCCATGGTCACGGGGGGGACTGAGATGTTTGACGTCCCAATGTCATAGTTAGTCCGGCTACCTTCAGTTTTTTTAATATTAATTTTTGGTCCGATTTACGCAAAACGAGCTTATAGTATCATGAAGTCTTGCAGTGGTATGCTTGGGTTTGGGTTTAATTTTGTTAATTATAGGATCCCAAGCAGATGGTAGCACCCAACCATCTTCTCTATTGAAATTTGGATGTTTTTTAATTTCAATAGCTTCGCGTATCATCCTTGGTAGGAATCGGTGTTCTTTTGCGAGAATTTGTGGTTTATCAAATCTAATGTAATGGTGGGGACGATCTTGAACATGTTCGCAGACTGCAGACTTCCCGGAGCGTCGGTGCTTCACATCAGCTATATGTTCCTTCACGCGGGTTTTTATAGATCTCTTTGTTTGACCTATGTAAGAGAGACCACATTCACAATCTAGCTTATACACACCTGCATCTTGTAGAGGAATATTACATTTGATGGATGGTAAAAATTGACTAATCTTCTTCAGCGGCTTGTAGTATGTCTTAATGGACGCTCGTTTCAAGATGTAGCCAATCTTGTCCGTGACTCCTCTAACATATGGTAGTAGAGCAGGCGCGCGCTCGACTGTGGCCGGCTTCACTCGTTCACTGTGACGTAGGCGCGGGACCCGAAGCTTGTTGTCTTGCAATACTTGCTTGACGTGCTGAAGCTCCGCGGCCAGATGTTTTCTGTCACAGATCCCTCGTGCTCTCTGAAACAAAGATTTACCCACGGTAGCTAACTGTGAAGGATGATGGTGAGATTCACCATTTAAATATCGGTTGGTATGGGTCTTTTTCCTATACACAGTGTGACCAATACTGTTATCAGGATTTCGGATGACTAAAACATCTAGGAAAGCTAACGAATTATTTGCCTCTAACTCCATTGTGAATTGTATTTTAGAGTTTATGGAGTTAAGGTGGTCTAAAAATGCAGTTACTTTGTCAGATGGTAAAATTGTGAAAGTGTCGTCTACGTACCGCTTGTAGAACCTTGGATTTACAGGAGCAGTAAGAAGGGCTTTCTCCTCAAAGTCCTCCATGAATATGTCGGCGACTATGGGAGACACAGGTGAGCCCATCGCCACACCATCTACTTGCTTGTAGAACTCCTCCTTCCACAATAGATAGCCAGATGTGGGGCAATGTTCAAATAGTATTGCATATTCTTGAGGCATGTTATTTTCTTCTAGCTTCCTAGTTACAATTGAGATGCAGTCCACAATAGGTAGGCATGTAAATAGTGACTGAACATCAAAACTGACCATAGTTTCATTGTTAGCGAGATGTAGGTCTTTTTATCTCACTCACAAAATGGTATGAATCCTTTGTGTGTGCTCTGGTATGTCCTCTTAGTGGTGATAGTATTTTTGCTAAGTATTGTGCCAGCTTATAAGTTGGTGAATCGATCTGGCTCACTATGGGACATAGTGGAGCGTTTGGTTTGTGTATCTTCGGTAACCCATACAACCTCGGTGGTTTGGCACATGATGGTATTAGCGAATTCACGTCGAGATTTAATTTTTCGGAGTATTTCTTTATTAAATCGCTAGTTGTTTTAAGCGTGTTAGTTGTAGGGTCTGTTTTGACCTTTTTATATGTACTTTCGTCCGATAAAAGTTGTTGTATTTTAAAATTATATTCCGACGCGTCCATTACTACCGTAGCATTTCCTTTATCCGCGCGGAGAATCGTGAGTTCTGGTCTGTTCCGTAAGTTATTTAGCGCTGTAAATTCGTCTTTGGGAACAAACTAACAAAGTAACTGCATTTTTAGACCACCTTAACTCCATAAACTCTAAAATACAATTCACAATGGAGTTAGAGGCAAATAATTCGTTAGCTTTCCTAGATGTTTTAGTCATCCGAAATCCTGATAACAGTATTGGTCACACTGTGTATAGGAAAAAGACCCATACCAACCGATATTTAAATGGTGAATCTCACCATCATCCTTCACAGTTAGCTACCGTGGGTAAATCTTTGTTTCAGAGAGCACGAGGGATCTGTGACAGAAAACATCTGGCCGCGGAGCTTCAGCACGTCAAGCAAGTATTGCAAGACAACAAGCTTCGGGTCCCGCGCCTACGTCACAGTGAACGAGTGAAGCCGGCCACAGTCGAGCGCGCGCCTGCTCTACTACCATATGTTAGAGGAGTCACGGACAAGATTGGCTACATCTTGAAGCGAGCGTCCATTAAGACATACTACAAGCCGCTGAAGAAGATTAGTCAATTTTTACCATCCATCAAATGTAATATTCCTCTACAAGATGCAGGTGTGTATAAGCTAGATTGTGAATGTGGTCTCTCTTACATAGGTCAAACAAAGAGATCTATAAAAACCCGCGTGAAGGAACATATAGCTGATGTGAAGCACCGACGCTCCGGGAAGTCTGCAGTCTGCGAACATGTTCAAGATCGTCCCCACCATTACATTAGATTTGATAAACCACAAATTCTCGCAAAAGAACACCGATTCCTACCAAGGATGATACGCGAAGCTATTGAAATTAAAAAACATCCAAATTTCAATAGAGAAGATGGTTGGGTGCTACCATCTGCTTGGGATCCTATAATTAACAAAATTAAACCCAAACCCAAGCATACCACTGCAAGACTTCATGATACTATAAGCTCGTTTTGCGTAAATCGGACCAAAAATTAATATTAAAAAACTGAAGGTAGCCGGACTAACTATGACATTGGGACGTCAAACATCTCAGTCCCCCCCCGTGACCATGGGCGCTGTAAAGCACCCGAAATGTCGGGATAATAATAAAAATAAATTAAAGTAATTAAACGCGATAAAATCCGTAAATAATAGTTTCATTTAGGAGTAATAGTGTTCTGTGGTGTTCACATTCTGCTCCATCGCTCACTTTGCGCCAAGCGCCTGGACGAACGGACGTGCGTGCCGTCTTGTTTTTAAATAAGTACGATCTGCGAAAATGCCTTTCGAGTGGAGTTACGAAAATACAATCAAGTTTTTAGAACTGCTGCAATCAGAAAAAGCTATATGGGATTTCGAAGATAAAAACCATAATTCATCATCTTCTACGAAGACGAATTTTCTTTTCGGGATAACATAATTACCGATGTACATAATTAATTATAAATTCGTCTTAATATAAAATTTAGTTTAAGGAATTAATGAACATTGACATTTCATTTCTAAAAACAATTAGTAACTCATATTGATTATTTATTTATTAAAATGTAAAATAATGTATTAAGTTAAATGGTAGCCTTACATTTGTGAATTATAATTTTATTGTAATTAAAATTATGCATTAATTTATACTGTGGTGTAATTATTAAAATAATAATAGCTTAACTAATCTCATATAATATTTAATATTATTTATATAACAATAATGTAATAATTCAATTAATAATTTATGAACAATTTATTGTATAAGAATTCAAATAGAGTAGATCAGTATAATTATTTAATTGTATATAATATTTGAATTCAAAATAATTTTTGTACTTAACTTTAAAGCAATGAAATAATTTTAAAATGTAACATTGCGTTTGTGTAATTAGCTGTATTTCATATCACTTTCGCATGCCAATTATGGCAAAACATGTCAGTTCCACGTCAATGATCATCTTATGTATCATGTTTTTAAGCAAATAAATTTTCTATCTATCTTCTTTTGAATTTGATATCTTTTTGAATTATTAACATAATTTTGTATTCCAAGAAGACACAACGCGGACGCTGTAATTATTTCGACGTCTGCCGTAGTTCACACTTCTCTCGATCCTGCTACGGCAGTATTTAACGAAGTATGGCCGGCAGCGCGAGGAGTAGTGGCAGGGGCTGAATGTAAATGGGGCTTAAGAAATAGCTATTATAGACGTATAGCTTCTAAGATTCAGGTATACAAAAAGTACTCTGTGCAGTGATTACTGTACCGTAGACAGAGAAACCTATAGAGAAATTGACGCCTTCTTTCGAATTCGCACACGAAAAAGATAGATAGTCTTGCATAGAAATGAGACTGAGCGGTATGATTGTTTGTCCCTTTTTCCGTGCCGGTTTTTTTTGTTTAGCAAACTACACTTTGCTAAACAACTTTGACAGTTCGTAGCGATCTAAGAAGTTTACAAGTTGGTTTAAGTGAGAAAAAAAGTGTTTTGTGAGCTTAAGATTGGTGAATCTTGTTCAGTTCAGTTCTTAGAACAATTAAATTTTTTATCTATATATGTTTAAAAGTCATAAAGTTTATTGTATAACCTAAAACTACGTTATCGTCCTTTCTCACTCGAGGCCACGCTAATCATTACTCTATAGGTCTGTCTACGTTGCTGTACACTAATCAAAGAGCACTTGTTGTATTTTCGTTTGACGTTTAACCTTTAAAAAAGTATACCTAGTTTAAATATACTTAAATAATATTACTAATAACCTACCAATATCATAATACTCTTATAAAAATAATACTCTTATTTACGTAGAAAGAGAATTGTACATAGGTACTCCCTCTACACTTTTTTGCTTTGGTTAACGTAATCGTAGATAGAGGATTGAGATTATAAGTCTATGTTGGTTAATGGACTCGTATTATTGTACTTGTGCCAGTGTCAAGTAATAAGAAATTATCCCTAATAATTTGTTGATGCCGTCATATAACGAAGTTTTCGGGAGTTTTTGACGGCAGCTTAAGCCAAGAAACAAACGTTGACAACAGTATTTCATGTCCCCTAAGCAGACATAATCTTGAGGTTCAAATTACCATACCAACAAAACACCTGTTTCGTAACCAACAGTTTACATGTGCAGACAATTAATACACCAAATCACACCACTTTTACGTATCAAAATTTACTTCAAACCATCATAATTCATAATAATATCAAAGTCTACTGTAAACCATTAAACGATAAAACAGGAGCAGGCGATCAAGTTTAGGCTTACACTCTTTAATGTATGATGAAAACGATTAATATCAATAGAATTTAATCAATCATAGTTTTGTTTAAAAAAATTATAATGTTACATACATTATAATTTTTTGAGGAAATTTTATACTATAAATTAACAGTCAAGTCAGTTTTATTTATAATTGATAAATGGATCGCATAAGGGTTTTAGGCCATAAACTAATAACAAATGCTAGGTTTCAGACGAAAATTTTTTTGGAGTTTTGACGGAAACTTGAACGGCGACGGATTGTTGCTTTGGTTTTATCGTTTAAATAATGGTTTGAATGGATTTTGATACGTAAAAGTGATGCCAATTTGTGTATTAAGTGTCTGTGCATGTGAACTATCAGGGAAAACGATGAAACAAGTGCTTCGATGTTGATATAAACCTAGTCATTATGATCGCTTAGGCGCCTTATTAACCTGAGTGACTGTCGTCATCGATTGTGCCGTGGGGTGAGCTGTCGTCAAAATCTCCCCAAAAACTTCGCATCGCAATGTGACGCATCAGCATATTGTGAAGAAAACGAATATAACGTATGAAATGAAGACATAGTGAAAAGACACACATCCAAGCCAAAAATCTTAATAATTAAAAGTTTTTATTTTGTCATGTCATCTTGACATTAATATTTCGTTCTACGTAAAAATTAGCGAATATTATTTTATTCTAACAGTTAAATAACAAAATTATATTAATATACTGTATATACTTATACTCGATTATTTTCAAAGAATAATAGAGTTGTATAGGTTATTATTTTAACTTTAAAACTTAATTCTTCTCATCTTCCTGCTGAAACAACGTCAGGGTCTGGTGTAAATTGTTCAATTTAACTTGAAACTGAACGCATTTTGCCAAATTAAAAATTTGATTTGTTTCACTTTCTATATTGTATTTATTTCAATTTTAATTATAAATATATCATTCAGGTCCAGTATGACTATAAAAATATATCTACTCATAGGTAAAATCAGATAGAGGAGAGACGTTTTAAAAAAAATTGTGTCTTCAAAATACAACTTCAAACGATGACGACTCCAGGAGGATCGGTGAGTAAATTTATATCTAGAATTTATATAAAATGCTTAATTTTAAGTACTATTATTTTGAAACTTAATTTAGTTAAAATCCAAAGATGTGTGGTGCTGTAATAATTTTGGTATAGTTGCTTATTTTAAATTTTACTAAAGGTTAAAGTTCTTGTTAATTGCACTCGTTACCTCTTTTAAACGAAGACACACTGATATTTAGCAACAGTAATCGTGACAGTGAGTAGTGTGATGTGTATCTAGTGATGTCTCATAGAGAAACATCATTTTTTCCTTCATCAGCCTTTAAAAGTCCTGCTGTATATGGACCTGTTCTCTCCTATTTAAGGAAGGATTTGTCTTAATCGTCATGCTTAGCAGGCAGTATTTAATAACACTATACAGGAGAAAAACTGTCTGCGAAAAAGACATAATAGTTCAACAAATGTTCATATATGACTCATGAGACAGTGAAATGGTTAATATTAATTCTATATTTGTAGCAACCATCACCAGCTGTACAAGAGTTTAAAATACGAGTTCCAAAAAATATTAAGAAGAAATATCATGTGATGCGATTTAATGCTACTTTAAATGTGGACTTTGCAAAATGGACTCATGTGAAAATGGAAAGGGAGAACAATATAAAGGAGTTCAAAGGGATAGAAGAAGAAATGCCAAAGTGAGCTTTATGAATTGCAATTAGTGTTTTTTTACTCTAAAATTATTTAAAATTGCCTCACAAAAATAGTGTACCACAAATATGTGTTGTGTGCATTTTGTTTTAAAACTTCGCCCCCCAGTGCATGTTGGCTGATGTGAGTTCGCTTTGGTTTCGATTGTTTGAATGTTCATACAGGCAGGTTTCCTCACTATGTTTTCCTTTTAGAGCAAGCACTTCACAATCAATATTTAAAATTTGAGTTGTTTGCATACTAGGGTTGCTCACATACTAATTTACTGCAAGTGCTAAGCATAATCTTCTAGTAGTCTTTCTTCCATCCACAAATCTTCCAGAACTTCTTTTCCCCATTTGTTGTCGGTTCTTGGAGCTATATGGCTGGCCCATTGTCACTTCAGCTCACTAATCTGTTTGGGCTATGTCGGTCCCTCTGGTTCTACCCCCAAAGATAGAAAAGAAAGAGAAACCCCAAACGTAGCCCTCTTCGTAGCTTGCTGAGCGACTTTGAGCGTCCTCATACGACCAGCAATGAAGGACCACATCTTAGATCCATAAGTCATCACTAGCAATACACACTGGTGGTACAATTTCGTTTAGAGATTTGAGGTATACCTGAACTTTACATAGTACATATATTTAAAATTTTTAAAGTAGTTATTTTAAGTAGGTAAATTTTTAAAATCAACTTTTATAAATTTTAGATTCGGTGCAGGCTCAGAGTATGGGCGAGATATGCGTGAAGAGGCGCGGCGCAAAAAGTTTGGTATTATATCAAGGAAATACAAGCCAGAAGACCAGCCATGGATACTTAAAGTTGGTGGGAAGACTGGCAAAAAGTAAGTTATTACACTGTTTTAATTTTGCTAGTGGGAGTCAGTATTGTCCCAACATCATGAAACAGGCCAAAAAATATACTGATAATTATATTATGGTGTATCTAAGCAAAGGATGGCAGTGGTTTTAAACATACTTTGTTTAATTTTGCATATAATACACTTGCAACATCATTACTTAGTAACCAGACTATCCACTGCTATATGTAGGCCCCGACAATTTTAAGAGTATTTTACTTGTATTGAAGACACCTTACACCATTAAATTGTCAACGGTACAAAATATTTTAAAACATATTCAATTATGTATAATTTTTTTTTATTCTAAAAAGTTGTAATGTAGAGTTATATGGACATAACATTTTTCAGTCTTTCCTTATTGAGTTTTAAAGCCTACAACATAGAGAGATTAATTTTTGTTATCTGGTGCATTCCATGATAAGAGGTTTTGAGTGCATAGAGGATGCGGCCAAGGAGAAAAGTTGGAGTTTTTTGAATAACCACATATCTTACAACTTTAGTCCCTTATATGCACATATTCACATAAGGGCAAGTCATATACATATTTAGTTACTTTTAAAAATCCGGGGTAAATACATTGGACAGGGTAGATACTTTTCTAACCAAGGGAGAGACTTGGACATAGTAAAACGATTATTAAAATTAACTTTTATTAATCATTGTACTTAACTTATAATTAAAGTTTCATTTTTGTATTACAACCTTTCTTCAAATCTTAAACTAGAGCTTCTTTAGTCTCTGACAAAAAATATAAGTAATAAGAAGAATCGGACCTTTTAAAAGATAATCAGAATTGTGATAATCGACATTTATTAAACATTGTATTTAATATCAGAATGTCGTTTATGTATCACAGTCTTTTCTTAAATCTAAAACTAAAGGTTTTTTAGTGTCTGACAAAAATATGAATAAAATACATAATTAATGATATCACTCCTTCAATAATAATATAATTATTATCAATACAAAAACTAGACAACCCAACCATGCTTACATGAATGATAAAAAAATATGCTTAAGCTTTCTCATACACATTTTTAAGGAGTAGAATACTCTATGCCCTTTCAAAATAAGATAAGGAGTGTCTGAACTATCTGGTCATATGCGACAAGTGAAATATCCTGTTCATTAACTTTAAATAGTTTTCCAGATTTGTCTCCTATTTTCAGAAAACTTTCAAACTCGTCATCATTTTTCAAACCCATACACATAGCCATGTAACAGTACTCTGTCTTTTTTGATAGTAGATTCACCAAAACGAATGTTTTCTTGCATGTCAAGGGTTCTTGATTATTCTCTGTCTGATGCCTGTCATGTATTAGTGTAAAGATTGTGCACTGTCAGGTGGATTCTCTTCCTCATCCTTGGACTCTGAATATGATCCATAAAAATCCTCAACTTGGAGACATGATTTTTGCTGAGATGAGTGTATCATAATTTTTATGTCATCACATTTTGTATATTCTTTGTAAAAACAGCGTAAAAACTTCATTTTCAACTTTCTTGGATCCTTAATGGACACCTGATGGATATGCAAAGTACTAGGAAAAGTTTTTATTTGTGCATTACCACTAACAAACAGAGAATCTTTGATTATGTTCTATGATCTGTAACAATATTATAAACAACGATGTAAGAACATTAAATCATTAAAATAGGATTAAAAACAGTGAAATAAGCCGCGTACACACATTAGGAAATATCCCTAATTAAAAAAGGGAATTGAAAGGTCAGAATGAACTCAAACGAATTCACTTGATGCAAACTGTATCTCTATATACTCCATAATATGCAAATGTACATTAACGATGTTTCTTTTCTTTTTATTAGAAGTTGAGAATGTTAGCTATATCTGTATTAGTTTATACAAACATCTAATGACCCCTTTATCTCCTCTGGTCGGTGAGTATCTACCTTGGTATTTATCTTGCCAGGGGAAATGCAGCAGGTGAGATAAGTTTTCTTCACTAACTTACATTTTTTTACTGACATATGTTAATTTTTGATTAAAAATATGTCACTCAACTATTCCACTATTGTTGCATTGAAGCAATAAATGCAAAAAAGAATTAAGAGAATTATATAAATATTGATGATTTACCTACCAGTGGAGGGACACATCAACCTTGCAAAACAACTGCACCGCACTGCTGCGTCGCGACAACTAAGCAACGACAGCGATTTAACTCCTCATTTGTTCAGTGTTACCAACTTCTCGTTGTTGTGTCCTTGAGTGCCATTTTGAATATGGCCGTCGAATATTTCTATTTGCTTTAGGTGATCCAAAATTCGCCAGGCTAGATAGACAAAAAAAGCGGAAGATAAATAAATTTTGAAAATTATTGGAAATAAACAAATGTTTTTGCGTTTTACCTTTATCATACTTAAGTGTACTTATTTAAATTTGTGTTAAATATACTTTAACTGGCCACTTTGTACAAAGAAGATATGTAATGTCTGCATGTTTAAACAAAAACGTCAAGGAGACAAACCAGGGTAGAAACTTTTTCAGGCTTAACTACGTAATTTTAGAAAAATGTGCTTTGATTGGGCATTAAATCATAATGCTATTTATAAAATACTCCATATCCATAAACACTCACGTCTGTCACCCAGAGGGGTAGGCAGAGACTACAGATTTCCATTTGGCACGATCCTGACACACCTCTCTCGCCTCCTTCACATCCATACACCTACGCATACATGCCCGTTTCCAATAAATCGCCAATTTGGTCGATAAATTTTCGCCTAGGACGTCCCTTTCCGACTCTGCCATTCACTTCTGCAACATAAATTTTCTTTGTCACTCTTTCCTCATTCATTCTTTCCACATGACCAAACCACCGAAGCATTCCTTTCTTAATCCTGGTCACAACATCATCTTGCAAACCACACTCTTCTCTTATTACACAATTTCTTACCTTGTCATTCAGATTCAGCCCTAACATACTCCTTAACGACCGCATTTCTACTGCGTTTATTCTACTCTCGTGCTTCTTCTGCCACACCCAACTTTCACTACCATACGTTAAAGTAGGGACCAACACAGCATTGTGAATTGCCATACGTGCCTTTTTCGACACATTTTGACTCTTCACAATAGAGTGCAAGGCCCCATTTACTCTATTTCCCGCATTCACTCGTCGTTTTATATCCTTATCATATCTCCCATCCCTGCTAAATACGCAGCCCAAATATACAAACTCATCTACTTGCTCGATCAACTCCCCTTCTATTCTTATTTCACAAATCGTTTTACTTTCTTCTCTTTCAAAAACCATAACCTTCGTCTTACTTGCGTTCACTTTCATACCCCTTTCTTGTAATGATCCGTTCATTAATGTAACCATCATTTGCAACTCGGCCGCCGACGACGCAAGAATGACTTGATCATCGGCGTACAAAAGGCATTTGACGGTTAACTCACCCATTCTTAATCCGCATTCTTCAACTTTGAAATTTTGCAAACAACTGTCCATAAATAGGTTGAACAGCCACGGGAAAGCCACATAGCCCTGTCTGACACCTTTATGGATGTCAAACCAGTCCGAGTAGACCCCGTTGATCCTAACACAAGCACTAGAGTCCCTATAAAGAGACTCCAATGCCTGTATCAAGCCAGCGCTCATAGGCCTTTTCCAAGTCCATGAACGCACAAAAAACCTTTTGGTTTTTGGCCAGAAACTTTTCCGCGATCATGCGCATGGAAAAGTCTTGATCTGTAAATCCCATTCCCTTTCTAAATCCCGCTTGCACATCCCAAATTATTCCATCAGTTTCTTTCATGACCCTTTCAATCAGTACCTTAGCGTACAATTTTCCCACAATGCTAAGAAGGCTGATGCCACGGTAGTTTTTACAGTCCTGCTGCGACCCTTTTCCTTTATATACTGGGACTATCACGGCTTTGCACCAGTCTACCGGTACCCGCTTCAGTTCCCAGCATAAATTAAACAAGTTGTGCAGCAGGCCTGCCACCACCTCCTCTCCAGCCCTTAGCATTTCGAGTGAAACTATCATATCCGGGCGCCTTACCCGCTTTCATGCTTTTCATTGCTTTCATTATTTCATCTATACTTATCTCGCTACCTCTTTCCTCTTCTTTCGGAGTTTCTACTTCACTTTGTACACATGTTGTCACCTCACTCATAAACACGCTTTCAAAATATTCCTTCCATCTCTTTAAACTCAAAACTTCATCATTCAGAATATAGCCATTCTCGTCTCTTATAGCATTCATCATAGACTGTTTTGAATGTCCCCTGGCAGTTCTTACCAGTTTCCAGAACATTTTAATATTTGCCTGGAAGTTATCCGATATTCTTCTATCATTTTTATCCGTTCTTTCTTGCTTTTTTCTTTCAACTACTTCTTTTACTCTCTTATTAAGATGTCTAAAGACCGCCTTTTTTCTTTCAATATCATCATTCGCACCGCTAGAATTACCAGCCTTTGTTGCTAGTAAATCTAGCCATGCTCTCTTCTTTACTTCAACTTCCATACGTATCTCATCATCCCTCCATAACGTATTATTTTTCCTTTCATTCTTTCTCTTACTAACACCACATACTTCGGTAGCTGCATGCACTAAACCTTTCTTTACATTTTGCCATACATTCTCCAAGTCTAACTCCTTCGTACATAATTCATCCAAACCACTTATATTTTCTTTCAGTCTACATTTGAACTTGTTTCTCTCACCTTCATCTTGCAACCTTTCTGTTCTAATACGCTGTAACGCAGTGGTAGACACAGATGACCGATGACGCCAACGCCTGAATAGACCATTAATTCGGCATAAAACCAAATAATGATCCGTTCCTACGCTAGAACCCCGGTAAACCCTTGTATCCACCACTGCGCCCCTCAATCTTTCATCCACAATTATGAAATCTATCATGCTTCTATCGTCACCTCTTTCCCAAGTATACATATGAATCCTCTTGTGGCGAAAGCAAGTGTTCGTCACAAAAAGATTCTTTTCCATACATACGGTGAGGAGACTTTCACCATTCTCATTTGTACTTTCGTCACCAAACGTTCCCAATATCCCTTCATAACCAAGCCTTCTCACCCCAACCCTTCCATTAAAATCTCCTAGCATAATAATATTTTAATTTCCCTTACACTTCATTAACACCATACTTACCATTTCCCAAAACTGCTCTCGGATATAAGTGGGCTTAGACATGTCTGGGGCGTAGACCCCTAACACGAACAACTTCTTTAAGCCCACTTTCATTCGTATCCATAGCAGTCTTGGGCTTACACATTCATACTCTTTCACACATTGGCCCATTCTTTCTGAAAGGATGATACCTACTATAAAATACAATAAAATACGTTATGTTATACGGTATGTTACGAGCTTAGGGTTCGTGACAATAAAAACTGCCGATTGAATTACCAAAATTGACACTTTAATTACTGAACACCAATTAAAACTTAAAACACACCAGTAATTAATCACACTTAACACTTTAGTTCATTTTATTTCGCTCCGAAGTCTTCGCTTGTGTCGCCAATTCAATACTGCCCTGCAACTGGTCGCGGCCCTAAACGGCTTTTTATAAGTCTTTTCCACCGAAACATTTAGAATGTTCCAGCAAATATCGGTCCCGACCGACTAGGTGTAGAAAATTCGAGTGTGGAGTTTTCTAGAAAGCTTAGTTCTTCTATTCGATACTAGATGGCGCTAGTGGGAGAGTTCTAGAAAGATCTTGACGCTCCTATTTCTACTATACCAGATGGCGCTAATAATCACCCGCCATGTACCGGCCATTAGTTATAGCGCGCAACAATACATTAAGATGTTTTATTGTATAAAATGACAACACTTAAGATAAAAAATCTGTTTCATAATGATTGCCGTGCATATTACCTCTTATTGTAAAATGACCCATATATATGGTAACTACCATTTGTTTACAATCTCGACATCCATAAAACGTTTGTATTTTAGAAATGCTCAATCATCATTATTTATGAATTATTATCTGTGTGGTTGCAGTGTAAAATTATCCACTACACCATAATATCATCCCATAGGTGTGGTAAGATGAGATAGAGGGAAATGAAACAGAAGGGAGATTATAATAAAATTGCAGTTGGAAATTCTCCTGCCAAGCATATTAATGGCAAATATCCGATCTATGAGGCAATCTATGGTGGATGGCTTATGCCATTATATTTTTTTATGGGCTGTAATGAAAGAATGAATGAACATGGTTTTTCCGGGGATGGCTTATGCCATTATATTTTTTTACGGGCTGTAATGAAAGAATGAATGAATTTTTTTTCCAAGTGGTAGCCGGCTTCAGTTGTGGTTCTGCTACCGGTCATTGCAGTTGCTTTATAAAGATGTGCGGCTCTAATACAATATTTTCGTGGCGTAATCGTACCTGTTGCCCGAAAATGATTCCAAATGTCGCGTCTATATAGATACTCCGATACTGCTGACCTGCACAAAGTTCAAAAACTTTGTTAAACTAAGTTTGTATAAAAAGGGTTATTATAATATTAAGGAATTTATTGGTGATAATAACCCCTGCGGCAATCACCCTCGCTACCAAGCTATTTTTAATTTGTTTTGTGTTGTTAATTGTAACATACCCGATTGTAAGCTGTTATTAAAAAAATAGTCGCTCTGGGTTTCTTCTTGGTTCTTCCCAAGACAGAGGTTTTTTCTGAACCAGTGGTAAATAAAAAAAGTGATTTTCAATAAGTATTATTTATAATTTATATTGAATAAAAAAGTTTCTATTTTTGTCTTAGTGCACAAATTCCTGGATGTTGTTAAACGCAAAATGGACGCCGTTGATGCCAAAAATAATTAAATTTTAAGAACAAAGAACTAATCTACTTGCCCGCTCTCAGTCGACTAAAGAAGTGCGCAATGTATTAAGACCGCAGTTGTCTAGTATTATACATGAAGTCTTTGCCGATGATGACAACCAACTTAATCTCAAACTTATCCATGGTTTGTTTCAGGTTTAAGGGCATTCGCGAGGGCGGAGTTTCTGAGAACGCGGCATACTATGTGTTCACGCATGCGGCAGATGGCGCTATTGATGCCTACCCTTTGCAAGAATGGTATAGTATAAGGATAACCCGTTATTTTCATAATTGCACGAATGTGTTGGCTCGACCGGGGCAGGACCACGCTCACAGAATACCATCGTAAAATAGCTGCTTAATGCGATTGTTTTTAGTATGATTAATGTAGAGTACCGGAGGCCCTTTTTACTGAATACAAGGCATTCCATGTTAGTCCTCAGGGGTAACAACGCATCTGCATTTTGATTCATAATTGAGGATAAATGTGGATGTCTATGGGCACAGCATCTACTTACCATTAGGTGGACTGTGCACTTGTTTGTCACCCAATGCTATAAATAAAAGACAGGCCACCTCTTATTTTGGGAGTGTCATTAAGGATAGAAAAGTACGTCATGTATATCTAGTTTACGTTTCGCAGAATTTACTTTTCCTTGAAATAGATTTACAGTCCACCTGATGGTAAGTGGCTACTGTGGTCAATGGTCACCTGCAGTCAATTTCAAACAAAGAAAACTACACATGCGTTCTCACCTCTGTGGACTAAGATGGACTGCCTCATAACCTGTGGTTACACTGGCTCATTCAGAGTCAGAACACAGCACTTCACTTTTCCTTAAAATACTTTGTTCTTTTGTATTTTTTTTTTGGGATGCTTTGTTATACACCTTTTAATGAGGGATTTAATGCTCTTTGGCATTCTTTACCATTCAATCCTGGATCATTAGAGAAACCGTGGCATATGCAAACAATCTACTTAAAGAAAAGAGTAATAAAGATATATGCTGGATAACATTTTTTACTGTCTGGAAAAAATAGGGTGTAACATGTGAACGGAGTACAAGCCCATGGCACTGATATTTTATAAAAAATAAAAACAAATTATAAAAAATAAAAACAAAAATTTTAAATTAAATAAAAAAATTAATTAAAAGCTATCGAAATTCAAATCATATCCACCCTACTTTACGATCGGCAATAAAACAATAAATGTAGTGTGCATCTTTGACCTTGTCACTTCGCAGGGTCACAGGCTCAAGGGCAAAGGGCAAAGATTGTACAAAAAATTTTCTCAAACGTTTAATTCAAAATTTTTATTTTTATTATAATATCAGTGCTATAAGGCTTCTACTTCGTCCACATGTTACACCCTATTTTTCCAGACGGTAAAGGTCATCCAGTATGTCATGTAGATATGTAGAATACAGTAAAATATAAAAACCTAGTGATCCATCCGCCTTGCCTTTGCGTGGTTAGGATTTTTAAATGTAGCATTATTTAGGTTTAAGATAATTAAATACCATTTAATTTAACAATTTTTTGTTTTGCATACAAAAAATCTAATTTTGTAAATATTTGAAATCAATAAATAAATAATATATAACTGATAAGTATGTTACAGTATATAATTAATAAATATACAGTGTATGCAATGTATGCTACAAGTATGTAATTGTAAATATGTTTGTATGTTTATAATATTTTTATAACATATTATTACTTCTTTAATTATAGGTATAATTTCCAGCCTATTCAGAGATACAAAGCGCTGTCTGCGGAGGAAGCAGAACAGGAGTTTGGGAGGTATTTTCTCATACTATGTAATTGTTTTATCAACTAAGGACGCATTGCTTCACCTTTCTTTATAGAAAAAGAATGACAAACGAGCACTCAGGCCCCCAGTTGGTAAGTAGATCCTTCAGCCCATAGACTTCTATGGCCTACAGGTTGTTCTCTTAAGAATCAAAAAGCAGTTTTGTCACCCATGAGGTCTAAGTTGGAATTCCTCGTTACCAGTAAAAATGATCTCCAGTTATCTACACTCACCACGTGTATCGTTGCGTTTCGTACGCAGCAGCATTGAGCAGTTATTTAACGCTTATATTCTGCGAGAGCGTGGTTCTTCCCCGGTGTAGCCAACCCATTTGTGCCTTAGTCTTCAGGGGTGACTATGCATCTGTATTTTGATTCTTAATGGAGGATAGATGTTGATATCGATGATGTGCGACAGCATCCACTCACCATCATGTGCTTGCTTGTCACCGTTATTTTATAAAAAATAAAGATAATGAATAATACTGAAAGACACTCATGTTAAATTTACCACTGGTTCGGAAAGGCTTGTAGCATATCAAAAGTCCACTGATGAATATTAATATATGCCTAACCCATAGTTTGACATAAAAGGGGAATATTTGCCATAGTTGTCACTCTTGGCTGGCGGGTTATCAACTGCAGTTTTTTATTTTTAGCTGCTATTTGGAAGACGCCCATCTCCATGTATTTTTCCTCCAGGTATTTCGCATCTTACGACACTTACGGACTTACTTACTGGCGTTGTAAGAATATCCACTATTATGTAATTATCTTTAATTCAAATAATATTTCTTTCTGGGGTTGTGGGTACAGAAATAGTAATAATAAGACAATTGAAATGAATTAGCGATTACCTCCAAAACCGATGTCGCCACATCTTAACACATACGCATGAAGCGACCGATGCCTGCAGCCGTATTATAAACATACGCAATGCACAATGATTCTAATCTTTCACATTACATTGTTTAGCGAGTTTGTCAACGTCGCGTGCGTCGCGCATTACGGTAGAACAAAAGCAGCAATGGTAATTGTACAATACGAAAAGTAATAAATGAAAGTTTACAAAGGTAAATATTAAAGTATTCATTTAGATGTAAATTAGTTAAAACAACGATAATTAGTAAATAATCAACGTACCTGTAACTAAAGGTGGGCGAAACTGTTATATTTTCCTAATTCGTTAAGATGTCGTAATATATTTTTCTAACTGTTGTTTTAAACTGTTATAATATATTATAATAGTTTCAAATATTACATTGTACACGCGGTTAGTTCCGTTCAGTTGTCGGCTGTGTTAGCGTTTTTTGTGTTGTTGTTATAACGATTATAAATATGATTATGATAGATGTGATAATATCAAACAGACCAAGGCTATAAAAATATTTATAAGTTGTATTAGCATCGTTTGTGTGTTCCATGTTTTAAAAGAGAATCATTTCAAATATGTATGTTAAATTCAATGAACTTCCCTTCCTACTTTTTATAGGCATAGGACTGTCTAAATGTATGTTAAGCTGTATAATTATATAATCATATTTTCAAACATTTTAAGTAAAAAATAAATCATTCAGGCGTAATTAGAAGTTGATTGATGTTATG
The DNA here is from genome assembly GCA_907164705.1 of Parnassius apollo. Taxonomy (NCBI): domain Eukaryota; kingdom Metazoa; phylum Arthropoda; class Insecta; order Lepidoptera; family Papilionidae; genus Parnassius; species Parnassius apollo. Next base: position 2,761,378 of record CAJQZP010001557.1, read on the forward strand.
TACATTTTTTTTGAGATTTTAACTGGCGCGACATTATAATGCACTTTTATATACAACATGCGAAATCCTGTCTATATTACACTAAATATTTACAATTACTTTAGGTATAAAACTTTACGAAAAACAAACAAAAACAACAATAGATTCGTCACGTAATATGAAGCACCTGCTATTAAAACATTACGTGTAATATAACATAACAGTGTCATTATCATCTCAGCTAGACAACTAACTGAACAGCCAAAAAATTAAACAACAGCTAGCAATGAACGAAATACAAGCAAATATATTTATCTTTAGTGTTTGTAAAATAAGCTCTAAGAGTGTTGCCTTGAGTTTAAATTAATGTGAACCATACGCGATCCTTGTGCTGCTTCTAGGCCGACGACGGTTAGACAGTAAACTAAACACAAATGATAGTCGTTAACTATTACTTTTGTTAGATGGGGCTTTCCAACGATAATGAATATAATATTATAACAGTCAATGGTTGATTATTCTAATGTGTTGTAAGATTATAAATATATAATAAAATATATTATCTGTTGTATGTTATAACGCCCAACTTTATCTGTAACAGTCAGGAATTCACTGGTTCACTACACGTCCACTCTCGCCCGCGGCTCTCGTGATACTGACGCGGTGCCCTCGAAACAGTGGACATTTATACTTGTGTCTTAACAGGCAATATTTATGATACTACCTTCATTCAGATTTATGAACCTTATTTTATTACATACTTATTAGCATTTTATAATCACATACACTCCATTACCGATGAAATGTTATGCCTTTATTAGTTTAATTACACGTCCTTAATGAGTTTTTACAACTGATTATGCTGCAATTCACCATTATAATAACATAAATTCACGTACGACGTTCCCCGCGCAATTAAATCACAAAATGGTGAATGATGTTCGTCAACGTCAACGCATCATAGCGGCGACAAGGTCACGCATCTATGCGATTTATATTGTCTTATTATTACGATGACTGTGGTTGTAGGTATGTAAGTGGGATCTATATTGATTATTTTACTTTTATGTAGTTATCTTTAATTCGAAGTATATTTTCTTTCTGGTGTTGTAGGTATGTAAGTGGGATATATATTAATTATTTTACTTTTTTGTATGTATTTTCTTTCAGACGGAACAAAGTAATAAACTATTTCTCTCTGATGTTTCGCAAGCGGATGCGCGGAGAAGACGGCGTCGACGACGGCGAGGATCCCGACGAGAAGAAAACAAAGGGCTCCAAGGCAAAGAAAGGTAGACAGATTATTATATTAATTCATTTATATTTTACAGTCCATGCCAATTTTACGCGAGTTCTTTAACATTTTTGACCAATGGTGAAACATCTTTTTTCTTTAAACAAAGAAGACGACAAATGCCTTGTCGTATCTGACAATTAAATATAAATATCTCAGTATTTAATAATATACGACAATCTTATGATGCTCCCACACAACAGTTAAAATAATTATATGCGTTGATTCCTCCCTCTTCTTTCAACCATCGGACAACCAGATGGTCGGCATGTTTTCACCCCTTTGTTGATGATATATGAATAACATAAACACTCACGCCTGTCATCCAGAGGGGTAGGCAGAGACTACAGACTTCCATTTAGCACGATCCTGACATACCTTTCTCGCCTCTTCCACATCCATATACCTACGCATACATGCTCGTCGGTTAAGGGTACTCTTAATTTGGCTCATTTTTAGTATATCGCCAATTTGGTCGACAAACTTCCGCCTAGGACGTCCCTTTCCGACTCTTCCATTCACTTCTGCAACATATATTTGCTTTGTCAGTCTTTCCGCATTCATTATTTCTACATGACCAAACCACCGAAGCATTCCTTTCTTAATCCTGGTCACCGCATCATCTTGCAAACCACACTCTTCTTTTATCACACAGTTTCTCACTCTGTCACTCAGATTCAGCCCTAACATACTCCTTAGCGACCGCATTTCTACTGCATTTATTCTACTCTCGTGCTTCTTCTGCCACACCCAACTTTCACTACCATACGTTAAAGTAGGGACTAATACAGCACTGTGAATTACCATACGTGCCTTTTTTGACACATTCTGACTTTTCACAATAGAGTGTAGAGCCCCATTTACTTTATTTCCTGCATTCACTCGTCGTTCAATATCCTTATCATATCTCCCATCCCTGCTGAATACACATCCCAAATATACGAACTTATCCACTTGCTCAATTAACTCTCCTTCTATTCTTATTTCACATACCGTTTTGCTTTCTTCTCTTTCAAAAACCATCACTTTCGTCTTACTTGCGTTCACTTTCATTCCCCTTTCTTTTAATGACCAGTTCATTAATGTAACCATCATTTGCAACTCGGCCGCCGACGACGCAAGTATGACTTGATCATCGGCGTACAAAAGGCATTTGATGGTTAACTCACCATTCTTAATTCGCATTCTTCAACTTTCAAATTTTCCAAACAGCTGTCCATAAATAGGTTGGACAGCCACGGGGAAGCTACGCAGCCCTGTCTGACACCTTTATGGATGCCAAACAAGTCCGAGTAGACCCCGTTGATTCTAACACAAGCACTCGAGTCCCTATACACGAGACTTTAATGCCTGTATCAAACCAGCGCTCAACCTAAATGCGTTCAGCGTTTGCCATAACACATCCCTGTCCACTCTGTCATAAGCCTTTTCCAAGTCCATGAACGCACAAAAAACTTTTTGATTTTTCGCCAAAAACTTCTCCGCGATCATGCGCATGGAAAAGACTTGATCTGTACACCCCATTCCCTTTCTAAATCCCGCTTGCACATCCCAAATTTTTTCATCAGTTTCTTTCATAACTCTTTCAATTAGTACCTTAGCATACAGTTTTCCCACAATGCTAAGAAGGCTGATACCACGGTAGTTTTTACAGTTCTGCTATGTCCCTTTTCCCTTACATATTGGGACTATCACGGCTTTGCACCAGTCTCCCGGTACCCGCTTTAGTTCCCAACATAAATTAAACAAGATGTACAGCAGGCCTGCCACCACGTCCTCTCCAGCCCTTAGCAATTCGAGTGAAACTCTATCATATCCGGCAGCCTTACCTACTTTCATGCTTTTCATTGCTTTCATTATTTCATCTATACACTACTTATATACCCTATCTCTTTCATCTTCTTTCGGAATTTCTATTTCATTTAGTTTACACTTCTCCTCACTCATAAATACGCTTTCAAAATATTCCTTCCATCTCTTTAGACTCAACACCTCATCATTCAGAATACAGCCATTCTCGTCTCGTATCGCATTCAATCTAGGCTGTTTTGAAAGTCCCCTGGTATTTCTTACGAGTTTCCACAATATTCTGGAAACTCGTTTATTTATATATGAATATAAACTGGTTAATCGCGAATTATAAAATTTATAAAGGGCGCTTAAGACCCTGAGATATCCAAGTGTATAATTGTCGACACAGTTGCCTTCTAACAATTTACAAAGGCCGCTTAAGCCCCTGAGATATCCAAGTGTATAATTGTCGACACAGTTGCCTTCTAACAATTCGTATTTTTTCCATAAATAACAATAAGATAGGTAGTTGCTGCAATTTAAAATTGAAATCGCAATACACTAGCCGTCTATTCTAACTATGAGGCCACGCGGTCATTGTGGAAATTTATGTCCTGCGTAATCGACACGCGCCATAAGTATAAAGTAATACTGCCAGGCAAGGTTGGACAAAAATATCGTATTTTAGACACTATTTTGACTTTAAGTAGTGCTAGTTGGTCAGGTAGACGTTGTTCTGTCTTTTTCGATGACCCTTCCTATAGAAAAATATTAAATACGTATTAAAAAGTATTTAAGGTCACCTATCGGGATAAAAACTACCCTATCTTTCAAGTTGAACCAATCCTCACCCAATGTGCAAACTTCATTGAAATCAGTTCACTAGTTTAGGAATTCATCGCGGACAAACAATGTGACACGTAGTTTATATGTATAAAGATATGCGCGGAAATTTTACATACATGAAATACTCAGTGCTCTTAACTGAATGGATTTTTAAAATATGTATTAATCGAGATAAAATAAAAAATAATCGCCGGGTAAAAACTTTGACGACCGCGTTCTCATTTTTTTAAGCGATTAGCATATATTTTTCGATAATAATGTGAAATGCATGTTATTGAGTTAGATTTTTAATCGGCCACATTTTTATATTGATCCCTTATTTCTTGTTAATAAGCAAATACCTTTCAAATAAAGTAATTTTTAGTCCACCGAATGACAAAAACGAAAAACAAATATGCATACAGCGGAGAAGGAAGCGCTAAAAGCCTTTTGACATAGGAAATCCTCGTTTTAAGTCCAGTGTAGTGGGTGTTTTTATCATGGTAAAGCTAAGTGATATTTCAAACAATAAATAAACTTTCAGACCTTAAGATATCTGACATGGACGAGTGGATCGACTCGGACGACGATTCGTCGGGCTCCGAGCCCGGTGAGAAGGAAAACGATAGTGACTCTGGGGTTAAGAAGAAAAAGGACAAAAAAGGTACACGGCTAATTTTAGCGAAATTATGACATAAACTCTTTTTTGCGTCGTAATATGTTTTACTAATTAGGCAATTTTTTAGCATAATTGATAGAATCAGGCGTTACTTTGCGGAAATCCATTATAATAAAAAATAAAAATATAAAATTAAAAAAAAATACAATGATATGTCTTGTACTGATCTGTCTACGGCACCTGAAGATGCCTCGTGTAGAGGCGAAACACGTGTCGTATTATCGTCGATGGTGTGTTTTACTTGGAATAGTGGTGCCGGGAGTAGTGGTGCTGGGACTAGTGGTGACGGAGTTAGTGCATGCAATTGAGGGAGGGCGGGAGGTGCTCTTCAATCCAGGTAAGACACATCATTGTAATTAGTTAGCGGAAGGTTGCGAGGAAATTTATATTTTTATTTTTTATTAACTTTTGAATCGCTCAGGGGGGCTGAATATAATTATAGTTTTGATACTTGTCTTCAGCGGCCACAACCAAAAAGAAGAAGAAAGTAGAAGATGAGGCGTTCGAAGAGAGCGATGATGGTGACGAGGAGGGAAGGGAAAGAGACTACATATCGGATTCATCCGAAAGGTAACTTTGCTTGTACATTAAGACGCTTATTCCACAACTCATATCAACCTGTGGGTGCAAGAATCGACAGCGGGATAGGGAAAAGAGATAGAGATACGCAGCAGCATCTTCCTGATTACAACTCAAAATAATAAAATACTATAGTTTCACAGTTTATTTGAATCTATGATTCTGATTCTGCTGGAACTATCAACGGTAAAGTGTCATAGACATGTGGAGTTTTATGTGGTAGAGCCATGCTGCTATATTATAGCTGTAGCACTAATGGGTTGATTTGAGTGGGGAAGGGCCATGCTCTTACAGAATATCATCGTAAAATAGCAGCTTAATGTTGGTGTGTTTCGCATGGTGAGTGTAATTTCATCTCAGTCCTCAGTGGTGACAACGCATCTGCATTTTGATTCTTAATTTACTCTTACTTAAATCGAGAATAGGGACTTTTGATAGCCTGTAACTTACTAACCCATCTATACATATAAAAGAGAATGTTTGTAAATATGAAATTGTTTAACTCAAAATCTATTTGATCGACAACATGAAAATTGGTATACACATTACACATGTATTTTTCAATGGAGAAGGTTTATATTTATAAACTAAAAAAAAAAAAATTAAAAGAAAATATTGAAAGAAAAATTAAATATTTTGGATTTTTTCTCAATTAAGCGTGACAATGAATAAATTAAATTGCATGCGCTAAAATAAAAAATAAAAAAACATTGCTGAACACAACCTATGATATTAACTTTTAAGTGGTAGAGCCATTCTGCAGCTATTTAGTAGTGGTAGAGCTATTCTGTAGTTGTAACACGAATGGGTCGGCGCGACCGGTGCAGGGCCACGCTCGCACACAGTACCAGCATAAAATAGTAGCGTAATGCTGCTGTGTTTCGCATAGTGAGTGTAGAGAACCGGAGACCCTTTATACTAGAATCGAGGCATTCCACCTTAGTCCTCAGGGGTAACAACGCATTTGCATTTTGATCCTTAGTTGAGGATAAATGTTACCACTTACCATCAGGTCAAATAAAAAAAACATTATCACCGCCATGATAATTTTATAATGTATTGCAATTCTAAGTGTAAATTCTTGTTATGAACCAGTAAAAAAGTGCTCTAATATGACTTTTACAAATGTATAACATTTGTGTTACTTTTATTGAATAAGTCCGTATTAAAAGACGCATGATTTTTATTGTTACAGCGAGTCTGATCATGAGACTAAGGCAAACAAGGAGCTGAAAGGTGTCGCAGAGGAAGATGCTCTCAGGTAACTCTTTTATTCATTCACCTTCTTTAATAGCATGTTAAAAGCTAAACATACATGTGCAAGCTGCATATTTTCTATAAAAATCAACGGTCCCAAATCAACATAGATTTTTAAACTGTTTATATTAACTTTCAGTTCAGTTTTTTAAGGTAAAAATTTTATTAAATATTTTCATAATGGAGCGTTGTGTGTGTGTGAGTGTCATACACATAGAGACCTATGTGTATGTCTGTTTGTGTGTGCCTTATATAATTATAAGTATAACCTTGCAGGAAGCTGTTGACATCGGACGAGGACTCTGAAGAGGAACAAGAACAGAAACAAGAGTCGGAGCAAGAGGACGAGCCCACGAAAGAGGGCGAGGAGCGCGCCAGCAAGCTCACTAAGAAGAGCAAGAAGAAGCTAGAAGACGGCAAAAAAGGTAGCAACTACGTGCATGTCATCATCATCATTACATACATTCATAAATCCACTGGTGATCTTCGGCCTCCTTTAAGGAATATAATAAATATATATTGTATTAAAATATAGCCTCGATGGTTTGGTGTACGTAAGGTATGGGTTCCGGGTCCTCGGGATAAAGCCTATTATTTGCTTGTTCTGTTAAGAAATTCTCAGTTGCTGTCTGTAGTCAGGAAATCGGCGGTGTGTCACCTACGTAGCTTGGAAAGCCCGTCAAAGCTTTGCCCTCCTATCTTGCTCCGGTCGTGTCGGATTACCGTCTTATCGGATTAAGGAGTGAGGGAATACAGCGTGTACCTGTGTTTGTTCACCTGCACTATAATCCTAATGGACCGTTTTTTTAATAATATTGTTGCGCGCCATAATTAATGCCTGGTACATGGTGACATTTGTTACCACTAGCGCCCTCTAGTATCGAGTAGCAAAACTAAGAGAGTCAATACCATTCTAGAGATTTCCATGCCAGAACTTTCTACACCTATATTTCTATCATCTCTATATCTACATATATATTTCTATTCTAAGTCGGGACCGGTACGTACACGAACATTCTAGATGCTTCAGTAGAAGAAGCCCTATATAAGGCCGGTCGAGACCGCGACCCGAGTCAGTATTGAATTGGCGATACAAGCGAACTCTTCGAAGCGATACAACTGCGAACTAAAGTGATCAATAGTACATTAAAGTTTAATTGGTTTTCGTTAATTAAAGTTTCAATTTTGGTAATTCAGTCGGCAGTTTTTATTGTTACGAACCCCAAGCTCGTAACATTATGAATTGTCAAACGCACCCACAGTGCACCTGATAGTAAGTGGCTACGTCCGTGGACACCTGCAGACAACTTCAAACAAAACAGGCTACAAATGCGCTGTCACCTCTGACTGCTAAGATGGGATGTCTCACAGCCTGACGGACTCGGAAGGTTCCCCAGGCAGGAATAGAATACTATCACCAGGAGTAATTATCATAGATTGATAGAGATACCATTTGTCAAAATCAAACGACTTTGACAAATGGTATCTCTGGTATCTTTTTATAGATTAACCTTTCTCTTACTGCGCCCGCCGTAACAAAAAACAGCTTTGTACAGGGGCCTCTGTCGTCGCGCTCGCCATAACAAAAAACAGCTTTGTCACCTCAGCTGGCGGCACTTATTATAAACATTTATGTTTCTCACTTATGTTTAGAGGTTTTTGTTACAGTTATTTAAAGCCGATAAGATTTTCGATAAGTAGAAACAATAACCATAACATTTAAATGTTTATTTTATTTTGTACAGCTCTTTGTTTCTAACGGATCTTGATGAAGTGTACTTACTGACAACAAATTTTATTTTATGAATGAAATATCATAAGTTTTTATTTTATTTTTATGTCCTTACAATCAATACAACATATTCTTCCTAAATGAACCGAAGTTATGCATGTATAGTTTGGCCGTTCAGAGAATGCGTTCCTGACACCTATGAGTTAGTCACGACTAGTGATGGGCACAACATAACACTGAGTTCGTTACCGTTCCTCCAAAATGAACCGCCGCGTTATTTTTAAGATTATTTTCGTTTTAAATTGGCGGAATCATTTAAAATTTATATTTTAGTAATTTAAGTGGAAACCAAAAAAAGGTAATATTAATATAATAAAATTGTTTTATTTATTCTTTGTTACAAAGTTACAATCTGTATTTCTATGCAATAAAGTACATTGAATTGAATGTGCGTACAGAATATTAATCAGACTCCGATTCGCTTAAGGAGGTGGTGTCTTCATCATCATCTTCTCCTACATGTATAATTATATTATTATCAATAACAGAATCAATCCTGATATCTCGGTCAAAATGTTCCACAATCAGGTTTTCAGTCTTCTCAACAACCTTTGCCCAGTTATTTCTTGTGACTTCCCCGCAGGCTTCTTTTAATAGGGTCATCATCTTTTTCGTGCTGAATGGCGGGGAAGTACTGTGGCGGGCGGCGTAACCTTTTATTTGAGCCCAGATTAGCTCAATCGCGTTATATTGGCAATGATACGGTGGAATTATTAGAACGCGATGACCGTACTCCAGAGCCAGTTCATCGATTTCGTATCGCACATTTTATTTTCACGCTTTATTTTCTTTAACTAATTTAATTAGCTCTGGTTTTAGCATCTGCATATTTGCGTCAATGCCTTTTGCTTGCAACCAAGCCACCATTTCTTCTTTTTTATTAGCTTGGGTAGGTGGTTTCTGTATTTGAACCGAGTGATAGGAGGCATTATCCATGAATATTACAGAAGGCTCTGGTAGGCTGGGCAAAAGCACGTTCTGGAACCACTCTTTAAATGTAGTGGCATTCATTTCCTCATGGTAGCCATTTGTGGTTTTTGAATGAAATGCCAGTAACGCGTTCTCCACAAAGCCGTATTTTGCAGAACCTGCGTGGCATATTATCAGACGGACCCCCTTACCCATTAGTACTTTCGACGTCGACGCTTGTGTATCATCCGTCCAAGAACGGGAAACCGTGTGATTGGCGTTTAGCCATGTCTCATCAATGAACACGACATTATCCCAGTTATCAATATTTTTTGCTTCTCTCAAAAAACTTATGCGTTTTAAAATTATGTCGTATCGTTCTAATAAAATTTTTCTTTTGTCTGGTTTTTTATACGAAAAACCAATATCTTTTAAGATTTTGGTTAAAGCAGTTTTACCCCCGCTAAACAGTCCAGCTTCTCTTAACGATGCCAAAAGCTTCTTCCTGTTGAGATATTTATTTCTGGAATAGTAACCATATATATGATTTCTGATTGCATCGGCGTCAAAGGTGTCAATATCTGTCACGGGTTTAGTTCTACGTTTCTTCTTCGTAGTACGTAAAATATTATCTTCCGTGCCTTTCTTTATTGATATTTGTTATCGTTTGTTTGCTAACTCCAAGCTCCTGAGAGACGCGTTCTTGTACTTGTTCGACAGGTAACAGAGGTCCGCCATTTTGCCGCTCCCGCTCAAAGTAATCTTGCAGCTTGATGATTAACTCACGGGATCCACTTTTCAATGTTTGTCCACGTTTAGGCATTATTATGCACCAAAAGTAAAACGAACGCAATACAAAACACAATCGAAGTCCGATTTAGCGCCGACGTCAGTTTGAAAAGCAGAAACAGTCCATTAAACGAAAGCCGGGTAATCAAATAAAAACAGATCGAAAACACTTGCAGAACGTGGTCTATGCGCACGAAAAGACAACAGACGACTGTTTTAGCGTCACAAAATGGCGGCCCATACCGCCATTTGGGGTTACCATTTTCAACCTAAATATAAAAATGCTACTTTCTTTCGCGCGTTCGGTTTGGTCGTAGTTTTATTTTTATATTTAATAAAAGTTATCTTAGTCCATTATTTTCAAATTCTTAAAAAGAAAAAACAAAACGTATTATTTTATAAAGTATAACTGTATAAGAACAGATTACGATACTGTTATTGCCTGTTATTGTTAGCACAGCACTACAAATATAAAGCGCTGACATAACCTTGTAATAGCGCAGTATAGATTTAGAAAAATATTGTTTGCCAAGTTATTTGACACTCAGTTTGGCACAAAATTATAACATTCATTGATTATTGATATAATAATGTTGTTTTAATGCTCATCAATTGTTAAAACGGTAAACAACCAGCAAACATATTTTTATCGTAACTGCAACGCCATTACAACAAAGTTACGTCGTCAGTTCAATCGCGACGTGTCCGGAACGCATTCTCTGAACGGCCTAACTATAATAATTATAATAATTCTACTTTTTCACTTGCAAACATTTGCTAAAAATTCGACAATAGACAGTTTTCGCGCGCTTTTAACCTCATTTTCAAAACCTTTTTGTGTATATATTATAGCGTCTTCCTTTATTTTTCTTATACAATCATATAGATATAACATTTAGCAATTCCTAGTAAAAGTATGTACTATGGTATTCGAATAAGAAATATACTATTATTATCTTATTAGAAATCTTGACCGTTATGAATTGTTCGCGTAGAGGTTTTTTGATTCTACTTTTTTATCAATTGAAACATAAAAAATTACTGCTGTTGAAACTTAGATCATTCAAAAACATTACGTAGTAAAGATAAATAACATTACTTACAGTTGTTGTGAAAGAAAATCCAACTAAAATCACAATCACAAAACTTCAACGATTACGCAACCCACCGTACCGGCACGCAAAAGCAAATGGCTGTTATATTTGATGAGGTCTATGTAACCGAGTGAATATAATGCTACAGAATATTCTTTAGTTCGTTCAGAATCGAATGAAATAGTGTTCAATTGAAAATATACTGTATTTTTATACCAATTAATGACGAAAATAGCAGCACGTAATGCGGACATGAATTCATGTCCGCGGTACTCAACGGTCACAAAACGTGGACATGAATTCATGTCCACGGTACCTTAAAGGATAAAGGTGACGAACGAGTCCATCTCATGGTAAGTGGATGCGGTGGCCCATAGGCATCTACATTTATCCTCGATTAAGAATCAAAACAGATGCATTGTCAACCCTGAGGGCTAAGATGGAATGCCTCGTTTCCAGTAAAAAAAGGGTCACCGGATCTGTGCACTCACCATACGAAACAGCAGTATTAAGCTGCTATTTTATGCGTGGTAGAGCCATGCTGCAGTTATATTAGTAGTATTGTTAAAGCACGAATGGGTCGGCTCGACCGGGGAAGGTCCACGCTCTCACAGAATACCAGCTTAAAATAGTGGCTTAATGCTGCTGTGTTTCGTATGGTGAGTGTAGAGATCCGGAGACCCTTTTTACTGGAAACTAGGTATTCTATCTTAGTCCTCACGGGTGACACGCATCTGCATTTTGTTTTGTAATTGAGGATAGATGTAGATGTCTATGGGCCGCAGCAACCACTTACCATCAGGTGGACTGTGTGCTCATTTGTTACACTATCCTATATAAAAAAACGCTGGTATTCTGTGAGAGCGTGGTCCTTTCCCGGTCGAGCCGACCCATTCGTGCTACGACCATAATATAGCTGCAACGTGGCTCTACCACGTATAAGGAGTTACGAACGGCCATGAAAACGAACATCTCCGTTCCAACTAAAATTTTTTCACCTCTGCCCGCTTTTTTAGTTCACCGCCAAAGTTGAGTAAGTTTTTAAACTTGACTAAAACTGAATCGTTGTACAGATTCAAGCAGCGACTTCAGCTCGGACTCCGACACCGACCCGGAGGGCAGCAACAAGAAGCCGAAGAAAATCAAAAACAACGCCGACAAGAACGCCTCCACTGCAAACTCTTCAGGTGATTCACATATATTTTTATACACGAAATACATCTATTCTCTTACATAAATGCTATTGTGTGGTTCTAGTCCTAGGTGAATTAGATTTTGTTATTTTCAACCAGATAAAAAAAAAAAGAAATCTCAATTCGGTCCGTTTTTCTTTTCTATGTATCTTTTATTTTTTTATTTCTAATAGGATAGGGTGACAAACGAGCACACAGTCCACCTGATGGTAAGTGGATGATGCAGCCCATAGACATCTACATCTATCCTCGATTAAAAAACAGAATGCAGATGCGTTGTCACCCGTGAGGACTAAGATGGAATGCCTCGTTTCCAGTAAAAAGGGGTCTCCGGATCTCTATACTCACCATACGAAATACAGCAGCATTAAACTACTATTTTATGCTGGTGTTCTGTGAGAGCGTGGTCCTTCCCCGGTCGAGCCGGCCTATTCGTGCTACAACTATACTACTAATATAACTGCAGCATGGCTCTACCACGTAAAAATACGTCTTCTTCAATCTTTGTCAATTATCAACCGATGTCAATAATTCGTTTTTTATCAAATAGATTATACTTCATAGATAGTCTTCATATGAAGACAACATTCGAAAAATAGGTAATAAAGTTTTTAATGTAACTGTATAGACGACAATTTTTTAAAAGAAAAAACGTACGTACCAAATTTTTGATTATGCGGATATTGCGGGCAATATGTCTGTTGTAAGGATGTCGATTCTTTCCGATAAAGATCGATTTTTAAATCGATTCGAATTGAAATCTGATGAATCAATTCACAAAAATATCGAGGTCTAAAAAAACGATTTCTCAAAAATCGATCTTTTTTCGATTTGCTTTCGGATTCGTACAAAGTACAGATTACAAACGTAACTTATTTTTTATTTCGTTAATCCATTTACAAGAGGCGAAAGAACCTGGTCACTCTGCTGTGTTTTGCTAGTTTTTGAATAGAAAAACTGTCGTTATTTACGAGTTTGGGTACAACCAACTAATTTGTTAGTAATTTTAAAATTCTAACAAAACAGAAAAAGATTCTACCTTGATTTTCTAGGGTGAAATATCGAATCACTGGATCGATTCAGTACTATGTATTGATTAAAAATCGATCTTTTTGCACAAGCAATTGATTCTTCGATCAATCGATCTCAGATCGATGTGCCTAGTCTGTTGTGCTCAGATTCGCAATTGCGCAATTTAGAGATATTTAACCAAAGACTTCTATGTATACTTAGTCAGGTCATAAGTTCTGCCAAAACCTTATTATTTAAATTTTTTGAATATTGGTTAGATGAACTTCACCAATTTTAAAAAAATTATGTTTGCGCTTGCCGAAAATGAAATAGACATTAATTTTCATTAATTTTCAAATATGGAGTGGTCGAAGAAAGAAGATAGAGTAGCGGTTATCGCGTTGCACTGCTGTGGTTACGCGCCAAAAGAGATTTTCAATATTTTACAAAACTTGAAAATAACCCTACGATTTATTTATCGCACTATCAAACGATTCACTGAAGATTCAAGCTTCGAAGATCGTAAGAGGATCGGCCGATCTAATACAGTTACGACACCCGCGATCATCAATGCAGTGATGGCGCGAATCCAACGAAATCCTGTTCGTAAACAATAAATCTTAGCTCATCAGATGGGCCTAAGCAAAACCACGGTCAAAAGAGTGATCATTCATTGATCACTCTTTTGACCGTGGTTCGACCTCGGACCTAAGGTTCTACCTAGGACTATGAGGTTATCGTAACCGACCGGAAGAACCGAAGACCGGACATTTTTTGAACGAGCGTTTTAAAAAAAAAAATAGGCTGGATAGATCACGCGCTTTGTTACGGCGGTACGCGGGAAAAAATACCTCGAATTTGTATTGTATTCCGAGGGTTCCACGAGCAAATTATCCTTCGTCACTCATGGTTTGGCTTGGAGTCTCATATTCAGGCTGAAAACACATCAGGTTTTTCTGTGAAAAAGGTGTAAAAAACCAAGGCCAACGTGTACCACCAAAATACCGTCCTAACAAACATAGTGGAACCTCTTTCTCAAACAATGTTCAAAAACTGATATTGGATATTCCAACAGGACTCTGCACCAGCTTATAGGGCACGAAGTACGCAAAAGTGGTTGACCGCCCATGGAATAGACTTTATCGGACATGAAGACTGGCCCTCTTCTAGTCCATATTTAAGCCCACTGGATTATAAGATATGACAACATTTAGAGGAGAAAGTCTGCGCTAAACCTCATAAGAATTTGGAATTTCTTGGAGCATCTTTGGCTAAAGCAGCAGCAGAAATACATATAAGTGTGGTGCGTGCTGCGATTGATGATTGGGCGCGTCTATTAAGGGCTTCTATTCAAAATAAGGGACGGCATTTTGAATAATGTAAATAAAATTATATTCTAAATTAAATTACCTTTCATTTCATGTATAATTTCTTTATAATTATCAAAAAGTGTATCATTAATTTTATAAAATTAATGATACACTTTTTCAAGTTTTTGACGGAACTTATGACCTGACTAAGTACTATAAAGACGGGCAGTACGGTACTAATACATTGTGCATTAAGTTACGCTTAATTCTTTGAATTTCTTTTGTTGGTAGTGAGCGGGCGAGAAGACTAGTTCTTTGTTTTGTTAACCGCGAACGTTGTTATCTACAATCTAACATTGATTTTGTTTAATGTGATTAAGAAATCTTTGTCAACGTGATTGGAAGTTTTCGCGATCCGCAGCTGTGACACAGTTTTTGTTCTGAGTCGCTCGTCTAGTAGTATGTAAAGAAGTCTTTGTATTTAACCGCGCTCGCAACGGTAGAGGAACTGCTTCTGTCCGCTACAATTGCGATCATTTTTCATCATTACAGCCCTTCACAACTCCACTGCTGAACATAGGCCTCCCCCAAGGTATGCCACAAAGCACGGTCCTGAGCCACCTGCATCCATCGACTTCCTGCATGTCTTACCAGGTCGTCACTCTATCTAGTGGGGGGTCGCCCTACACTACGCTTACCAGTACGAGGCTGCCACTCGAGAACCTTTTTTCCCCAACGGTTGTCGGTTCTTCGAGCTATATGGCCGGCCCATTGCCACTTCAGCTTACTAATCCGTTGGGCTATGACGGTCCTGCGGATATCCTCATTTCTAAGTTTATCACGCAGAGAAACTCCGAGCATAGTCCTCTCCATAGCTCACTGAGTGACTTTGAGCGTCCTCATACGCCCAGCAGTGAAGGAACACGTCTCGGATCCCTAGGTCATTGTGAGCGTTACCAGCTTGAAATGCAATATCGGTGCTGCTATGGACGTGGATAAATACAGCTCAGTGAGTTCTTAACTGTAGAAAAGCACCGTATGCGCATAATATAAAACTCTATTTTTCTTGGGCAGCGCCGGGGTCAGCGAGCACGTCGCGTGCGGGCACTCCGCAGCCTGGCGGGGCTGGCGCGGGGGGCGGAGGCGCGGCGGCGGCAGTGGCGGCCGCGCACGCATCCGGCTCGCAGCCGCCCGCCAAGCGCCACAAGCTCGACTCCTCCTACATGTCAGTATACATTTATATACAATACACCAGGCCTTAAAGCTTAGAGGTTAGAAGAAAGGAGAACGATCGCTACGTGTTAAAAAGCATTAGCCCGACTGTCCCTGAAAATTTGTAGAATTTATAGCCGCGCTGCCGTCGGCAAGTAGTATCTATGAAGTTAGCTGTTTATAAGTACAAGTAGATGAAGTTAGTGGAATAATGTACAAATTTAATCGTTAAAATATAACATTTTTATAAAAAGAAATTCATATAGTAAAAGTTTAATTGAAAATGATCATGCTCCGTAATTTTTTATTTTAAGAAAATAAATAATAATAAATTAATAATAATTTATATTTGTAATAATTATAAAAAACATAATTTATTATTTATTTACTAATAAATAATAATAATAATTTCGTAAATGTATATTAAACGTTAATAGATAATTTTAGACTAGTGCCCAACAGCCCGCTTTTATTGAGACAACTTAGCGATCGCAGCGCCTTACTTAATTTTTCCATATTTCTGGGACACTATTTGCTACAGCGATCGTTCTCCTTTTCTCTAAACTCCATGCCTTAAAGCCACATGACATTTTCATTCATCCTTTTTTGTTTATGGCAACCCTAGTGACAAGTACAATTTCCACTGGGTTTCTTGTTCTAACCAAGGATAGAGGTTCTTCCAAACCGGTGCTAAAGCTTAAATTACTTTCAATAATTATTCTTGTAATCTATATTTAATTAAAATTATTTAAATATTTGTCTAATTTTTCTTTTTGTTTACTAAAAGGAAATTGTTGTGAAGTGGTTATTCAGGAATATATTCAGTTAGCAGCTTATGTACACGCATACGTCTTGTCGCACGCACACAAACACGATGCCGAACCGAGGCCGAAGTCTGCCGAACTAAAACGACGTTATGTCGCCTCTACACGTTGGCCAACACAGTGGCGAATGGAGTGGCGAATATATTGGCCGCGAGTCCACACGTTGGAAGGTCGTTCAGTTTACTTCGGTTCGGGCCAATGTGCGGACGAATTTATAAGCACCGTGGCGCAGTGGCTCAGCAATGAGTGGCTGCGCCGGGCGCCGCGGGTTTGATCCCGCACGGAACAAGTATTTGTATGTCCTACAAATAATTGTTTCGGGTCTGGATGTGTGTCCTTGTGCAATATATGTTTGTAAACTGCCTGCGCGATACGGGAGAAAATCCTAGTGTGGGGTTAACGTTTTTATAAAAGAATTATAAAATAATAGTGGATATTAATGGGGTTGTAAATAGATATACAATATACGATTAGCTTTATTTATTCTTTACATGCATCATAAACTGGAATAAAAACCATTAATAAGAACTTAACTTATTTTAAAGTTAAAGGAGTTATAATCGATTAGTCTATGTTTTAAAATTGGGTTTTGATTTTAAAGTTTAGCAAAATATGTACTTGCATTTCTATCAGACATTTGATGTACATAAAAAACACCTTATAATTTATTTGGTAATTTAATTATTTTTTGAGAAAGACAAAAACAATAACAATAAATATAATTAACACTGACTTAATAATAGGTACTAATTATAACAGAACATAAATGAAAAACTCATGACGAGCAAAGTGGCTCAGGACCATGCTTTGCGGCAGTCTGTGGAGGAGGATGTTCAGTAGTTGACTTGTGAAGAGCTGTAATGATGATGATGATTCGAAAACTTGCACGATTAAATTATAAGAAATCGACTCTTTTTTATATAGGATAGGGTGACAAACGAGCACACAGTTCACCTGATGGTAAGTGGTTGCTGTAGACAATAGACATCTACATCTATCCTCGATTACGAATCAAGATGCAGATGCGTTTTCACCCGTGAGGACTAAGATGAAATGCCTCGTTACCTTTAAAAAGTGTCTCTGGTTCTCTACACTCACTATACGAAACACAGCATCATTAAGCTACTATTTTACATTGATATTCTGTGAGAGCGTGGTCCTTCCCCGGTCGAACCGACCCATTCGTGCTACAACTATACTTCTAATATAATTGCATGGTTCTACCACGTATAAACGACGTGCTTCATTTTTTTTTCATTTTAAAATTGTTCTCGTAATAATCTCATTGTAAAAAAGTTAATTTTTTTTTTGATAAATAGCTTATTGATTAAAACAAATATTTAATAATAATTAAATCGCGCTAGTTAAATTAATAGGAATGTTTAAAGTTGAAATTGGCACTAAAAGGCTGGTAATTGGGGCATCCACCCTACAAAGCTTGAATATAAAATTTAAACCAGATGCGTGTAATCACTCTGGGAGCTTGTAGCAAACTAAACGCGCGGCCAACGTGTGGACACGGCGACCACTCTGCCAACAATCCTTTGATCTTTTGTAAAAAACCGACACCATACGGATCTCGCGTCAACTTGCGGGCCATCGTTCCAATACATACCAATGAAGCCCAAACACCCCGTCTACACGTTGGCCAATGCTATTGGCCACTACATTCGCCACTGTGTTGGCCAACGTGTAGAGGCGCCTTTATGCTACAACAAAGTGGCACATTCGTACTGCAGTTCATAACAGATTTTTGATAATTGTTGTCGTCCATTTTGTAGCGAGTGCGGCGTGACCGAGGAAGCGGTGCGTAGGTATCTAGCCCGCAAGCCTATGACTACGACGGAACTTCTCACCAAGTTCAAATCCAAGCGGACCGGCGTCAGCAGCGAGCGCCTCGTGGAGACCATGACGCAGATCCTCAAGCGCATCAATCCTGTCAAGCAGAACATCAACGGCAAGATGTACCTTAGCATTAAGCAAACGTGATTTTTAAATAAAACATCGTAATTATTTTTTTTTGTTTCATTTAGCCTTTGTCTATGCTTTCTTTTTTCTTTTTATGTGGTAGAGACATTTTGCAGTTATATTTTGGTTGTAATAAAAATGAGTCGGCTCGACCAGAGAAGGGCCGTACTAGGAAGAAGTGACACAAACAAGCTTAAAATAACAGCTCAATGCTGCTCTTGTAGTATGCTAAACCGCCCAAGCAGATAAAAAACCTTGAAGTTTATATCACCACCGAACCGAAAGAAAACTTGTCTTCTACTAATAGTTCACATCCATACATTTAATATACAAAATTGCATCACTTTTACGTATAAAAATCCACTTTAAAATACAGGAGCATAATATGTCGACGATCCAGTTCCCGTCAAAATTCCCAATTTTCATTGCTTTGATTCACTCTTTTTCACAAAGTATCAAACATAGAGATCATAACATCAATACGTACAAAAATAAAAATAATATTTCTATTTTATATGGAAAGATTAATTATAGTATAAAAGACAGAAATTGTCATAAGGCTTTATAAATTTTAGTATATGACTATAATAAAGAATATAAACTGCCTCGTTAGTCCAGTGATCGTAAACACGTGAACGGGAACGGACGATCCTTGTGAGCTGGATCGGATACAACCTCCCTACCAGTGCGGCGCTCGTGTCGGCGATCATCATCATTACAGCCCTTCACAAGTCTACTGCTGAACTTAGGCCTCCCCCAAGGTACGCCACAAAGCACGGTCCTGAGCCACCTGCATCCATCGTCTTCCTGCATGTCTTACCAGGTCGTCACTCCATCTAGTGGGGGGTCGCTTATGTTGCCATGAGGTCGGGCCAAAATCAGTAAGTGGAATATTTTGCAAAGAAATTCTCACTAGCAGCCTGGAGTCTTGAAATCGGCGGTGATTTATCCATATGCCTCGGAAAGCACGCTGCTGCTGCTGCCGCAAGCTGTTGACCAGCGCCTGTCTCCGGTAGTCTCGTTACCATTCCATCGAACTTTAAGGGTAAGGGAATAATGCAGTGATTTCGATCTCGTCGATCGATTCACGTCATCCAAGGTAAAGTAAATGGGCGAGGAAACTGAGAAGTTAAAAGAATAACCTATATTCGAGTCAGTCTGTAAATTACAGCTTAGGTCTAAGATATTATGCAGGTAAATAATAGTCATTATAGTTAGATTTAAGTAGTTATATACACCCTATACGTCATACTACACATACCCAAACACACCCACACCTCCCTCCCCCGACACACACGCACATGCACGCGCACACACGCACGCCCGCACGCACGCACGCACACACACACACATACATCCCTCTCTGACCTCTCATTGGTCTATTAAAGACTGTGTCTCTTGAACTAAGCAGCGCTACCGTAGGCACTTTATAAAAGACGCGTCGCCGCAGACCGCCGACGTTCAAGCCGAAGATCGTACCTCCTTCTGGGGCCTAGCTAGAAGAGCCTTACGTAGTGCCTGGGGTGTCTCGGGACTGCTCGCCACCGGCAGAATCGTTGCACTCAATAGCTCGTGAGTTCTCGCTCACGAGTCCATTTCGATGAATCTATAAAGGTCCCAGGGCCAACAGCACACACTTTCAGGAAAAAAAAACCCGCCGACATCACTCGCACACTCCACAAGCGTAGCATTGTTTCTTAACCCATTCCATGCCAGCAACGCACTCGCGTGCGTTTTAGTTTTTTTTTTACTTGTGTGCCTGCAACGCACCCGTATGCGTGTTGTGTATGTTTTAATAAAGTATCATTTTTTCACTGTGCGTTGCATTATTGTTGCCATTTTTTAATACACCTCAATCTAGATTATATTTCTGATATAGCAACACCGTTACAGTAGTAAAAGAAATGTCACATTTGAATTGACGTCGGTTTTTGTGTTTGTGATTTTTGCTAGTATTATAAATCAAGTTTTTACAGTGATTTAGGTATTAAAAGGTAAGTAAATATGATTTTTTAATCAAATTTAGTCATTTATTTATAACAACAACGTAATTTTAGGTCTACTGATAATATTTTGGATAAATTTTGAAGTCCAAAAACATACCAACGCTAATGTTGCGTTCAATGGCATTTATGAACGACTTTGTTCATGGATGGTGTTACACATCGACAATAATCGGTCGCTCAATGCTACTGCTGCTATTGTAACTTTATAATGTTATTTTATAACTTGAGATATTTAACTTCAGTGTTCGTATTACATACCCTACCTACATGGTACAAAATAAAACCGTTTGTGAAAAAACGCTTTTATTTTTAAATTTGAATGGGATGAATTGTGTAAAGTAACTAGTATTTTTGTCGTTTATAGGTCTTTTGTTTTCTCCTCAAGCATTATGGCAAATAATAATAGAGGTCGTCGTTTGGTTGAATTGTCACTTAATACTGCCGAAGGTACTAATTTACAAGCTAGAAAAGAAAGTTATTCACAAGATAGGTACAGACAGTTGATCTTTATCTATTAATATGAATGGTTAGAATGATTTTATCTATTTAAAATCAATATATTGAATGTTGTTATTTTTTAAAGTTCAACAAATCGGATAATAAAAATGTTTCAGAGATAAAAGTAGCACATCAGGTTTAAAGCAGAAAAGGGCGAGCTCTTTATATACGGCAGTAGAAGTGGAACCTAAGAATATTCGGCGAAATTCTATTGAAACACGATGCCCAATATTGCCATTCCCACATTCTGTTCAAAGGTAGGTAACCTACACATTTCTTTTCTTTAGTTTTGAGAGTATTTTTAAGTTTAGTTTTTCAATAGAATATTGTTGTTTCAGTAAACAACAACTATTCAATCAGTCTCCAGTATTTTGCACATCTTCTAGTGGTGTAGTTAAAACTTGGTCTGTCGAAAATGTGTAAGAATTACATTCAACTTCGAAGGCAATTGTAATCGATATGGTTGCCCAAGCAGACTGTGATAACAAATCATTTACTAAAATCTTGTATAATGTATTCTGATAGAATACCTACATTGCTTAATCTTTTAGCTTTTTTAGATATTGTTTTACATAACTATGCTGAAGCTCTTGGGCTAAAATATTTTCTGTATTTGCTAAATAAATATTTTTCATTTTACTATAATATTTATTATGAAAATACGTACTTATAATATAATTATGAAAAAGGAGAATTAAAGTCTGCTTTGATCTTATATGAGTATTTTTATTTCTGTCACCTACCATACACCCTAACAATTTAACTATTGGTTCATGTTTCCCAGTCGTGCATATAGCTATCCACTATATACTCTCAAAAGTGCGTTCTCGGATCTCTCGAAAAACTTTTTTCACCATGTGCCACCCACGCACCGTATGAGTTTGGTGTATTTTTTCGTATTTATCAACAATATTTATTTGAAAAAAATCTAAATACGTCATTAGTAATCCATTTCATACCATAAAACATAATAAAAACTGGTGGCACCTGGTCAACAACTTTTAAAAAAAGGTGGCATCGAATGGGTTGTCGTGAAGCGACAATTAAAAACTAAATAACCTAACCTAACTACAACAAAACAACCAAAAATAAAATAAATTATTTAAAAATTTGAAAAGATTTACAGTTTCTTTTATAAAAAAAGGTATGAAGGTGATGATGGGCTGTAATGATGATAGTGATTTACAATATTATTAAAAAAAAATAACAAAAATAAAGATACTGCAACGAAGTATGCACAGGCTATGCCTATGATAGGTGCGCAGCGCCTGCTCTAGGTACACGCAGAATCTGGAGAAAGCACATGCAGCGTCTGGAGAAGGTACACGCAGCGCTTGGAGTAGGCCCACGCAACGCCCGGAGCAGATACACGCAGCACCCGGAGTAGACACGCAGCGTCTGGAGTAGGTACACGTGGCGCTTGAAGTAGGCAAACACAACGTCCGGAGTAGACACACACGCGTCCGGAGTAGACACGCAGCGTCTGGAGTAGGAACACGCAGCGCTTGAGACAAACACGCTCAGCGGCCGAAGATAGCGCGGGCACTAATAGGTGGAGGCGTAGGCGTGGCTAGGCGACGACTTCAGGAGAAGGCTTGCAAGATCCCGAGGCAGTGCGGATAAAGCCTTTAAGAGGTGCTTCTCGTATCAAAGCTGAAGTGAGGACCTCTATCGGCCGATTCTTCGGCTTTTATACTTTTTGACGGATCTGGGATAAGAACGAGAAATTATTTGAAATTATTTAAATTAAAAGCAAATTTTTGTAAATGGCCAAGAAGAAAAGAGTATTTTTGAAGTAAAAACATCAGGCCGGTAACAATATTTGAATAAAAATTGCCACGACAACCAGATAAACAACGATGTCAAAACATGTCAAATTTTGGTTTTAAGCTCGTAATACAGAAACGGCAAGATTTAAGTGAAAAATGAGATATTATTTATATAGGAAAAAGGGTAGCGCAAGAGCGCGCACGAAACCCGAAATTGTAGAGTTACGGAGAACTAAATAAAAGATCGAAAAAGGTAGACTCCATTGACACCGATTTATAAAGTGCTGATAACGTGAAAATACGAAGTGAAAATGATTTGTTATTGTGTTCTTATGAATTAAAAATATTACAGGATCCTATGGAAATAAAGGTGATGCAAAATATCCAGTTTTGAGGTGAATGTAGAAAATCAAAAACAGAATGGAAAAATAAAAATAAAATAGTGTAAAATGATATGTAAGTATGTATGTAAGCATAACACTACATTTTCCCCCCGACCCTGGAAAATTTTTGACTCAGCAAAAATTTTGAGATGTACATTCCAAAATAAACCATAAAAACACAGCTTTGCAGTAACAGACATCACCAGGCAATATCAGATATACTATCTCTTACATTCATCATCTGCATTCAGGTAAGGGTGGAGTTCACATTCAATGACTACCACTCTAAAAGTGTGTTTTCGAAAGGACATTCAGGCTTATTTAAGGAGTTGTCATCCGCTCCTGCGTGGAAAAAAAAACATTTCGAAAGGACATCCAGGCTTATTTAAGGAGTTGTCATCCGCTCCTGAGTGAAGATAAAGATAAAGAAATTAATCTTAAGCAAGCTTTAATCGATATCACTTAAGTAAAGATTAAGAACGGCCAGAGCGGTAGGGCTCAAAGCCAGAGATGAGCAACATCACTAAAAGTACATTCAGGCTTATTTAAGGAGTTGTAATCCGCTCCTGAGTGAAGATAAAGATAAAGAAATTAATCAGGTAATAATTATACATATATACAAACATATATACAAATATACAAACATATATACAAATGTAGTGTCATGCAAAACAGTATTAGCTGGTTTCTCACATCTAATCTTCACTTCGTAATCGAGTTCGGCCTTATTAAGGAATTCGTACTCAATAACCCTTTTCATTGTTATAATTAAGTGCAAAGTTAAGTTTAAGAAATAAAAATGTAATTAAAAATTGTACCTCTTTAAGTTATCTAGAATAAAAATATAAAAGTGATGAATGTAAGTGAAGTGTTATATGCAGGTCCAAATATAATCCAGATAAGTTGAAAAACTAGATGAAGTTTTGTTTTAGAATTTGGAAGATAGTACCTCTTTAAGTTATCTAGAATAAAGATATTAAGGTGATGAATGTAAGTGAAGTGTTATATGTAGGTCTAAATATAAGCCAGATAAGTTGAAAAACTAGATGAAGTTTTGTTTTAGAATTTGGAAGATATGATAAGGATGAGTAAATAAAGAGTTAAGAATGAAAGAGAAAGCAATTCAATCAAAAGGAAATGGATAAGGCGTAGCTAAGGTGAAGAAAAGAAGAACTTTTACGTCGGGCGCCAAATTGTCGTGAAGCGACAATTAAAAACTAAATAACCTAACCTAACTACAACAAAACAACCAAAAATAAAATAAATTATTTAAAAATTTGAAAAGATTTACAGTTTCTTTTATAAAAAAAGGTATGAAGGTGATGATGGGCTGTAATGATGATAGTGATTTACAATATTATTAAAAAAAAATAACAAAAATAAAGATACTGCAACGAAGTATGCACAGGCTATGCCTATGATAGGTGCGCAGCGCCTGCTCTAGGTACACGCAGAATCTGGAGAAAGCACATGCAGCGTCTGGAGAAGGTACACGCAGCGCTTGGAGTAGGCCCACGCAACGCCCGGAGCAGATACACGCAGCACCCGGAGTAGACACGCAGCGTCTGGAGTAGGTACACGTGGCGCTTGAAGTAGGCAAACACAACGTCCGGAGTAGACACACACGCGTCCGGAGTAGACACGCAGCGTCTGGAGTAGGAACACGCAGCGCTTGAGACAAACACGCTCAGCGGCCGAAGATAGCGCGGGCACTAATAGGTGGAGGCGTAGGCGTGGCTAGGCGACGACTTCAGGAGAAGGCTTGCAAGATCCCGAGGCAGTGCGGATAAAGCCTTTAAGAGGTGCTTCTCGTATCAAAGCTGAAGTGAGGACCTCTATCGGCCGATTCTTCGGCTTTTATATTTTTTGACGGATCTGGGATAAGAACGAGAAATTATTTGAAATTATTTAAATTAAAAGCAAATTTTTGTAAATGGCCAAGAAGAAAAGAGTATTTTTGAAGTAAAAACATCAGGCCGGTAACAATATTTGAATAAAAATTGCCACGACAACCAGATAAACAACGATGTCAAAACATGTCAAATTTTGGTTTTAAGCTCGTAATACAGAAACGGCAAGATTTAAGTGAAAAATGAGATATTATTTATATAGGAAAAAGGGTAGCGCAAGAGCGCGCACGAAACCCGAAATTGTAGAGTTACGGAGAACTAATTAAAAGATCGATAAAGGTAGACTCCATTGAGACCGATTTATAAAGTGCTGATAACGTGAAAATACGAAGTGAAAATGATTTGTTATTGTGTTCTTATGAATTAAAAATATTACAGGATCCTATGGAAATAAAGGTGATGCAAAATATCCAGTTTTGAGGTGAATGTAGAAAATCAAAAACAGAATGGAAAAATAAAAATAAAATAGTGTAAAATGATATGTAAGTATGTATGTAAGCATAACACTACAGGGTTAAGGATAGTTTTTCATTTATCATCCCGAATTTACCTATGGTCAAGAAGTCTACAAAGTCTGGTGTACCGCCCTGCTGACGAGACCTGTGAAGACATTCTTCTTTTCCTCACAATCTCTCTTACAAATGAGAGGAGTCATGTGTCCAGCAGGATATATTAAGCGAAGTAGAAGTCTATTTTTCAAAGTTATTGTTTTTAATTTTGAAGTAAATATATCACCTTTACCGTTACAGCATAGGCCTACACCATAGATTGCCTCATAGTGGGATAGTTGCCATGCTTGTCAGCCATAGTTCTTTTAGTCGTCATTAGGAAGAAGCTGCTGCCCATCTTCTGATTTGTTTCTCTTACGACACCCACGAGATGATATTGTGTATTGGATATTCTTACACAGCTACTACACGGTAAAAGTAAACTGATTAATTAAGTTTAAAACATTTTTAAGTTGTTCAATATCCTCTGGACAGATATCTGGCAGCTTCTTGGTAAAGTGGAGAGTTACGGTACGTTTACACCAAAACCGATTTTGTCGGCCGATAGCGGACAGAACTACCCGGACGAGTAACTCGGACGTGTATGTGCTTACACTGCAACAGTGTACCACTTGTGCCGACATTGGACGTTGCCGGTATTCTTTTCTATTTTTATATTTTCAATATCCATAGTCGTTTAGGTAGATAACAACACTGACAGAAACAACAAAATAAACACAAAATAATTAAATTAAACTATAAATGCACCCAATTTGCACTGTAGACGCCGGCAGTCGGGCGAGAAATCCCAACAAATTCGGACTCTACTAAAGTTGTTCAAAACGACTATAAATCAATAGCACGCTATAGACTATAAACTATAAATTTCTAGAGTGCTTTTAAATAATAATGTTATAGCGTGTAGGAGGCCGGCAAGCGCGTTAAGTTTTGCAGCACGCTATAACTCGTAGCACGCTATATTACATGTCGTTCGTTGGATAGACCGCGTGCTATATAAGAACATAATTTTGTAATTAGTCGCATTTTAGACTAAGATAAATTAAAACGGTAAAGAAAAAAAAAACAATGAACACTCCTTCATACTTCTCAGGCTTACGACTATCTATAATCGATGTAAACGTTATTTTAACCTTAATGTAAATTATAAATCAATTAAAGACGTATTTAAAATTTTATTGATTGTATATACAAAAATAAACTACTTACATACGCTATTATATACACTTTTATATCTATATTTTATATACATTTAAAAACATTATTTAGGCTACTTTTGGTGGTAGACAATTGTGTGCTTAGGTAATTTACAAATATACAGTATACACGAACTAAACAACGTCTAACACTAGATTAGGTCGCGAGCGATGAATAGCGTGCTACTGGATCAAATTTGCGTCACACGTCCACTCCCAAGAGCGCTGCTGCTAAAACTAGTTCCCGCTAGATATTAATAGAGAAGCGTCATAGTGCCATAGCGCCTTGGTGACTACTTACATAGCACGCGCTATGCGTTATGGAGAGGTAGCGCGCTATAATATAGCGCTATGCGCTATATTAACCACCATTAGACTCTACGGTTGATCGGCCGTTTTCGTGCGTTATCGGACGATGACGGTCGTGTTTGAGAAGCGCTCTCTTTGTTTTACAAGTGTTTGATTCGATCGTCCGAGTTCGGCCGTCATCGCCCGAGCAAACTTCGGCCGATGACGGGTGGGATCGTAGGGTTTAGGCGTTTTGTGAGACATTTACCTAGTGTACCGTAATAGCCTTTGATCTCGGCGAAAATCTCAGGCTTCGACGTGAGGGTTTTGACATCACGTGCTTTCAGTTGAGTGGTAGTTGTTATTTTTTAAAAATTCTCTACTTTAAAAACTTGAAAAAGGAACCAAGAAACGTTACTAGGTTCTGCTTACCTTTGTTATCGAGTCGTACTGATTACGATCACCTGAACGTTTGACCTTACGAATTACAATGATAATATTACTTTAAATTGATTACTGATTAAAATTATGTGATAAATTAGATAAGCCGTGTTATGTACACTTTGTGTTTTTTTTTTCACACAATAGGGTGACAAAACGAGCACACAGTCCACCTGATGGTAAGTGGATTCTGTGACCCATCGACATTTACACCTATTCTCGATTAAGAATCAAAATGCAAATGCGTTGTCACCCGTGAGGACTAACATGAAATGCCTAGTTTCCAGTAAAAAGGGTCTCCGGTTCTCTACATTCACCATGGATCACAAAGCAGTATGGCGTTGCTATTTTACGTCGTTACTATTCTGTGAGAGCGCGGTCTTACCCCGGTCGAGCCGACCCATTCGTGCCACAACTATAATATAATTGTACCGTGGCTCTGCCACGTAAAAAATACTAATAGTAATTAGTAGGGGGTATCCCTACCTCCTAGGCGGTCCTGAGGAACGAGGGGGTGGCACTTTAGGAATTAAAATCATCTTTCAGTTTTATCTCTTTTAATGATGCTAGATAGTAAAAAACTCAAAAAAAAATAGCGTAATTTAGCGATTACTTATTTTTTTTAGAAAATATTTTGCGTTGTTGCTGCTGCTTTGATGCTCATATTGTAGCGACCTAGAGTGATCAACATTTTGCATTTACTTGGTAGTGGCCATCATCGCCTGCAATTTTTTATAGTATGCTTCTGCCTTCTGCAGTAATCGCAAAAAGCTCTAATAAATAATGCCAATTCAGGGCCACTATATTTTACCATTTTGTTTATTGCAATTTAAGAGCCGTGGTAAATTTGCCAGTACGCGAGCAACCCGGGTTCGAACCCAACCGGCACCAATGAAGTTGTGAATAATAAGTGCTAATTACGTGCTTGGCAGTGAAGGAAAATATCGTGAGAAAACCTGCATGTATGAGAAATAATAACAAAATTCGAAGACATGTGAAGTTCACCAGCACACATATTGGCAGCGTGACGGACAATTACTTGCCCTAAAACCTCCTCAGAAATGAGAGGGGTCTGTGCCCAGCAGTGGGACGTAGGTATAAAGGTTTTTATGTAACTCTAACTTTGACTTTTAACAATTTACGATTGGGTTATAGCTGGGCTGCTTCGCAACATTGCGACGAACGTTTTTTTTTACGATTGTCATTATTACCCATACGAATGAGACACCATACTTTGCTATCCGTTAAGTGAAACGTTATTGTTTGTTGATGATACGTCTCTAGTGTTAAAAATAAATGAAGTTCAAAACTAATTTGACAATGTTAATGATGTTTATATACAGGTTATGCTGTTATACACTGGTGTTCAAAACACAAAAGTTGCTTCTGGATCATAGGATATAATGATAATGTCCTCCAGATCGAATTTCGGTCACGGCGGCCAGCTTCAACGGAGACTAGCCATCGGCGCAGGACAGAATATAGTGCCAAGTGTATGCGCAAGCACAGTTGCACTCTCTATTCACTAACTCTCATAGTCCTTGGGATGGTAAACTGACACGACCGAAGAGAGATCAGGCGCAGGACCACACCGCCAACTTCCTGACCTGCTACTGAGAATTTCTTGAAAAAACTCAATAATTGATTTTTTGGCCCGTCCCGGGATTCGAACCCAGGACCTCATGCTCAGCAGTCGCGTTAACAATCACTAGACCAACGAAGCAATCACATATTACAACAACACACACACAATTGCGTTTATTATTATTCTACGTTCTGGGTAAATAATTATCATTTATCTACATATGTTGAAATAAACGATCCTTAGAGAATTTTTTTTATCATTGAAGCAATAATTTAAGATAAGAATTGTATCTAATTGTCAAAAATGAGTTCAGTTTATTTTGAATTTATCAGTGACTCGCACGCATTATTTATTATACAGGGATACGACAGGAGGGATAATGGAGGCGGATAACGATATAAATTTATCTGTGAAGGAAGCAAAAGGGGTACGTAAATCTTGAAGACACATAGTGTAAACATACCAAGGTGTTTATAGAATTAGTGTGACAAGCGAGTATACAGTCCGCTTGATGGTAAGCGGATGCTGTGGCATATAGACATCTACATTTATTCTCAATTAAGCATTAAAATGCAGATGCGTTGTCATCCCTGAGAACTGAAATGGAATGCCTCGATTTCAGTAAAAAGGGTCTCCTGTTCTCTACACTCCCCATACGAAACACAACAGTGTTATCCGAATATTTTACGCTGGTATTTTGTGAGAGCGTGGTCCTACCCCGGTCGAGACTACCCTGTAGTGTAGTGTAGCCCCCACGACAATATATATTTGTGTTAAGTATAAAATAAGAGCAGTATAATTAAAGACACTGCGCCCTCCTTTCTGCCAAGGAGGGTCGCGTTCGTATACGGCTTAGAGATCTCTAGTTAGACCGTTAAGCCAGTCCCTAAAAGATGGGGTTTAGTGGGTAAAAGTCTCCACATAACCACGCAGCCGTCTGCGTGGTATGCTATGAGCATTCCCCACCTCCCTCCCCCGTTTTCCGGAGGGTTCATCAAGGCGCCCAGGACCGGCACATCAGCTTACCCTCAGAGAAACAACGACCGGAGGGTTGCCCATATTTGCTTTGGGCGCAAAAAAAATTAGTCACAGCAAGAGTAACACGCCTCTCTTTTCAATAACACTTTCTTAAGTTACATGGCGACCCTGCCACCGCCGGGCCTAGTTAAAAAGTGGGAAGTAGGATATTTATAAATATTACTAAATTAAATAATGAAGACATTATTGAAACGATTGACAAAGAAATATTATAACGGAATTGACGCAATACCGGATGTGACGATAATAAATAAATATGTATACCAGAAGAGACCACATTAATATTTTTTTAGAAGCTGGCTGAATAATTTAAAACTGGCAGTTTAATTGAAAAGGGAAACAAGCATTTGTATTCGATAGAATACACGTGCTACAAGTGCTCGATAGAGCGTTACCAGAAGAATATAAAAAGAACCACGATTTTTTTGCAGTTTCTGCTACATATTCTTAAAAAAAAAAAAAAAAAATAAAAAAAAAAAAAAAATAAAAAAAAAAAAAAAAAATAAAAAAAAAAAAATAAATTTTTAAAAAAAAAAAAAAAAAAAAAAAAAAAAAAAAAAAAAAAAAAAAAAAAAAAAAAAAATTTTATAAAAAAATTGGAAAATATGAAATAGTTAACTAAAAATGAAGTAATATATGAGTGTCTAAGTAAGTAAGTAAAGTAAGCGTATGAAGTATATATATTAAACAATATCTTAAAATGTGAAAAATATGAAAGTAAAAGAGTATTGTCCGTTCAGATAAGATGATTTAGAAGATTGAAGTGACTAAATGTCTTAACTCGGTGTTTGAGTAAAAATTTACTACGGATATCATGTGGATTTTTAATGAAAACATTCAAATTTCCTTAATAAACCGTGACGAAATTATGTATAAGACAAGACAAAACTCGACATTAATATGGGACAGAGGAATCTGGCCACAAGACCTACCCATAGAATATACTTATCTTGATTTATGTAATTTATACCTATACTTTTAGAGATATTATTAATATAATTTTATATTAAATAAAATTTTTTTTCGGTGGAAGCTGTAGTGTAGCCCTCACGCACAATATATATTTGTGTTAAGTATACAATAAGAGCAGTTCGTGCAATTCGTGCTACAGCCATAATATACCTGGCTCTACCACGTAAAAGATTTGATTAAATTTCTTTTTATTATTTTTCTTAATCAGCCTGTGAGCGCCATTCCCATACTTATGTTTAATTTACCGCTGGTTCGGAAAATACCTCTTTTCTAAGAATAGGTAATATATATTTATCAAACTTGTTGTCTTTGGTTGTTAGTTAAGCATATAGATTTCCTTGAACCTCTGCTTTGGGTGGTTCATTGAGCGAAGAAAGTTAGCAAGGATACTAAAAGTGCGGCCATTTTTTTAATTTCTGTACAATTTCTATTCTAATCTAATAAAGAGGAAACCACCTGTTACATATGGGCTGGTGCCGCAAAATACCATTTAAGGGCAAATATAACCTCAAATGGCTTAGCAAGATCCTCCGTTATGCCGAAAATATTGCAGCATTAATTTTGAAATAAATATATGGTAAAGTTGAGGATTATTGTTAAGTACTATGTTAGACGAAAACATGATTCCGTAAAATTTTCTCGATAAAAAAAATCCAAAGTTACCTCCAAACTGAACAAAAAAAAATATGAATAAACCGCTGTTATTCATAAAATATTTTAAATAAGATCATGAAACTTTGCATACTAACTGAACTAACTATAAAGCAGGGCTTATGTTTTTTTATTTTTTTTTAAATTACCATTATTCTCACTGTAAAAAGAAATTACCTAAACTATCGGCGTCCTGAAGCTTGTTTCCTGCAACATTAATCCTCAACTTTACCATATATTTATTTCAAAATTGATGCTTCAATATTTTCGGCATAACGGAGGATCTTGCTAAGCCATTTGAGGTTATATTTCCCCTTAACTATCATTCCTAAGATATACATTTTTTTTCTAAAGCCGACCAAAACTTGGTTTACCCAGGCACTGGACGATAAAAGTGCGATTTAACGCAGAAATAACCTCGGTAATCTCAGCTTCGAAAGCGTGAGGATATTTAGTAGCTACACAATAGCGACCAGGGTGCAGGTGGCTTGGGAATATGCGTTGTGGCATTAATTGGGGGAGGCCTATGTGTAGCAGGTGGACTTGTGAAAGGCTATAATGATGATGATGATGATGATGACTCTTTGTGGTAATGTATACATAAGAACACTTCAATAGCGTCACTTGTCGCTTAGAGTGTTTTAATTGCTATATAGTAACAAAGTTTATGAACACTTCTGTAGCGTCGCTTGTCGCTTGTATCTAACACTAGCTGATACCCGCTAGCTACACTGGCCGCCCGATAGTATTTTATTGCGAAACCTAGATGTAAAATATCAAGAAAAAAAATTTTGATGGGACTATCGTAAAATCCGTTATTAGTGAGCGTCTACGTTGCGAAATGAGTAACCATACTAAATTTCAAGTCAATCGGGTGAGTCAGATAGTCAGTGGTATTTCGCTTATATACTGTTTTTTTCCGTCTGGCAAAAAATAGGGTGTAACAGGTGAATGGAATAACCAGTCGGTAAAAAAAATCACCCAGTATACATATATAGAAGATTAGTAAACACTAAATACATTGGAACGTTACTAAACATTGGGTATGTTCCGAAATACAACCCAGTACACTGGCCAATGCAAATGACGTCATAAATCGATGCCATATTGGTGATTCGTTGTATCGAATATGGTGGAAGACGGCGTCAATTAATGACGTCATTTGCATTCGCCAGTATACTGGAAACATTTTGGAACATACCCATTATGACGGCGACTGTCTGACAGTAGGTACGCAATTAAGCTGGGAGTTCGGATATAATATTTGTGATCTGTTGAGTTTTGCACTATGAAAATAATTCTGTAAAGTAGGTATATATAGTGGAATATATATATAAATGGAATTATTAAAAAACAATAATGGTAGCAACAAACGGTATTATAAAAACCGTAGAGAGGCGGTGCGGTGTAGTAATATCCACTACCCCATATAGTCCCGTGGGTGCCGTAAGAGGCAACAGAGGGAATCTAAACCAGGAAATGGGCAGCAGCATCTTCCTGAAAACAGCTCAAAATAATAGAAAACTGCGGTAGCCAACTCGCCCGCCAAGTGTGACAAAATCCTTCCTATGAGACAGGGGAAGGCTACATTTGATAGCGGACTTTTATATTCTAAGGCTATAATGAATGAATGAATTAAAAGATTTGGGTTTTGATATTCGTATTAGATTAAATCTTTTCATAACTCTAAAAACTGCTCATAGCTAAACAAAGGTCGCTCTTAGTGCAAGAGTGTATAAATTGCCATGGTTAACTGGTAGAAGAAGATACATTAGAGGATTAACATCAACACCATCCTAGGGTATATAACCTTAAGTAGAAACTAGTAGACTTCATTCAAGTCAGTGTGACAGATAGCTTAAGGTTAGTAACCACGATATTGTTACGAGCTTAGGGTTCGTGACAATAAAAATTGCCGATAAAATTACCTAAATTAACACTTTAATTTACTTTACACAAATTAAAACTTAAAACACTAATGATTAAACACACTAATTCACTTAATTCCGCTCCGAAGCTTCGCTTGTGTCGCCGAGTTCAAGTCTACTTCGATCGCATCTTGCAGCGCCTAGTTATATAAATTAGCAAAATATCCAGAATGTTCAAGTAAACACGCGCAAGGTACCGAGAGTTCGAGTTTTAAACTTCAAGAAGTTTAGTTCTTCGGTTCGAGACTAGATGGCGCTAGTGCGCCGATTTGAGCGCGGCGTAACACTGCCCCCTCCTAAGACATGCTCGTCCCGAGCATTATCGGCCCCATAATAACGCGCTAGGCGATCCACATGGACGATCTTAGGAGTCCCTCTTGCGCCTTTCTGTAACGGCTCCGCAATGTCAAGGGATGTCCTATCCCGTGGTGCACCAACATTGTACAATTTCGATGCTCCTCTACTCCGTGTCTGAGGTCCCCTCACAGCCGCACAACTTGTACATGTACGACACCAATCCTCGACATCGTCACGATAATGGACCCAGTAAAACTGTTCTCGGACCTTCAGTAGAGTTCGTTTAACTCCCAGATGGACTCTTGAACGACCATTATGGCACAGCTGTAGAACATTCGGCACTTTAGCTTTAGGGACAACTATTTGCAAACGACAGCTGTCTCCTCGACCATTGTCCCATTTACGGCACAGGACTCCATCCTGAAGCAGCAAGCTGTCCCATTGGGCCCAATAGCTTTTCGTGGTTGAACTCATCGCTGAGACGTCCCTCCACTTAGGCTTGGTAGCACGGGCCTTCATCCATCCCAGAATCGGCTTGATG
This sequence comes from Parnassius apollo, assembly GCA_907164705.1. Lineage (NCBI taxonomy): Eukaryota > Metazoa > Arthropoda > Insecta > Lepidoptera > Papilionidae > Parnassius > Parnassius apollo. Next base: position 2,795,893 of record CAJQZP010001557.1, read on the forward strand.
TCCGGATCTTCCTGCTGTGCATGTCGTAGGCTGTCCTTCCACCCGTTGCTGAGGTGGTCTGTCCTGAGCATCCTCACGGATACCACTTCCTTATCTTGCCTACTACAATGGTTGCAATCTTCAGGACAAGGTCTTCTTGAGAATGCATCTGTGTTGCCGTGAGATTTCCCGCTGCAGTGTCTGATAGTAAAGTCGTATTCCTGCTGCTGCTGGGCGGTGCTGTTAGCCGCACTTCATTTCTGAGACCGTTCACCTTCTCTTCCTAGGGTGTGCTTAGGGCAGCTGAACCGAAGATGGCCCCTTTCCCCACATCCATAGCACCTAGGGCTGTATCCTTTATTGTGGTCGCGAACCGTAACTGCTGCAACCTCCCCTAGCGTGAGGTGAACGATGATCCTGTCGCCGCCAGGCAGTGCCGTTAGCTGCACTACCCTCCTGATATCGTTCAATTTCCCTTTCTGCGGTTCGCTTAGGGCAGCTGGATCGAAAATGGCCCTTTTCCCCACATCCATAGCACCTAGGGCTGTATCCTTTATTGTAGTCGCGAACCGTAACTGCTGCAACCTCCCTAGCGTGAGGTGAACGATGATCCTGTCGCCGCCAGGCAGTGCCGTTAGCTGCACTACCCTCCTGATATCGTTCAATTTCCCTTTCTACGGTTCGCTTAGGGCAGCTGGATCGAAAATGGCCCTTTTCCCCACATCCATAGCACCTAGGGCTGTATCCTTTATTGTGGTCGCGAACCGTAACTGCTGCAACCTCCCTAGCGTGAGGTGAACGATGATCCTGTCGCCGCCAGGCAGTGCCGTTAGCTGCACTACCCTCCTGATATCGTTCAATTTCCCTTTCTGCGGTTCGCTTAGGGCAGCTGGATCGAAAATGGCCCTTTTCCCCACAGCCATAGCACCTAGGGCTGTATCCTCTGTTGCGGTTGCGAACTGTAGCTGCTGCAACCTCCCTGTCGCAATGGGAAAGATGATCCTGCCGCACGGCTTCCACTTCCAGTGCATGGGCCAAGGCGTCCTTAAGCGTCTCGTGGTGCCCGAGCCTCACAGCAGCTCTGACTTCCAGGTCGCGGATGCCGTCGATGAATGTCTGCACCAGGTTCCCATCAATGAGCGCAGGTACAGACCGGTATGCTTTTCGCACCAGCTTCTCCACTTCTAGAGCCCACTGCTGCAGGTTTTCGTTGATGCGCTGCACGCGATCTTTAAGCTGCGCACGAAAGACATGTTCCAGGTGAGCGTCGCCATATATCGCCTCCAATGCCTCAAGGAGTTGCTCATAAGTCACTTCCTCACCGAGAGCTTCCAGAACTGTTAAGGCCTGGTCGCGCAGGCCTAGTGTGAGAGCAGTCATGGCCTGACTTTTATTCCAGCCGTTCGCCTTCATAACAGCCTCGAACTGGATTTTGTAGGCTGACCAGGAAGTCCCGTCGAACGGTGGCACCTTGAACCCACGTAGTGAAGGTGCTGTAGCTACTACGGGAGCTGTCGTTCCATCCCCAAGTTTGAGGTCCTTCAGCGTTTTCTTCACGTCAGCCATCACGTTGTCAACCCGATTGTTCACATGGTTGATTCGGGTCTCATGTTCTTCGATTCGGGTTTCAGCTTCCGACAGGCGGTTGTCATGTTGAGCAACCCTATCCTCCTCCCTTATCTCTTTCCCAAAGATAGCGTGAAGGTCCTTCATGAGGAGCATCTGCTCTTCCAACCGACGAGCCTGTTCCGCCTGCTGATCTTCCAACCGACGGGTCTGTTCCTCCTGTCGGCGGGCCTGTTCCTCCTGTCGGCGGGCCTGTTCCTCCTGTCGGCGGACCTGTTCCTCTTGTCCGCTCTGCAGCTGCTCTTTTAACTGACGGACCTGTTCCTCCTGTCGGCGAGCCTGCTCCTGCAGCATCACCATCAGAGCACCTAAGTCGGGTGCTGCAGATGTAGGAGCTACTGACGGGCCTGCAGCCGGCGACTGTCCCTCCGACGTCTGCGGCGTTGCACCACCAAATCTTCGTTGGTCCGTCTCCTGCTGGCGTTGACTTCGGGTACGGACACCCTTCGTTTCCTCCTTAGGTAAAATCGGCATTATTTTATCCCACTTCTGACACCAATTGTTACGAGCGTGACAATAAAAATTGCCGATAAAATTACCTAAATTAACACTTTAATTTACTTTACACAAATTAAAACTTAAAACACTAATGATTAAACACACTAATTCACTTAATTCCGCTCCGAAGCTTCGCTTGTGTCGCCGAGTTCAAGTCTACTTCGATCGCATCTTGCAGCGCCTAGTTATATAAATTAGCAAAATATCCAGAATGTTCAAGTAAACACGCGCAAGGTACCGAGAGTTCGAGTTTTAAACTTCAAGAAGTTTAGTTCTTCGGTTCGAGACTAGATGGCGCTAGTGCGCCGATTTGAGCGCGGCGTAACAATATTAATAACGCATTACTTTGCAAGTTTGTGCTTATAGTTAAAAAAAATTGTACGTAGTAGAGGTAGGATCGCGTCCTCACAGAATACCACCTTAAAATGTTGCTGTGTGGTGAGTGGTGCATGTTGAGACATACGCAATATGGTAACATTTTGTAAAGAATGTATGACCTTAATTTATGACAATATAGAGAAGTAGAGACCTAGGACATGAGGAAATTCATTTTAATCCTTGGGGGTGACAACGCATTTGCATTTTGATTCTTAAGCGATCATAGATGTTAGCGTTTACGGACCCTAGGATCCCCGTTTTTAAATTAAAAGGGTGACAAACGAACACACAGTCCACATGATGGTAAGTGGTGTCTGTGGCCTATAGACATCTTACATCTATCCACGATTACGAATTAAAATGCAGATGAGTTGTCACCCATGAGGACTACAATGGTATGCCTCAAATTGAAATTCATTTATTTGCCATAATGTATGTGCACAATAAAGTATGATCTTAAATTATGTCTAATGACCCATTTACATTCTACCACTTTAAATGGTGTGCAAATATTTTATACATGCAAAAAAATTTAAACAACAAGTGGGAATTCAATTTCGTACATTTATGACATAACATAAAAACATAAACACTCACGCCTGTCACCCAAAGGGGTAGGCAGAGACTACAGACTTCCATTTGGCACGATCCTGACACACCTCTCTCGCCTCCTTCACGAGAGAGGCGAAAAGTGGATTGCAGATCGTACATTTATGATTATTATTAAAAGCTAGATTAATTGATGTCAATATTATAATGTCATTTAAGTAATAGAATTTAAAATGTCACATTATGTAGTGATTGTTCACAAATGTTAATGTCCATACTTTCAGGTTGTTCACAATTAATTAATTATTAGTTATATACCAATATTACTGACGTCAGATTGATTTTTCACAAAAATACATAGATTCATTTAGGTCGTACAAACATTTTTCTTTTAACAATTGTATCAAGTTTTTTTTTAAACATGGTTAAAAGTAACTCTTTAAAGTCGTTGGGTATTTTGTTATATACCTTTATGGCATTCACGTAAGAGTTCGTTTCATACAATTTGAGCCTGCATTGAGGTAAATATAGTTTATATTTATTTCTAGGAGCTACATTTCGCTCAGTTACATCTATATGCCTTTCAAAGTGTTCAGGATGTTGTTTTACAAATATGAATACTTCTTTAATGTACAAACCTCGTTTCAGAGTAGCATTAAACCGCTATTTCACGCTGATATTCTATGAGAGCGTTTTGTGCTCCAATCATATTGTAGCTGTAGCGTGGCTCTACCACTTACCAACAAGTGGACTGTGTGCTATTTTAACCCTTATTTCTATAAAAAATAGCAGATAAAAGTTTAATTTACGGTCTCTTTCAGGAAAAGCAGAACAGTCCAAGAGACATAGGCGCGGCTTTAGAAAATGTGATTGCTCATGTGGGCGAGTTTGGACTCTACCAGTGGATGTTGTTCCTATGCATGTTACCCTTCGGTATGGGGTGGGCCTTCGCATATTTCGGGCAGATGTTTATCACGGCCACGCCTCAAGAGCACTGGTGTCGTGTTCCCGAGTTAGAAGATCTTAGTATTGAACTCAGGTATTAGGCCATTAAGATAATTAACGTTTTATGAGGTGCCAAAGAAGCCAGGGACAGTCTGTCAGGATAGTGATTCTTGCTAATAAATTAAGGTTGGAATTTGATTATTGGCCATATGAGAAAGCTCAAAGTCACAGTCACAAGTGTTTGGAATTCCTGACGAGGATATCCGCAGAAGAATAAGAGTAATTGTCATAGGCCACCGGATCAATAAGCTGAAGTGGCCATGGGCCGGCCATATACCTCGTCAACCGATAGGGAAAGAAGGTTCTCGAGTGGCAGCCTTGTACTGGCAAACACTATGTTGGGCACCCCCACTAGATGGAGTGACGACCTGATTAAATAAGCAGGTAGTCGATGGATGCAGGTGTCTTAGAACCGTACCTTGTGCCAATCTACGGAGAGACATATGTTCGCCACGTGTATGGGTGGACGTATATGGATTGTATTGATAGTTCTAGTGAATCTGTGGATTCTGTGGGAGTGCGGTCCTTCTCCAGTCGAGCTGACCTCGTTCGGTCCTACTATCTTTAAGATCCATAATTTAAATACGTAAGTTATCAGTGTATATTATATAGTTTAAGCACGATTATTGTTAACTATCAATACTTTAATCCAATTCTGAGACGCTGTGTTAATGGTACAACATTTTATTTTTAATCTGATCTGAAGATAAAATAATATGTAATTTTACGTTTTTTATATTTTGGTTAAATAGTAAAAATTTAATTAACAAGCTCTTTATATTTTTTATATAATTAATAACTATGTGGTGGTGGATTAGGACTGGGCTTTGTAGACTTTATGGTAAGACGTGCATATGCTAAGATTGTAAAAGATTTGGCCAGCTTTGTTAATAATAAAAATATATTGTTATGGTCGCCACACACGGTCAGTTCAACTGATCATTCCAACTGATTAGTTCAAACTAAAACTGTTAATATTTTTAAAAATATTGAATTTGCGATATATTGATAATTATAAATATATCAATATCGGAGTTTTATGTATAAGTTTATATATCGATATATCGAAAATCAAATATTTTAAAAAATATCAACAGTTTTAGTTTTAACTGAGCAGTTGGAATAGTCTGTTGAACTGACTGTTTTTAAAATATTTCAGACGAAGTTTGTCGATTCCCGGAGCAGCCGATGGGGGAGAATATGACCATTGTATGATGTACGATGCAAATTGGACGAGGGTACTCGAAACCCTGCTACCTCCAGATCCAAGCACAAGTACCATTCCGTGTCAAAACGGATGGGAGTTTCTATTTGAGGACATACCGTATTCTACTGTCGTTAACGAGGTTTGAATTTTAATTATATAATAATGTCCTCCAGACTGAATTGGTCACGGCAGCCAGCCTCAACGGAGACTAGCCATCGGCGCAGGACAGGATTATAGTTCAAGTGTATGCGCAAGCACAGGTGTACTCTCTATTCCCTCACTCTCATAAACCGATGGGAAGGTAAAGCGAAACGACCGGAGAGAGATCAGGCGCAGGACCAACGGCAGGCACGGGGTGAAACACCGCCAACTTCCTGGCTCCGGGCAGCTACTGAAAATTTCTTCAAGGAAAAACTCAATACCATTCCGTGTCAAAACGGATGGGAGTTTCTATTTGAGGACATACCGTATTCTACTGTTGTTAACGAGGTTTGCATTTGAATTATATGATAATGTCCTCCAGACTGAATTGGTCACGGCGGGCTGCCTCAACGGAGACTAGCCATCGGCGCAGGACAGGATTATAGTTCAAGTGTATGCGCAAGCACAGGTGTACTCTCTATTCCCTCACTCTCATAAACCGATGGGAAGGTAAACCGAAACGACCGGAGAGAGATCAGGCGCAGGACCAACGGCAGGCACGGGGTGATACACCGCCAACTTCCTGGCTCCGGGCAGCTACTGAAAATTTCTTCAAGGAAAAACTCAATAATTGAATTTTGGCCCGACCCGGGATTCGAACCCACGACCTCACGATCAGCAGTCGTCCTACTACAATCACTAGACCAACGAGGTAGTAAATTAATTGAATGATATGCTTTTGTTATAAAACGCAATCTGCAACGGAGTAGAGTTTCATCACGCGGATTCGCGGACTCGTAATAGAAAATTCGAATGTTGGCTGCAAATAAAATCTACCAACCCCCAAGCAAGACCACTGCTGAACATAAGCCTCCCCCATGGAGCCTCCGTAAGTGAAATTTCGCCACAGTTGCCACTAGTTGGCAATAATGGTTGAAATACATACAAACGCCTGAAATATATTAGCCTCTGACAGTTGGGTCAAAATATGCATATCGGTATCGGTATCGGTACCGCCGATTAACCGGTATTTGTATCATCATCATCATTAATTACAGCCCTTCACAAATCCACTGCTGAACATAGGCCTCCGCCAAGGAATGCCACAAAATATCTAGTGGGGGATCTCTCTACACTTCGCTCGAAGAACGGCGGTTCTCGGTTCGTCGAGTAATGTCTTAATTTCTGGGATAGTCTAATTTCTAAATCAAGCACGCAGAGGAACCCCGAGCATAGCCCTTCCCCATTGTTCACTGAGCGACCTTATGCTTCCTCATACGGCCAGCCGTGATGGACCACGTCTTAGATCCATATGTCGTCACTGGCAACACGTACTTGTTGTGTTACATTACAAGAAAACCATATAATAATATCATTACAAGAAAACTGCATGTTATTTTTATTGCAGAGGGAATGGGTTTGTGAGAAAGCGAGCCATGTACCGTGGTCACAGGCAATCAATTTCTTGGGCTCCATCTTCGGTGGTATCCTGTGCGGCACGTTAGCGGACATTTACGGTCGACTTCCTGTGTTTATTTGTAAGTACAAATGTTTATATGTGACACACAGACTTCTATGTAAATGTACTACAACAGTATAATAATTTATAGACTGTGGTACCACTAAATGAATTCACTAGTAATGTAACTGTATTTCATAGACACCGAGCAGTTTGGTACTTTAATTCATACTAAATCCTGTATTTAAAAAATGTAAATATAAATCAGCAACTTTTAACTTTTATTTGTAAGCAAAATAAACTGCAAGTTACCGCCAGAAGTTTCAAAATAGTGTTTACGCTTGTGACTTGCGGCAAGTCCTGCAAGTTACAAAACTTGCGGAAGTGAGCTTGACCGGATTGTTTACACGGTAGGAATAGCTTGCAGAAGTCAACTTCTGCAAGTTTTGTTGCCTAAACCTCGCTTAGCAATATTGAAACTAACAAAAATTGCATATATTGTGGGTAGCCTATTTGTTTTGTTTTTCTTTTCTTTATTTTAAATTAATTTAGAAATCTTTATACGAGTTGTGTTTTTATGGCACCTTAGGAATTTTTTTATTAACACAAAACTGTAGACATTGCTTGGATACGCATCCTTTTAGGAAAAAACGGCTAATTCTACTGTCATTCCAATTATATATAAATGTGGGTACGCATATGTATATGCATATTAAATGTAATATGGCCACCTTAAGCTTTGCCGCCCCATAAAAAAATATTGTATCAAAAAAGAGCTGCACTAATGGCATATCATGGATATATCTCATCCATACTACGATATGGTAGATATATACATTTAATATGCATATTAAATGTATATTGTATATTATAAATTATCGGACATCAAGCGCGAGCGTGCACTCAGCCGCCCGAGCTGCCTCTGGGTAAGGGCTAGACTGAAAACCAGCGCTATCACTGATTCCGGTAGCTACGGTCAATACTTCGTTCAAACCCAACCAGGCACATACATTTTGTTTACATAGTTCTTACATTTTAGTGGCAAACCTCCTCGGCTGTGTAGGCGGCGTGGCGACTATGTTCACTAACAGCTTCTGGGATTTCTCAATCTGTCGGTTTATTGTCGGCATGGCTTGTGACGGTTGCTTCATGATTATTTATATTCTTGGTAAGTTTCACTCGCATTGTAGACAAGATATTTTAATATATACATACATACATAAACACTCACGCCTGTCACCCAGAGGGGTAGGCAGAGACTACAGACTTCCATTTAGCACGATCCTGACATACCTCTCTCGCCTCTTCCACATCCATACACCTACGCATACATGCTCGTCGGTTAAGGGTACTCTTAATTTGGCCCACTTTTAGTTTATCGCCAATTTGTTCGACAAACTTCCGCCTAGGACGTCCCTTTCCGACTCTTCCATTCACTTCTGCAACATATATTTGCTTTGTCAGTCTTTCCGCATTCATTCCTTCTATATGACCAAACCACCGAAGCATTCCTTTCTTAATCCTGGTCACTGCATCATCTTGCAAACCACACATTCTTCTTTATTTTAATATATATATATACATATATATATATATATATATATATATATATATATATATATATATATATATATATATATAATTACAATCTGTATCAATGGTGGCGGCGTCAGAGAACCTACCATCACTCGATATTCCATAATTCGTGGATATCCACGGAGTATGGACTCCTATTGTATAAACTAGATAGATATGTTCTCTGACAGATCGTGGAACAAATATTTATTTATTTATACCTTAATGCTATATGTAGATACTCAAAAGTATTGTAGATTTATCGCCATCTCTGTTAGGCCTAATGGTTGACTAGGAGCTAATATCCTATGGCCATAAATCTGCCAACTTTTTAGTACCTACATATAGCATTAAGGTATAAATAAATATAATAATAATAATAATCATGTCCTCCAGACCCAACTTCGGCCACGACGGCCTGCCTGAGGAGGCTACGGAGGCTAGCCATCGGCGCAGGACAGGATTATAGTGTCCAAGTGTACTCGTATGCGCAAGCACAGGTGCATTCTCTATTCCCTCAAGAATTTCTTGACGGAAAAACTCAATAAACAATTTTTTTAAATATGTTTATTAATATATAATATAAAATTAAATAATAAAGTTAACAGTGTATGTTGTTAATGAATATTCTTTTAACACCACCACTACAGGGCCATCAAACACGATCCAAATACACGGTAGCTAAATAGTGTACTTACCAATATTGCTCTTTTTGGTCATTTAAAGGCTTCAACTAATAATTTTTGTACCGGCATTAGGAAACAAAGTGATACCACAGAATAAATAATAATTCAAGAAAGTAATATCTAGGTTGGTATTACTAACATATTCTTTCTGCAACTCGTTAGTGATGGAGTACGTAGGCAATCGATACCGCACCTTTGTGGCGAACATGTCGATAGCGCTGTACTTCGGCGGCGGCTGCTTGCTGTTGCCTTGGCTCGCTCTATGGATCAGCGATTGGCGCTACCTGATGCTGGCAACTTCTCTACCCATGCTCATGGCTGTGTTTACCCCGCTCGTAGTACCGGAAAGTGCCAGGTTAGTTTCCCGAATTTATCAACAGTAGTGGCTTAGATACTTGTACATTACAAATGTAGTTGTTGGTTATTCCGTTACATTCCCTATACCAACTATTATAATATATATATATATATATATACCGCGTGTTTTTGAAACGCTCTCGAAAACGAAGACAGACGATAATACTAAGGACACCTCTGATGATGGGACGAAAACAAAATCGATCCCAATGAAATATTTTTTTACAACGTTTGTTCATGTTAGTACAGCTAAATGAAACGATAATTTCATAATCAAAAATAACTTCATTAATATATAATATATCTGCTTCATAAGGTAAGTAAATCAAAAATTAACACAAAAATAATATTAATAGGATAAATAACGTGGCAATACATACGACGCGAGCGGGTGTCGGTCTCAAAGATATACTGTAGTTAACGACGGTGTTACCAGATTTGAAAAGTTTGCTAAATTTTAAGCAAATTGTAGAATAAAAAACATTGATTTAAATTAATAAGAACGAAATGTCATTACGGTACCTGTATTTTTCCCCTTTTGGTTTTCTTTTCATATTGTATGTTAACAATTGGCAGTTAATTCAACCCGCAAGTAACACACCGATGATAGTTATAATTATACTAGACAGCGACAGTGACAGACTGTTTTGCACTTTTGGCACAGCCTCAGATGCTAATGCTAGCAGGAAAAAGGAATGCTGAAAAACATCATGATTTAAAGATTTGGTTGTTTAAAGTGGTATCATAACTATAATAGGTCATTTATTTTAATTTGTGTTCCAAAGTGAAATGTAAGATATCCAACTTGAAACAGCCAGTATAAGAAATATAAAAGTGGTAGAGCCATGCTGCAGTTATATCACTAGTATAGTTGTAGTACGAATGGGTAGGCTCGACTGGGGAAGGAACACGCTTTCACAGAATACTAGGGTAAAATATTAGCTTAATGCTGCTGTATTTCATATGATGAGCGAACGGATACCTTTTTTACTGGAAACGAGGCATTCCATCTTAATCCTCACGGGTGATAGCGCATGTGCATTTTGATTCGTAATCAAGGGTAGATGTAGATGTCTATGGGCCAGAGCAACCACTTACCATCAGGTGGACTGTGTGCTCGTTTGTCACCCTGTCCTATAAAAAAAAGAAAACTTTATAACAAAGTTCAGGGAAATATGACCGTGTAGTGGCGCTGTAGGGATATTTACTACCCCATATCGTAACGTGGGTGCGAGATGACAAGGGAAACACACTAGAAGATGGGCAGCTGCGTCTTCCTAATTGCAACTATAAAATAAAAAACTGCGGCTCCCAACATACCTATCAAGCTTAGTCAGTATGGCAGATATCCCCTTTGAGAGGCAATCTTTGGGGAGGCCCAGCTCAATTCAGTGTGCTCGTTTGTCACCCTATCCTATAAAAAAGCTATGAATTTTAATTTAAATTTACATTTACATCTTCTTTTTTATTAATAAAACAGAACTTTAATTTCGGAACGTTAATCGAGATTCCAAATGCAATTTTTGAGGTATGTATTATTTTGGCTACCCACACTGCAAAAAATATAATGAATGGTGATAAGTAAAGAATGTGAACTGAAATGGAGGTCATGAAAAAACAAAAGTTTTTATATGTATGTAACTATCTATAGAGTATTATTAAATAATAAAGTGTGTATTGATAACATATCAAAATGTTTCAGATGGCTGGTGTCAAAAGGCAGAGTAGATGACGCGGTAAAGCTGCTGAAAAAGTTCGAGAGAGTAAACAAATCAAAAATTCCACAGAAAGTATTGGATGATTTTATTGTAAGAAATCTAAATTTACCAATGTAATTTTTTTATTATTTTTTTTTGATCCACATAATAATATGTAAATCTATATGACTTTATATGTTACAAATTATGTCCCGAGCTGCGTTTGTCTGCACGTATGTTCGCGCTAATATTCGATTTGATTCGGATCCTACCCTTTAATTTTCGAGAAAGGCTTAGGCACAAAATTAAAAAAGGACAATGTTTTTTTAGTTTAGGCTAACTAATTTTATAGTGCTATTTGTCAAAATTAATTTATCTTGAATATGGTAGATTTAAAATTGACCACTCACTTCCGAGCGTTTAAATAATCAGAAAATTTTGCAGACGTATTTAAGAACCGATGACAATATAACAGTTTCATAATATGACCCAATAGGATAGTTACCATAGAACCATAGATTAATAAATAAGTTATCATTACAGCCATGTCATGATCGATAAGCATTGCTGTATAGTTTTTAAGCCCTAAATATTTAAAACTTTACTGAAAAGGCCCAAAATCTAGAAAATATTACTTAATTTAGCAAATATTTCGCTCTAGTTGGTTGCGTTGACAACAAAAGAGAAGGAAGAGAATCTGCGTGTAATTCTGAAGACGCCGCCACTGCGCAAGATGCTGGGCTTCTTGGTGATAGTCTTTATGGCGGTGGCGGTGATTTTTGATGGACTTATCCGTATGTCGGAGAACCTCGGTCTGGATTTCTTTCTCACATTCACCGTCACCTCGGCTACGGAGATACCCTCGGTCGCTTTGCTGGTGGTATTGTTGGATAGGTTAGTGAAGCTTTTTTTTAATTTAATCAGAAATCAAAGGAGATTTTTTTTATTTTCGATTTAATTTAAATCTGGATGCATGGTACTACAGGGGATTAAACTTTACGGCTCTGTGGCTTAGTAATGAGTCACGGCGCTGAGGGCTACGGGTTTCGAACCCCGCACGGAACAAGTATTTGTATGACCTACAAATAATTGTTCCGGATCTGGACGTATTTCTTGTGTAATTTATGTACGTAAACGCCCTCTACGATACAGGAGAAAATCCTAGTGCAACGTTTTCTAATTAAACGGGGTAACTTTGAAAAAAATTTAATCCTTTGACTTCAGCGATGCCTGATGGTATATTCTACGAAGTGTTTTTTATGCGCTAAAAATAATTTTTACCACTTCTTAGAATTTGTGCTATGTATAGGTACTATGTATGTAAAACGCTGCAACGATACGTGAAAAGTTCCGTTTGTAAAAAAAAAAAAAACATTAGCCTTTAATTTAGAGGTTTAGGGTTTTATAGATGGAATAGGCCTCTTCCACTGTATAGAGGACCTGCCATATTTGCCACGCTTGTCATGTGCACTGTCTCGTTTAGATCGCAGTATTGGACGTCTAGCATCTCGTTTTTTGATGATATTCCCTGTTGTGTAAAACGTAAGTAGTGAATATCATATTCTCTTTTCGTGAGGTCCAGGTATTTTACATCTCGCATATGCGAGATAGTTCTAACGTCATCTATCGGATGTGATCTTAGCAAGAGAGTGGCTGTCGTATTAATCTGTAATATACTTTATAGCTTCTGTCCGCGGGTTCAATCACGCTTAAATACCATCATTTTCTAGTGATTACTTTTACTTTAAGTAGGCTGAAGACAGTAAGCTGAAGTGGCAATGGGCCGGCCACAAAGCTCGGAGTATTGACAACCGATTGGGATGGCCCGCGGTTTAGGGTGGTCTCTACTCGATGGATTAACGACCTTGTAAGATTTACGATCATGCGAACAATGTGGATTAGCCAAACAGGAATAATGATAATGAACATTTATGCTCCCGTTTTATATCCCATATGTTAATGTAGGATATACATACATATTAACAAATGTTAGAGCCAAGTGGTCTGTGTGCCGAATTTAATTAAAAAAGGTACATATATGTTTGAGGCTTTAACAGGCATAAAAATATCTTTACTAATTTTCAATCTAGCGATCCACCGCGGCTTCACATGAGTAAAGAGACCGGCTTCGCACAGGCGATTTTTGAATCCAATTTTTTGGCCCAATTATTGTGAAAATACACCATCCATGGAACCACTCAAAAACACAAAAAATTCACCAAAATCGGTCAAAACATGTTCGAATTCTTGCGAGACTAACGCACGGCAACTGATTTTTATATAATAGATCACACCTATTGCTGTAACTTTTCCAGATATGTTATTTAGCGGAGCTGATCAAGTATTGCAACTTATCGTGTTTTAATTTTAATAACGTGCAGATTCGGCCGTCGAATGCTTGTGTTTGCTCCGATAATATTGTCGGGCGTTTTGGCTTTTATAACAGCGTTTGTACCTCGTGGTAAGTAAACAGTAATATATTATTGAAATAGAATGATAGCTTTTTTTATAGAATAATTGTAACAAACGAGCACATGGACCACTTCATGGTAAGTGGACGTTGGGGCCTATAAATATCCACATTTATCCTCAATAAAGAATCAAAATGCAGATGCTTTATCACCCCTGATGACTAAAATGGAATGCCTCGTTTTCTGTAAAATCAGGGCATGGGTTCTCTACACTCAATCAACAACTCAAGAACTTAAGCTGCTGGCATTAAGCAGCCATTTAACGCTGGTATTCTGTGAGAGCGTGGTCTTTCCCCGATCGAGCTGATGCATTCGTGCTGCAACCATAATATAGCTACAGCGAGGCGTTACCTATATAAACATATGTAGGGTCGGTTACTCGTATTCTTCTGAGGTTATCGATATCTCTCTTAAAGCTAATAATACCAAGTTTCTTCATGCATTGAGCTTTCAGACATATTTTTATTAATATATCACGTGTCGCTGTCAGCGGCTCACGAATATGCCGCTGTAGCCCAATGTCAATTAATACTATTGTTCTGTTTCAGACCTCTTTATTTTAGTTCACAGAGATTAACACTATTGATTAGTTAGTGCATATATATGTGGTTATAGACTTTTAGTTTCTCCCACAGACGTAGATCTAAGGATTAAACACTATTACGGTTTATCTGATTCTATTTTCTAAACCAGTTGTTCAGCCATAGTTGTTCTATTGACATATATTATATGTATATTGCATGAAGTACACATTTAAAATGTTAAAGTGTTCACGTTTAATGGTTCGTGAGTCGTGGTTGATGTTTTTCTGAAATACCGAAACAGACACAGAAACGTATAACCACATTTAGCCATAACATAAATGTAACAGTGTGAATCATACAAGATGCTTGCATGCGCCACTGGGCTGAAAAAATCTAAAATTGTTTCCACTATCCAATATCATCCCATTGGTGTCGTAAGAGGCGACGGAGGAAAGCTGGACGGAGAGATGGGCAGTAGCATCTTCCCGATAATAGCAAAATAAAAAACTATGCCAGCAGTGGATTTTTGATAGGATTTTATGGTGTGTGAATTTGCTGTTAGATCTGTGTGTGTATGTGGTGTCCCCACTTTCAATGACTTCTATGTACTACTAGATCGATTCAAACCAAAATTGTGTCAAAGTTGTGAATCTGTTGCTGAGCTGATACGGCAATATGCCACGCAGTTGTATTTTCATTTACGACAGTTATTGTTTTTAGGCAAATACGAAATAAAATTGCATACTTATATGAAATAAACTTTAAATCACGTTGACTAGTGCGCAAATAAATAATGACAGCGTTTCCTCAGCCACACAAAACAAAATTAATGTTAGACTGTCGAAAACATCGTTCGTTGTTTACAAAACAAAGAACTGGTCTTCTCGGTCGCTCGCAGTGGACTAAAAAAGTTAAGGAGAATGAACCGTAACTTAGTGCGCAATGTATTAGTACCGTCCCTCTACAAAAGCGCCCACATGGAGTACTAGCAATACAGAAGTCTTTGCCCACATGTAGTGTGGGCAATGTAAGTACCGTAGTGCCCGTCTCGTGGAATACATAGTCTTTGCCCACATGTATTGTTGGTATGAAGGTGCGGTGAGTGTATCTCTGGCGGTTGCCGCACGCTTTCTCACGAACATGGCGTACGGCGCGGTGATCCAGTGGACGCCGGAGCTCATGCCGACTGCAGCCCGCGCCTCAGGCTCTTCCTTCGTGCACATCAGCGCCTTCGGGGCCGTCATGTTCACACCATTCATCGTCTACTCGGTGAGTGGCTGTCTGCTTGCTTTCGGAGGAGGTTTGGCTGTCTTTACTTCGGTTCAGAAATCTATTTTCATCAGCCCATTAAAGTTCACAGCTGACAGTGATCTCCCTGTTGTAGGAACGATTTTTCCACAATTTTATTGCTCGGCAGACGAATTCACGCTATATACTTACTACTTCCTAACTAAGTACCTACGAATTGTTATAATAATTCTTAATTATTTGAATATGTTTGAATTTTCACTTACATTTTTTACTAAAATAACTTAAATTATGAAGAAAATACGGTAGCTTAAAGATCAATAATTAATTATTATAATTATTAACAGATTAATCTTCCGCTCACCAGATGTCACTGGTTCGGGCTGAGGTGAAGGTTTTTGTTACACAGAAATATTATCACTGAAAAGTTGGTTTTTAAGTAAATGTTTTTGGATTTTAGTGTGTAGATATTTACACAAAACAAAGCCTCAGTGGTGTGTAATTTAATTTTTGCACATTTTTACTTAAATCTATTTTAAATTCTACTTTTGGGAATGTCCGTCGTTTTTTTATTACATTTAATTACTTTACTATAATTATAGCTTATATTTCAAAAATGAACATTAATATTTATACTATAGATTATTGATTATAGAGTCGTGCGATACCCAGATTTAAACCAAAATCTTCTTAACAAGCTAGAGCACGTTCTCAATAATTGCATCCGATATACTTATTTTCAGTCTTTGTAAGTATGATCATATTTCTTACTACAGCTCTCGCCTTAAATTTCTCACAGAATTTTGCTTGTTTTCTTCTCTATCTTAAATGATCAACCCATTCCTTCTTATCTCAGGGACAAATTTCAATACCTTCCCTCAATGCAATGCACACACAACACACACACACACACGCACACGCACACGCACACGCACACACACACACACGCACACGCGCGCGCACGCACGCACGCACGCATGCACACGCACACGCACACACAATATATGAGGTTACGAAACCACTGTTACTTTGTTTTTTTTTCTTAGTACAATTTTTGTTTTACATATAAATTAAATTGTCACTTATATCGAAATAATACATTATGATCCTACGATCTACAATATATGTAGCGCTCAATTACAAATAATGCTCTTATTTATATCTCATGGGGTGGAGACCTGATGATTTGTAATACAGGCATTTTATTGCCTATTTCAAACACCAGCTCTTCACAGATTCTAGGCTATGAGTATGAACATACCTGTATTTAAATAGATATAAGTTTTTATTATGTATGGTCGGTATTTGTGAGGAGAAATAAACAAATTATTATTATTATTATTAATGCATGATAGAATTCTGCGTTTTTGGTCTAATTATAAATTAAGTATCCCACCACATTTCACAAATTACGTTGGGAAATCCTTTAACATTCAAGCTGCTCTTCTCTGACTCAACTCAACATTTTTGATTTTTTATTACATATACTGGATGATTTAGCTTTACTTTACCTTAACATAATATGAAATTGATCTATCAATAAATAATACTTTAATAATTGGGTGCTTATCATTTTAATTTCGATAGTTTTTAATTGATTTATTTATTTAGTTCAAAAATTTTGTTGTTATTCTTTTAGTACCGTAAGTTTATTTCAAATTAGTAGTATTTATTAATAGATCAATTTCATAATACTTTAACGTAAAATAAAAATAAAATGTAAAATATCAGTGCCATAGGCTTCTATTCCGTTCACCCTGTTACACCCTTTTTTCCAGACGGTAAAAAAAATCACCCAATATGTTTACGTGTGTGTATGTATATATTTTTATGTGTTTGTCTGCTTTGTTGTAATTAATAAAATAAATTAATTAATCTTTACATTATTCTAACAATTTAACTTCCCCATCATGAAACATGTCAAATATTTCACCTTATTACAAAGAGGCGCCGCGAATAGTAGTGGAAGTCCACGATGTAACAACAACCCAGTCGTCGCACTACTTTGTTGTAATACTAAACTTATTAATGACAATAGGAACGAGCATGGGAAGGGTTGCCACTCATCATAGTGTCAGTTGTTGCTTTTATTGGGGGCGCAATGGCGTTGTTGCTGCCGGAGACTGCGGGTTGCAGCATGCCACAAAACATGGAGGACTGCGAGGCTCTCGCAAAGGGTACATCTCGCCAAAAGTAAGTTGTGTTAACCAACTATTTACTTGAGTTAAGTTAGGTCGTCCAACTGTAAAATTTAAAATTATTTAAATGCAAATTCGTTAGATTACAAAGTAACTAATTAAAAATTCGTGATAAACGACATATTTTCATGAAGAAGTATATCTATAATTCTTTTTCTATTCTTTTTTTTAAACGTTACTACCTCCACACTAGAATTTTCTCCTGTATTGTGGGGGCAGTTCACACACATAAATTTCACAATAACAAACATCCAGACCCGGAACAATTACTTGTAGACCATGAAATTCACTTGTTTCGTGCGGGATTCGAGCCAGCGGTTCTTAGTGCTGTAACTCATTGCTAAGCCACTGCGCCACGGAATTATATTATAAAAGATGAGAACTATATTATGTATAACTATATACAGTTTACGATTTTAAAGGTAGTATATTGTCATGAGGATTCTTTATTCATTGGGGGAGGTCTATGTTCAGCAGTGGACTTGTGAAGGGCTGTAATGTTGTTGTTGATGATGATATTTTCATGACAAAAAATTAAGTCAGTTAAAATGTGTTTCGAATAATTATCATTTTTTCATCGTTTTATTTACATTTGAGATTACCTCTGAGATGAACCTATTTAAGTACTAATTAAGTAAATAAAATAGACTAACAGTCTTTGGCGAAAAAACTCACTATACTCCACCGAATCTAAAAGAAATTTTTTGACGTTTAACTACGTAGTTCTATTATTTATTCTGTGGTTACATTAATCATTCCGCAATAACTTTGTACAAGCACATGAGTAGACAAAGGGAATTACAAGTGACCTACGAGTATTTAAAATAACATTTACGTAAATCCAAAAAAATAATATGAAGTTATCTACGAGTATATTTCATTACAACATAGTTCTTTATCACAAATTTAAATTCGAATCTTTCGAACAAAGCAAAATGTAAAAAAAAATTCAACCAGAATCAAATTTTTTTTGCTCGACATTGTTTCAATGATATGGCGTTATGTACCTTACCGTGGTGTTTGGATAACGTTTCCTTTTTTTAATAATTATTTATTTATTAAAAAAATATTTTTAGGGAATAATATGAATCATGAATTAAAAAAGTCTATTTTTTAAATAAATTAGAAAATACCGGCTAGTACTTGTGATAGTATAAAGTATTAATAAAAAGTCAAATAATAAGTAGAGACATAATACAAAGAAAAACATTTTTACTAGAAATTAAAGATATAACTAATTGGAACAACTTTATATTTACTGCTGTAAAAATTTGTGTCAATTAGAGCTGTTTCAACGAACGTAAGGACATGTTGTGTCGAAATACCTAGATTCGTTTAATTTTGTTATTTGTATAGCATAATGTCGTAAATCTTTCTATGGGGTAATGCGAATCCCTCAGAGAAAATTAAAAAAAATATATTAATTTGACCTCTCGATATATTTACGAAAATTTGATGTGACAAAACAAATAAAACAATAGTGATGTACATTCTGTAAATAGTAAGAACAAGCACAAGTTGGTAATACCAGTTACCAGAGGCACAAAATAAATAATAGTGTACGGTCCAACCGTACATTTCTGCTGGCGTTAACATTTTACGTGAAGCAATCGCTATAGTTCGACATTTATAAAAATTAAGTTAGTTCACGTAATCACCGTAACTGCGACGGACGCGAGCTCATTAACATAACATTAACATTTAACATTTTTTAACATATTTTAATCTTATATTTTTAACTTCTTTATTAAAGTGTTTTTATATATCATTTTGATTATTATTAAATATACGTCCAATACCCGAACATTTTTGGTCCTTCGAGCGAAAAATAAACATTTTTGGGTCCTTCGACAAGTCTATTGGACTCCAGTGTGTCAAAGACAGTGACGTGACAGTGAGAACTAGCGATCATTTTAAACTCAAACATAACAGTGGTCATCTTGCTCAACATCCACAACATTTGGCTTGGCCAAGCAGCAGATTGTCTAGGCCAAGAAGCAACGTCAGCAGTAATCAGCGGTGTCAAAGTAAGATCTTTAATTTTTTTACAGTTCTGCATTTAATAGCAACATGGAAAACGTACACGCTAATCAGGTCGAGATTGTAGAGGCTATTCATAAAATTGGTGTCAATATTAAAAAAAGATGGGTCAGAGCGTAAAACAATAGATTATTTTAAAAGAAAACTTGAGGTTTTGGAATCGTACTGGCAAGATTATCAGAAAAATCACAGTCAACTAGTAAAAAGTGAGAGTCGTACACATCCCTACTTTACAAACTCCGAGTACGAAATTGCAAGGGAGCAATATAACTCGGTAAAAGAAATCATAAATTTGCAGTATCAGGATTTTCTGGCTAGCCAGAAGTATTATCCAGCCCTTGATGGTAAAACAACTCAACAAGTGGAACAGCGTGGATTAGGTGAACCGTCTTCGGGAAAATCGGCGGAGCCACAAGAGGCTCTCCGCCCACAGGTACATCAAGGAGCAACCAGTAAGTTATGACATGTTGCGAAAACAATATATTAATTTTAAGGCATTTAAAAGGTCTCTTAGTTGCATAAACATAAATGACATTACGGAAAAATGGGAATTCGAAGATTTTTTAAAAACATTAGTCGCGATGGTCGGCTATAGATTCTCTGTATTGGGAAATTGATCATGATCTCAATGGGGATGACGAAGAATATACTACTACTTTTAGTATATACGAATAGGTTTAGTGTTTATGGATTTGAAGAGAAAACTCAATTCCAAAATGTGGTCTGTCAATCCCCGAGAAAGCTGTACGCCTAGAATGGATATCACTACGTTTAACGCCAATTATAACCAATGGATACCATTCAAAGATCTTTTCACGGAAAGCGTTCACAACAACCCGTCGCTTTCAAACGCTCAAAAAATTCAATTTTTAAAGAGTAAACTCCGAGGGGATGCAGAGCGTTTAATACAGCATTTGAATGTTAGTTCAGAATATTATATAACCTGTTGGGAAATTCTAAATCATAGGTTTGACAACAAGCGACGAATTTTCGTATCTCACATTAGCCTATTGCTTGGTTTCCCTAATATTCAGCAGCAAGCGGTAAATCAAATTAAAAAATTACATGATACATCTTTAGAATTCCTAAACGCTATCAAAAACTTAGGCGTAGATATTAGCACATGGGATCCGCTGCTAGTCACACACTGTCGCAAAAATTAGACATGGAAACATATACAGGATATATAGAATCGCAAAAGAGGCCCAAAGATCTACCTGTGCTACAGGAGTTTCTGGACTACTTAGAAAGCAAATTTACAGCACTTGAGTTATGTCGGCGAAAACAGGATAATACATCAAAATTAAACGGTCAGTCTCAACATAACTTCAATTCAACATCGAGTAATAATTACAAAAAGCAATTTAATTTTAATCAAAATACGACAAACAAACCGATTGCAAAACCATATACGTTACTGTATAAAATGTCCTCTTTGTAATGATGATCATGGCATTTACAATTGCAAAACATTTTTAAATATATCGAATGGAATTAAATTGAAAACCACCAAAAAATTGAAACTTTGCATAAATTGTTTATTTAGCCATAACGGAAATCCATGTATTTCAACACAACGGTGCCGCAAATGCTTGCAGAAACATAATACTCTGTTACATGACGCGTGCACTAAGTCCATATCCGGTGCACAGGTTGCGAAAAAACCTAAACAGTACGTGACAAACACTTCGCACGTGTCACAAAATAATTTAGAAGGAGAAATTATACTATCGACGACTTTGGTTAAAGTTATGGCGTTGGATGGAACAAACTTATAGACACCCAAATTTCGCTTATCTCTGAAAATGCCGCACAAACCTTAGGCCTGAAAAAACAGCACTGCAAGGGAGTTATATATGGCGTCGGGAAAAAGAAAACATTTGTAAGGGCATGTTAAATATTACGTGTACCATGTTTAATGACTATTCTTTCAACACTAATGTTTATATAATGAATAACCTAATTAAACATTTGCCAAACCCATCGTTCGCAAAGCCTTCATGGTAATTTATGGAAAACATAAACTTGGCTGATCCTGAGTTTTATAACAGTCGTCCCGTGGATAAAGTTGGGCGTTATAACATACAACAGATAATATATTTCATTATATATTTGTAATCTTACAACACATTAGAATAATGAACCATTGACTGTTATATAGTTCATTATCGTTAGAAAACGTCATCTGTTTACGTTTGCGCTCCAGCCGTCGGCCGAGACGCAGCACCACAATGGGAGTCAATAAAATACTACATTCATTATACCACAAGGATTGCGTATAGCTCACACTAATTTAAACTCTAAGCTAACTTAATAAGAGCTTATTTTACTAACACTAAATTATAACGGTAAACAAAAATATATTATTTCTTTCATTGCTAGCTGTTGCCTGTTGTGCCTGTTATTTAATTTTTTGGCTGTTGTAATATATTAGTGTTTAGTGTTCAGTTAGCTGTCTAGCTGAGATGACAATGACACTGTTATCTGTTAAATTATATACGTAATGTTTTGATAGCAGGTCCGCATATTACGTGAAAAAGCTATTGTTGTTTTTGTTTATTTTTCGTTAAGTTTTATTCCTCAAGTAATTTTAAATATTTAGTGTAATATAGATAGGATTTAGCGTGTTGTATGTAAAAGTATATAATAATGTTGCGTCAGCGTACTGCAGCCATTTGAAACTATTTTAAGTCTAAGTCCAAAGTGTGGACGAAAAACAAGCAGTGTGCAATTAAAAAACTTTATCTTTCAAAAGTACAATTACAAATTTAAAGCTTCACCTTAAAGCAAAGACACGTAGGAGTGTATGAAGAGTTTTGCCATTCGGATTTAATATCGGATAGACTCACAAGGCTTACGTCGTCAAAAGTAAACCAAATAATGTTTTTGAATAGTAACTGAAAAAAAAATGTAAATAATTGTAGATAACTAAAACTTTGACCGCAGTGTAAATAATGTAAAAATTCAATCAAAATGTACTAACATCAATAAGCTTCTAACTACCCTAATGAGTTATTTTTCTTAAAATGTTTGAAAATATGAGTAAATAATTATAACAGATACAATAATTACACAGCTTAACATACATTCAGACAGTCCTAAACCTGTAAAAAGTAGGAAGGGAAGTTCATTAAACTTAACATACATATTTTAAATGATTCTCTTTTAAAACATGAAACACTCAAATGATGCTAATACAATTTAAAAATATTTTTTTTGTCTTCATATAATACTTATAATCGTTTAATATTTATAATATTTATAATCGTAATAATCTTTCATCATAATATCTATAATCGTTATAACAACATACAAAAAAATGCTAACACAGCCAACAACTGAACTGAACTAACCGCGTGTACAATGTAATATTTGAAACTGTTATAATATATTATAACAGTTTAAAACAACAGTTAGAAAAATATATTACAACAACAATAACATATTAGAAGAATTAGAAAAATATAACAGTTTCGCCCACCTTTACCCGTGGACTTACTCTTTGGTTCTGATATTTATTCTATGATCATGTTAGGTGGCATTTCAAAGGGAGATTCATCACAGCCTATCGCACAACAAACGCAACTAGGGTGCTTGTTGTGTGATAGTGTTAAAACATTTCAATGTAATGTTGTCACAAACGACATTGAAAACATTCAGAAATTTTGGGAAATAGAACAAATAACAGAACATTCAGAGTTATTCTTAGAAGAACAGCATTGTATACAACACTATACATCAACTACTAAACGTCTTGAAAATGGTCGTTATGAGGAAACCAGAAATCAAAACAAAATTGGGATCAACGAAATCAATGGCAATTGCACAGTTTCGGAATTTAGAAAGAAAACTTGTAAAAAATGATAATTTCGTGGAAAAATATAAAGCCTTTATTAAAGAATATGAACAATTGAATCATATGAAACAATCGGACGGTCATACAACGCCGGAGTGTTATCTACCTCACCACGGCCTAGCGCGTGCCGAGTTAATGACCACAAGCCTCCGTGTCGTTTTTAACGCATCAGCAAAAAATTCGAGTGGGTATAGTCTTAATGACTTAGAGAGGCCGCACACTTACAATTATAAGTTGGCCGACTAAATCGCAGAGCATATCAATAGGTATAGTGGAGTGATATGCTAGCCCACACATCTTGTCCAACTAAATCGTCCAACTAATTAATTGGACTCCGATCGTATCCGAATCAAGATTCCCTTCCGATTACGCACAACTAAAAAGTTGTCCAACTATCGGCCAACTGCTCGTTAGCACGGTTACCTTATGCAAGCTCGCGGACTATCCAACTTTGTTGGTTAGTCGCACGGCAAGATGCAAGACGAACCGTTGCGCGCGCGTGTGATTTCCCTACTCTCTGATTTAGACCTTCGCCTACTGGTTCCACATCAGCCCCCCGATTTTTTTAATTTTTTTTATTTATTTATTCTTAATTGTAACACCTTACAAATAAGGTAACAATGGGCGTACTAAATGATTCTCGGCATTCTCTGCCAGTCAACCTGTAGTGAGGTTATGGCAGGTGAACTCGCTTTATGATCTTTGGATTTTTTTTTATATAGGTACCACGGTATGACAATTCAATCTGTGTTACTGCCAAACACATCATTTGATATCAGTCAACCTAGTACTTCACAATTTCCAAGAGCTTCCAGGCGCATTAACTTCCGTTCATATTATCCAGCTAAACCATTCTCGTTCAGTCCGTTCCACACGACAAACAAATTTAATACAGTATCTAACAGAATCACATCAGCAGTCTATCACAGGGCCACAGGATAAAATACCATCTAATCTGCAACTTTCAAGTCCATCTCCAGAAAGTCAAACACCGCCCCCTCCACGTGATCATGATGGTATTATTTCATACTGGTCAAATTTCTCAGAGTCGGAATCAGAACTAAATGAATTAGAAAAATATAACAGATTTTTGCACTAAACTGTCTCAAATTTGATTATAGGTGTAGAAAATCAATAAAAAATAATAAATGAGTTTTATTAACCTAACAGATACTTAACGGAGAGTTAATTCAAGCCTCTCTTCAACGGTGATAGCAAGTCGGAAAGTTGTATCCCGTTTGACTATCACTGGCCCGATTAGATATTCGAGCTCATCAAAAGACGAAATTCTCGTTCTGTAGAATGAAAAAATATATCTGGGTAACATCCGAGTTTAGACTGCAAGATATGATGTTTCCCATATTCTAATCTGTCACTTTAGAATGCACCCAAAATGTTCTCTTTTATTTTCATCTTCTTTTTATTATTAAATCAAGTTTTTTGTACGTTGCTGCTATATTATGGTTGTAGCACGAATGGGTCGGCTCGACCGGGGAAGCACCCTCACAGTATACCAGTGTAAAATAGCAGCTAAATGTTGCTGTTATACGTATGGTGAGTGTAGAGATCCGGAGGCCCTTTTTACTGGAATGGAGGCATTCTGTCTTAGTCCTTACGGGTGACAACGCATCTGTATTTTGATTCGTAATCGACGATAAATGTAGATGTCTATGGGCCAGAGCAACCACTTACCATCAGGTGGATTGTGTGCTCGTTTGTAACCTTATCCTTTAAAAAAATTAGAGAGTTTTCCCGCATTATCACGCACATGCACCGCGCTGGCAACACTGACACGGACTAAATAAGTCTGCGGCTAGCAACCAATAAAAAAAGTTGGTCCATTAAATTATAAAAGTACGCAATTTAGTCGTTCGATAGTTGGGCAACTTACAATTGTATGTCTGCGGGAGCTCTTAATGTATAAAGGGCCTAATTTACAACAAGATTTACAATGTTTATTACTAAAATGGCGTCAATAATAAATATGCATTCACCGCAGACATTGAGAAAATGTATCGGCAGATCATCATGAGTGAACAAGACCAACGTTATCAAAACATTATTTGGAGAGAGTCACCAGAACACACCTTTG
This sequence comes from Parnassius apollo, assembly GCA_907164705.1. NCBI lineage: Eukaryota > Metazoa > Arthropoda > Insecta > Lepidoptera > Papilionidae > Parnassius > Parnassius apollo. Next base: position 2,821,479 of record CAJQZP010001557.1, read on the forward strand.
CAATCTTATCAACTTACAACCGTTACATATGGCACAAAGGCGGCACCATCTTTAGCAATGATGACGTTAAAACAGCTAGCAGAAGACCAACAGGCTGCCTACCCGGAGGCATCAACGGCTTTAAAAGAGGCTTTTTATATGGACGATCTCGTCCATGGAGCCCACAACATTCAGCAAGGCAGAAAGTTGGTTAACGACTTAAACAAATTATTACAATTGGGGGGGGGGGGGTTCACTTTGAAAATGGCGTAACAACAACTGCTCTGTAGCTTAGGTAAAGGTCAGACTAAAGAAGAAAAGCATTTGAAATATTTTAAAACATTTAAACGAAAGATGTATGAACATAAAAGCAGATCACTTATGCCATATGATATTGTTACAACTACAGCAGGAGTTCTCGGAACTGCAGTATTACAATGACCTGCTATTGAATCAGCATTTCGTCGAACACTCCAGACTGCGACGGGGACTTGTGAATGGAATAAGCTATAGCAAATAGTTTGTTCGGCGTATTGGACGAACGTTTCGCGGAACAGTATAGTAAGGATATTGAACTTGTTAGACAAAACCAAAATCATTTATTAAATTTATGGAAGAACCAGACGTCTGTATTGGAGCCAGAATATAATTTATTAAAGCGTACCGAAGATTTGGTAGACAAACAACATAAAACTATTAACAAACATTTGACAAATCTAGACAAACAGACCAACAACTTGCAAGCGGAAATAAAAAACATGTCAATTGCGTAAGATTTTACATTGTTACTTGTTATCCCGTCAAATTCACACACATCAAATTGAGATGAAAAAGGACTCATTTCTTCCAAAAATTGACCCATTGAATAACATCATCAAAATAAGCATAACCTCAGAACCTGTAAACGAAAATGACACCAACATATCGGATTTGAACAGCTCCTTACATAACTTAGACCGTCAAATACAAAACCTAAAACAGAATAACGTGCAGTTAACCCCATTATCGTCGCACAACATCCATCACTACGCAATCAACTATGTGTTAATCGGAGTGGCAGCAGTCGTAGCGGCGGTGTTCGTGTGGCGATGGCGATGGCGGCGACGGCGTGCGCTCATCTCCCCGGACTTGGAGCTGCAGTCGAGGAGTAGTGTCAGACTGCAGTGGAGCGTCGGTAAATTTAAGAAATCATTACGTAAGCCTAGTGTTTTCACAGTGAGTGCTGGTGCGCGAAATTGTGATGTTAACCGTCAACATATGGGCCATGTGTCGTGTGAAATTGAAAAACAAAACAAAGCGTGTTCTCCCATACCGCATAGACGTTTTAATGTTTAATTATAAAATTAATTGTTATATCATAAATTAGATACTGTCATAATTTTCATTTAACAAAATAACAATCATTCATTATGTTAAGTTACAAATTGTTTATCACGTTGTTACCTAGATAAGATCACCTAACACATCAAACTAACTTTATAATCATCTTTTTACATTTTGGCCCGGCAGCATGTGTACGGTCCAACCGTACATTTCTGCTGGCGTTAACATTTTACGTGAAGCAATCGCTATAGTTCGACAATTATAAAAATTAAGTTAGTTCACGTAATCACCGTAACCGCGGCGGACGCGAGCTCATTAATATAACATTAACATTTAACATTTTTTAATCTTATATTTTTAACTTCTTTATTAAACTGTTTTTATATAAAATTTTAATTATTATTAAACATACGTCCAATACCCGAACAAATAGTCCAGAGGCAATAAATAACTACGCTTTTACGCCAGAAATATGCAGACCTTATCTATAAAAAGGCTTTAAATTTTTATTATGCAAAAATAGTTTAGTAAGCGTTATTATAATACTAAAGAGCTGGAAAGAAGGGTTATTTGGAATACCATTTTGATTTAGGCCTGTGTAATTTTTTCTGTTGGGTTTAAGGAAATAAAACCCATATTAAAATGATGTGAAAAAAAAATCGGAGCTTTTTAAAACAACTAATCATGACTACTATTTAGGTTGAACGCAAAATGTCAGAATTCAGTATTTGACATGTGATGCAGGTATTTTGGAATAGAGGTATTCCTAATTATATTTACTAGGTATTACTTAGTTATGTTAGACATTATTACGCCATGGTTTTAGAAGAAAATGTAAGACTTATAAATGCAAATGATATCCTAAAGAGATCCTAAATAATCAAAACAATTGTGTATTCCTAGTAAAGAACGAAATTTGCATAATTAACGTAATAGTATTGGTTTGACAGTATTATATTAAGTTATATACAAGTCTATTGCTTTTACAAATGGGTCCGAATGGTAATATTTTTTGGTTATAAAATAGTTACAAAATGGTGTCGTTCTATAGCAGCGCGGTGAGCCTTTTAAAGCGTTAATCAATGCCGCCAGCAATATAATACTCACAAGTGAACAATTAGAGGCGAACAGCTAGAGGCCAGAAAGAACAGCTGTTAGCTGTACAACAGAACTCAGTTGATCTTTAGAACTGCAAGTATTACATTGATTCACGTTTATGCTGTTCAGCAGTACAAAATTTTACTTTTTTATTTTTTTTTATTTTACAACAACTAAAATACATATTATACAAAGTTCATAAGTACAGTACAACATAAACCTATATTAGATTTTTCTGCACACTGCAGTTCGCCGTCTTTCGAGCGCAAACATTTTAATTATTATTTAAAGTAAGAACGTAGTTCGCTCTTTTTTATAAAAATAACATGAGGATGAGTTGTAGTGGCTAATTAATTAAAGTAGTATACAGAGTGTTTGGAGGAAATATTATTTCATATTTTTGGAATATACAAAATGGTAATTATATTACAAATTATAAATATCTTAGTTTTTAGTTATATTATGTTAGTTGATTCAAAAAAGTATGTTTTTAATTTGTATTTAATATTTTTGGGTTTGCTATTTTCATTCAAGGTTTTAGGTAATTTATTAATTAATTTAGGAATAATAATCTTATTTTGATGATCTCCATACATATTATTATAGCTATAATTAATTTAGGGTTATATATACTTCTAAGCTGATGTTTGTACGTAGGTATGACTTGTAATTTTGTATTAAAGAACTGTTCTAAAAGTAAAGTAAGTTTTAATTTTTCTTTGATTGGCAGGATACCACAGAATCTAAATAATTTATTGTAATTGTCCTTATATTGTTGTTTGATTTTAGGGGGGACAATTGTTTTGATGATTCTAAGTTGTAATTCATGGATTCTATAAAGATGCGATTTCCAGGTTCTACCATAGCAATTAATCCGTATTGTATTATTAACGTCTTGTGAGTGGGACCGTGCTAATATATGGTCAATACACAATTTACTAATTATGTTATTTCTTAATTCAATTCTAGTATATTTCGAGATCCCACTCACAAGTTCGTACGTCGAGAACATTTTTGTGTATTTATGTTTTATAGGTGTTTCCACAGCGACTTTGATGTTTAAATCGCCTATTATAAAAAAGTCTTCGAGTTTATTGATGTTGTCGCATAATTGCTGCAATTCGTGTATCTATTTATACACGTGTTTGCTTAAGTTAGGCGAACGGTACATAGCGAGTAGATTGCTAGTGTAATTCGTGGGTGTGATAATTTTTGTTAGTATTCCCTCAAAATATAAAGTTTTTGTTATCGTAGTCGACACTTTATGTTTTTTATGTATGTAAATAATAACTCTGGCTCCCTTTCTGTCTTTTCTTAGGTTTACATGCGTGTTGTAGTTTTTTAGTCGGAAAAGATGGATTAAATGTTCTGGGATATTCACTTCTGATAGAATAATTAAATCAATACTAATTGGACAAGTGACTATAATGTGTTCTACACTAGAAAATTTGAAATTAGTGACCTTATGTTAAAATGGATACACGTTAAATTAGTTTTATGGGGAATTTTATGAATAAAGTCAGTTTAATTCAGTCACATTATTCGGTAAATTCATTGTTATTATTCTGAATATGTGGGAATGTATGTAAGCTTAAAAAATTTTGAAATAAGAGAATATGCGTTGATATATAAATATACAATCGATACTATACGCGAATTACCTACTTAGGCACTAAGTAGTCTGGTGATATCTTCTTCGCGACGGATTATAATGATGTCACCTTGTTCTTCTTTTCGTGCTCGGATGATACCTCGCTTACACCATAGCACCATATTTGTAGGTTGGTTTTAGCTTATGTTTCGCTTCCCATAGTAATTTCCCGTTATAATAAGATAAAGCTTCACGTATGTAAATAATCTGTTTCCCCGTCGCCTCCGCCAATTTATCCACTATATCATGAGCAAATAAAATTGGATTTTTCGCTGCAGTAATCCATTTTGTTGATGTTGTTTCATTTTTAAATGTAATTTCAATATTTCCTGGCTTTTATTTTTTTCCTGGTTAGTGTTGCCCAAAATCGGTCTTGGTCTTGCAGTCTTGGTCTTGTTCTTGCATTTTTACAAGACCAAGACCAAGAACAAGACCGCCTAATTTTAGCAAGACCAAGACCAAGACTGACCGTGCAATATTTGAGCAAGAACAAGACTAAGCCTGCGAGACTCTTGCGTCTTGCAGTTAGGAATGAGTGTCGTTTCAGGGAGTATAGGAGTTCGGGTATACGCTTAGGGACTCTATGAGACGCAAAAAATATATAAAAAAATTGGAAAATTGGACTTATGCGCATTACGAACAATACCATATCACCCCCTTAGGGTTAGGATTTCTTAAAACAGCTTATTCAGGATTTTATTATAGAAAACTTATAACTTTAATGCCAATTTTCGTGTACTCTAACTTCAAAAACGTAGGACTTTCATACAAACTTCCAACTCCCATTTCACTCCCTTAGGCATAGATTTTCTCAAAACCGTTTCTTAACTGATCTCTATGCCATAAAAGGAACCTACCTTCAAGTTTTATAGTTCCTGAGAAATCGTTATAGTCAGTCAGTGAGTGGTAGTTATATATATATATATATATATATATATATATATATATATATATGTATATATATAATATATAGATTATATAATATATATATCGGCGAGACACATGATTTACTGTTTTATTTCAGTCTGAAAATAGCAGTGACAACATCACGACAGCTACAGTTGATTGGATGGTTAAAAAATATCTTCCCCTCTTCGATGACGAAGCTACACAAGTATATCGATCAATTTGCCCAAATATGGTGTTTTCTAAAAGGTCCACACTTAGAAGGAAAGTCAAAGAACGGTTTGAAGAGCTTCAATTGAATCTTAAGAAACGACTACAACAATTTTCATCTAAAATGTCATTTACCATTGATGGATGGACGTCAATTGCTGGTAGGAGTTACTACGGGGTCACTATTCATTATATAGACAACGAATGGAAGTATCGATCTGTAGACCTTGATTTTATACAATCACGCGGTCGACATACTGGGGAAGATATTGCAACGATTTTCCCACGAATTTTTATTGGAATATGACATAATTGATAAAATACAGGGTATCACAGTCGACAACGCAACTGCAAGTACCAAATTTATGTATGAATTGGACAAACAGCTGCCACACTTTGATTCAGATAATCAACATTTTCGGTGCTTTGCTCACATTTTGAACCTTGGTGTACAAGATTTATTAAAGACCTTAGCATTGCACAGTGAAACTGACAACAAGGGACAAGAACAGCAGTATGAAGATAATGAAGACGAAACTGAGGAAGATGAAGAATATGCGCCAAATATTGCTGGTACTCACGTACAGCTATAACAAAATTACGCAGTATTTCCAGTAAAATAAAAAGAAGTGAGATATTGAAGAGGAAGTTTTAGTCTGCTTGTGAAGCAGCTGGCGTGCCATCAAATCTGAACCCCATACTCGACTGTCCCACGAGATGGAATTCCACACATGATATGATTGGATTTGGTTTAAAAGTGAGAACTGGCATTAACATATTGTGCACTTCTGTCACCGAATTCGAATTCGGATTTTCAAATCACAGTGAATGGCAAATACTCGAAAAAATACATAAGTTTCTAATAAACTTTAAACTTCTATCAACGAAACTTGGTGGAGAAAAATATGTTACATTACCGCTAGTCATTGTATGATTCAATCTCTTGCTCGATAAAATTGAATCCATGGTAAAACAATTAGATGAGAAACCTAATCGATCCGAAGTGGATGAAAGGCTCATTCTGGGTTTTCAAGCAGCTCGAGACAAAATGCTTAAACATTATAAAAAGAGCAACTGGATTTATTGTACCTCTTTAATTTTAGACCCAAGGCATAAGACTCAGACTTTTGACATGACATTATGGGGGAAGCAAATTAAAACAGAAAGCCTGCGCAAATTTAATGAACTTTATAAAGAATATAAAAGTCTACACTCAGTGTACTCAATACATCTCTAGAATCACCAAGAAATGAAAAGAAAGTGTGTGAATATGATGAAGATGAAGACGTAATAGACTTTGAGAAATTGTATGCATGTCCCTCGACGTCATCTGGATCTGGATCTTTTCATCAAGGCTTAGTTATAGACGAGTTGGAGGAGTATCTAAGTAAACCCAGAGCCGCCAGTTCGGAAGACATTTTAGAGTGGTGGAGGACGCATGAGACAGAATATCCAACTTTACCGAAGATGGACCGTGATTTTCTTTCAATACCTGCAACTTCAGTACCTGCTAAGAGATTATTTTCTAAAGCATCATTAGTAATTAGAAAAGGTAGAAATAGGTTAAGTGATGAGTCAGCCAGATGGTTACTTTGTATTAATTCTTGGTCAAAAGAATTAATATAAAGTAACAGTAATGTCAAAGCTGTTGTGTACTGTTATGTAATTTAATTTGTATTGTATTTTATTTTTTTATTTAAATAAATGGTAAATTGTATAACTCTTTTATTCCATTTCACATAAGGGTCTATCAATCTCTTTCTAGACAGATAATGTTCTTTATAATACAGTCAAGTTAATGTCATTAATTTGTTTTTTATATGTTTTGACTAAGTTTTAGCACATGTAAGCTTATTAAATGTAAACGTTTATTAAGAAACAGACTAACTCCCGTGGCCGTGAGACTTGGTAGACAGCTCAGTTGGTTAGAGCATCGGCACGGATCGCTTAGGTCGTGGGTTCAAACCCCACCCGGTATTAGTTGATTTTTCGAATTTCTCATTAAATGTTTAGACATTTATTAATTTGGTTGGTCTTTCTATGGCAATGTTAATTCAAGGTCAAAATGTGCCTACTCTGTTAAGTTGTTCTAAGATCTAAAGTAACGTTTAATAAATAACAATAGGCTAATAGGTAATTGCGAGACTTGCGAGACTCTTGCTGCAAGACCAAGACCAAAAACAAGACCAGGTGTATTGGCGCAAGACCAAGACCAAGACTGGCTAAGTCTCGTCTTCTTCTTGCATTTGGGCAACACTATTCCTGGTACAGTACAGGTAGTGTCAATATCATCAACAGAGATTGATAATTTATCTACAATTTTTTGACAATGTCTTTAACTATTTCCGTGTTATTATGAGGGATATTTAATATTTCAATTTGTTTGTTTAGATGTGACTGTTCAATATCCTTTAAACGTAGCTCTAGTGCACCATCGCGCGTTTCTAAGTAATTATTTTTGTTGGAGAGTTCTATATTTTTCTTCTGTAGTTATTTCATTGTTAATTTTAAGACATCTACAGATACTGTCATTTCGTCCGTTTTATCGCTTTGATGTTACAAAGATTTGACTATGTCTAGCAGTTCTCTTTGAAGAGCATTTTCCATCTCTTTTGATATATCTTTCAATAACCGCTTGATATCCTTGATATTGTTTCCTGTATCTTGACCATTATCTTCCTCTTCCTCTTCATCTCCATCACCGGGAACGTAGATAGAGCTACGTCTCGGGGAATGTTCAAGACAATTTTGGCATGTCCATCCTAGATTCTCAGCGGCCTTTTTTTGTTAGTAAGACCACAGCAATTCCTATTTAAGTGCACTATTTTTCGCACTTACTTTACATTATAGAACTAACTTAACGTGCTTTTAGGTCAATTGAAGGACGACGACTTACCACTTTTATCTTACTACTTAAAAATGCTATTGTGAACCTTAAGGCACTAAAACAGCTGAAAGTTGTATTGCGAATTTACGTGGAATTACAATGGTTCATATTATTATTAAACAGTATCATTTATTTACTACTTTTGAATGCTAATGTAGATCTAAATGCAATAAAAACAGCTACGTTGTGGTTTGCTGCACTAAAACTAAAGGTTTTACAAAAGCATTTTGGTATGTCAATGTGCAACCGTTATACAGTGTATAGAATCGTAATGGTTTTGAAATGACAATATTATAACGCGTCAAGAATGAAATTAGCGTCAAGCGTGAAAGTATATAAGAGTTTATACAGACCTTAAGTTCTACGTAAGTTTATTATTTATTTGTTAAAACGCTTATGATAAATGCTTACTGTGTTACATGGGTATAGACTACTATGAAAGAGACATTCATTTTGAATGCGTTATAGAAAATCAAGTAATAACTAATGTAAACAACGATGATGACGATGACAGCTCAACTAGTTGTAATAGTAGTGATTAAATACATTTTAGTCTAGCGCAGTTTTTAATTTACATTATACTATATCTCTAGAAATTAGCAGCAAGCAATTAATATGAAGAAACTGATTAATTTTGTGTGTTTGAGTTATCTGTTTCTAATTTATTTCGGTAATAATCTAGATAAAACTGTAAATGATTACCAACTCTAAAGAATAGACATTGATTTCGCTTAAGGACCGAATATTGTAGGTACCGATTTTTCAGTTGGAATGTTTAGTCCAATAAATATAACTGCCGTCATAAAGTATTTCTTAGATATGGTGGAAGTATAGGTACGTACCCGATTGTATGTCGCTACTGCAGGTCATGAACTTTATACAACCAACTTCAAACAGCGAAGGCTACGACTGCGTTGTCATCTCCGAGAACTAAGATCCGGCTTGCGTCCCAGTCTGTAATTATTCCGTATCTCAATCTGTCTATGATCCTCACACCGAAAAACAGCAGATAGACAAAAATAAGTACCTACCACCCGTACCTACCCAGATATATTCCTACCATCTAGTAGATTTAATACTTTGTATACTTCGGAACATTCGAGATAAGCGAAATACTTATGCCGCAATCTATCGGAGTCCGTATATCAATTTTCAGGAAACAAGACAATCCCGAGACTGCAGCCGAAGCTGTGGAGAGCAGGTGACATCTGTTGCCAGCCGCTGTAGACATAAACATTTATTATTATGCAATAAACTTGAGGAACAACATCATTTTACGACTTTTATTTCTAAATATACTTACTTCATATTATATACCCAGCACAGCAGACTTGCATTTTTTTTAATAGAAAGTGGTGACAAACGAGCACACAGCCTACGGGATGGTAAGTGGATGCTGTGGCCCATAGACATTTATCGTCGATTAAGAATTAAAATGCGGATTCGTTGTCACCACTGAAGACTACAAAGGAATGCCTCGTTTCCAAAAGGGTATCCGGTTCTCTACACTCACCATAAGAAATACAGCATCATTGAGCTGCTAGTTTACGCTGGTATTATGTGAAAGCGTGGTCCTTGCCCTGTCAAGCCGACCCATTCGTTGCTACAAGTATAACATAGTTGCGGTGTGATTCTACCACGTAAGAAAATGATATTAATTTTTATATATATGTAATTCGTCTGTAAGTGTGTTTGTCATTGAACTCCTTCTAAATGGCGGGACAGGTTTTCATGAATTTTTTTGTGTGTGTTTAAGTGGGTGGTTTAGATACACAATTGGAGCCAGTCAATAAGGCTGTTGTCGAGATGCAATCACCCAGGTGAAGCCGGGGCGGATTACTTATAAATAAATTATATTTATCAGATAAAAGCTTCAGTAGTTGGAGCTCTACTCGTAACACTTCGGTACACCGACAATACACGTATAAGCCATTATATGGATTCTTTTTTAATTTTGAAATCTGTTGTACATTTTATGCAAAGTTTAATTATTGGTACCTAAAAATGTAAAAAAATAACAGGCTAATAATATAAATTTAGTTACCTATATTGTAGTGCAACAAATACGTAGCATCAAGGCGAGCTCTCCTAGGTTATGGACTTACGTGTATTAATATTTTGGCTTCATTCCAGCACGTCTGCGATAAAATAATACTAATTTTAGTTGATACTTGCATTTAGTGTCGTTTAACAGATAATAAATACATCAATGAACTTTTTTCTACAAAATCTCAAGAGTAGGGTGATAAGTGATATCTTCTTCTAATGTTTTTTGAACGCAATAAGCAGAGTTACATCAGTTTCTCATTACAATTTTCATCGAAGGTCTACAGAGGCGATGTAAAATATTGTGAGGACAAGGGTATATCTGTCAATTATTACGTAACTTACGTATGAAGTCAGTAAGTTTTTTTATTAATTTGTTCTTTTATAGAAGAGGGGGCAAAAGAGGATGCAGCTCACATGATAGTAAAAGTCGACCGTTGCCCATGAACAACTACAACACGAGGGGAATTACAAGTGCGTTGCAGTCCTTTGTAAAAGGAGTAAGCCGGAAAATCGTAAACGATAATGCGAGGAAGAAAAAAGTAAAGAGAAAGAAGAAGGAAGAAAACTCCCTTTTTTGGTTATTGGTTGGAGGAAGGAAGAAAAGTTCCGTCCCTTATCGTCGCTGACTTTTACGACATCAGCGAGTCGAAATGCGGTGATGGTGGTTGATTATTTTAAGCCGCATTGGCACTGTTAGAGCTCGCTGTAAACAATACAGTACGTGAGCAACCCGGGTTCGATCCCCACCGTCACCAATGAAAATGTTAATTGCAATTTTAAATGCTGATTTACCACGTGCTCGGCGGTGAAGGTAAACATCGTGAATCGGAATCCTGCATGTCTGAGAATAGGAAAAAAATATTTCGAAGACGTGAAGTTCGCCAACACGCATTGGGGTAGCGTGGCGAACACTTCCTTGCCCTATAACCCTCTCAGAAATGAGATAAGGCCTGTGGCCAGCAGTAAGACGTACATAGGCCATAACTTAAACTTTATGGCACCGTGCCACAGTTAAATACCTACTTCAAATTTGATTCCATTTTGAAAAAATATTCCATAATTTATGTGGATTAACTCATTTTTCTGGTTTCAGATTGTGAATGTAAATGATTTTACTTAACAGATAACTGATTCTGTTTGGATTAAAATACAATAACAATTAAATAATAATTTCGTTTTTGTAATTGATATCTCAAAGCAACTGGCTTTTAATAAAAAGCATTTTGCTAATAATGTACAATGTGTAGGATTATAACTTGAAGGAAAATTGAGGAAAACTGTGACACACCGCTAAGACAAATCGAACTTTTTTAAATATTTTTTTTATAATTTTAATCAACTTAAGTATGCATTTGTAATAAATAGTTAATTCATTGAAATACACACGGGGTAGAGCCTCGTTCCAACCATGTTATGTTTGTAGCATGAATGGGTCAGCTCGGCCGGGGAAGGATCACAATCTCACAGAACACCAATATACAATTTGTAGGAACCGACTTTTTTGCTAGAAACGAAGCATTCCATCTCGAGTTATTTGATTCTAAATCGAGGAGGAGGTGCACTGTGTGCTCAATTGCCATCGTTTTTCTATAAAAATGTTGCATAATAAAAATGATATTGTAAAGTATGTAGTGCTTCTAGATTTCAAGACAGTTTTTCTTTTATTTTACCTCAATGTACTAGTTGTGCTTCACCTACGTTTATAAAAAAAATTTATAAACTTATAATATATTCAATACTATAAATTCATAATGAAACATATGGAAATATAGAAAACAATACTAAAAATATTATTAAAGGTCCTGGAGTAATAGTATCTTAAGTGCAGTCTATCTTTATCTTTTTAGTTTTGAAGTAGGTTCGTATTTTTGTATTATTTTTTAAGAGCGCACTAAGCTAAATAAATTTTTGTTTCTTGTTTCTCATAAAGGCAGTAGAGAAAGCGGTTTTCGCAAAGCGAAGATTAGCCAATAACCTTCTGTGCATCGTAGTTATTGGTCAACGAATGTTCGTTTTGCCGCAGTGCGTCGTAAGCTCTATTAATATATTCCTCGAGTTTTTGTTTATCGTATAAAAAATACGACTGCCTCACACCTGAATAACAATTGTATATTGTGGTAGATATATTATATTTGTTTTACATATGAATATTTTTAAAAAGTTAATAATTCTTTATATATTTATGACTATCGATATATATATATATATAAATATATAAAACAGTCACGTCTGTCACCCAGAGGGGTAGGCAGAGACGACAGATTTAGCACGATCCTGACACACCTCTCTCGCCTCTTCCACATCCATATAACCTATGCATACATGCTCGTCGGTTAAGGGTACTTTTAATTTGGTCTGTTTTAATATAACGTCAATTTGGTCGACAAACTTTCGCATAGGACGTGCCTTTCCGACTCTTCCATTCACTTCTGCAATATATATTTGCTTTGTCAGTCTTTCCTCATTCATTCTTTTTACATGACCAAACTACCGAAGCATTCCTTTCTTAATTCTGATCACCGCATCATCCTGCAGACCACATTCTTTTTTTATTACACAGTTTCTCACCCTGTAACTCAGATTCAGCCCTAACATACTCCTTAGCGACCGCATTTATACTGCATTTATTCTACTCTCGTGCTTCTTCTGGCACACCCAACTTTTACTACCATACGTTAAAGTAGGGACTAATACAGCATTGTGAATTGCCATACGTGCCTTTGTATTGTATAATTTGTATGATATTTTTATACAAAAAAACTCGGTTTGACATTCGTAATTTTTTATTTTTAGTCGTTATTAGGCTGCATGTCTCCTGATTTCTTTGCCTCAATCGCCTCTTACGACACTCACGGGATAATATGGGGTAGTGGATATTTTTACATCGCTGCCAAGGAGTTTTCAATTAAAAAGATTTTAATGTGACAGGAACAGTGGAAATATTCCATTCCCGATACTTTTAGTGCAACCTAGGCACCTATGGACGACACACACGGTCAGTTCAACTGATCAGTTCAAACTAGTACTGTTGATATTTTTTAAAATAAACTGATATATAAAACTCCGATATTGATATATTTATAATAATAGATATATCGAAAATCCGATATTAAAAAAATATCAACAGTCCTAGTTTGAACGGATCAGTTGGAATGATCAATAGAACTGACCGTGTGTGTCGTCCATTATGGTTTTTAAGCCTACCGCTTCGGCTGAAGGTTGTGATGATAGGCGCTTAATCCGCTTTGGTGAGAAATCGACCTTCGGTCGACCATAGAATACTATAATACACAATAGAATGGCTGTTAACCTTATTTTGTACGAGGTTCGGTGCCGCCGGGAGCAGACATACAAGCAATTACGTCGTATTATCACTACTATAAACCCGATTCGCTGTATTGACAGACTGAGCGAATTTACACATTTTAGACTTTTGATTAATGTTTTTGACACATCAATATTTCTTTATTTTTGTTTCTAATATTCAGAAAATATAAATAGTTTCGACTTACTGGTTGTAGGATATGTCTCCTTTATTTAAATTCCATGTCCCGATGTTCTTTCGACACGTAATTATTGCACAATTTGCCATTTTTTAAATAATTTGCATGCAGCGACGCTTGACACGAAAATTGGAAACGATTCATTGTGTTGACATTTATAAGTGTGAATTGACGTGTTAGTGGCTACACGGGCTCCGGCCACTCCACCGTTCTATTAAGTATGTATTATAGTATTCTATTGGTCGGATACTGCTAAATAATAACCGTACAAAGTCTAGTTTGACGCATTTTTTTAAAACTTTAAGGATGTTACTAGTGCAGTTTTGCACACTAAGAAAGGGGTAAAAAGGTAGTGATTGTAAATAATTTATCCATTTTTCTCCAGATTACTAGGCGTCATTTATTCTTGCACACTACTGTGTGCCGTGTAGTGGCGGTGTAAGAATATCCACGACCCCATATCGTCCCGAGGGTGTCGTAAGAGGCGACAGAGGGACATTGAAACAGGCACAGATCACTAGGCCTACCAGAGGCTACGCAGTAGGCTGGGTGGTCTGTGGAAACAGGTGACGGGCAGCATCTTCCCAGGACAACTCAAAATAATAAAAAAACTGCGGTTGACAAAACGCTCGCCACGCGTGTCAACTAATGCAGACTCCCCCCTGTGAATATATAATCTATGGAGTATATATATAATATAATTTATTATTAAGTATATATTATAATCTATGAAGGAAGCCTATGTTCAGCAGTCGAATTTTATAGGCTGTGATGGATGTACGAACGCCTGGGTATTTTATAGTACAATTTAAGTAAGTACGTAATTATATCGCTGGGCTCATGTGTGCATTACTGAATTCCAATCTAAAACGTAAGAGTAAGTGCTTGAAGGTAAGAGAGGAGAGAGACAGTATATTATATTCGTGATTACGAGGAATTTTATCATCTTGATTCCTTGTTGCCAATTGTATTTATAGTGCATACCTGTTTAATTTAAATTGTTGGTGTTCTTGAGCTTGTGGCTACTTCACTGAGGATGGATCGCGAGCATATTTGTTAATCGAATATAATAAAGAGCTATTTAGGTAGGAAACTAAATTTGCTACCTTTTACTCTCGAAATAAGTACCCTAGTATATTAGTGCCTACTTTTTACCTGTTAGTATTGTAAATGTAAAGGCCGTAATGTGACTTTTCTGAAGTAACACTGCACTGCTTTTGCTTTTTATTAATATAAACAAAGATAGTAAATTAATCTATACTTTCTTTATTCACACATAAAGTAAAAATTAGTATGCACATAATATACCTGTACATTGTAAAACTAGCACATGTTATGACCATATGGCAAATGATATGGCAGTATACAATCGTGCCGGCGTCGATCGGTCGCGTCAACTGAGTGACTTCGATTTATTTTTCGAACGCTTTTTTAAATAAAAGTTGTGTGAACTGTGAAGCTAAGATTGTATAATTTGGTAACGTAAGAGGTCAACGCGCGGACTAACAAAAATTGTGACGAATAATCTAAAATTATCAACACCAGTGTTAAAATGGTAAGTTGGCAACTGCTCCTGTTTTTGTTTGTTCATATAACTAAATAATATTTTGGTATTTGTCAACAACGATCAACAATTGTATGACGTTTTACATATTTTAATCGTAAGTCAACCTGAGAATATACAAGTACGATATTGATAAGAAAACAAAATTACTTATATAGGTATATTTTTCAGATATTACTGCAAAATTTATAAATTTTAATACCTACAGCATATTATATCATAGTCAGAACCCATACCTATATCATAGTCAAGCAATATTTTTTCTCAAGTAAACCTTTATTGTGGCCGCAAAATATAGTAAAAAGTATATATTTATTTATTATACAAATATTTTCATTTTTATCTCTATCCAATAATAGCATAGCCTTGCAGTTTCCATTATCGTGGCTTCTTACAGGAATCTTATTTTTATGTCAAACGAAATACATCTTTTTAAAATACAAATGAATTAAATGTAATCAATTCAAGATAATAGGATTCCCACTATCAAAAGACACGTTGTTAAACCTACGCCTATCATAAACTCATACATATTTTGCCTTGTTTATTCAATTAAAAATTGCGGGAAAGATTTCTAATATTTAAGTGGAGGTACAAACTTAGTTTCTTCGATCCGTGATAGCAAAGCGTTATCTATAAATTTCACAGTTTGCGAGTAACCCGGGTTCAATCCCCGCGGGCTCCAATGAAATTGTTAATTACAATTTTAAGTGCAGATTTACCACGTGCTCGGTGGTAAAGCAAAAACATCGTGAGTAAACCTGCATATTGGTAAAAATAATTAGAAAACTTGTGAAGTTCGCCAAAACACATCGGGACAGTGCAGCGGTACCTATATAATATATTCTTTACGAAAGCATCTCATTTGATATAATTTTACTAATATTAGTAAAAAGTAAAAATCATTCATGTAACCATTCAAAAGAAGTGACTAGTGAGTTGTACATCTTCCATAATATATTAATATGTGAAAAGAAAACTTGCTGCCCCTTTTTAAGCATAATATTGCGGCCGCGGAGGTGTGTGAAATGTTGCCATACAAAAAGTTTATATTATGGAGGAGTGCAGAAAGCTAAAATGTATTTAAAATACGTGTTACAAATTATAGATAGCACAATATAACATAGTATAGAAGTTATGAGCCACGCTGCATCTATGTTACGGTCGTAGCGCCAATCGCTTCGCTCGACCGGGGAAGGACCACGTCCTCACGGACTGGTTTAAAATAGCAGCTTCATACTGCTATATTTTATATGGTGAGTGTAATCTGGAGAGGGATACGCTGTAGTATAATAAAAGTCTATGGTTACAAATACATCAAATTTAATAATGAAACATTTATTGTTTACGTTCCTTACGTAAATGTCAATTGTGAAACACATATTAATCCTAATCACAGCTAAGAGTCAAATATATAATAATAATATATAATAATAAATATTTATTATATATAATAATCTATTGCTTGGACTAAACGTTCTGAACGTACTCGTATCTATGTAATTACTAATTACTCTAAATACTCTGTCAGAATTATAATGTTAAGCGCCCATTACATTATCCAATTTGCAGCGCGCTAAATTTAGTGCTGCAACGCGAGATAAAAAGAGCTCACTCATTACACTAGACTAACTAGCGAAGCTAGTTAGTTTAATTTCCTTTCATTTCGGTAGTGATCGTCGTCCAAACCGCATCTTTCAAAAAGCGCTAAATTATGGAGTGTAGAAGTAAGGAGTACCAACTCCCATAGTAGAATACTTAGTTGAAAAAGTGGTCATCTGTAAGCAGTAAATAACAGCTCAAAAACCCTGCACAACAGCGCTGGAGTAACTACTGGGACGAAATGAACTTAGCAGTTGTCGCCGGTTTAAGTGTGCTGCTAAACTGATGAGTAGCTCTAAAATCTAAAATAATTTTATTTAGTAAATATAACCTCGAAAAAGTCGTCTATCCCACTAATATTTTTCGGTGCGTTCTTTAAAATTTACCCCGTAGCTATAATGGCGCCACCCTTATTTAAAGGTTTTTATGGACACTTTTTAATACACAGTCTCTCTACTTTCACTTTTTTTACACTCCTTACTTCTACACTCCCTACGCTAAACGAATATGGTACTATCAAAGCACCAGAAAGTTGGCATTGCTTTTGCCATGGTGTCAAGTTTAATGACAATTAATTTTTTTAACGCATAAAAATTTTGGTGAAAGAATATTTATTGCTGAGACAAAAACTGTCAAATATTACGTTAGTACTCTTATTAGTTTGTGGTCAAATATGAACAATGTGAATCCTTTGTAAACTTCATCATTTCTTATATCTATGTTTTTATGCCAAAGAAATGGCATGTTTTGTATAATTCATTATTTCCCATTTAAGAGCAATTCCTTTTCCTTAGTCGATGGCGTCACGTCACTTTGATGTTATATCTGAAATACGTCCTGGTCGAGCGCACGCCGACTGACTGACTGACCTAGTATAGCTAGTGTTTAGCACGCTAGAACGCTTTACACCATGCTATTTAGTGCGCTAGCTAGTATACGATATGAGCTAGCGCGACAGAGTTCATGCGATCGCGCTAGATTGGATCACTAGCTGTCTAACTGCCTTTACACAATACAAATTTAGCACGCTAGTTCACCTAGCGCTCTGCAAATTGGATAATGTAATGGGGCTTTATAATGTTTGTTTTTGGTTTTTCAATAGTCAGTGGGTAGAATATATACAGTAATCTATGGTCTGCGGAGTGTATGTCAAGGCAAAAAAGCCTGATTATAGCATTTTTGTAGACAATAGACGAGATATCTTTGTTTTATTCAACGTGCAGTTCAAAAACAATGTTTACTGAAAAAAGAACATTTTGTCGTATTTGCTCAACTTCAGGGCATTCCTCTTACTGCCTCAGCCAGCATCGGAATCCTTGGCGTCGACATTTCGAGAGAAGTACAGTTCCACAATTACCTGGAAGGGAAGGCTAAATTGACATCAGTTTGGTGTGCTCAGTAGATTGAGACGGTATTTCATGCTGGCTCACAGCTGGTAGCTTTACATAAAGCGCAGCTACTACTTCATTTGGAATACTGCTCTCATCTCTGGGCTGACCAAGTTTTTTCCAATCTGCTTAATCCACTGGCCTTGCGAAGAGAAGTTGCACTTGTGTGCGGCTTCTAACGCATATACCACGGGGAGTGCTCTGAGGAATTGTTTGAATTAATTCCAACTTGAATTTTACTATCGTATAAAAGTTAAATTTACAGCGTATATACCTCCCACTCCTGGGCACGTGCCTCCGCTCATTTCTGAGAGGGTGTTAGGGCAAGGAAGTGTCCGCCGCGCTGCCCCTATGCGTGTTGGCGAACTTCACATGTCTTTGAAATATTTTTTTTCCTTATTTCCCAGACATACAGGTTTCCTCACGATGATTTCCTTAAATGCCGAGCACGTGGTAAATCAGCACTTAAAATTGCAATTAACAATTTCATTAGTGCCAGCAGGGATCGAATCCGGTTTGCTCGCGCACTGTGAAATTTACTGCGAGTGCTAACCATCTGAGCTACCACGGTTCCTACTATCTTATACTGCAACAGAACTCAAAATCCATCCTCATCATCTCAATGGCTGAATTTTCTGCATGACCATACTGTGGAATATAAAGTCGCCAGCGGTTTTACCGTATCAATACGACTGAGAAACCTTCAAAGTCAGAGCCTACTTCTTTTTAAAAGACCACACACTTGCAATCCCTCTGGTGTTGCAGATGTTCATTGGCGACGGATATCACTTACCATCAGATGAGCTATATGAACTCTTGCCTTCTCTTCCATAAAAAAGGTGAAATCGTAGATCATACTCAGAGTTGAAAGTAAAACACAACGTACTTACTATACACACTAAAAATGAATTACAGTCGAATTTCAACCACTGCACGATCACTGGTTTTTATTAATTGCGTAAAAATTACAGGATCTAAGTTAAAGATTGATTAAAAAAAAAAGAGAAAATAACATAATATGCATAAATGGCAGGCACAAGTATGGTTTACTGTTAACGTTATAGCCAATTAAAGTCCACGGCTGAACGTAGGCCTCCCCCATAGATTGCCTCATAGGGGGATATTTGGCATAGTTGGCACGTTTGGCAAGCGGGTTGGCAACCGCAGCTTTTTATTGTTTAGTCGTTATTAGGAAGACGCTGCTGCCATTCTGCTGCCTGTTTCCCTCTGTCGCCTCCTACGATATCCACGGGATGATATGGGGCAGTGGGTATTGTAACACCGCCACTGCACGGTAACTAGGTATGATTTACTTTGGCCAAATAAGACCTTGTAAAGTATCTACGTTTAATATTGGAGTGTACTATTTTCTAATTTGCTCTCGCATCAGGCCGATAGCGATTGTAGTGGTTCTAGAGATATCGTGGAATACCCTCTTAATATATATATATATATATATATATATATATATATATATATATAATATATTCCGGCCACGGCGGCCTGCCTCAACGGAGGCTAGCCATCGGCCCAGGACGGGATTATAGTGCCCAAGTGTATGCGTAAGCACAGGTGCACTCTCTATTCCCTCGCTCTCATAATCCTATGGGAAGTTAAACAGATACGACCGGAGAGAGATTAGACGCAGGACCAACGGCTTTACGTGCTTTCCGAGGCACGGGGGGTGAGACACCGCCAACTTGCTGACTCCGGGCAGCTACTGAGAATTTCTTGACGGAAAAACTCAATATTTGAATTTGTTGACCCGACCCGGGATTCAAACCCAGGACCTCATGATCAGCAGTCGCACTACTACAACCATTAGATCAACGAGGCAGATCGCTAGAATAACTCCCCCGATCTTATATAATAAAATATATATATAATATATATCATAAGGTTTTTATATAAGTGCTTATCGGTCCTATACGAAACGTGGTTCATCATAGGTTAATGATGAGTTTTGGTCACAAAATAATTTAGGTACATGATTTCTCTTTGGTAGACCCTTAGTTAAGGTGCCATATTCAGGTCAAAATCCATACTGCTTTTGCTGTCAAATTACATTTTTATTTGTATATTTTTCCACGAGACCTCTTCTTTGAAACAGACTATAGTTCATACGTGAGATTAATTATAAGATGTCTAAATATTGCAATTATTTCGCCAGAGTCTTCTCTAACACAATATGCTGCATTTTACATTCAATGAAAATATAAACAATCTAGATATGATTATTTCTTTGATTAAGACCGTTGGATCTGAATCACAAATTGTTTGGAAGTTAACGCAAGTGTGTACGGAAGACCTTACTCGTTTTTATTATCCGATGTAATATGTATTCTATAATATCAGAAGCTGTGTTACAGGTATAACCATAATGTATCAAGTATTCCAAAAACAACAATTTGGTTTTTGCCCGAATAAATTTTGTCTTCGGTTGAGATTTGAACACAGTGCCGAGGTGCAGTTGCAGAGGTCGTGAATTGGTAGATAAAGGCGATATAGATATTTAGTCCTTCCCGGACTCTTAATTCAAAAGTTTATAACATTTTTCTGTTTTGTATAGGAGTTCCGGTAGTGTTTTTAGTAACACTTTCTTAGTAATTGGGCACAAAATCTCATGATTTCTCTTTTTTTATAGGATAGGGTGACAAACGAGCACACAGTCCACCTGATGGTAAGTGGTTGCTGTGGCCCATAGACATCTACATTCTACATCTGTCCTCGATTACGAATCAAAATGCAGATGCGGTGTCACCCGTGAGGACTAAGATGGAACGCCTCGTTTCCAGCAAAATGATACACATGAGTTTTAAATTTAAAATAAAATTTAATTTTAAAAGACACTTTAAACGTGGTAGAGCCATGCTGCAGTTATATTAGTAGTTTAGTTGTAGCACGAGTGGGTCGGCTCGACCGGGGAAGGACCACGCTCTCACAGAATACCAGCGTGAAATAGTAGCTTAATGCTGCTGTATTTCGTATGGTGAGTGTAGAGAACCGGAGACCTGGGTCTCCGGTTCTCTACACTCACTCCGGTCCTCTACAATCAATTAGATTAAAAGCAAAAATAATCGTTAAAATAAAACATTTTTTCGGCTAAACCGTTTCCGAGAAATCGGTGAACATGCATAACAACATACGCGTCGATTAAATAACCTTCTCGTTTCTTTGAACTCGGTTATAGATAGTACGTATGTATATTTCAGTGTTCAATAGCTTCATTATATTTATAAAGCAAATTTCCAAACATCGTGTAGCCAAAAAAATTATCTGTTATATTTTTTACCACATTTGCGATGAACACAATACGATGCAATGATGACGATAATATCTTGTTTCATCTCAGAGAAGTCACGGTAATCCCCGTGTTAATTAGTTTAGTGTTAAAAATAAGTTTCTATTAAAGTGGGTGTTAAAGAAATAAAAACGAAAGAAGTCTACATCATTATACCTAGTTACTGCAAACCATAATATACACCTGAAACCAACTTTAAGCCTTAGATCAACAAAGAAAGAACGGCAACGCCGCTTACATTTCAGGTGACGCAATAACCAAGCCAAAACCATGCTCAGTTCATTGAAGAACATCCACTCACGTACACATAAGCATCTGAAATCATTTGCTACCAACAATATGGTTTTAGATGCGTACGTGTGCGTCAAGCAGTGATCTTTTATGGGTGGATAAAGAAGAACAAGTGATATTTTTTTAATTCTGTACTAAAAATATATATACCGCGTTTTTCATATGTTCTTATATATTCATATTCCTATATTATAAAAATTTCAAGACTCTGGCGCTGTCCTATTGCCATCGCCCGCACGATTATGCGATGCGATTTCATCGTCCGATGAATCCGCACGCGCGATTTCTTCAGTCGCATCGCATGATCGCACGACGTTCAGTAAGACATTCCGCAGATATGAGTATGTTTAAACGCACGGTTGCACGATCACGATTTTCGTCGGACGCAACGCATGATCGCGCGAGCAATGCCAATAGGACAGCGCCTCTCGCTCATCGCGAAGTGCTCGAAATTTGAGTTGCAATATTCTACACGGCATGACAGACAGACAAACAGCGAGCGGCTAACAGCGCGGTTATCGCTTTTCCAGTTTAATATGCAACTGCTTGTGATCGTACCAAAGAAATCGTAATAATAAAATAATAGAATAATAGGATGATGGAATTTGATAGAACGCGCAAAGGGCCGCTGCCTGGGGGTCGCCGGGGCGCGTCTGGAGCTGGCGCTGGACGTGACAGCATGCGAACCGCCAGCCGAGCGCGAGGTGCTGCTCGACCACCTAGTAGCCTCTCGCATCCATCATCCCCACCAGCAGGCTTGGTGACGGCAGGGTCTTCGCGGGCCCAGCAATCGGCACCCGCCACTGGTGGAATACGCCGCATGCGTTGGACAATCTCAATGAATAGCAACGCATTGCGGGCGTATTATAGGGCGATAGGGGGAGAAATTGGAGGTTTTGCGTATCGGGCAAGGATGCATCGACTTTTTGCTGAGCTGGAGCCATCTGTAACCGTCACCGAGCAAAACCTGGCAGACCGAGTTCGGTATATCTTGCGCTCAAATATATTTGATGACGCCGAACTCGAACGGCTACGACGTGAGGCTGTTCCCTCATCAAATGAAAATGCTATGGCTGAGGATGCGGTGCCACAAGTTGCAGAACAACCCACACACGTGGATGCCGCCGTGAATACCCCAGTGGTGGCTGATTCAAATGATGATGGAACATTCGCCCAGGCACTAGAAATAGAGCAAATGAGGAGCATTGGAAGAGGCGATTATGGAAACGCGCAGTACGCCTCTCGATAATCGACCGCGACTTCCCCGCATAGCCCTAAGCAAGCGGAATCGGGCTGTCGTGAGGGCTCTGAACCCAATGCTGGTGACCTATTTGGAAGCCAGCCGGACCGTAGACTTTTGCGATACGTACTCAATTCTTTTTAGCGCCGCGCTGGCAGTCTGCCGTATCATAGGCGCCAAGGTTTCCACGGCTGGACGCGCTACTGGCCAAAGTAGCGCTATCCCAGCATGGAGAAAAAGAATTGAGGAGCGTATCGCAAAGGCTAGAGCTCTCATCGGCAGACTGATATGCTTCAGATCAGGCAAGAACAGGCCAAGAATTATGCGCACCGTCAGGATGGCATTTGCTGGGACAAATGTCAGTTTGTCCCAGCCGGATATAATGCAAAAACTGACGGAGCGCCTAGATGATCTGAAGCTGCTTGGGGAAATCGCGGATTTGGCGATATACCGAGAGGTCGACTCGGTTCAACCAGAATCGTCTCTTCCAGAGTGACCAGAAGAGGCTCTATGAATCATTGGAGCGACCAATGGCACGTGGAACGGGTCCAGCACCGAATCAGACCGACACTGTAACATTCTGGCGCGGCCTGTGGTCAGAGCCCGTAAACCACAGCGAGGGCTCTTGGACGGAAGTTGTGGCGAGTCAGTGTGCGAGTATAACGCCCATGGACCCCGTCATTATAACGCCGGATGACGTAGCCGAGGCGGTCCGTAGGGCCCCGAACTGGAAAAGTCCGGGACTCGACGGGTTCCATCACTACTGGCTGAAGGGGTTTGTGGTGTGTCACACTGTGCTCGCCCGACAGTTCCAAGAGCCTCTCAACCAGAAGTCGCTACCGAGCCTCTTCACTACTGGGATCACTCATTTGGTTCCTAAAGACCAGGATACCACAGACCCGAGCAAATACCGCCCCATAACGTGTCTACCGACCATATACAAGACACTAACATCCATTTTGAGCGCGAGAATCACTCGTCACCTGGACTCAAATCAGGTGATGTCGCGCGCTCAAAATGGATGTCGGGGCGGTGGTCGTGGAACCAAGGAACCACTTCTCATTGACGTGGTCATTGGCAAAGTGGTGAAACGCAACCGTCGGAACTTCTCCGCCGCCTGGATAGACTACAGAAAGGCATTCGACTCGGTGCCCCATACATGGCTAAAGAGAGTCCTCGAGCTGTACAAGATAGACTGTACAGTTAGAGACTTCCTCGAGCAATGTATGGGGCAGTGGAGTACGATCCTTTGTCATCTTGGCGAGCGGATGATGGCTGCGGAAAGCCACATAAGGATAAGAAGGGGTATCTTCCAGGGCGATTGTCTGAATCCAATCTGGTTCTGCCTCTCTTTGAACCCTCTCAATACTTTACTGGAGGGCTCCGGGAGGGGTTTTCAGCTTCGGAAAGGAGGTACAAAAGTACCTTTTTTATATGGATGACCTCAAGTTATTCGCCTCCAGTCGCTCCCATCTTGGAATTGCTAAACATCACTTGTGAATTTAGCAATTCTATTGGAATGGATCTGGGGACGGATAAATGTGCGGTCCTCCATGTTGAAAGGGGAAGGGTTGCTAACTCTGAGGGCATAGACTTATCTATGCCCATCAGTTTAAGGACCCTTTCCGAGGCTGAAACATACCGATACCTGGGTGTGTCACAGAACATCGGTATCGATGAGGCTGGGATGAAACAGTCAGTTTGCGACGTGTTTTATGCACGCTTGACCAAATGTCAACATTGAAAATACTCAGGTGGACTCAGACTGAACTTAACGCCCTGGATAGAAAAGTCCGCACTACTATGACGTCCCATAGGATGCATCATCCGAGATGGTCGGTAACGAGGCTGTACTTGCCGTGAAAGTATGGTGGTCGTGGCTTTTTGAGCGCGCTCACCATGCATAATCGCGAAGTGTGCAGCCTCCGTAATTAGTTCCTGGTGAGATCGGATGATCCATTCAATAAGGACGTCATTTTTGTGATAAAGGACTTACCCCTCTATCCGTAGCCAACGAGCAATGGCAAGACCCGGCAGTGCAGAGCATTTCCGACCGGGAAACCGTATGGAAGGAGAAGGAGCTCCACGGGAGGTTCTACAAGACTCTACGTGAGCCTTTGGTAGACACAGTAGCCTCCCTCTACTGGCTACGCTTTGGTGACCTCTTCGGGGAAACCAAGGGTTTTGTCTGTACAATATAGGATCAGGTTATTAAGACAAACAACTATCGGAGATACATCCTAAAGGATGGCACCGTCGACATCTGTCGAGCATGTCGCCATCCCGGCGAATCACTTAGGCATGTCATCTCCGGTTGTTCGGCGCTTTCTAACTCTGAGTACTTGCACAGGCACAACTTAGTAGCCAGAATTCTCCACCAGGAGCTCGCTCTGAAATACGGTCTCGTGGACCGGAAATTGCCGTATTACAACTACTTGCCGGAACCCGTGCTCGAAAATGATCGCGCTAGGCTCTACTGGGACCGGGCCATCATCACAGACAGGACTATTCTTGCGAGTAAGCCTGATATTGTGCTGATGGACCGAGCACAGTCAAGGATATTTTCGGTCGACATTACCATTCCGTATGACGAGAACCTCGTGAAAGCCGAAACAGATAACGAACAAAATATCTGGACCTGGCTCACAAGGTGACCGATATGTGGGGCGGTCTGCCGACTGAAATTATTCCTGTAGTCGTTTCTGCAAACGGGTTAATCCCAGTCAGCCTCTCGGGTTATCTGAGGAGGCTGGGACTCCATGATGGACCGCTCCAGGCTCAAATGCAAAAGGCGGTGCTCCTCGATACCGCCCACATCGTCCGCCGGTTTCTCTCCCTTTCCGCCTAAACCCCGGCCGTTTGATCTCCCCTGCCGAGGGCCTCCATCTGGTTGGACTTTTATTTATTTATGTATTACTTATTTATTTGTGCTGGTATATGAAATATATATTTATGTATATTTATCATTTCCTTTTATATATTTATTCAGCCCAACCAGATCAGAATACACTACAAATAATAGAAGTCGCATAGACGCATGACCTTGTAGCCGCTATTATGTGTTGACGAACATGATTCACCATTTTGTGATTTAGTTGCGCGAGGAACGTCGTACGTGAATTTATGTTATTACAATGGTGAACTGTAGTTTAATAGTAAAAAAGTAGTAAAAACTCATCAAGGACGTGTAATTTAACTAATAAAGGCAAAACATTTCATCGGTAAGTTGATTATTTATTAATTATCATTGTTTTAACTAATTTACATCTAGATGAATACTTTACTATGATATTTACCTTTGTAAACTTTCATAAATTAATTTTTGTATTGATAATTACCATTGCTGCTTTTGTTCTACCGTAATACGCGACGTTGACAAATTCGCCAAGTAATGTAATGTGAAACATTAAATAGCATTGTGCATTGCGTGTTTTTATAATACGGCTGCAGATGGCAACATCGGTTTTGGAAGTAATCGAGTGCTAATTCTTTTCTATTGCCTTAGTATTACTATTTTTGTGGATCGTACGCACATTTCAACCGCGGCCGTTGAACGAAGAGCCGCGGCCCGCTTCATGGCTGGCCGCCATTTCGTTTAGTACGCACTGCCTGTTTAGTTGTGAAATTCAATAACGATAAGCTATTTGAAATTTTGTAGTAACATCGTATGAGAATAGAGATTTAAAACGGAAACAATGTAATGGATGAATCCAGTATCCTTTCTTACTTTTTTCGTTTGTTGTTTTCGGGACTAAAAATAGCTTACACAAGTTACCTTGATATAACCGCTTATCGCGGTTTTCTTCCGCCATGATGGTCAGCCGCTATTCCATCCGCGCCAGGCGGCTGGCCGCTCAAACGAACCGCCTAGGCAGCTAACTACTAGTGCGTAGGAGCGCTGATTAAAATCGTAGTAAAAGACGTTTCTGACGTTGAAACCATAAATAAGCTAAACAAACGTACATAAGTGCGCAGCGTTACGTCTATCTTATTATTCTTTGTTGGTCTGAGATATAAAGAGACTTTTAATTGAATAAAACTACGTTTACGGATTTTTATCACGTTTCATTTTACTAATTTATAATTCTCGACGTTTCGGGTGCTGTGCAGCACTGATGGTCAAGGATGACTGAGGTGATTAAACGTGATCAGGTGACGGAACGTCAGGAATTAAAAATAAATAGAATTAAACGCGATAAAAATCCATAAAAGTAGTTTTATTCAATGTGTAAGTGTTCGCGTAAATAAGATAAGAAAACTCCTAACTGCTTTAAAAAATCTATTAATTCTTAAGGGAAAGATGAAATGTCTCACAGCCTTCTATTCACCATACCCTTCACTGGAATTGTGTTAAATACTTAAGAAGATACACTACATTCATACACGCAGAAAATAGGGCTCTATTACTCACAGGAGACGGACTTCTGAACAAAAAAGAACAGCTAAAACGTAACATCTTAAAAATGGAGAACGTTTTCCCCAGTAATCTTAAGAAATAAATTATAAATCTAGACAAATCAGAATTTTTTACTTTTTTTACAACAAATTATTTTTAACACAAGGCTGTTTTTTTCTTGTCATTTAATTAATGTTTTGTTTTTATTTTCGTTATCTGTCGTAAAGTTTTTTATACTGTGTACCTATAGTACACAGTATAAAAACTTTGCTGATTTCCAAGAATATAAATTTCGTGAATTACATTTAAGGATTTCTGGTAGAAAAAAAATGCTTATTAACCTTAGCTCATCTCAGCTTTATTTGCTTTAAATAATTGTACTAACGCTTTATATATTATATAAGTGAAATACTACTGACTGACTGACTCTACACGAGATCTCTAACACTATACGTCCGATTGACTTGAAATTTAGTATATTTACTAATTTCGCAATGTAGACGTTCACTAATCACGGATTTTACGATAGTCGCATAAATACATTCTTAATATTTTGCATCAGGGTTTTGCAATAAAATATTATCAATATATATATATATATATAATATATAATATAAAAAATTATACATTGCAGCATAGCTCTACCACGTAAGTTGTTGCTTATAGATATAACGAGTTTATCTTATCTAATTACGGCTGTGTTTTCCTTTTCTATCTCCAACTGTAGCTGTTCTTGTAGTTCCTATTTTCTAGTGTCACATATTCATTCAAATATCATACTATCACCATTGACTTATATCTTACTAGCGTAAGGACCGGGCTGACCGAACAACTAAAACGGGCCGCTGGCCCTAAAATTACAGTTAAGGGCCAACGCGAATCGGAACGGTGCGCGCGCAGGACAGATTTGCCTGTCATAAATATGTCTATATTAATTTCGTTATAATTAAATTATTATATAAACGCATTTTTAAAGTTTCATTTTACAGTTAGTTTAGTTACTTTACCAAGATTAGGTCAGGGCTGGATTCAGACCTTCAAAAATATTTTACATGGAAAATAAAATTATACTATTTTAAAAAAATTATATCACGTTTGACGTTTCATGTTTCTTTTTTCCCATGTGCCGGGATTTTGGCGTCACGCGTCTAGTTTATCTATACGTTTCGGTATTTGACGGTTTTATGTTTATTTCTGGTTAATTTTTATCTAAAGAACTTAGTGTAAGTTAAATTTTGAATATAGGTACCCAATATGTTTTATATTCAATAAAGGTAAAACTAAAATAGTACAAAAGAAACCATATCTGCTTAATTGAATATGAAAATCTGACTCATAAAATATTTTGAAAATCTGTTTTCAAACTAATTGCTTCTGGAGCATAGAGTTTTTATCGTGGCTCTCCTCTCATCATAGTTGTATCAAGGATGCAACATAAATGCATCGATCGAGCATCTATTGACCAGAAAGGGAGCTAATTATTTACACTACAGACATTCTCTATACGGTAATATTAAAATGTTAAAGGACTCAATAATAATACAAGGCAACCTTTAAATTATGGTATTTTCTCTTAGTAGGTATTATTACGATACTATGTACTACAAACTATGAAATAATGGTACAATTAGGATAATTATACTACGAATATCGACCCTGGTTACGTTTTTTTTGATATGACGTTTGTATTATGACAGATGCGCTACTTTTTCTTGTATGAAAAAGTTATGAGTAAAATGTTTAAAAGGGCCTACCCTTCCTTTTGAAATCATTGATTATCACATATCCGGCAAACAAATTTATCGAACATAAATATAAAAGTAAAAAACTTACAGACCGCCAAAATCATTCTTATAATGTTATTGTTCTTGAAAGAAAAACCTTATATGGTTCCAACTTTACAGGAGTAAACAAGAGGTAAATATGAGATGATGTTTACTAGTAGAATCAGCCCTTAATTTGCGGAAATCCATTAAATTAAATATGGTAACAAATTGGCTGAGATGCTCGGTTTTTAAGCGGATCTTAGCGAATTAATTTGTAAAATCATTAAGGTAATTACTTCAATGTTTCTAATCAGTCGGAGTCGAGCCGCAGTTGTTTCTTCCGCACTCACTTAATATTTAAAATACGAGAGAGAGAGAGAGAGAGAGAGAGAGTTGCAGCTATATCAGTAATATAGTTGTAGCACGTATGGGTCCGCTCGACCGGGGAAGGACCACGCTCTCACAGAATACCAGCGTTAAATAGTAGCTTATTACTGCTGTGTTTGGTATGGTCAGTGTAGAGAACCGGAGACCCTTTTTACTGGAAACGAGGCACTCCATCTTAGTACCCACGGGTGACAACGCAGCTGCATTTTGATTCGTAGTCGAAGATAGATGTCTATGGGCCACAACATCAACTACTTACCATCAGGTGCACATTGTGCTCGTTTGTCACCCTTATCCTATAAAAAAGCGAAAAATACTTGATGCATAAGTCGCTCGCGTCCGTAGGCTCTGACCACCTATTCCTAGGCCCACCCTACACGTGTCCCCCGGGTGGTGCTAAATGAGCGACAAGCCGATAGCACAGACTCGGCTCCACGCCCTGGTAGAGGCGTAAAATATACCACCCTTTATCCGCACCATGAGGAACAATATAATAGAAATGGCCCCGAGATCCCGGCGCCCCTTTAATGGGGCAGGGGTGCGAAGAATCTCCGGGAGGAAAACCGGCGACGAGGTTCGCCACCCGTCACGTTCTGTCTCCCGGAGAGGCGAAAAGTGGATTGCAGAGGTCCGTCTGGCTACGTTGAATGTATGTGGGGCAATGAATGATAAAATGGATGAAGTATGCGATATGATGAATGATAGAGGAATAGATGTGTTATGTGTAAATGAGACGAAAAGGAAGGGAAAGGATGTCACTACACATGGCATGTATACCGCATACTGGTCTGGGGTAGACGAGATCGAGCGGGCATGCCAGGGAGTAGGTATCATCCTTTCAGAAAGAATGGGCCAATGTGTGAAAGAGTATGAATGTGTAAGCCCAAGACTGCTGTGGATACGAATGAAAGTGGGCTTAAAGAAGTTGTTTGTGTTAGGGGTCTACGCCCCAGACATGTCTAAGCCCACTTATATCCGAGAGCAGTTTTGGGAAATGGTAAGGATGGTGTTAATGGAGTGTAAGGGAAATGAAAATATTATTATGCTAGGAGATTTTAATGGAAGGGTTGGGGTGAGGAGGCTTGGTTATGAAAGGATATTGGGAACGTTTGGTGATGAAAGTATAAATGAGAATGGTGAAAGTCTCCTCACCGTATGTATGGAAAAGAATCTTTTTGTGACGAACACTTGCTTTCGCCACAAGAGGATTCACATGTATACTTGGGAAAGAGGTGACGATAGAAGCATGATAGATTTAATAATTGTGGATGAAAGATTGAGGGGCGCAGTTGTAGATACAAGGGTTTACCGGGGTTCTAACGTAGGAACGGATCATTATTTGGTTCTATGCCGAATTAATGGTCTATTCAGGCGTTGGCGCCATCGGTCATCTGTGTCTACCACTGCGTTACAGCGTATTAGAACAGAAAGGTTACAAGATGAAGGTGAGAAAAAGAAGTTCAAATGTAGACTGAAAGAAAATATAAGTGGTTTGGATGAATTATGTATGAAGGAGTTAGACTTGGAGAATGTATGGCAAAATGTAAAGAAAGGTTTAGTGGATGCAGCTACCGAAGTATGTGGTGTTAGTAAGAGAAAGAATGAAAGGAAAAATAATACGTTATGGTGGGATGATGAGGTACGTATGGAAGTTGAAGCAAAGAAGAGAGCATGGCTAGATTTACTAGCAACAAAGGCTGGTAATTCTAGCGGTACGAATGATGATATTGAAAGAAAAAAGGCAGTCTTTAGACATCTTAATAAGAGAGTAAAAGAAGTAGTTGAAAGAAAAAAGCAAGAAAGAACGGATAAGAATGATAGAAGAATATCGGATAATTTCCAGGCAAATATTAAAATGTTCTGGAAACTTGTAAGAACTGCCAGGGGACATTCAAAACAGCCTATGATGAATGCTATAAGAGACGAGAATGGCTATATTCTGAATGATGAAGTTTTGAGTTTAAAGAGATGGAAGGAATATTTTGAAAGTGTGTTTATGAGTGAGGAGACAACGTGTGTACTAAGTGAAGTAGAAATGCCGAAAGAAGAGGAAAGAGGTAGCGAGATTAGTGTAGGTGAAATAATGAAAGCAATGAAAAGCATGAAAGCAGGTAAGGCTGCCGGATATGATAGAGTTTCACTCGAAATGCTAAGGGCTGGAGAGGAAGTGGTGGCAGGCCTGCTGCACACCTTGTTTAATTTATGCTGGGAACTGAAGCGGGTACCGGTAGACTGGTGCAAAGCCGTGATAGTCCCAATATATAAGGGAAAAGGGTCGCAGCAGGACTGTAAAAACTACCGTGGCATCAGCCTTCTTAGCATTGTGGGAAAACTGTATGCTAAGGTACTGATTGAAAGGGTCATGAAAGAAACTGATGGAAAAATTTGGGATGTGCAAGCAGGATTTAGAAAGGGAATGGGATGTACAGATCAAGTCTTTTCCATGCTCATGATCGCGGAGAAGTTTTTGGCCAAAAAACCAAAAGGTTTTTTGTGCGTTCATGGACTTGGAAAAGGCCTATGACAGAGTGAATAGGGATGTGCTATGGCAAACACTGAACTCATTTGGGTTGAGCGCTGGCTTGATACGGGCATTGGAGTCCCTTTATAGGGACTCTAGTGCTTGTGTTAGGATCAACGGGGTCTACTCGGACTGGTTTGACATCCATAAAGGTGTCAGACAGGGCTGTGTAGCTTCCCCGTGGCTGTTCAACCTATTTATGGACAGTTGTTTGCAAAATTTGAAAGTTGAAGAATGCGGATTAAGAATGGGTGAGTTAACCGTCAAATGCCTTTTGTACGCCGATGATCAAGTTATACTTGCGTCGTCGGCGGCCGAGTTGCAAATGATGGTTACATTAATGAACAGATCATTAAAAGAAAGGGGTATGAAAGTGAACGCAAGTAAGACGAAGGTTATGGTTTTTGAAAGAGAAGAAAGTAAAACGATTTGTGAAATAAGAATAGAAGGGGAGTTGATCGAGCAAGTAGATGAGTTTGTATATTTGGGCTGCGTATTTAGCAGGGATGGGAGATATGATAAGGATATAGAACGACGAGTGAATGCGGGAAATAGAGTAAATGGGGCCCTGCACTCTATTGTGAAGAGTCAAAATGTGTCGAAAAAGGCACGTATGGCAATTCACAATGCTGTGTTGGTCCCTACTTTAACATATGGTAGTGAAAGTTGGGTGTGGCAGAAGAAGCACGAGAGTAGAATGAACGCAGTAGAAATGCGGTCGTTAAGGAGTATGTTAGGGCTGAATCTTAATGACAGGGTAAGAAATTGTGTAATAAGAGAAGAGTGTGGTTTGCAAGATGATGTTGTGACCAGGATTAAGAAAGGAATGCTTCGGTGGTTTGGTCATGTGGAAAGAATGAATGAGGAAAGAGTGACAAAGAAAATTTATGTTGCAGAAGTGAATGGCAGAGTCGGAAAGGGACGTCCTAGGCGAAAATTTATCGACCAAATTGGCGATTTATTGAAAACGGGCCAAATTAGGAGTACCCTTAACCGACGAGCATGTATGCGGAGGTGTATGGATGTGAAGGAGGCGAGAGAGGTGTGTCAGGATCGTGCCAAATGGAAGTCTGTAGTCTCTGCCTACCCCTCTGGGTGACAGGCGTGAGTGTTTATGTATGTATTTATGTATGCATCGATCAAAAGGCCAAACAGCATCTCAGTGGAGTTATAATACCCGTCATAGTTAATTTCCTATTCAATAAAAGTACAATTAATACGAACAGTAATTACAACACGAAACCATAGTAACGTAAGTAGTAAGGTAGTAGTAGTAACCAAGCCCCCCATCCTACACAAATCCCACAAACAAACAAATTAAATCAAAAACATACAACCTCTCAAAAGCACGTAGTAGAGCCATGTCGCAGTTATATCAGTAGTATAGTTGTAGCGCGAATTGGTCGGCTCGACCGGGGTAGGACCACGCTCTCACAGAATACCAGCGTAAAATAGCAGCTTAACGCTGCTGTGTTTTGTATGGTTATTGTAGTTCCATTTACTGGAAACGAGGCTTTTCAACTTAGTCCTCACATGGCAGCTGGACAATCTATGGGGAAGGCCTATGTTCATGTACTTTAATGCTGATTAGAACAGTAAAGCAGGCTGTTTTACTGCTCTAATCAGCAGACGGCAGACTCAACCGGGGAACGACCACGAATGCACATAAAAAACGACGGGTTGCACTCCGGGAGTGCCGGCAGAAGTGATAACTTGAACATAAACATTGTGAATTTTTGATATTTTGGAATGATTAGAGAATAATTTTGCACGAATTGCTTTAATTATCACAGACGAAAATTCGCGCAAGCGCCCTGCGCCGCCTAAAGCCTAAACGAAACAGCAGGCGCAGGCATACATTTTCGCCGCGCCGTAGAAAGAGTGGGGGATACTTCTTCTCCTACGCCGCGCCGACTGTCTCTCTCTCTCCATCCGTCTTACGAATTTTCGATCAGGATCACGTGTCCTGACGCGAGCTTAACATTTTTTACCCATTACAAAAGAGCTTACTCCTTTCTAAAGGGTCGGCAACGCACCCGCAATTCTCCTGGTGTTGCGGTTGATCATGGGCGGCGGTAGTCACTTAACATCAGGTGAGCCGCATGCTCGTTTGCCCCTTCTTCTATAAAAAAAATTGTAAAACGCCGCTAAAGAAGTTTTCACTTCAATAACTAACGTACAGGAACAGCAAAATGCTGCTATGTATCGCATGGTAGATGCTTAGGTAGATGACGAGAACCGAAGATCCATCTTACTGGTAACGAGGCATTCCATCTTAGTCCTCAGAGGCGACAACGCATTTGCATTTTGATTTTTAAACGAAGTTAGATGTAGTTGAATATGCGCCACAACATCCACTTACCATCAAATAGACTTTGCGCTCATTTGGCACCCTGACTTCTTTAGAGAATGGCCCTTTAGAAAGCATTTGTCGTAATGGTCACGCTTAGCTAGCTTGAAATCGCAGAGCCAGACGTTTTGCGTCTTTGTTGCTACTTATGTGTAATTCTATCATCAAAGTCGACTTTTACGTCATCCACAGGGCGAAAACATGGAGACAATAGATTATCTGCGCCGTCCATACATATGTTAAAAAAATTAAATAAACTCAACCTGTTTTTCGCAATACTACCAAAGTTTATTGTATTTCTTTGACTGCCATTCGATACTAAATTAACACCTCAACAAAATTTAATGTGCAATTTGCTTAATAAATTTATGTATAATTTTGACAGTCGAAGATAATAGGTACGTGGAACGGAAGGCCAGTGCTAGTAAAAGTAGAGATCGTTTGGAAACGGTTTTTTTTAAGCTATTGCATAGCTTCTATCGCGGGCCTTGAGCGCGGGGACCGAATCCAGAAATTCCGTAACGAAAAAAAACCTCACGCTCCCCATTTCGACGGGTACGGAGGTGTGGCGTTGAAAGCCGTGCATCGTCTAACGTCGTTTCGGTTCGGCAGACTTCGACACTCGGCAGAGTTCGGCACTGTGTTTGTGTGCGTGCGACTAGACGTATGCGCACTCCAACTCTTAAAAATTCCTGAATAACCTACATGTATTGTAAGATATTAAAAATATTTTAAACAATATTAACTTCTCATTTATTCAATAAGAGAAAAAAAAATTGTTTTCTTATCGGTCACCACGCTCAAAAAGTGTAACTTGATTTAATATCAAAGACTTAACTGCATAAATAAAATAAATAAATAATTATAATTGCATAAGTTGATAAAAAATGCTCTACAATAGCTTTACCGCGGCAGTCACCGAGTGTCACACGTATTTTTTTTAATTATGTGTGAGCAGCTATGCAAGCCTGGGGTCTCTTTCCCTAGACCTGCAGGTCTAGGGAAAGAGACCCCTCTTTTAACCTCTCTCTCTCTCTCTCTCTCCTCTTTTAACCCCTCTCACCAGTTTCTGTTCCTGTTCCAAAATACCAGTCTGTTATCTACCAACATAACATAACCGTCCAGTGACGTTGTAAGAATATTCTCTATCCCATATCATCCCGTAGGTGTCATAAGAGGAGATTTATCAAAACCAGAGATCTTCGGTAACTTTCCTAAATAAGAACATAGATGTTTTCTAACATCGGTCGCTATTGGAACAGGAACATTTTTTAAAGAATATTGACAATGCTATAAACATTACTAATATTCCCCTTAACCACTCGTGGTGAGCTTAAATTGCTTGTGCTACGAGTGGTTCACGCCAGTAGTCGAATGGCGGCTTCGAACCCACTACCTTCTTGAGTTCGCGGTCCGCGCCCTGCCATTAGGCTACTGTCGCTTTTGGTTTTGACACAACAGTTCGAATCTGTTATTTTTCCTATTTCAACAAAAACGCTTTACTCATTGTTGTTTTACGGTCGTTTAAACTAAGTTCCGTTCGCAAAGACCGGATATACGGTGACAGCGTAGTGCCGCTACAAAAATAAAAATTTAAATCCATCAGTTTGCACGCCGGAAAGGTAATACTTTATTCGCAATTGTTGATAGTTGGCATTCAACAAGCGTTCACGAGCACGTACACCAAGTACATTCGCGAGGTAAATGTTTATGCGATTCAATGTCCCCATTGGGTAAATGTTCACTTATCTATACAAGGCATTCATCAACGTTCTCGGCTAATGTACTACCAACATTATGGAGGTTAATAATAAAATTACTGCTTTTTATAGAAGTAAGGACTAATGAGCAAAGTTTACCTGGTGGTAAATGGATGTTGCGGCACATATATACATTTATCCTCTATTTAGAATAATAACGCAGATGCGTTCTTTATATTTAAGGACTAAGATGGAATGTCTCGTTACCATTAAAAAGACTCCGATTTTCTACTTGTTGGGGTTGTGAAATTACCCATTCGGTACAGCGAGTAATATCTTAGTGCTCAGCACATCCACAACAGATCAGAAGAGAAGTCATGCTTGAAAAGTATCATCGGTTATTTGCCCGTCGAATCTCAGCTTATTTACACAACTTATGTTTATGTTTTTGCTGTAAATTTTAATTACACTTAACTTACTGTATCCACAAATAACTTAATTTGACTTTGAATTGATGTAGTGGATATTCTTTCACCGCCACTCCACGCTTTACACCTCATATGCTCCCGAGGGTTTCGTAAGAAGTGAAAGAAAGAACATCAAACATGAGATCCTGTTATTTGTGAATGCAGTAAGTTAGGTATATGTAAATTTTACAACAGTTATCGTGTATTCTACCACAATGTGGTGTACAATATTTTATTTCTTTAGTTCTAGTCACAGTTAAGGTAAACATGGGAAATATTTACAAAATGCTAGGTATTACAATAAGTGATAAAATTTTCCACAGTATTTTTAGCAAACTGCATTTTTTCGATTACATACGAACAAATAGTAATAAGAAGTAGATTAAAAATGTAGTTTATCGTAAGTCGATCACATATCCACAATTCTGAGATATGATAAGAACGGATGAACATGCTTATCGTAAGTATGAACTTAAAATGTTAATAGCAGCAAAAGAAACGTGAAATGAGGTTATGAGAATGAAGATGATCGACAGGCGCAAACTGAGGCCCGTCTTAAGCCGGTGTAATTTCCCTTATCAAATTTTCTAGTTAGCGCAAACATTCTCGAGACACAGCATCAGTATGCTGCTGATTTGAGTTGATAAGCGTCATCATAGGCATAGCTTGTTTGAATTTTTAAATTTTTAGCCGTCTTTAAAAATAAAGGGAGTTTTAATTTAGACTATATATTATTTTATGTTTTTGTATATATGATACGCGATATTTTCATCAATTGTGAACTGATTTTATCTTTTTTATCAAATATGCATCATCGCAAATGTGGTAAAACGGTAAAACATTAAAAGACGAACTTAAGTTGAAGCTACCTATTTAAGTAAAAATTAAGATTTGTCAAAAAATTTACGAAGAAAACTGACTCTAAAAAAATCTATTCTCACGAAAAAATATGACGATGTAGCCGGAAGGTGGGCAGTTCATTCGGGCTATTCTAATGACCGTAAACACCACTATGAACTCACATGAAAGCAAAATACGCAATTCCGTTTACTTGGATGACATATTTTGTTTCTGAAACAAAATTACGAAACAAATTTTGATGAAATTTCTATGCGACCAATTTGAAAGTATAGTCTATACATTTTCAAGTAAAAAAGGAATTTTTTCAAATCTTATGATAAATAACGGAGCTCTGAGGTAACAAACATAAAAAAATACAACCGCATTAAGAACCTACTCCTTTTTTGAAGTCCGTTAAAATGATACTTAATTGCCTCATCAATCTTATTATTCTAGTTAATTTCTTAATTTGAATATTAAAATTATTTATAACACTGTAATAGGTCATACAATAGAAAATAATATTTGGAAATCCATTTGCATGAACATATAGATTCGTAAATCGTATATTAAATTAGCAGGCCTTTCCTGTATTCAAATTCCTCGCACATAAATGCAACTTAACTTGTTTGCGATGGGTAGGAGGGATTCAATTCGTTCTCACATTGGATCGTTGAAATTGCAAGATTAGCATTTTAGTACAAGGTAATTAAGAATTACATGTTTATTTCTATGAAATTTAAAAACATTGTCGCTTTTTTATAGAATAAGGATGCTATTCGAGCACACAGTGCTCAAAGCGGATGCTGTCGCGCGTAGACATCTACATCTGCCCTTGATTAAGAATCAAAATGCGGAATGCGTTATCAGTCCTGAGGACTAAGATGGAATGCCTGGTTTTCAGTAAAAGGGCTTTCGATGACCGACCTACCGGAGAACCCGAGTCTTCTACACCCACCATGCAAAACACAGCAGCAGTAAGCTGCTATTTCACGCTGGTATCTGTGAGTGCGTGCTATTACTCCGTTCGAGCCAACCGATTCGTACTTCAATCATAATATAGCTGAAACGTGGCTCCATAAATACGTATAGGGTCAGGGCTATGCTTTACCACGTATAAAATTCTATACACAGGGCATTCTTCTTCTCTTGCTTCTTCTTCTCTAGCCCGTAAAGTCTCCTTTAGTCTCTCACCTTGTAGAATGTCTTAATCTCGCTTGGTCGCTTGGCAGACGGCAACCATTAGGTGGGCTGTGTGCTCGCTTTTCACCCAAATTCAATAAACAAATGAAGTTTCGAATAAACTTTTTTTCTTTCATCGTAAACCGTACATTCACGCACTGCACTCTACTAATGAGGAGCGGTGCAGCAAACGATGCTGTGACGACCAGTGGCAGCAAATACGATACTGATGTCGGTAATCGACCATAGATAAATAAATATGTAGCAAGCTAGTAATCGACTATTAACCATTAAGCCTAATCTTATAAAACTATATTCAACGGTGGATCAAAAGACTGTAAATATAATCTTAATTTTAATTTTAATCTTAATTAAATTTTAATCTTAATCTTAATTATTTGTAAGTTACGTGTCACGTAGTTTAT
The DNA here is from genome assembly GCA_907164705.1 of Parnassius apollo. Lineage (NCBI taxonomy): Eukaryota > Metazoa > Arthropoda > Insecta > Lepidoptera > Papilionidae > Parnassius > Parnassius apollo. The sequence continues at coordinate 2,860,505 of CAJQZP010001557.1, forward strand.
CGCGATGGACGCCTGAACTACCTAACCGATTTTAATCAAATTTGCACACCGTGCGCAGTTTGGTCCAACTTGAGAGATAGGATAGTTTTTTTTGCCCATGAGTGACCCACAATTTTTATTTTTTTGCGAATTTAAGAATTTTTAATAGGACATGACAAAGGATCGTCGAAAATGGCAGAACAACGTCTGCCTGGCAAGCAAATAAGTTACAGTCCAACTAATGGTAAGTAGCTACTACAGGCCGTGAAGACCTGCAGCCAACTTCAAATAAAGAATGCTCCAGATGCGTTGTTACTTCTAAGGACTAAAACGGAACACCTTATACGAAGTAATGTGTTTTTAATATCAACCGTTTACCTTAAAAGTATATTACAAAATGTTAGGTTAAACAAATAGAGAAGTTGCATATTTTTTAATTTTTTTTTGAATAAAAAAGTAAAGTTACAGCCTATATACGTCCCACTGCTGGGCACAGGCCTCCCCTCATTGGTGAGAGGGTTTTAGGGCAAGGAAGTGTCCGCCGCGCTGCCATTGGGGCAGCGCGTGTTGGCGAACTTCACATGTCTTCGAAATATTTTTTTTTTCTTATTCCTCAGACATGCAGGTTTCCTCGCGATGTTTTCCTTTACCACCGAGTACGTGGTAAATCGGCACTTAAAATTGCAATTAACAATTTCATTAGCGACGGCGAGGATCGAACCCGATACATTTTTTTGAATGTTTACTAAAAATTATTAAGAGAAAAATATTTTTTTTCTAAAATGTAAATTCAAACGTTAGTGACCTCATTATATCGCTTTAGTAACGCCACCGCATAAAATGCAAATGATAAAAACTCATGTTTACATTTTCAAAATTAAAAAAAATGTCATTGCATAACACAAGTTATATATGTTTTGTTATGACACATGATGATCTGGATATAGAAAATACAAAAATATAGCATGTATGCGATTGACTCACAGCCTCGACGGATATAATGACGTCACAACCAATCACTGGTCGTTCTTTTTTTCGTTAAAATTTTTTACTATTTTTTACTAACAATTTCTAAAAAAATGGACATTTTAATATACTTCAAATGAATTATTCTTTAATTTACGTATAAATTTGCGGCAAAAAATTAATGCTACTTCTCTATTCTACTAGAAGCATACATGTCTATCTCGCACCATACTGTTTTTCATGTCGCTAAGGGCGTATAAAACCCACCAACTTTACCTCGGAAACTTACATAATTAATGAACATAGTTTGACGCTTGCCTCGTGTTAGAAACGAGCACATACTCGTTTAAACGGTTATTTATTTTAGTAACTTATATTACGACTGTATGTTTGAATAGCTTTTTAAACTTGCTGGAAGCACGGAATAAATAATAATACTACGCTGGAAGTTTGATTTCGTTATTAGACGGTAGGTACTTTTATTTGCGTTCACAAACCTCTATAAGTAATTAAAAATTAATATAATTGACGGCTCCTTGGCGCGGTGGCTTAGCAATGAGTGCTGAGGATCGCGAGTTCGAATTCCGCTCGGAACAAGTATTTTATGGCCTAGTTGTTCCGGATCTGGATATTTGTCCTTGTGAAATATACGTATGTAAACTGCCCCACGATACAGGAGAAGTACCTAGTATTCAAGTCATATCCACCCTACTTTACAAAGTGCAATAAAACAATACAGGAGGCATCTTTGACCTTGCCACTTCGCAGGGTCACAGGCTCAAGGGCAAAGGGCAAAGTAATTGTTGCATTTTTCTTCAAATGTTTTTTTGTTTGTATTTTTTTGTAAAATATCAGTGCCATAGGCTTCTACTCCGTTCACATGTTACAATACCCTATTTTTTGCAGATGGTAAAAAAAGGTTATCCAGTATATATATATATATACATTTACATATAATATATATATATATATATATATATATATATATATATATATATATATTTCTTAAAAAAACTTACGAGAAAAAGTTTAGCAAGTCAAGTACAGCAAGCCCAAATCGTACAGAGTATAGAGTATATACAGCATCGAGACCTACATCGACACGGCACGAGGCGCAACTTACTCAGTAGAATATCGAGTATCGGATGCAACCAGTCTAATTAATATCCCTTACCATATTTTTTCATGATATAATACATATTAATTCCAGATCTTGCATCGATCTGTTTCGTAGCATTGTAAATTTTGTATATTAATCAGGTATAATTAAATTTATTTCGGTTCTTTTAGGTTCTTTGGCTGCAGTTAACGAAATTAATAATACATATATAGTTTTTTTTAATAATAATATATATTTTATTTCAATCAAAAGAGGCGAACCTGACAATGCAAAATAATTAAAAAAAAACGGTTGCCAACCCGCCAGCCAAGCGTGGCAACTAGGGTAAAATCCCTCTTTTGAGACAATCTATGGGGGAGGCCTATTTTCAGCAGTGTACTTTTATAGGATATCACTAATTAGAATCATTAGTGGCTCGAGTGGGATTATTATTCCGTTTACCGACCCTCAAAATCCACCCTGGTGTGGATACTCGGAAACGCGTTTTCATCTATCAACCCCAGACGGAGTGGAAAACCGGAATTCGTATATAATTTTTCTTCCGATTTTCTCCCTCGGCTGTATACAGTCATTTAACTGTAAAATTATGCGCTTTAAAGCGTAATTAGGCGCTAGAACGTCGGGAATTAAAAATAAAAATAATTAAAAGTATAATTAAACGCGATAAAATCCGAAAAAGTAGTTTTAATCAATGTGTAGTGTTCGCGTAAATATAAGAAATCATTATTAAAAAAGTTTAATTTGATTTAAATGCAATACTTAATGTGTGGACTTTAATAGGGTGTAACGATAACGGTAAAGGCAATACGTAATATGAGTATTGTTTAAGTTTATGCTTATTAAAAATTATTTAATAATTAAAGTGTATGAGTTAAACTGTACTTAGGGTAAAAAGTCGGAATAACAAATCAAAGTAAATTCACTATACGGTTGATTTTTTAAGGATACACTGAATAGTCCCTGGAGTCTCATATCATATTATTCACGTATGTCTGAAAATTGTCACATTATTCAGGCGTCTGGATACCGCTGGATAACACTGGACTACCCAGTCACACTTTTACTTAGATATATTAAAGATCTAGCTAATATAAAGCATGTAAAAATAAGAAGATAGGTACAGTCGCGAATTTTAATTTGAGACACGAATATGTAACGCAAACGTATTTTATGAATTACTATTTAAGCGTGTAAGTTGGTAATTTTGGCATTGACAACGCGTTGTGCATTGACATTACTAGTGGCAACTGTTCTTAAATTTATCATCTATATATCATCATCATCAACATTAGAACCCTTCAAAGTCTACTGTTGATCATCGTCCTCCTTCAGGGAGTGCCACGTATATCTAGTATATAAAAATAATAAATGACAAGTAAAACATAGTTTAAAGACGTTACAGTTGGAAAACGAACGCACTTGTGCAGAGCAACGATGGATGCCTTGCAGGGCAGGGGGCAGCGCGACTTGGCGCCTGCACACTCCACTAAGATCCAGCTTACATTTTGAAAAGTGACAAGTACGAGCGGCAAGTGCAATTGACAAATGAAGAGTGCTTAATGTGTGTGAATAGACAGTGACAAGTGATAAGTGTGAATAAATTACGCACCAAGTACTTCTCATTTATCAGTTGCAATTGCCACTCGCACTTGTCACTTCCTAAAATGTAAACCGAGCCTAAGTCTGCTATACCATACATGTTGTTGGCGCGAGCGTGCTTTATAGTACTTATTTAATTAATTTTAAGTGCCGTTTTCGAAAAATATATATTATAGTCATAATAGTGAATTACTGTTATAGTTATTATACGTGTTACTAAGTAAAATTAAATTCAAATGATGGCCATGCTTAGGTTGCTTTGGTTATCCGAATGCGAAGATATATATATAATTAAATTTAACAATCGAAAACTGAAAACATCTTTAAAAATAAAGTGTCACGAATATACTTGGCAGTGCAACACTCTTGTGTGAATCTGTTTTTTCTTGTAGTAATAAAAATGATCTTGTTCAATAAATGTTTTTGATTTATATATATATAAACATAATGTTAATAAATGATAATGAGTATTATAATATCCAAAACTATTTTATTACCATTTTCCTGACAACCCGTAACATATACACCGCCCACGTAAATACCTACGAGGGCGACGGCATCGCCTGACATAAAAAAGTTTCACAACTGTTAGCTCTTTAAACTCTAATAAAACTATTATTAAATAAAAATAGATTAATAAACTTCTTTCATACATTATACGCATATACACATATTTACTATTAATTTCGAGCTTTAGGTGGCATATATACGATAAGGGAGGACCAACTTTTGTTCAGCAACAACTTTTAAAGTCATACGCGCTCATGAGTAATTTAGATTTAGCAGTTGAAAGTAGCCATTGAGTTTTATCAATAATGCCCTCAAGACCGAAGTTCGGTCACGGCAGCCAGTCTCAACGGAGACTGGCCATCTGTATAGAAAAGGATTATAGTGCACGAGTGTGATCGCATGCACAGATACACTCTTTGTTCCCTCACTCTCATAGTCCGATGGGAAGGCAATCCGATATGACTGGAGAGAGATCAGGCGCAACCATCGCTACCACCTATTGAAAAATAGCCATCTTACTGACTCCGGGCTGCTACTGAGAATTTCTTGATAAAATACCCAGTGACTGATTTTTTCCGACGACTGAAAAACTATTCCGATTGATTCCGACGACTGAAAAACTATTCTTTTTTGTACGTGAAGTTTATCGCTTCAGATATTTCAAAGATCAACTTGAACAGAGAGAAAGAGATTTAAAAAAAATGCTTATTAATGTCTTAAGAGGCTATAGTAACTCAGCTCAAATTCTAATTTCGCCAATACTTCCCCATGCATCGTATGTTATGTACCGACATGTTTGTAATCACTAATACTTTCATTAAGTTTAGCGTATTTATGCCCGTTTCTTTACGTCAATTTAGGTTATTTCCCATTTTAAGTTTACGTCGTCGTGTTGCGTAATGTGTATTCTGAATCAGAATACAGATCAGAATTTCTGATCGTAAGCGACACAGCTTTCCCGTTTGAAAGCCGAAGCGATAGTAATCGGGCGGCAGGAAACAGCGTTGCGACTATAAAAAATTGAGTTGCCGTATCTAATAACGAAAATTGCCGTATTTATGAAAAAATACACGAAATTGCCGTAAAGTATTTATTTCTACGAAAAATTAAATAAAACACATAAAATCTGAAATGTCTTCACCGTATAGGTTTCTGATTGATTGAAAACATCACTTATTTGTCTATGCAATTAATAGTTTTTTTTGCTTTTCATTTTCTTACACATATCATTTAACACTTTATAATTTCGTACAACCTCCTTGATTTTTAACCGCTTGTCTTGCTAATAGAGCTCCGTTGACAGTGGATGCTATCAATTTATTTCTGTTTTCATATTGTTTTCATTGAAAACTATTTCGCAATCTGCATTGCTATGTTGTAGATAAACATAATAGGTCTAAAGCAACATTTGGTAATATTTTGCAGTCTGTAGTATCTTGGACTTAGTAGTATTTGCCCAAAATTCATGTTTTTATTTCTAATTCTGAAAATTTGTTTACATTTGGTAGCAACCTCCACTCGTCATTCATTCGTTGCTTATCCGATTCTCTCACAATTCGTGGCAATTTCTGGGTCAGTGGCGACAACGACGGAAAACAACTATGACGCCATTGTCCTTTTCGCGTGTTTTGAAGTAAGAGTTTAAGATTTTTGTAGAAAGTGCAGCCATTCCAACAAAGCCAACTTGGATCAAAGTTAAATTTACTGCCAGAGTAAATGCTACAAAAGTACATTACACATCTTATAGTTCATAATGTTGTACATTCATTCAAAAATATAAACAAAGTAAATATGTGTATGCCTTTAATTCATTACTTCTATCAATATCAACCATGTGTCATGTTCATACGATTTTTGTTAGTCTCATAAAATAAAAGATGGAACGGTAATTTCCCGTCATAGACAACCACACTCTTTATTATCACTTAAAGGATGACGAAAGTGAAAAAATATGGATATCGATATAGGTATTTTACGTTTTTTTGTTCATAATTTGCCATCGTGGTTTATCGCAAAGCTGAATTGCCGTAATACTTGATACGGCAATGAAAAGCTTGCCGTATGCCGTATTATCTTTAAAAAAATCGTGGAATGCCGTATATTACGGCAATTGCCGTATCGATCGCAACGCTGGCAGGAAACAAGCTTCAAGACGCCGATAATTTCTTTTTACAGTGCAAATAATGGTGATTAAAAAAGATAAAAAACATAAGCCCTGCTTTATAGTTAGTTCAGTTAGTATGCAAAGTTTCATGATCTAATGTAAAGTAGGTATTTTGTGAATACCAGCGGTTTATTGTTCGGTTTGGAGGTAACTTTGGATTTTTTCTATCGAGAAAATTTTACAGAATCGTGTTTTCGTCTAATATAGTACTTAACATCAATCCTCAACTTTAAAATTAATGCTGCAATAATTTCGGCATAACGGAGGATCTTGCTAAGCCATTTGAGGTAGTATGTTTACTATTTCCCCTTAATAGCATGCAAATAATTCCCTAAGCTATAAATGCGCCAGTGATTACAATATAACATGCAGACACTTAAATTTTATTTATATAAATGTAGATTATCACTGGTAAAAGATCACTTTCTTTTTCTTCAAAGGTCACGGTCTTATGTTTCGGTTCACGATCTTTGCCGCTTTCCTGTGAGACTCTCACAGCGGGGTCTTGACTTTAGACATTAGACATAGCTAATTATCCCTTATTATAATAACCATAAACTTAGAACTTTAAGCTCATAATGTCGGGCACAAAATATCAGCCGATTTCGCGTCGGTAAATGTGGGATTTCCCTAAAACGTAGTGATTTTATACACTTTGGCCGGCCATGCGTTACTCTAACGTCTTGTACAAGCTTTTATACGTATAGTACACTGAATAGGTTTTGAGATATACAAAAAGTATTGTAGATACTATTAATATTTATTACACATCTTTTCAAAATATTCTTCATCATGCTCTATACAAAGGTCCATTCGCCTAAACCAACTCTGAAAATACTTTTGTCACTCTTGATCTGACAGGTCGGAAATCGCTTTCGTCAGACACGGCTTCTTCGGCGCTTAAAAAACTTGTCTTTTATTTTTTTCTTTGTCTCTTGGGACCAAATTAAATTACAAGAAGCTAAGTCAGGGCTGTAGGGTGGGCGACTTAAAGTTTCAACACCAGATTCCTCAATAAATGCTCTTGTTCTAAGGGAGGTGTGTTAAGAGGCGTTATCGCGATGCAGCATGATTCCCCGAAGCCCGGTCTTTGATCTTCTCTGCCGTACAGCTTAAAAAGCTTTGGGTAATGCAACTGTAGTATACCATTCAGAGTTGACTGACCTACAATTTTCCAGTATCGACGTCGACAAATGTCCGCTCCGCAAAAAAAAAACTAGCCACCTTTTTTTGCCGACGTTGCGAGGTCTTTGCAGTTTTGTCGGTAACTGTCCTTATGAGTAGATGCATACCGATGATTGCCTTTTATTTTCCAGATCATATTGATAGATCCATGTTTCGTCACCAGTAACGATTTGTGAAACACGCCTAGATGCTCCGTTTTCAAAACGTAGACGCATTTCATGGCACCAATCCACACGAATCTGTTTTTCGCTTTCGGAGAGCAAACGGGGGATCCATCGACAACAAAGCTTCCTCACTCCAAGATGTTGATGTAGGATGGTATGAATGCTCCCCGAATAAATGCCTACAATCTTTTCGATGTCCGTATATGTGACTCGTGGGTCCTCTCGCACCAACATTTCAGTAGGCCATACATTTTCTGCCGTTACTGCTGTTTGCAGGTCGCCGTTTCTTTGGTCAACAGGGCAAGATCCAAGGAAAACGAAGTGTGGGTCGAAGAAGAACATCTTGGCTGAAAAACCTACGCCAATGGTTTGGAAAGAGCACCCGTTCCTTATTCAGAGCCGCGTTGCCTTAATGATCTGACATCAAAGATCCAAGTTGCCTTAATGATCGCCGACCTTCGACAGAAGATGGCACTTTAAGAAGAAGAAGAAGGTTCTTTGGTCATCTTTAAGATTAATTTTACCCCTTTTGAATTCAGCAAACCACCTAAAATTGTTGCGCGTGATGGAGCTGAGTCCCTAATTGCTGATTGTAACTGTTCTAAACTTAAATATTCGGTTAAACCAAATTCAAAATCATAATAGATCATAGCGCGCAAATATTCACGGTTAAGATCCATCGTTTTAAACTTTTAAATGAAAAGCGCGGGAAAAGTTTCAGGAAAATTAATAGAAAAATGTTTTTTTTTAATATTGAATTTGCTTATAGAGTTCTATTTTTAAATAAATTTGCTTTTTAGAAACATATAACACGGGGTGCGTTCCAATTTTAAATTTCGAGCATCTCAAAGCTTATTGAGTGACCGACGTACCATTTATATTTATCACATTCATAAGTTTATATTTATAACGTATAAGCTATACTACTTTTTATTATTAATGTTATTAGTATTTTGTAGTGTAATAAAAGGGGTTGGTTGTTTGTGTGTGTGTGTGTGTAAAATATGTATATGTTTGTTTTGAAAATAATGTCGTTTGATTTATGAATTTCCTAAATCAAAACCCCATTTCTCCCCTCATTATGCAAAAATATATATGGTCCGTAACAATCCTAAGTCTTAGTATTTCATTTAAAATTAATAAATCAATATAATGTATTTTTATAGTTTTATACTCCTAGCCTTGGCAAGTGCGTGCGTGTGTTGGCTGATTATCTCTATTTTTAGAACTTTCCATGTTAGTGTTTGTAACATATCTCATACCTAGGCCACGGTAATTTTATCTATACAGTATTCCAACTTCATACAAACGGACGAAGCGAGAGCTATGCCTACGCGCCTCGATCTCGGCATGCGCTCGGCATGCAGACAGCCGTGACTGTGCCGCAGTGATGATTTTGTGGAATATATAAAAAAATGGAGGAAATAAATAATAGAATAGAAATAAAGAAATAATAAATCCAAACTTCATTTAAAACCAAACATATAAATTGTAAAATATCTTTTACTTGGTTATAGAATATAGATACCTCTAATAAAGCATTTCGTACGTCTCAGCCCAGGTGCAAGTATTTTTCGGTCGCAAATTCATAAGACCGATTTGTTATTCAAACAAACATGGTTTTTTAATTAATCTACCAATCAAAAACGACACGATTTTTTATTGAACACTTCCTATTCAATTCAAAAAGTACCTATTATATTTGTTTATATAAAAAAGTATATTTACAATAATAAAACCAAATAGAAACACAAAGTAGGCAAATGTAAAAATGGTGGAGGCAGGCAGCCCTATCGCATGTTTACGTACCGCGCTGCTGTAGGCATTTATTTTAAAGATACGGCCGAGTTACAATACTGTATAGATAATATTACCGTGCCTAGGCTGCACTAAAAGTGTCGGGAATGGAATATTTCCACTGTTCCTGTCATACTAAAGTCATCTTTTTAATTAAAAACTCCTTGGTTTTAAAAATGAATACCATTTATTTATTTAAAAAAAGATTCTCGGTCGTGTCACAAGGTTTTGTCAAACTTGTTTAGTCGTTGAGAAAATGGAATTGACTCGAGAAAATTTCAAGAGCGATGATTTATAGTGGTTTAACACAAAAACAGTGTGTTGACCGGATGATTTCTGCATTTGGTGATGAAGCCCCATCCAAAACCACAATGTATCGCTGGTTTGCTGAATTTCAACGTGGACGTGTCAAGCTCAGTGATGATCCCCGTCAAGGTCGTCCAAAAACTGCACACTGCGTCACCCAAGAAAACGTTGATGCTGTGCGTAAGCTGATTGAGGAAGATCGACATGTGACATACTGCGAAATTCAGGCAACTTTAGACATTAGCATGAGTCAAATACAAATAATCTTACATGAACAATTAGGTGTAAAAAAAGTTGTTTTCCCGATGGATACCGCATTCGCTCTGTGAAGAGCAAAAAGCGGCTCGCGTTACTTGGTGCGTCAGAACTCTCGAAAGATTCCACGCAGGATCCTCAAATGTTGTATACAACATCGTATCAGGTGACGAATCCTGGATATACACGTACGAACCCGAAACAAAAAACCAGTCACGAGTTTGGGTGTTCGAAAATGAGTTAAAGCCAACAAAAATTGTTCGTTCACGGAGTGTTGCAAAAAAATTGGTGGCCACGTTTGTCTCCGAAACCGGCTATGTGACGACTATTCCTCTTGAGGGAAAAAGAACGGTTAATGCAGAATGGTATGCTAGCATTTGTTTGCCACAGGTAGTTTCTGAATTCCGTAAAGGGAACTGCAACGGCCGCATCATCCTCCATCACGACAATGAGAGTTCTCACACCGCACACAGAACAAAAGAGTTTTTAGAGCAAGAAAACATAGAATTATTAGACCATCCGCCGTACAGCCCCGACCTAAGCCCTAACGATTTCTATACTTTCCCTAAAATAAAGAATAAATTGCGTGGACAGAGATTTTCATCACCTGAAGAAGCTGTGGACGCCTACAAAACGGCCATTTAGGAGACCCCAACTTCCGAATGGAATGGTTGCTTCAATGATTGGTTCCATCGTATGGAAAAATGTGTCAAATTTCGCGGAGAATACTTCGAAAAGCAATAAATACATTTTTAAATAGTAATGTTGTCACTTCCTTGATTCCCGAAATTTTCAGTGCCGCCCTCGTAAAATGAGTTTGGCATGACTAAAAAGTTAAAGAAGGACGGGGGACATGGAGCTGAATTTACTTTTCCGATATGCCACCCCCTAAAATCTTCCCCCAGTGCCATTGATCACTCAGCCAGCCCCCCCCCCTTGCTTCGCTACCGATCCATTAATCTAATTCCCAGGATTTTTTTATAGAAGAATGGGCAAACGAGCGTTCGGCTCACCTGATGGAAAGTGGCTACCGCTGCCCATGAACAACCGCAAGGAAATTCATCTCCCTTTCAGAAAGGATGTTTTGTATAAAATCCGTAATCTTTCGAAAACGCGTTAAAATGGGAAATATGCACAAAGGCGCACTTGGTACTTAAAACTACCTTAAAAACATTAAAATTTGCCCATCACTGACAATTTAAAAAATCATTACACACATGTGCTCTTCATCAATAGACTGCTTTCCAATAGAGATTGATCAATAGAAATACTTCTATCTAGAAGAAGGTAACTTATCATTCTTTAGCCGTATCCATATTTGTTAGTGCATTAGGGCATCATTGTCATCATCATCATTACAGCCCTTCGCAAGTCCACTGCTGAACATAGGCATACCCCAAGGAATGCCACAAAGCACGGTCCTGAGCCATCTGCATCCATCGACTACTTGCATGTCTTACCAGGTCGTCACTCCATCTAGTAGGGGGTCGCCCACCACCAGTACCAGTAGTAGTGTAGGCCTACCCTCCACTAGACGTGTGAGGTATTAGGTCATAGTAGCATATATTATGGTTTTAAAATGATGGAAAATCAGTATCATGACAGTTTTATGCGTCCCATCGTAGTCCTCAGATATGTCAACACATATGTAGCTTTCGTTAAGTGTTCAAGGGCTGCAGTTACTCACTTACTATAAATAACCTCAGAAGATTATTAGCGCTTTGTAACTAATGCTTAAAGAAATGTTTTAAATTGTTAATTGCAAATTTAAGTGCTGATTTACCACGCGCTCGGCGGTGAAGGCAAACATCGTGGCGAAACCTGCATGTCTGAGAAATGAGAAAAAATTATTTCAAAGACATGTGAAGTTCGCCAACACGTATTGGGGCAGTACGGCGGACACTTCCTTGCCCTAAACCCATTCAGAAATGAGAAGAGGCCTATGCCCAGATGTGGGACGTAAATAGGTTGTAACTTTTATATTTTAGGTAAAATTCTAGGGAACGAAGGAGGTTCGTGTCCAGCAGTAGACTTTACCGGTTAATGATAAAGAAGTAGAAAAAATGCCAAATAAAATTAAGTTACCGTAAACACAAGGCCTCAACACAATTCATTCAATTTGAATAACTCAGGAAAATGAATGAATAAAATTGAAAAAGGTTTTATTTGATTTAATAATTAATACATGAAGATATCTCCGTGGTGACATAAGAGTATCGATCACCCCATTTCGTTCCCTAGGTGTACAAGCAACTGTGGAATTTGTCAGAATGCCGTACGTCAGATGAACATACTTATACCGGGTTGCAGCGTTAAAGTTGATTCGTCTGCCATACGTGACTGATAAACATTAATATAGATATACTTGCATAGGTACTAAGCTACTAGGTAGAGTATGCACTCGCTCAAACACTGTAATTCTCTTCGTCCAAGTTAATTGACCGACGTGACCTATTTAGTAACTAGACTAACTGAAGTGAATGAATGATAAATGTAATAACCGTTTCCTTTCGAAATCGAAAAGGCACAGTCTCATCATGCGTTTGATTTTACTCTTATTGCGTATTGCGACCTATCCTATCCAACGACAGCCAATACTATGGAATTGATGGATTAAAAAAATGGAAGGTACCCAAAGTAAAATAAAAATTTAAGATTCTATTTCACAATTTTGTGGGAGTGATTAATATCTATAACTAACTTACGCATAATTACGGCTTTGTAGCACCTAGGGTCTTTGAGAAAAACCGCGGGCGGACGAACGGACGGACATGGCGAAACTGTAAGGGTTGTTGAACCCTAAAAAGCGACGGGCATAATCGATACCACTTTGTGATTTAATTTAATTTTAATATTCACTGTTAGCTGACTTCTAGCTCTAAGCCACCGTTTCGCATGTCGCAAATAAATCTTTAGTATTAATTGTTCTAAAAATTATCTTGTAGGTACTAGTCCACACCTGAGTATGTCATGATGTTCGCTTCTTGTCGATGGGTTATTTAACTGTGGAAACTTTATTGTTAAATATAAGATTAATATGTGTTATGTATTAGACTAAAATTGTGTATGTTTCCCTTGAAGATAAAATAAATATTTAATCGACTTCATTGCATATCATATTAAGAATCCGTTAAAATCACAGAAATCAAAATAATACGATTTCTGTGGTTCAAATGTTTTTTTTTAAATAGTGTTAATTGAAGAACAAACAAAGACATACTTCCACATTTATAATATTAATAATAAACCGGCCAAGAGCGTGTCGGGCCACGCTCAGTGTAGGGTTCCGTAGTTTCCCATCCGTCACAACAAGTGTTCCCACTTATGAGTTTAAAGGTGGGTATCCATTATGTTCGCGCTCCAGGCGCTCGCGCTCCTGCAACTGCTCCCGGTAGTGGGTACTGTTGTTTCCATCCAAGTTCAAAATGATTTTCCTAGAAAGTCCTTATAAAGTTCTACTTTTCAGATTTTTTTCATATTTTCTAAACCTATGGTTCAAAAGTTAGAGGGGGGGGGGGACACATTGTTTTTTACTTTTGGAGCGATTATTTCTGAAATTACTGACATTATCTAAAAATGATTTTAGTAAACCCCTATTCATTTTTAAATGCCTTTCCAACAATATATCACACGTAAGGGTTGAAATTAAAAAAAAAATCACTTCCCACTTTACATATAGGGGGGCCCCTAATAAAACATTTTTTTCCAATTTTTATTTTACCACTTTGTCGGCGTGATTGATACACATATAATGACGTACCAAATTTCAGCTTTCTAGTGCTAACGGTCACAGAGATTAAGCGAGGACGGACAGACAGACATGGCGAAACTATAAGGGTTCCTAGTTGACTACGGAACCCTAAAAATGAGAGCCGTGGCAGCTCAAGGGGCAAACGCTCACCTTAAATATCATCCCGTGGTTGTCGTTGGAAGCGACATACGCAAATGGTACAGAAAACCTGCCAAGCGTGACGGTGAAGGTAAATTCTCATTTTCTTTATTAGGGACTAATAACGAAGATGAAAGAAAAATTAATTTTTGACAAGAATTGTGAATTCCTATAAAAATTACGTTATTTATACGTTGTTTCCTCAAGTAGGTAAATTATAGTCATTTTATCGAGTCTTACGTGAAACATCTATTGTTGTTAACGACAGGTAACGGGCAAAGGGCACCATCGAAGGCGCTTGCTCACGAATAGAACGTACAAAACAAATTTAAGTTACTATTCCATTGTTCCTAGATTGTGTAGATTATTTTTGCCGATGAACTTGTACAGATTGCCTGCAAACGTAACATTTCGATATAAAAAGGCTACTCCAAGCTCAGTAGCTAAAATAATAAAAAACATTAAAACTAACAAAGCACCAGGTATAGACAAAATACGAGCAATAGACTTAATATCCATTGCGGACATGAAATAAAATGAAATGAACACCAGCTTAGAAGTTTATTTAACATAGATTATTATAAAATACTTATTGAAAGTCGTTTTTTAATTTTTTAATTTACCACTGGTTCGCAAAAAAACCTCTGTCCTGGGAAGACCCAGCAAGAAACCCAGCGGGGTTTTTAAACATATTTAAATTTACAATAAATTTATTTTGTTACAATTTTCGAATGATTTTTTATATAGAACCAGCATGGTGGCGATCACCTCATTCCCAGGGGTTATTTTCATTTATGTATTCATTTATATTATAATAACCCTTTTTGTATAATTTTTCTTTAATAAAACATTTAAACTTGTTTAATGACAAATTTTGTACATATTCTGGGATTTTGTTGTAAAAGCGTATACATTGCCCAAATTAGGACAAAATATAGGTAACCACAGTTAACCTAATAAATGCGTGTATAGAAAAAGGCAAGTACCCTACTGAATAAAAAACTGGAATTGTAAGACCTGTACACAAAAAAGGTGGGAGAACGGATTACTACAATTACTGCCCATTAACAATATTACCTACACCAGATAAAATAATTGAAAAATATATAAGTAAACAAGTAAATCATTTCTATAGTCAACACTCAATTTTAAATAAAAATCAATATGGTTTTCAGCAGCATAAAAGTACCACTCAACTTTTATCTTCTTTCACTGACGACGTAAACCATTATCTTGAGAATAAAAAAACATATTCTAGTTGTTTTGTTGACCATAGTTAAGCGTTCGACACCCTTAGGCATGACTTAGTGGTTGAGAGGCTTGATGAATATGGACTGCGAGGACCCCTTTAAAATTGATGCAAAGATTATGTTAAAGAGAGAGCATATAGAGTTAAAGTAGGAAATGCTACAAGTATAAAGAAAACCGTCACACATGATACCCCGCACAGGGATCTGAGCTTGGGCCTTTGCATTACTTGACCTATGTTAATAATGTTGCCAATATCATTAAAAACTGCAAGATATATAAGTTTACAGACGATACTTGCATACTAGCGGCGGAAAACGACATATATGTGGCATTACAGAATTTGAAAGAAGATTTCACTAACCTTATGAAGTGGTCTTACGATGCAAGGCTTATTCTGAATACCACGAAAGAAAAATGATGTGAATTTCATCCAGTCATAAAAGAATATCTGTTCCTTTAAAACTCGTTGCCCACAGCCACCAATGTCTTTATAATAACATGTCTAACTAGACTTGAAATTGTAGTCATATTGAATTAACATAAGAACAACAACCTTACCTTGGGATCTTAATAGGCAGTCGATTAAATGGACGCACCATATCAATAAAGTGTGTGATAAGTTAAGAGCCATACTTGAAATTTTCTGTCGTTAGGTATAAAGTTCCCTTTCCTACACTATTATCCCTTTATAAGGCTCTGGCTGAATCAATAATACAATACGGATTAATTAGTTATGGTAGAACCTGGAAATCGCATCTTTATAGAATCCATGAATTACAACTTAGAATCATCAAAACTACTCCCTAAAATCAATCAACAATATAAATACATTTACAACAAATTACTTAAATTCTCTGATATCCTGCCAATCGAAGAAAATTTAAAATTTACTTGTAGAGCAGTTCTTTAATACAAAATTACAAGTCCTACCTACGTATAAACACCAGCTTAGAAGTATATATAACCCTAAATTAATTATAGCTAAAATAATATGTATGGAGATCATCAAAATAAGATTATTATTCCTAAATTAATTAATAAGCTAACTTAAGAACTTGAAGGAAAATATCAATCCCAAAAATATTAAATACAAATTAAAAACACACTTTTTGAATCAACTAACATAATATAACTAAAAACTAACATATCTGTTATTTGTAATATAATAACCATATGTATATTCCAAAAATATGAAATAATATTTCCTCCAAACACCCTGTATACTACTCTAATTAAATAGCCACTTATCCTCATGTTATTTTTATAAAAACGAGCGAACTACCTTCTTACTCTAAATGATATTAAAATGTTTGCGCTCGAAAGACGGCGAACTGCAGTGTGCAGAAAAATCTTACATAGGTTTATGTTGCACTGTACTTATGAACTTTGTATAATATATAATTTAGTTGTTGTAAAATAAAATGAAATAAAAAAAATCAGAAACAAACAATATTCAAATAAAGACGACACCATAGATATATTTCACGACAAACTTTCTGACCTTCTGTATTATAAACTAAAATATACAGGGTCTTGAATCAAATTAAACGTAGTAGGGCCAGGTTGCAGCTATATTACGGTTGTAGCACGCAACGGTCGGGTCGACCGGGCAAGGACCACGCTTTCACAGAATACCAGCGTAAAATAGCAGCTTGATGCTGCTGTGTTTCGTACGGTGAGTGTAGAAAACCGGAGACTTTACTGGAAATCTAGGCATTCCATCTTAGTCGTCAGGGGTGACAAAGCATCTGATTTTGATTCTTAATCGAAGTTAAATGTAGTATGTCTATGGGCCATAGCATCCACTTAGCATCAGGTAGACTGTGTGCTCGTTTGTCACCCTAATTCCATAAAAAATTCCTCTACAGACCTCTAAGCTTTGTTGATATACATTTTTTACATTATATAAATTGCAAACTTATAACGTTCTATGTAGTTTTGTATTAGTATGACTATGGATATACCTAAAATAATATGTATTAAAAAAGAGTTTTGTGTAAGTATTTATTTACTCTATAAACAGATAAACTTTTATTTAATCCATAACCATCGATGAGGCTTCTAAAGTACTTCAGTCCAAAGTCATCGCTCTTTCAAATGCCTCAAAGCGCTTGCAAGTCTGCCTGGAGGACCTTGAAAAGTATCCTAATGAATTTGGAGATTTAAAAACTCAAGCAAATAGTATAGCAAAACAAAAATGGTCTATAAACCCGGAATATCCTGAAAGTTGTGACGGGAATGTCTCGAAGATTCTGAGCTTGTTTAAAGTGAACATATTATTCAAGCGTGTATAAGACATCATCTTAAACCAACTGAGATAGCATTTTCTTGGAATGAGTGAAATTGATTCCAATTTCAGCGTCTTGCAGCCTATCATATTGCAAAATTTAAATGATATCAATTTATTGGATAAGGCTTTAGTATTTGTCGATTTGTATAAAAGAGACGTACCTATCTAGTTTTCCAAGGAAATTCTTGCTGACTTACTAACTATAAAAAATAATTTTATTTCTTTAACCTTACCTGAAATGTGCACTGGATATCTGTTATTTAAAATTTTAACTACATTCTATGGCCCGAAATTTGAACCTTGATGATGTCACATTTTTGCTGAACAGAAAGCCCGAAAAAGGAATTATAATAATAAACATTTATGACGCTGTACTTGCCGCGGAAATATGGTGGACGTGGCTTTTTGAACGTCCTCATTGTGAACAATCGCGAAGTGTAGTCTCCGTAAGTACTTCTTGACGAGATCGCATAATCTATTCTACACTGACGTCACTTTGTGTGATAAAGGGCTTATCCGTTTATCTTTAGTCAACGAGCAGTCGCAAGTCCCAGCAATCCAGAGAATTTCCGACCGGGATACCAGGAAACAAAAGAAGTCCATTGGAGGTTTTATAAGGCTCTAGACGAGCCTTTCATAGATACGGTCCTCTCCCTTCACTGGCTAAGTTTCGGCGTTGAGCAAACTGCGGGTTTTGTCTATGCGATACAAGATCAGGTTATTGAAACAAACAACTATCAGAGATACATCCTAAAGGATGGCGTCGTCGACATTTGCTTCTTAATTTTGAGTGGGAGAGATAGTTCCATCCTATTAATTTGCCACGGGCCTCTAACGGTATAGTTACGCCACTGCGGAAGATCGCAATTTCCTATTAATTTAATTTATTTTAGACATAACGATACGATATGTTGAAAGCGTGATATCAGCCAATGAATTTCTGTTTTTAGCACAAGGCCAATTATTTCCAGGAAAATATGACATACTAGTACGACATTCGAAGTTAACAGCCAAAAATTTATTTGTTTTATCAACAAAAAACATAGACTTGCCCTTTTTTTTTTACTAAGTTAAGTTAACTATTATAAGTCAGTGCTTGATTAAGGTCCCACCTGATGGTAAGTGGTGATGTAGCCGAAGATGGTAAAGCGCACGAACTTAGCTTAACAAAAAGCCTATTCACTCTTGCCTTGAAGACACCTACATTATAATCGGAAATTTAAGTTATACGTGGTAGAGCCATGCTACAATTATATTAGTAGTATAGTCGTAGCACGTTACCTAACTCTTTTTATAGGTGATAAACGAGCACACAGTCCATGACCTCTGATCTATCCTCGATTACGAATCAAAATGCAGATGCATCACCCGTGAGGACTAAGATGGAATGCCTCGTTTTCAGTAAAAAGGGTCTCCGGTTCTCTACACTCATGAGAGCGTGGTCCTACCCCGGTAGAGCCGACCCAATCGGGCTATAACCATAATATAACTGCAGCGTGGTTACCATGTGTCAAAACGACCACAACCAAATAGGTACCATTATGGAATCTCCCCGACATATTTGTTATGTCCGTTGTGTTATAGTGATTCTGATTAGTGACGAATTAATGATTTATTCATTTACGACTTTTTTGAGTGAGAGATCTGCCTATCCTGCAAGTGTAGTCACATAATATAACTGCAGCGTGGTTACCATGTGTCAAAACGACCACAACCAAATAGGTACCATTATGGAATCTCCCCGATATATTTGTTATGTCCGTTGTGTTATAGTGATTCTGATTAGTGACGAATTAATGATTTATTCATTTACAACTTTTTTGAGTGGGAGATCTGCCTATCCTGCAAGTGTAGTCACATAATATAACTGCAGCGTGGTTACCATGTGTCAAAACGACCACAACCAAATAGGTACCATTATGGAATCTCCCCGACATATTTGTTATGTCCGTTGTGTTATAGTGATTCTGATTAGTGACGAATTAATGATTTATTCATTTACAACTTTTTTGAGTGGGAGATCTGCCTATCCTGCAAGTGTAGTCACATAATATAACTGCAGCGTGGTTACCATGTGTCAAAACGACCACAACCAAATAGGTACCATTATGGAATCTCCCCGACATATTTGTTATGTCCGTTGTGTTATAGTGATTCTGATTAGTGACGAATTAATGATTTATTCATTTACAACTTTTTTGAGTGGGAGATCTGCCTATCCTGCAAGTGTAGTCACTTGTTGGTACAAGGTTGCTACTGCAGAAACTTTCTTCTGCAACAGTTTTCAAGTCTGAACTATATAAAAAGCCCATTGCCAAGTATGCTTTGTCGGTTCATGTGTTATGTCAGTCAGAACTACTTCTAAAAGCCTGATTTAGTGGAAAACATCAGGTGCTAAAGAGGTCCCTAATTCAGGCATTTAAATCCTAACTCTGGATGTGGATAGTCTGGTTACGGATTTTGTTACACTATATACGAAATCTATAGCATTCATTCAAATAAGCGATAGGTACATCGTATTTGACGCGTCTCAACTAAAGTTAAATGTACGAATTGCGAAACTCGTAGATGCGAAGTTGCCAATTAATTACTATTTTCTTTCATCATCATCATATCATCCGTTTACAAGTTCATTGCATTAAACGTAGTAAGAACGTAGTGTAATGTAGTAACCAAGGAATGCCACAAAGCACTGCCTGAGTCACCTGCATCCATCGACTTCCTGCATGTCTTACCCCATCGTCACTCCATCTAGTGGAGGGTCACCCTTCACTTCACCTACCGGTACGAGGCTGCCACACGCTGCCACGTGCTACTCGTGTGATCCCATATAAATTACCGATCTGACGAGTAGTTTGCGAGTTATCTTCAATAATGCGTATTTGATTTCGAATACATTGATTCAGTCGTATTAAAGTCGGTTGTACAACATTTTTAATTTTTCCACTTGTTTACACTGACATGATGTAGCAGCGTTCTATAGCTATTTTACGTTGGTATTCTGTGTGAACGTGAATCTTCCCTAATCGAGATGACCCTATCCGTCTCTAGTACGATATAGGGACCTTCAAGAAACAAGCTTACTCCTTTTATAAACGCCAACATCGCACCCACAATTTCCCTAGTGTCGTTACTTAGCGTCAGTTGAGTTGCATGCTCGTTTGCCCCCTCTTCTATAAAATAACGTAGTTGTGTACCTGTGTAGGTACTTCAAACTAAATATTTTAGACTAGTCGTTACGTCTTTATTAGCTGTTTGTAAATTTGCATACTAACTCTAATTGAGAAGCAAATCAATATGTTTGCTGTATATGATGCAAATCGAATAAATATGTAGTTTTGGTGTTAACAAATAATTATTTTTATTATTACACTCAAGGATGAAAGAAACGGTTTGAAAGCAAATGAGTATTTTCGTCATTTGTTCAGAACGCAGTAAGTATTTTATCTAAGCAAATAATGGATAGTGTAAAGGAGGTCCTCTTGTAGTACGGTATTAATCATCACATCTCTTACATTTCGTTGACACAGGTCTAACCTCGACAACCGCTGCGGTATTGAATTCAGAGGGCCGACGCAGTGAAATATATGGTACTTTTATTTAATCAATTAAAAATGATAGTAACGATTTAAAACGTAAAAATCATAGTATAGTTTAAGCAAATGTTGATGATTATTTTGGTATAAATTTTACGTCAAAATTATGTAGAACTTTGGATATATTGGGGCTTGTATCGAATTATGTCAATTTTTTCCTTGCGTGAAAGGAATATTACGAAAATTTATTCTATCATTATTAAAGTATAGGATACTAGGAAGATAAAAATATTTTTTGATGGTTGATATTCAATAGAATCTACAAATTAGACCTCCCAAATCATGTTTCTCAGGGTTTTGGCCTAAACATGCATCGGGAGAATGATTATTACTAAATAAATGAATAAGTTATCTAAAATTTGCTCTGAGGTTATTATAGTAGAGAAAATGAACTATTTTTATCAAATAATTGTTATTTCAAGCGACGAACGGAAAACATATAATTTCAACGAGTATACCGTGTAGTTTCACGTTTTCTTGTAATACTCCTTTTAAGATATGAAAAGTTACTTTGCACTCCGCAATTTAAAAAAAAACGTAATTCCAACCAATATCTCAAGAAATTCTGAGCGAGCACCGGCTGGGACGTCTGGGAGCGCTTGTATGGTTGGATAGTATTTCTTTTTGCATAACATAAAAAAAATATATTTATAACATAATTTCATTTGATATAAGTTTTAAATGGTTTCATAATGGAATACAAGGATTTAGTATCGTTCGTAAAATTATTTAGTTTTTGTCCAATATTTAATTAGATTTACAGGCGTTCGAAAATAGTGTAGTGCGGTGTAACACTACGCCATATTCTCCCTTGGGTGTCTAAATCTTAATAATTCTTCTGTAATGGATCCTATCCAAGGGAATCCGGGTGGGTCGATAGTTTTAAATAAAAATAAATAAGTCCTGTTCATATATTTCAAAAAATGAACGTCGGAGGACTTCGCTTGTGTATTGAAAGGTTTGCATGACTTCATCAAAGTATAAACATGGTTTCGGTTTGGTCACAGTTAATATTATATAGGAATGGTGTCAGTTTGATTGACATGTCAAGCTGTGCCCAATTGTTATAATATATCCACGTACATATTTACATATGAAGTCTTTGTAGTGAAACACAATAGCACGTACGATTTAGAATATTTAATAAACAGTCACAACATTCCTTTACAGTTTCGTAAGACAACTCTAACAGATAAGGGTCCTTGTACAGTTACACAATATACCAATAATATGGCTTTGTGCAAGTTTTAAAATCTAATTTATAATCAACTGTAGTTTTTTTAAGTTACTTTATTAGTGGTGGATTGTACAAACAAATAGAAATATCGATGATGTTTGTCTACCAATTTATTTGTGACTGGCGAGTGGCGACCCGCCTCGGCTCCGTTTGGATGGCATTTATTAACCCTTCAATCCCCATAAAATTCCCATGCAGTCGTATGCACCTGGTAAATCCCGAGCGGTCGCATGCGACCGCACCCACCCTCAGCACTTAAAACCATTAAAACTTATATTTAGAGACTAATTTTCTATGAAAACGTTTGGCATTGTAAAATATATACAAAATTCTCTATCCTGTGGTCTAAAAAAATCAGGTTTTACTTAATTACAATAAGGTTTTTTTGTATTTTGATAACAAAAAAACCAAGCGGATGTCGGCAGCGTGAAAATCACAATTATTTCATTATATTTTACTCGAAATTATTTACGTAAAAAGATAAACAACAAACAATTTTATTATAAAAAACTGTAATAAAAAACTAATAAAACACTAGAAAAATCCAAAAATCAACACAATAACATTCGCACGAAATTGACGTAAGAAACGAACGTAGATTATAAATAAATATCCATATATTACCTAAAATTTACCTCTAGAAGATAGAAAATTTCACATTGATTCCATAATGCCATAATTCTACATAGAAAAGTAGTCTCTAAACATAAGTATTAATTGGTTAAAGTGCTGTGGGTGGGTACCAGTGGGTACGGTCAAATTTGACCTCTTGAATTCTGACGGAATATCGAAGCGGTCAAATTTGGACGCTTGGCTTTTGAGAGGTTAAGGTTACAGCCTATATAATTCCCACAGCTGGGCACAGGCTCCTTCTCATTTCTGAGAGGGTCTTAGGGCAAGGAAGTGTCCACAGCGCTGCCTCAATATGTCTTGGCGAATTTCACATGTCTTCGAAATATTTTATTTTATTTCTCTGTCATGCAGGTGTCCTCACGATGTTGTCCTACACTGCCGAGCACGTGGTAAATTAGCACTTAAAATTGCAATTAACAGTTTCATTGGTGCCTGCGGGGATCGACACCGGGTTGCTCGCGTAATGTGACTTTACAGTGAGCGCTAACCAATGCACTTATCAATGCCCTTATCAATGTAGTGTTATTTAAACACTTTATAGATCTTTAAGTAGATGTTACAAAAAACTTGGAGTATTTTCGTTTATAAAATGTACAAGTTTTTCTTATAGAATATAAGCTAGATCACTTCTGGCATTGCTTGCTATCTGTCCGTGATGTTTCATTCAATCGGTTCATTTAGAAGATTCGCTCGGACAGACAAATAGATAGACAAAAAATTTAAAAATGATTATTTATGTCTTAGTAACGTGCTAATACCTGAATTCGATAAAAGGCAGGTATTACAATATTACAACAGAATTTTTTAATTTATAGGTACATAGATTTAGATAAATAGATAACATTTATTACACACCAAAACATAAATATTAAAAAGAAAAAGCAAACAAAATATGTTAAATTATTTCGCTAACGACTTCTTCCAGACATCATTTTTGGATGGCTAGGCTTGCGAGTGAAGAAAAAACGCGTGGAACATGATGTGAAGTTTGGAAATTCGAAAACGGTCAATTTTGTAACATAATGCATAGGTATAATAAAAACAAGGGAAAATGAAACATTATTTAAAAAATATTTTAAATAACTATTATATATGAGCGATACAATCCTCTAGACCTATTGGTAAAGTGTAGGATCAGCGGAAAATCCTTGATTGAAAATCAAAATGTAGATCTGTTGTGATTCCAGAGGTGTAGAGTGGAATGACATTTACTAATCAAAAGGGTCTCTCCTCCCTCCAGTCTGGTTCTTGTTACTCTTACGAAACATAGCACGCTGGTTACGCTGGTATTTATTAAGAAAAAATAATGAGTAAGTAGTGCAAAATACAAAATTTTTCTCTATCTATCTATCCATAAGGACTTGTTGTTCTGAGACATTGTTTGTAACATTCAAAAATTTCACGATGAAAGAGTAATTAAAGCTGTTCACAATTGACGAAGATATCACGGTACATAAAAATAAAAAAAAACATACAGTCCAATTGTAGGAATCTTTCTGTCAGACAAATTTAAAAAAAATTGTCTGAGCTCCTCCGTTTTTCGGCTATAAACTTGATAATTACTAACAAGAAATCACTTTATATTAATTGATTTTATTATGCAAAATTTTGAAAATTGACTTTTCAAAAACTGCAAAGTAAATACATACCTATTACATAAATTTGAATTTATTTATGACATCACTACAACCCGTAAAAGTGGTAACGTTACAATCTCTCCATTTATAGCGACTTGCACGTTTTCGATTTCTACATAGTTTTTGAAAACAAGTGAGCACCATATCATGTCAATTTAAAAAATTTAATAAGAGATGGGCGTAGTTTTGCGAACCAGAACTAACCTACGACTCGAAGATGACTTCGTATACGATATGAAGTCATCTTCGAGTTAAAGTGATTTTTCTGAAAGACTTTTGAAGAAATATCAAGACTAATGCCACGAAAACTACTTGAGAGAACTGGATATGCTCTTATATAAAGAAAGAGGATCCTCAGATACACTCATGATGGATGGCGCAAATATACGGACAACTGACTGTTTCCACTAAGCACACACAGACACACAGCTCTTTATACAGCTTGCACGGCACCATTAGCATCGATAGAAGATATACGCTTTAACAACATAATCTCTTGTAGATATACTAACATTCACAATCATACAATAATCGAAAGCGTGCGTCCCTTCGACCACGCATGGACCGGACGGCACCTTTCTCTCAAGCCATCACATACAACTGCAAACTAGTATATAGCAAATAAAGAATATAATAAACGTAAAAAAGCAATATTAACGGACATGTCTGAAAAAAAGCGCAATTGAATAAGAATACTAACAAAGAAATAAAGCCAAGAAAGTGATTCTAGAAGTGGCAAGAGATTTTTAATAGGACATGTCAAAGGGTCCTCGAAAAGGGCAGAACAACGTCTGCCTGGCAAGCTAGTCTGATTATAAAAAAAGATTATCATACGTAGGTCACTCAATAAGCTTTGAGATGCTCGAAATTTAAAATTGGAACGCACCCGTGTTATATGTTTCTAAAAAGCAATTTTATTTAAAAACAGAACTCCATAAGCCAATTGCTGAATATTAAAAAAAAAAAAAACAAAGTTCTATTTTCTGAAACACTTCCCGCGCTTTTCATTTAAAACGATAGATCTTCACCGTGAACATTTACGCGCTATGATCTATTATGATTTTAAAATTGGTTTAACCGAACAATTAAGTTTACATCGGGTACAATCAGCATTAAAGGACTCAGCTCCATCACGCGAAACAATTTTTAGGTGGTTTGCTGTATTTAAAAGGGGAAAATTAACCTTAAAAATGACCAAGAACCGGGGCCCCAGCAATAACTGCAGAAAATGTGTGAATTACTGAAATGATGGTGTGAGAAGACCCACGAATCATATATACGGACACCGAAAAGATTGTAGGCATTAGTTCGGGGAGCATTCACACCATCCTACATCAACATCTTGGTGTGAGGAAGCTTTGTTGTCGATGGATCCCCCATTTGCTCTCCGAAAGCGAAACAGACTCGTGTGGATTGGTGCCATGAAATGCGTCTACGTTTTGAAAACGGGGCATCTAGGCGTATTTCAGAAATCGTTACTGGTGACGAGACATGGATCTATTAATATGATCCGGAAAATAAAAGGCAATCATCGGTATGGGTCTACTCGGAAGGACAGTTACCGACAAAACTGCAAAGACTTCGCAACGTCGGCAAAAAAATGGTGGCTAGTTTTTTTCGCGGAGCGGACATTTGTCGACGTCAATGCTGGAAAATTGTAGGTCAGTCAACTCTGAATGGTATACTACAGTTGCATTACCCAAAGCTTTATAAGCTGTGCGGGAGAGAAGACCAAAGATCGGGCTTCGGGGAATCATGCTGCATCACGATAACGCCTCTTCAAATACCTCCCTTAGAACAAAAGCATTTATTGAGGAATCTGGTGTTGAAACTCTAAGTCACCCACCCTACAGCCCTGACTTAGCTCCTTGTGATTTCTTTTAGTTCTTTGTTGTTTGGTCAAGGAAAAAATAAAAGGCAAGTTTTTTTTTTTCAAGCGACAAAGAAGCCGTGGCCACGGTAATTTTATCTATACAGTATTCCAACTTCATACAAACGGACGAAGCGAGAGCTATGCCTACGCGCCTCGATCTCGGCATGCGCTCGGCATGCAGACAGTCGTGAGTGCCGCAGTGATGATTTTATAGAATATATATAAAAAATGGAGGAAATAAATAATAGAATAAAAATAAAGAAATAATAAATGTGAACTTCATTTAAAACCAAACATATAAATTATAAAATATCTTTTACTTGGTTATAGATACCTCTTTATCCAAGTAAAAGATATTAATTACTTTTCTCCACCTTGTCCATGTTTCCCAAAATAATTTTTAATTAAGCTTTATATTAAAATGCGGATTTTTTATACTTAAAAATTTAATAATAAAGTAATTCGTAAGTCTCAGCCGAGGCGCAAATATTTTTCGGTCGCAAATTCATAAGACCGATTTGTTATTCGAACATAAACGTTGTTTTTTAATTAAATCTACCAATCAAAAAACGAAACGCATTTTTATTGAACACTTCCTATTGAATTTTCAAAGTACCTATTATATTTGATTATGTAAAAAAGTATATTTCCAATCATAAAACTAAATGGAAACACAAAGTAGGCAAATGTAATGCTGAAGGCAGACAGCCCTATTGCATGTTTACGTACCGCGCTGCTGTAGGCATTTATTTCAAAGATACGGCCGAGTTACAATACTGTATAGATAATATTACCGTGCCGTGGCTGCGTACGAAGAAGTGATTTCCAACCTGTCGGATCAAGACTGGCAAAAGTGTTTTCAGAGTGGGTAATGAAATTGAATGGAACATTGTATAGAGCATGACGAAGAATATTTTGAAAAGATGTAAAATAAATATTAATAGTATCTATAGTACATTTTGTATATCTCAAAATTTATTGAGTGTCCTACGTATATAATAATTGATCTCATTACTTTAAAGTAAGTATAATTTGTTTTGTTTTCTTAAAATATATAATTTATGAGCACTTAAAATGTAAATGTTTATTTGTGTTATTAAATACAAGGTCTTCTAATAAATAATTTGCTGATTTAATAATAACAAAGTTCTATTAACAAAGTTCAATAAACAAAGTTCTATTAATATAAAATTAATAGAACTTTGTTATTTTTTTATTATGTTACATTATATTCATTACAAGCTCCTTTGTCCTTTGTGACTCTCGACCCACAACGTGTTACTTTCAACCCGCCTACGTGGTCGAAAGTATCAACTGACGAATTTTGTTGAAATCTCTGTGATTCATGTAAAATACACAATAATAAGTTAAATCAAGATACTAATGCAAAGAACATAAACGAAATGTACATATGGCTATATCGATTTCAAAGCAAATTCACCTTCCCCTAACTGCCTCACAATCGATAACGAGAAAATAAGTTTCAACTTTTTACAGTCTAGGCTCGTTATCAATTTATTCGTTATTATTATATTTTTAATTATTTTAATTTTAATTTCTGAAAGAGAACTTTACTAAATATAACGCGTATACACGCTTTTTTAAATAAATAAAGAAATAATTTTATTATTTCGTTAAAAACAATTCCAATACAAAATTCTTTGTCGAAAGAAAGTCTAATTATACTCGTCTTTGTAAAGTTCGTTCGAGGAAAAACTATTGATCGCTGCAAGTTGAAAACGCTGACCCTAGGCAATCGTACACATACCCTACGAACTGCTCTAAAATACTATACGTTCGTTTCGTCTAAATTTAGCTGAGTCACGCGAAAACAAACCGGCAAAGCAAGCTAAATGCTAAGATTAATCGCTAAAGATTTATCGCTGAATACCAAGGAAATACCAAACTATTTAAAAGAAGTCTTCTCAATATTAATGACAAACTAAGGTGAAACTTTATAGAGATCTAAAAAGTGAATAAGATACGTGGCCATTTTCCAGTTCCGTCAGCTCCTTTTTAAAAAAGGCTATGTTGCTATGGCTATGTTGGGTTCACTTTGGTCTTATTATTAATTCGAAGCAAATTCAAGAGAAGATGCTAAGCTCAAAATTTCTATGAATATATTATTTCTAGGATGATATCGACGGATTTTTTGGCATTTGAGATAAAAAATGATAAGGAATAGATACTCATAATGATTTAGGTATAAATGGTAAAAAATAGATTGATTTATATGTAATCTGATTGATTTTATAAAATAAAAATTACAGCATGCATAACATTAGATATATTCTAAAATCTACATACTGCATTTAAGAATAAGTAGCAAAGTAGTAATAATTTTCATGATACATTTAGAGAAAAGGAATCACTCGGAGTAATGCCTATTTGTAACAATTCCTTGTGTTGGCTTCATTTAATATACCTACCTTTATATCCCATATGGTTCTCTAAAGTAATTACTTTAAATATAAAAACCTTACTATTTCTTCACACGTCACACGTCAAACGAGACTTCGTGTACCTAGATTAGTTCTGGTTTGCAAAACGACGAGTACGTCATGTATCATGCATACCAAAATCAATTATGATAAAACATTTATAAGCCTAAATCTTTTCAAGAATTTTTACAGCACCTATGTAAATCAATAAGTAAAGTAATAAGAAGAGAGGGGTCCGCCGTGTACAATGTTTCTATGGGAATATGAAATTGTTCCGAACTTCAAATCATGTCCTTGTAATATTTTTAATTTCGGTTTTCTAGCGTACTTGGCTCTTGGCGAGCGTCTAAGTAAGTCTAAGTCTGTGTCTGATTTATCATTCAGTATAAATTTTTACCCACCAAAACATGAATGTGAAAAGTGGGCCAATTTCGGTACAGACGACGTTCGAAATTATAAATAGGATATAAAAGGTTTTGATCTCAACTGGAACCAAGTATTATACCAGATCAAAGATCTATCTTTATAATGTATTCCAAGAAGACGACAATAAAACAAAAATATTCCAAATAAATAATAATTAAAGCCGATAATTTGTAGTTTTCAGATGTCTTTCTATATAGGGTTACAGGTTAGGTCGACCTATATCCTTTAGGCGATTGTAGTTTGCATCATTTCCGACTGTTTCGACTATGAAACACCATACCCCAAACTTAACTGTTTTCAAGATATTGTCAACTTTTTGTCTATTGTAATAATTTTTTTGTAATTTGCGCACCTTTTTTTTCTTATAATTTTTGTGTAGTAGATAAGTTGCTTTATTATTTTAAACACCAAGATCTTAGGTAAATAAACAATCTGGGTCGTAGTAGACGATTCATATTTGAAAAAAGAAATAAATTTGTGTAACGTATTTTTTCTTTGAGGAATATTTTAAAAAAATCTACGTTTCTTCAGCTATCCAACAAGGTGTAACTGTCTTAGGATTATCAGAATTCCTAAAAAAATCTAGGATGAAAGAAAGGCTCACAGGTATGTGTAACATTTTTAAGATTCCACTTCGAGCCTGAAAATTGCTCTAAATTATTCGTGTAAACACACTGCCGAAGACTTTAGCCGAGAACTTGGCTGATACACTCTCGTATATCTCGATAATGACTTCAAAAAGTATGACTACAGAAACTACTGCACGTCATAATTAATGCTTGGTACATGGCGAGTTACTACTAGCGCCATCTAGTATCAAGTAGCAGAAATAGGAGCGTCAACTAAGGATACAACTGCGAACTAAAGTGATCAGTATAGTACACTAGTATTTTACTATTAGTGTGTTTTAAGTTGTAATTGGGGTCTGGTAATTAGTGTCAATTCTGGTAATTCAATCGGCAGTTTTTATTGTCACGAACCCCAAGCTCGTAACAATAACTTATAATACCTACTAATAATTAGTAAGTCTTATGTCGGTATTAAGACATTCGTAGCTAATTTCTTATATCGCGAGTGTTATGAGTAACGACTTAAACTGTACAGCATCAATTAAGTCGAACACGAAATCCGTTTTTTTGGCTAACTTGGCGCTTTAGAGTAACTTGATCGATTTATAACAAAGTAGGAGTAAGATTGTTAAGAAATCATTGATACTTCCAAGACATGAACTTCTAAAGCACTAAATAAAAACAAAACAAATGCCGACAGCATCGAGAATAAGTCGGCTGTCGAGTGTCAAATTATACATGGTCGCGACAAAGGTTTAGTCACGGAGATTTCACGGGATGTTGGAATTTGGCATCGACGTAGCGTATAGTATCCTACTCTTTATTCGTATTTTATGCGCAGCCATACCATTCATACTTATTGCTTGCACTTGCGCGAAGGTAAGTACAATTATCTTACAGAAGATGAGGCGGGCATCGTACGGATATATTTATTTGAAAGTTATAATATATAATTTAATTTCATTGAATGTATTATAATTCCCAATTAAACCATATAATTTTTTTATTCTTTTGAACATTTAATGGAATCTATTTCTTCTGCGGCGACAACACGACGGGTCTGGTATTCGTCTCTATTCTCTACTCGTCGGTATTACCCTAGTCTCTATATAAAAATCTATTGCTGTCCTTTAGTCTCGCTAAAACTCAGAAACGACTAAATTGATATTGGTGAATTTTCTTGTGCGTGTTCGAATGTGTCCCTAGATGGTTTAGATTCACATTTGGACTCAGTAGGTGGCGCTGCTGTCGAGATACAGAAATCACACGTCCGAAGTTGGGGCGGATCGCTGGTTAACAATAAAAATTACAATTAACAATTTCATTGCTTCCAGCGGAGATCGAACCCGGATTTCTCGAGTGCTGCGCAATTTATTGCAAGCTCCTTATTTCGCTCGGATTTATTTACGTAATCCAACCCATAAAGAAGGTAAATATGTTGTTCCTGGTCTATGTGCCAAAAACGTCAAGAGGATGGCTGTCATAGTGGCAAGTGGTTGACGCGTCTTTGACGCAGTTCTCTTCATTGGTCCCGTTTTCTTTGCTTTTGGTGTGACAGATATGAACTGATCTGAACATATTTTTCTTTCTAAAATGGTAAAGTAAGCTATTATATCTAAGAGTGCAATTTGATTTTGAATTTATTGTTGTGCACTCTGCTACGAGTAAGTCGAGCCGGAAGCACAGTCTGTACAGTGGCGTTGCAGGCCACTGTGCTGGTTTGATTCTCGTTTCCATTAACCAATCTTTCTTTGGTCTACAAATAACTGTCCCAGGCGGTTTTTTGTCGGTGTAAAAATTTAAAACAAAATAATTAAAAAATTATATAGAATAAAATAAATATTTTTATCGTTTTAAGCAGTAAGATATGTAACCGGTATTTCCCTTGTAAGTAAATACTAAAATACTAGTTTACTTCAGGAGCTGTGGTCGTACAGATTGGCAGCGCTCGTTGTAAATTTCACAATACGCGAGCAACCTGGGTTCGATTCCCACCGGCACCAATGAATTTGTAATTGCAATTTTAAGTACTGATTTACCTCGTACTCGGAGGTGAAGGAAAACATCGTGAGGAAACCTGCATGTCAGAGAAATAAGAAAAAATATTTCGAAGACCTCTTAAGTTCGCCAACTCGCCTTGGGGCAGCGCGACGGATATTTCCTTTCCGGAAACCCTCTCAGAAATGAGAGGAGGTCTGTGCCCAGCAGTGGGACCTATATAGGATGTAACTTTACTTTTCTTTATGGAACTGCCTCATTAATCTAGTGGTTGTAAGTACGACTATTGATCTTGAGGTCTTGGATTCGAATACCGAGTCGGGTCAAAATCAGTAGTTGGGTTTTTCTGTCGAGAAGTTCTCAGTAGCATAGCGTAGTCAAGAAGATGGCGGTGTTTAAACCTCCGTGCCTCAGAAAGCACTTAATGCCATTGGTCATGCCCCTGATCCCACTCCGGTCATGTTGGACTGTCGTCCTACTAGACTATGAGGATACTACTAGAAAATGTACTATGAACTTTTCCTTCGCAGATGGCTGTCTTAAGACTGACCGAAGTTAGGTCTGGAGGACGTTATTATTATTACTAGTACAGTAAAGTTACAGCCTATATACGTCCCACTGCTGGGCACAGTTTTAGGGCAAGGAATTGTCCGCCGCGCTGCCCCAGTGCGTGTTGGCGAATTTCACATGTTTTCGAAATATTTTTTTTTTCTTATTTCTCTGACTGGTTTCTCTCTGGTTTCCTCAAGATGTTTTTCTTCACCGCCGAGCACGTGGTAAATCAGTACTTAAAATTGCAGTTAAGAATTTCATTGATGTCGGCGTCGATCGAACCAGGTTTGCTCGCGTATTGTGAAATTTACAGCAAGCGCTAACCATCTGAGCTATCACGGCTCTGTCATTACTAGCTTAATAGTTATTGTCAATGGATTTAACTTCTTATAATAAGATAAGCATGGCACAGGCAATAGGACCGTAGGGCCAAGTTACTTTCGTTAAAAAAATAATTAATGAAATAATACAAAACAACGCTTTGCTTACGATTATATTTTGTTTGTATTTGCCCATATCCGTGGAGTTTCCTATATTGAAGTGCCTTAGTAGTGATAAGGCAAATTATCTAAATATCTTTTTTATAAAAATAAAATCCGTTATCGAAGGCATAAATTGTCTAATCATTCAAATCGATCATCTTAAAGTGTCGGACGTGCGCCGTGACATTTTTTGTGTGAATCTGTGCCTAAAAATTATTATGAACGAGATACGTGAAGACGATCAATTAGAGGTATGGCTTAATTTTATTTAAATGTAACATCAAAACTGCTTACTTGCATTGCAAAAGGGAAAAATAAATAATTGTTATGAGATTTAAAAGTACATCATTAAAGGTGTATGTTAGTCAAAACTGCTATTCTCGGACAAAACTACTTTAGTGTGTGACCGACAAAAGCAGTTATTTTGACTAGATTTTGGTCAAACGTAGTTCTAACTGAACAATTAATAAAGACTTTTATTGAAATATTTAAAGTAGTTAGTAGTAGTAGGTTTAAAGTAGTTTTAACCCAGATTATTCACATGAAAAAAAATTTTTGATAATTTACAAAACGATTGCCAATCGATTTTAGTACAAACTTGTTTTTCTTACACTAGACTAGCTTTTCTTTAACGCGACAGGATTACTAAATGTCTGCTGCTGTGGGGTGGCCCAACCTCAACCTATTGTCACTAATACAAACTTGGGAAACACGTGTTGTGAGCCGTGGTAGCTCAGTGGTTAACGCTCGCTGTAAATATAACAGAACGCGAGTAACCCGGGTTCGATCCCCGCCGGCACCAATGAAATTGTTAATTGCAATTTTAAGTGCTGATTTACCACGTGCTCGGCGGTGAAGGAAAACATCGTAAGGAAACCTGCATGTCTGAGGAATAAGAAAAAAAATATTTCGAAGACATGTGGAGTTCGTCAACACGCATTTGGGCAGCGCGGCGGACACTTCCTTGCCCTAAACCCTCTCAGAAATGAGGGGGAGGCCTGAGCCCAGCAGTGGGACGTATATAGGTTGTAACAAGACGTGTTGCAAGTTTGATTATCGTGTGTACTGAGTTTTTTTCTCTTCCTATGGTATAGTAACGTTACATGGTATAACAAAGTAAATTATGTTATTCAAGATGTACAAGTGTACAGCAAGATGAAGGTTGAGATCTGGTTTTAAAATCCCTTGTTTTATATATCTCAAAATAAACGTTTATTGAAGGGGTTCCGGTATCAGATTATTGCCTATAATTTTTTAAAAATTTCGTTCATTAATTCATAACAGGTTATCAAACTCCTCGACTGAACATAGGTCTTTCCATCTAGAGTGCCTCATTCGGTGTAATTTGCCATGGTCACAACCCTTGGCATGCGGGTTTACAACGGCGGTTTTTTTATTTCCTAGTCGATATCAGAAAGATTCCCTTCTCCAATTTAGTTTACCTCTGTCGCCTCTTACGGTAGTACTATTATTTATTCTGTGCCCACGGGACCATATAGGCTTGTGAATATTCTTACACCGTCAGTATGCGGTCACTAACGGTTTCTTACGTTGCGGTGTTCGTAATAGTAACACTATCGAATTAATACAAGACCACAATTCAGATGCCAACTGATATTTTTTCAAGTTTTACACATTTATTTAATATTTTAACTGAACAATATTATTAACTTTGTAGAATCTAGTATAGCCGTAATAAAACAACAAAATATATAAACAACGTGTGTTTAAAATCTCAAAGTTGTCATCTTTGTATAAATAACTGCTGGCAACGGATATTTATTGGATAGTGTTAACCAAAGTGAATATAATCACTACGTTTAATGACGATGGCGATAATCACCGGCGATTTTTCCGGACCGATACGACCAGGGGACCCTCAAGAAAAGAGCGTACTCCTTTCTAAAGGGCCGGCAACGCACCTGCAATTCCCCTGGTGTTGCGGTTGATCATGGGCGGCGGTAATCACTTAACATCAGGTGAGCCGCATGCTCGTTTGCCCCCTCTTCTATAAAAAAATGATGAAGATGCGGGACTTCTTTAATTTAAGTAAATGTAACGGGTGCCAAGCTACTCTACCAACATCAAATTTTGATTTTTCATCATTCAATATCATGTATATTGAATTTTTGACAAACAGTGCCGATAATATAGATGAATTATAATAGTACCATAAACGACTATCTTTCATAGATGTAAGAAAAATACCTATATATAATAAATAATAACTATATATCTATTTTTCTTAATTCAAAGCTGTCTTTGAATAATTTTTTATCGATATATTGTCTATCGATATTTTTATATAATAGAAGTCAAACCTCTGTATGGTATTATTTAAATTAGAATAAATAAAACACAAAGTTTTTTACGTGGGGCTTAAGTAAAAATGCCGGTCAGGGTAAGAAATCAATATTTTACACAAAGCTATTTGTTGAATATTATATCTTTACAATTATTTTATTTATACACAATTTATTGCAGTTACAAAGTATGTATAAGAAAACAGAAAAAAAAAACAATTCACGATTATTAGTAATTAAGTAAAAAATAAATGACAACTCCGCTCTGTAGCGCTAAGCCAACAAAGCTAAGGGTAGGAGGGTTAGAAGCGTTTGGCTGCGACACAGCAGGACCGATGAATAATTGCCGCACTGAACAAATGTTTCTATGTCCTAAATGAATAGTCTGAATCAGGTGTCTTGTCTTTGTACAATTTATGTATGTAAACTATCTCTATTTCCTTCTCTTTAACTAACGTAAAAGTTTGTTTTGGAAAAGTGAAAGGGTAAAAATAATGTTTTTTAATACTACGCTTTTATCACTGGCTGGAAAAAGGAACCACTATCCCGGAAAAGCGTAGCAAGGACTTTTTTAGAATGCCTCACAGCCTGTAATTTTTTACTTATCAGACTGGAACACAGCAGTGTACGCACTTCTACTTGGCGTCCGAAAAAGGAAAGAGTGCTGGCTCCCGCCCGGACTATTCCTAAATAGGAAGGGAGTCTTTCACCAAGCAAATAATATTCTTCACTGCGATATATTTCGAATATTCTCGAAAGTTCTCAAAGCTATTATATTGCCTTGGGTGTGTATTCAAAACTCGCTCAGACCTAGTAGAAAGTAGAAACATTTAGATTCATGACCGACTTGCTAAGTAGGTACCTTTGACCACCAAATCACACAGTCGTGAACAATTTTATATACTATAACATATCTGATTTTGCAGGACATGAAAGAAGATAAGAGGAGGAAGGAGGCCGGTGACAGTGACGCGTTGGAGTCGGTTTTATCACATGTGGGCGAGTTGGGCTGCTATCAGAAGCTAATGTTGGTTTCGATGTTGCCATTTGGCGTGTTCTTCGCGTTTGTGTACTTCAGCCAGATGTTCATTATGGCAACACCGCAGCGGCACTGGTGTCGGGTGCCAGAACTGGAGCACTTGAATATGGAGATCAGGTCAGGATCAAGATCATAATATCAATGCAGTTAAAATCCTCGCCTTTTAAGTTTCTATATTTATTTTTAAATATTTTTTTATTGTTGGGAAATCCTCTTAGATACCTTCGACTGTGTGGGCAAAAGAAAGGTTATGGCGGACACCTACCGGCACGTCCCGGTGGCAGTTCTTACTGCCCCAGTGTCCTCGCAGTGATATGACTGTGCTTGGGACCACTTCCGATTTACCGTTCTCCTTGGAAGTTACATATCTAAACGTTCGGGGCGCCTGCCCCAAGCGTCTGTAACCCCAGAGGTCCCGTTTCCGGTATGGGAACATCATCATCAAGGGGAGGGCCGTCGTCTCTGAGCGGGATCTGTCTTCTCCCGACACCGCTCAGCAGCCTCCTTCTGGACCATAACGAATCCACAGAAGACGGCTACGGCCCTCCAAGCCGAGTCCCTGTTCAGCATCGCTGACACGACTGCTGGCAGCAAGAGGTTCTACCGATCCGGCTTACTAGAATAATTCGCTCTCGTTCCCGCGCTGGACATGTTGCCAGCGTATGGTATGCAGAGTCCTGGTCCTGCTCACCGCAGTGGAAGCAGTTCGGCGTCGCTTCGCATTCGATGTTACACAAATAATTATCAAAGCACCCGTGTCCGATCATTATCTGCGTAAGTCTTCCTGTTCGTCGATGCATCGATGCGTCGATGCATCGATCGATGCAGGCTCCGAAGTGTGGCAGGATTGCCTCAACAAAGCGTTTGCGCGCATAACGCTCTTCAGAGAGACGAGTGCGCCACTTTGCGAATGCGTTAAGTCGTTCCTGCCGCTTAACTTCTTTGAACACCTTATCTGGACGCCCCGTACAGGGCTACGGATCGTATCACTCCTGCATAGAGGCAAAGCACTTCTTCGTCTAGATTGGGTAGCAGTATATGCATAGCACCCGCTACCCTTTTAATCCGGGAGACTAGGCCCTCGAAGTGTTCTTCGAAGCTTCAACGACTGTCCAGGTGACGTGTGAGGCCTAGGCACTTCATGTACCGCCCACCCTGACTTCAGACCTACCACGTGAATGCGTCGTAATTTATGAAATCATAGTGCTTCGATCTTGGGAGGCGCTATTTCTATTCCTCACTCGTGGATTTTAGAGACGATGACTTCCACCCCAAGTTTGGCGAGCTCTTTGGCCCCCTCAAAGGTAACCCCGCTGACAACCACCAATGTTTCGTCAGTATAGCAAACGATATCTATGCCAGCGCGAAGGTCAATTCCCCGAAACGGATCATAGACGAGGTTCCACAGTACCATTCCCAGCACCGTGCCTTGCAGAACCCCACGTTTGATCTCCCTCCGGATTTTTCTACCATTTTGCCCCATGTACAGGATGTACCTGTCACACAAGTAGTCCCCGACAACACCTTGCAGGTAGGGGGGCACCTGATGGATTACCAGTGATCTTCTGATTGCTTCCCAGGGTAAAGTGTTGAAAACGTTGACGATATCGAGACTTATCGCCAACCCCGTGATACTGCTTGTTCCGGCAAGGAGCGGACGCACATGATAACATGTAGAACGCTCCCGTCGGCTATTTTTAAATACTTACTCCTCGTTATTTTTTGCCATACACATAATGTCAAATATCAACATCTTTTTTATTTATTGCCATTTAAAAACGAAGTTCCCCTGCCTGAAGAAGAAATTGTGAAAGAAACTCGGCAGGTATTCCATTTTTAGTCATTTTCTAAAGCATACAATATTCTTAATCAAAAATGAAAAAGGAGTAAACCTGTGGCAACCAAAACCTGTCCCTATAGTAATAAATTTGGAAAACCCAAAAGTGCACCCCTGGATCCCTCATATAATTATCAAATATAAATTAAAAAAATTGCAGAAAGTTATTTTCAAAAAGACTCGTTAATATTTCGTAGTTAATAAAGGTTTCTTTAATGAATTTTATAGGTGTTATCCAAAAGGTAAGTAAAAACTTTTGGTAAGATGTTTATTAATTACTTTAGGGCCAATTTTTCTATCCTCTGGTAACACTTATTGAAAAATTAATACTATATAGATCAAAAGTACAATTAAATGAAAAAGAAAACAACTCAAGTTCCACAGTTCAGTTGTTTCACTTTTATATTCAGTCAGGTTATATAATTTATTTGATGAATAACTTAAATTTGACAATTGAAAAATCGGCCGTTAGTTATATTTGTCACCATCTTAACACGCATACCCACTGACCAATTGACGAAACAGTAAGACATGATTTAATAGCATTTTTGTACATAATATATAATAGTCAATCAATCTAAGATTAAATGAAAAATTATTAAAAAAAATAATTAAAAAATAATTTGAGGATGAGTATGGTAATGATTTTATTATAAAATGAAAAAAAAAAGGAGTACAGCAATGATTTTCGAAAGGAAACCAACTCTGATGATTTTTAAGATAGTGAAAAAAATTAAGTCATTTCGTCAAGTCGTTCAAGAGATATTTTGGTGACACCATTGAGCTATTATGTACTACGTACTAGAGGAGACACTGCATTCAGCTACTCTGTTCCACTCAACTGCGGTGCATGCACTTTACTCAGTCACTCGCTAGGCGCTTGTAGAGTTGTCACGTGTTGTGTTGATTTAAAAAAAAATCTCTTGATAAAAATATGCCGTCTTGTGTACTTAGATATTGCACAAATAATTCAAGAAATGTCAGTAAAAACCAAGGAATTACTTTTCATCGGTTAATAAGATACTTATTCAATAAAAAAGTATTATAAATTAATAATAAAAAAAATATTCCTAAGACGCCATCTCGTATCATTGAATATAGATTATGAAATTAATATGTTCAGATGCGACATTTCTGTGGTACTTAAATTTAGGACGAATATATTATTATACACATTTTTTTTGTAGAAACATATAAGTTATTATAATTAGGCTAAATTTTTCATGTTTAAATCTGCTTACTATTCTTTTATTTTATTTTTAGGTTTCCACTTCAAAGTCAAAGTGGAATAAATTCGTCCATTTTTAACTCTCGCGTGCCCAGCATTTATGAACGATTATTTACAGCATTTATGATTCTAATTTAAATAAATATATTTGTAATTTAAATTTTATGTTAATAAGTTTTGTTAAACATACATTTAGTATGTTTTTTTATATTTGACATAGATACCTTTTAAAATATTCAGATAAAAATATCGTTAAAATGTAATTGTGATATAATATTATGTAATATTATATTAAATAAACAAATATAATATACAAAATAAATGACAAAATTTAAATATTGTTCTCTATATAATTTAGCTATTTAACAATACAATCTACTATTACCTACGGATCATTCTACCTACGTTTATTCTATGATAACAAAACCAAACGCGCGAACACAGAGTAGCGCGCATTTTTTGTTTGAGATAGCTGTTCTAGTACGTAAGTACATATTACTTCAATGGGTAATACATACATACTAATTTTTACCACATACTCACAGACGGCGTACTACATATTGCAAAACTTAATAATAGCATCAGGCTCATTCAATAGTTTCCATTTATATACTATTAATTTGCTTCTACTCATGTGTTGGTATAGTATAAAAATATTAAACCTAATTTAATATGAGCGGGTAGCGTTATCTTGATAAGTCGAAAATAATATAATATTGTATACGCGGTAGAAGAGCCACACTACAGCTATATTATGGACATCACGATTAGGTCGGCATGACTGGGGAAGCATCACGCTCTCACAGAATACCAGCGTAAAATAACTGCATAATGTTGCCGTGTTTCATATGGTGAATTCCCTTTTTAAAAACCGAGGCATTTCATCTTAGTACTCTGGGGTGACAACGCGTCCACACTTGGATTCTCAATCGTGAGTCATCCACTTACCATCAGGTGGACTGTGTTATTATAGATCATATGTATCAGGTGTGCAATTATAGAACAAGTAATATATCTACAAAATTAAGGTTAGTGAGTTGATGTTGACGATCCTTGGGGGAGGTTTATGTTTAGCAGTCGACTTATTATTGTATAATAAGCTTAATGTATAGACGTAAGCGTAGCATAGCCTCCGTGGTTCCAGTTAACTTTACAGCGCATAAATTAGTAAATTGTTTCGGATGCGTAAGCGTAGCGTAGCCTCCATAGTTCCAGTTTATTTCAATGCGCATAAACTAGAACTGTATCGGATGCATAACTGTAGCGTAGCCTCTTAGTTCCAGATTAATGTGCAAAAACTAGTATTGTATAGGATTCATAAGCGTAGCGTAACCTAC
The DNA here is from genome assembly GCA_907164705.1 of Parnassius apollo. Lineage (NCBI taxonomy): Eukaryota > Metazoa > Arthropoda > Insecta > Lepidoptera > Papilionidae > Parnassius > Parnassius apollo. Next base: position 2,901,168 of record CAJQZP010001557.1, read on the forward strand.
GTGGTTTTAGGCTATTTCGATGCGCATTAACTAATATTGTATGGGATGCATAAGCGTGGAGTAGCCCCCGTGGTTTTATTGTGCATAAACTAGTATTGCTTTGGGTATTGGATGTGTAAGCGTAGCGTAGCCTCTGTAGTTCCAGTTTATTTCAATGCGCATAAACTAGTATTGTATCTAATACATAAGTTTAGCGCAGCCTCCGTTGTTCCAGTTTATTTTATTGCGCATAAACCGGTATTGTATGGGATGCGCAAGCGTAGTGTAGCCTTTGTGGTTTAATTTCTATTACGATACGCATAAACTTGAACGCCACACATTCTTATCATAACTACGGACTTGAAAGTTTTGAAACTTGTCCCAAATGCATTTGTGGTTAATATTGTAGATATCATGTAATGTCACAGACTAGATAAACTTTTACAAGAGCTTGCGTTGTACATAACAAGGACATTTGATCACCCAGCAACCTTCTTTTATTGCATTAATAAGTAAATCACTGTTATGGAAAAGGATTATCTATTATCATTATCATTCATTTTTACTTTATCGATATTTGTATGATTCAGAAAGATATTGAAACTGAGCAAAGTAGTAAACAATAATGATAAATATTTAAATGCCGAGCCCCCATTTAATAATGTTTTATTATCATATGTGAATCGGTAAAAGTATTTGTATCTTTGAACTTGGAAAAGGTACGAGGATAACAGAAAAATTTGTATTGTCCACTCATAAAGAACGTAATGCCGCGCGCGGACATAATACGATATGGTTGAATGTAACATCTTTTTAGACACGATACGGATAGTGATTCAATATGATCAATATGGTGACATAGCTTCTATTTTTGGATTTTTAATCCAGGATAGATGTAGATGTGGTGGATTGTGTACTCCGTTTTCACCCTAATTATATATAAGATATACATCAAGATGCTCAAATGTGGATGCGACTTATTAATTTTTTAAATTTATTTAGAGAACCACAAACAAGTTTATAATATATCTTATGCTAAAGCTTATGTTCTATTACAATTTCTTACTTATTATAAACTCAATGACGATGGTCACACATAGAGTATAAAAATAAGATAATTATGTGAGGGACCTAATTTTGTAAAAAGAAGTAGGTACCTTAATTTCTAAAAAAATATTTTAACATATATTAGAGGTTTAGAGTTTAGAATATAGTGTGTTAGTGTGTTAGCATATGTGCGCTCGCGCGTGTGTGTGTCTTTATGCATGTACATATAATATAGTCATTGGTTAGATAATTTTATTAATATCCCCCTGGATAAGGAAAGCCTAAAAAAGTTTTTTAATCAATATTTGCAACCATTGTTATAATACAGGCTACAGGCAGGTGAAGTACAGACATAATATATTTATTATATTAAAAATGAAAATTTGTACTTTCCTATACAATTTATCCGATCACGATGAAACTTTGGTGTGCTCGCGCCCGGTTACAACTAATGCCGGTCCCAGTTAGTTTATTAATGTTAAATTAACTTAAAATATTTGGAAAATCCAAAAACCTCACATGGTTATTATATTAAAAATTAAAATGAGATGAAAATAGCGACGATAATTTTTCAAGAAAGAAAACTGAGAATTTGATCGACTTTCATTAATAACTTTTAATCCTAAGGGATCCTCCTTAGAATATATGGAATTTTATTTAATACTATAGATATATCTCAAGCTATTGCTTCCATTTGTATTAAGCGAGAAGTCTCACCGACGCACAGACCAACGGACGGCAGTCCATATATTTTTTAAATAACGATTTTATGTAGATAACTTTTAGTGAGAAAAAAAGTATTTTGTTGTGAAAATTGATAATTATATGATAAAAATGAGTAGCTGGAGATCTACTATTTGGACTTACTTTAGAGTATTTTTTACAAGCCATTTTGCTTACAAGCGCTTGCTAGCGCTTTATCTGCCAAACGCAGCCATTGTTTCCTCTTCGTATTCGTACTAGATACAAGCACAAGCTAGTAATAACAGTTACACTACTGCAAATGGTCCTTCGTGGGGCGTAAAACATAAAAAATATAAACACTCACGCCTGTTACCCAAAAGGGTAGGCAGAGACTACAGACTTCCATTTGGCACGACCCTGACACACCTCTCTCGCTTCCTTCACATCCATACACCTACGCATACATGCTCGTCGGTTAAGGATACTCTTAAAAAAAATTAGCCCATTTTTAATATATTGCCATTTTGGTTGATAAACTTTTACCTAGATCTTTCCTTTCCGACTCTTCCGTTCACTTCTTTAATATAATTTTGCTTTACTCTTTGCTCATTCATTCTTTCCACATGTCCAAATCACCGAAGCATTCCTTTCTTAATTCTGGTCACAACATTGTCAACACTGTCACTTAGATTCAGCCCTTACATACTCCTTAACGACCGCATTTCTACTGCGTTTATTCTACTTTCGTGCTTCTTCTGCCACACTCAAATTTCATTACCATACGTTAAAGCAAGGGCTAACACAGCATTGTGAATTGCCATACGTGCCTTTTTTGACACATTCTGGTTCTTCATAATAGAGTTTAGTGCCCCATTCACTCTATTCCCTGCATTTACTCTCTTCTATATCCCTATCATATCTACCATCCCTGCTAAATACACATCCCAAATACACAAACTCATCCACTTGCTCATTAACTCTCCTTCTATTCTTATTTCTATACTTTCTTTTATATATATCATATCTCCCATCCCTGCTGAATACATACACATCCTAAATATACAAACTCATCTACTTGCTCGACCAACTCCACTTCCATTCTTATTTCACATATCGTTTTAGTCTCTTCTCTTTCAAAAATCATTACATTCGTCTTACTTGCATTCACTTTCATTCCCCTTTCTTTTAATGACCTGTTCATTAATGTAACTATTATTTGCAACTCGGCCGCCGACGACGCAAATTTTGACTTGATCATCGGTGTACATACCCATTCTTAAACATTCTTCAACTTTCAAATTTTCCAAACAATTTTCCATAAATAGGTTGAACAGCCACGGGGAAGCCAGACAGCCCTGTCTGACATATGGGGTAATGTACGCTTTTATATGAAAACCATAATTATCTATTAATTGATAATAAGTTCTGAAATTTAGGTGATCACTAACATGTTTTTAAATGTTTTCATATTAAATTACACAATATATTATTTTGTAAATCAATATTTAAAAAAACATGCTGCTATTTCCCAGGAAAGAGGTTTTATTTCAAACTAGAGGTGAAACATAAATTACTTTCAATAAGTATTTTTAATCTATGGTAAATAAAATTATACGTGGTACAATCACGCTGCAGCTATATTATGGTTGTAGCATGAATGTTTCGGCTCGACCAGGGAAGGACCATGAACAACAGAATACCAACGTGCAAAGCCTGTGTTTCGTATGGTGAGTCTAGAGAATCGGAAACCCTTTTTACTGGGAACGAGGCACTCCATCTTAGTGCTCAGGGGTGACAACGCATCTGAATTTTAATTTTTAATCGAAGATATATGTAGATGTATATGGGCCACAGCACCCACTTACCATCATATGCTCGTTTATTAACCTTATTCTATAAAAAAATTAATTTTATTATCGAAATAGCTAATAGAATTAAATATGGCTGTTTACTTCAATGATTTAAATAGTTAGATGCGCCTTCACCTCGAAAACTGTGGCATTATTTTTGAAAGTGTTCGTTTGCAAGACGCTAACGCGCGCACACTAATGCAATAGTTTCATCTCTTATTATCTTACAAAAATTGTGTATACTTCTTTCTCTGTCGCACAAATGAGCACTGATTGCGAATGAGTGAGCTCACTCGTTTGAGTATGGACACATTTCGGAGCGGTCATACTATGGCAAGGGCGCATCTAACTATTTAAATCTTTGGTTTACTTAGGATAAGCTAAGCGGTACCGTAATTTAAATCAATCTATCCATCTATTACAGCCTATAAAAGTCCACTGCTGAACATAAGCCTCCCCTGATAGATTGCCTCGTAGGGGTAATTTTACCATACTTGACATGCTCGGCGAGTGGATTATCAACCGCATTTTTTGTTATTTTGAGTTGTTATCAGGAAGATGCTGCTGCCCATCATTTCAATACTTACTGATTACTTAGGTTAAGCTGGACGTACCGCACGTTAGATATACGAGTACGTTATCTAACGTGCGGTACGTTCCGCTCTGTGCATCCCAGCTAAGTAAAGTTACTTAAAATATAAAATTGGAGATGTTTATTGTTACAGGCGAAATCTATCAATACCAAAAATTGAAGATGGGTGGCAGCAATGCGTTATGTACAACGCCAACTGGACAAGCGTTTTGGAGACAATGGTTGCGCCCGACCCCACCACACACACTGTACCTTGTCGAGATGGCTGGGAGTTCGAACTGGGTGATATCCCGTACCATACAGTTGTCAGCGAGGTAAGAACTTTTGATAAAATATTGATGTCCGATTCCTATATTCTAGAAACGCTTCGTTCTCTGTGACCATAGAATATTATAATACACAATAGAATGAATGTCAACCTTATTTTGTACGAGGATCGGTGTCGCCAGGAGCACACATACAAGCAATTACGTCGTATTAGAACTACACTACAAACCCGGTGCGCTGCGTTGACAGAATGAGTAAATTTACACATTAGACTTTTTAATAATGTTTAAGATCATCATTAAAAAATGGTTTAAATTTTAATATATTTTTATTTGTAACTTGTGTGCAATTTGCAATTTTTAAATAAGCAATTTGCCATTTTTACATAATTTGCATGTAACGAGGCTTGACTCGAAAATTAGAAACGATTGTAATGTCAAAAGAGATGTTTTGACATTTATAGGTGTGAATTGACATGTTAGTGACATGTTAGTGGCTACACGGGCTCCGCCCACTCCCCCGTTCTATTATGTATATATTATAGTATTCTATGTCTGTGACGATCTGTTTTATTACATACGGGGTGCATGCACAGTTTAATATTACAAACTATTCATTCAACAACTTAGATTGGCATAGAATGAATAACTTTAAACAGTTTATAAATAGTTGAACTAGTTTTTTATTATATAAAAGGGGTTTTCGTGCACTTAAATTACTGCAAAGCGGCTCGGGACAGTGTGTCAGCGAAGTTTAGAAAGGGGTGACGCACCGCCACTAGCCTTGTGTATTTTACGCGAACCATATCGAGGTACTTTCGACGAACTCAACTGCAAAATTATTTTACGATTTTCTTCCGTCAAATGGTAGTGCTTGCACTGCTGTGTTCCGGTCTGAAGGGTACGGAAAGCGAGTAAAATTACACGCTGTAAGGCATTCTTATTTTGAAGTTAATTGCAGATGTCCATAGATTGCAGTAGTCACTTACCATCAGGCGGACTTTAAGTTCGTTTGTCAATTCAGTTATGTATATTAGTTAAAAAGGTATATATTAAAAAAGCTACATACTTATTTTGCATGTTATTTAATATTGAAAAAAAAAGTTAAATTTTTAATGTCTGCGAAGTGCCATTATATTCGGAACATATTCCGAAACGTTTCCAGTATACTGCTGAATACAAATAACGTCATCAATAGACGCCATATTGTACTGGCGTGGCGCCGCCATATTGTGTCGGATATCCGGCCATATTAAAACAATTTTAAATTGCGTGTACGCTGAATGAAGCATGCCAGAATTTGTTTTTATGTAATCAAATACAAAAAATTATAGAATAATTGCTGGTATCTCCATTAGGAGGATATAATGATTTTTGGAGCACAAAATGATAAAATAATCACCAACACTTTTCCAATATGGCGCAAATGTATGACGTCATATACTGTCCTATGTTTTGGAACGAATCACCAATATGGCGTCGATTCATGACGTCATTTGCTTTGGACAGTACACTGGGTTCTATTTTGGAACATACCCATTATTTATTGACTAGCTCACTCTATTTATCGCAATCCGAGACCACTTCTGGGTGATACGTGTAGGAGTACGTGTACCTAAAAAGTTCATCAAAATTTTTGCTTATTTATTTTGATTGCATCAAAATACCCTCTGTATTTTGACATAGAAACTTGAAATTTCAAGATATAGTTTATAAGGCGTACAAGTAATGATCTTAAATCTATAAATTATCGATATTCGGTGTCTACAAAATTATTGGTGGTAGTTTGGTAACAAACGACGTTCGGGTGGTTCGGGGATATTGGTGCCTGAACGAGGGCCAAGTTACATATCAGTCTCAAATATTTAGGAGTGTACAATGTTCTTTAACTGATTTAAAAGAAAATTTGTTACGTTCTTTGATATTGAATTTTATAATTCTTTTTTTAGTAGTTCTATTTTAGTAAGATATAATTAAGTGTTGGTTCACATATTAAAACAGAAAGGTAAAAATATTGTTAATATAAAAAATATTTATTCTTTTGTTTATTAGCGCGGTTGGGTCTGCGAATATTCCAGATATATTCCTCTGGCGCAGACCATATTCTTCGTTGGTGCCTTGGCTGGAGGCATAATCTTTGGCTGGATAGCCGACAAGTTCGGTAGAGTGCCTGCCTTGGTTGGTAAGATTTTTATTTAAAACTATGTAAAAATCGCTACGGTTAGTCGAACTTAAACAAAAGAAAAAGTTTAAAAATAGATTATCTATAAAAAATTTAAGAGTGATTTATCATAATACTTGTCAAAGGAAAACATCGCAGAGAAACTTAAATGTCTGGGAATTTAAAAAGTAATTTAAATACTTATTGCTTTCAATTGCCTCTTTAAAAAACAGGAGACCCCAGTTCAACAGTTGGGCCTAGCTGTAACACATTTTACTTTCCCTTACTCCATCACCCCACTTCTTTGCTCAGTTATGAAGGGAGCCTTCTCAGAAATGAAGGGAGGCCTGTGCTCAACAGTAGTACTACTTAAATTATACATGGTTATTTTTCAAGGAGTAGCCATCTTTAAACTTATGTTCAAATATAGTGGTTGACTATTTTTACTGCCTGGAAAATAATATGGTGTTTTGTGTAAGTGGAATAGAAGCTATCCACAAAAGTGTTTGTAAAATATAACAAAATATAACTAGATAGGCAAAATTTCCGATTATCCAAAGAACACATAAAGACAATTAAATCTACGGCGTTTACGTAAAACTAAAAATTTGCTACGATCGCTAGTGAATGAAAGTCGTAAGACGGATCGAGACGCATGCACATCTTTCGTTATGTAGGCGCCAAATGACAGAGTGGGAGGGGAGCGGCCGACACATCATTTTTAGTTCAACATTTTTAGAATCAGTTGACATAAGAGAAAAATAATTTTCTTATCGTACGATACCAAAATTATTTTTTTCTTATAAGTATTTAAGTACTTTTGGTATTTATTTTTAATTTTGACTGACTCGTTGGTCCAGTGGTTGTAGTAGTGTGTCAGCTGCGTCTTTGTAAAATATTTGTTAAACTTCGAAGCGTGTCACTATCACTTCTTAACACATTAAATGTGTCTATTATAAGCTGCTTTAAATCACTAATACTTTGTGCTTCTTCTGTGTACACTATTTTTTTTAGTTCGGCCCACAAATAAGTCTAGAGGTATTTGGTCTGATGATCTCGCCGGCCAGTTTACAGAACAACCTCGAATTATACACCTATCACCGAATTAGCTCGTCATTGTTAGATACTCGACATTAGAGTATTGGTACATATTTACGATACACACGCGAAAACATAAACAATACGACGGCGACTCGACGTCACGCCTTGACTAACCAAAGGTTAATGAAATGAAAGTTAAAGGTGCGGGCGGCTTTGCACTTGAGCTTGTGACCGTGCATAAGGACATTGACAAAGATGCCCACTAAATTTATTGCTTTATTAGCGTTCGTAAAATAGGGTGGGTGTGATTTAAATTTCGATAGATTTTAATTGATTTATTTATTAAATTCAAAATTATTGTTTTTATTTTTTGTAAAATATCAGTGCTATAGATTTCTACTTCATTCACCTGTTACACTCTATTTTTTCCAGATGGTAAAAATACCGTTATTACAGTTTTAAAAATACTAGTAAATAAGGTTCTACTTTTATTTGAAATGTGATTTATGAGCACCAACGTTTTTGCTTTCTGATCGACTCTTACACACATTCAGTGGGTGTAAACTAACATTAGTTAAAATAATGCATTGCCATGCACTTTGAATTTAAAAGATAAAAAGGACAGAATGATTGAAATTTTTTTTATATTACTTTTTCTTCACCATTTGCCTATATTACTTATTCTGAACCGTCTTGAAAAATTTGGCCGGTCATTGCAAAATTAACCTGTAAAACTTTCTATGAACGCTGTAATTTTATATTATCCCACCACCGAGTCCGTAGAAGTTGACTGCAGGACATGAGTTTTATTAAGGATTTGCCTAAGTCGTTATGATTTGCAGTCGCCGTACAATATTACACACCTATGATGGTGCGCCTCGGCACTGTTTGAGGTAGCAATTCAACATTTGGCGTAAACGACATGGAATACCGTCATCTATCGTAAGCAATAACATTTTTCTGACATTTCCAAAAGTCGCCGCTTTCGACGCACAGGAAACAATATGGAGTGATGGGTTACGCCACTACCACACGGCTCTATTACTACACGTGTAATGCTAGAGTTCATTTTTACAGCTACAAACATGATGGCTTGTGTGGGCGGACTGGGCACTATATACACTACCGGCCTGATGGATTTCATCTTCTGTAGGTTCCTCGTTGGAATGGCCTTCGACAACTGCTTCATGATGATGTATATACTAGGTAAGAAATAATAAGTCACATAATGCAGTCTTATATCAGTAGTCTATGATCGATTATGAATTTATAACGTTTGCCTTCATATATTATTTTTATTCCTATATGTTTAGATTATAATTTAGTTAAACTATCGCCGTGTAGGGGCAGCATAAGAAAATTCAATACCTCACTTCATCCCGTGGGTATCGTAACAGGTGGCAGAGGGAAATAAAACAAGCGATGGGTAACACCGTTTTTTTTTTGATTACAGCTCAAAATAATAAAAATGTGATAGCCGACCAGCCTGCCAAGCGTAGCAATTATGGCCTGTATTTAGCAGTAGACGTTGAGTTTGTAATCATGATTATGTGTTTAAAACATGGATTTATTTATTGTTAACGGCTTAGGGTTCGTGATAGTAAAACTGCCGATTGAATTACCAAAATTGATACTTTAATTGCCGAACACCAATTAAAACTTAATTCACACTAATAATTAATCACACTGATCACTTTAGTTCACTTTATTTCGCTCCGAAGCTTCGCTTATATCGCCAATTCAATACTTCCCCGGTCGTGGCCCTAAACGGCTTTATATAGGCCTTTTCCACCGAAACATCTAGAATATTCCAGCAAATACCGGTCCCGACCGACTATATGCAGAAAATTCGAGTGTGAAGTTATCTAAAAAGCTTAGTTCTTCTATTCGATAGTAGATTACGCTAGCGCCATGTACCAGACATCAGCTGTGGCTCGCATCATTATTATTAGTATTGTTTATCTTCCCTGTAACATTAGGACAAAATATTAGAGATTACTCTCAAATTTAAAAGTTACTTAAAATAAGGAATATCCCTGGTACCGATTTTATGTTAAAACATTAATAGAACAACAATAACGCAATAAGCAGTTAGAAGTTAATACAAGATAACACTGTGTGGTGGCACTGGCACGCGCCACAAATGAACTGAACAAATTGAAGCCTAAATTAGTGAACTACTCAAGTATATAGAACATAGTGCACACTACATATACATACGCAATGCATCAGCTGCTCTCCAGGATGAACACTTTGCTTGACGGGTGATCCCTCCGTTTCCTGAATAAAAACAGATAAAAACGTAGAACCAGCAACACTGTGTATGTGACATAGGGTAGCCTAGTCTATTTGCAATAAAACCTCCTTTGCTGTTTTGTTTGTAGTAAAAGAGTTACCACAACCTATGGAATCACGTTATCGATACTAAAATATTTCGATACAAATTCCATAATACCTACCCGCACAAAATCCAGTTCCTGTTAAATTCAAATTCAGTTTGCTAACGCAAAACAAGTCAAGAGGCATGTGGCCGCTATACTTTTACTAATGCAATAATGCATTTCAATAATGCAAGTAAACACTTTCAGTACTGGAATACGTAGGACCCCGGCACAGAACTTGGGCGGCTAACATGCCCATCGCGCTCTACTTCGGTGGAGGCTGTCTACTGCTCCCGTGGCTCGCCTACTGGATCTCCGACTGGCGCATTTTCTTATGGGTCACATCCCTACCCATGGCCCTCTCTCTCTTATTGCCCCTCTTCATACCCGAGAGCGCGAGGTAGGTAATCTATACTAAATATATTTCACCTCTCCTGCTTTCTAAGTATAGGACTATATTAAACCTTTAACATTTTTTTCAATCCTGACAGTCAGTTATTATAGATATGTCAGATTTTTAAAACTAATATTTCAGTAAATAATCGGTCAGGTAAAATGTTTATATGTAATATCAAACGGATTGACGAAACCGTTTCCCAAGCGTCACGATTTCAAGGGCTAGACGTCCTGCACTTTTGACGCTGCTGCCCCGCCGCCTAGGAATCAGCCGTGGGTATACCGCCCTCTATCGAAAGCCATTAAGTAAACCATATTAGTATTACACTTGTCAATCTTTCATTTATATTGACCCGATCGTTCAAGTATTGATTCGTCATACGATCCGGGTCATTCGGGTCGGGGGTACAATTATAGTTTAAAGGTTCTATCCATCGCTTATATCGTTATAAATAATAATGCGATGCAACCGGGGTCAAGTGATCGAATCTTTCACGATTGAAACAACTTGGTAATTGACCATTATAATAAATTTAAAAATTTTCAGGTGGCTCGCATCGCGAGGTAAAGTAAACCAAGCTGTGAAAATTCTGAGAAGGTTCGAGAAAATAAATGGAACGAAGATCCCCCAAGACGTCATGGACGATTTTATTGTGAGTGATATTTTTAAAAGTAAATATCTGTAATATAATAGTTTGTGTTTTTTTTTTAAATATAGGAGTATATAAGTAATACCAGCATAAATTAGCGGTTTACGGCTGCTGTTTTGTATGTTGAGCTTAGAGAACCGGAGACCCTTTTTACTGGCAAGGAGGCATTCATTAATTGATTAAGCTCTCACGATTCCAAGAGTCGTGAGAGCTCTCAACTTTGCTCGATGCTCTCCTCCTCCCCTAATCTCACGTGAGAATTTTTTTAAATTATTAATATTAATGAAAATAAGTTAAGCTGTGCTTTATTGCGTTAGAATTATTTTTTTAAAAATTGCTTAATTCTTTGTATTTAAGACTAGTTAAAATTAGTATTTAAGACTTCTAAGAATGTAGTCTAAAGTCAGAGAAAATCGAATAATAAAATACTAAAATCAGTAAAAGAATATCCATTCTAATTCAGTCCACGGAGACTCGTGTATGATCTCAATACTGACTACTGGAACCAACATATCCATGTAATTTTCAGAAAATTCATTTGCTCGTTCAAATTCGCTCTAATTTAGTTACTCTAAACAACTATGATCGAGGGGCTACTGTGCTGCTTTAAGTTAAACTGCGATAAATATTATTATATATGATTTAGCCATATTTAGTGAAGAAACATTTTATACTTAATTTAATCCAGTTTTCTCGCAATTTTACACTTAGTTGTGGAAAAAAAAACAACGTGATATTTGCCGAGACCCCCCTCTCCCACACGTGAGTTTGAGTGAGGTTCGGCTCGACCCCCTCCGAATCCTAAACGACTTACGTAATTAGTGGACACCTCCAAACGAGACACTCCATCCATCTCAACGCTGACAATGCATTTGCATTTTGATACTTAATCGATGATAAATGTAGATGTCTATTGGCCACAGCATAAACTTACCATCACGTTGGCTGTGTGCCCGTTTCACCATTATCCTATAAAAAAAACTTAACTTTAAGGACACGATCAAAAAGTTTTGGCGAACTTTACTGCAGGAGATTCGGCGTTGCACTGCACGCACTTTCTTTGTATTTTTTGTAGATTTTATCACATTAACCGTATAAAGCGTCATAAATTCTAAATTTGCACTGCTTTTCCATAATTTTTCTCTCTTTTTCTTTAATTTTCTATAATGAAGTATTGGGTTTTAATAGATTTTGGCACTTTTACTATATCTGACACGATAAGAGCGATTAAATCTACCAAAAGTACTAAGACAGAGCGTACAGTTTTAATTAGATATTCTCTACTGTGTTTGCCAATCCCTGTGTGGCCGTGGAAGGAAAAGGGGAGATCTCCCGCCAGGCAAGGTGTTCTGCCCGGGGAGCGGCCAACACTCCATGTGATAGTTCGGAGATGTTCTATATATGCTGTTTATGATTCGGAATGTTGATAGCGTGATTTAGGCTTCGGTATGTTTCGCTTGCGGCGCGACGACAGCGCCGCCACATCACCCCCCTGCTCAGACCAGAGATCGATAGTGCAGTCCGATTGCCGGTGCGTCCTTAATACCGGTGGGGAACGCATGCTGTGTGCGTAAGGGCAAGTGACACCGGTGCGAATGATATGCCGATATGTAATGCATGCCGTACCACGCACTGGCAAGTGATGCCGGTGAGAACGATGTGCCGGAGCAAGTGCCAGAAGTCTGCCTTATAAATCTGCAGTGAGTCGAGACGAAGACAAGTTGGACTGGCTTGCAGGAACTGAAGACTGCAGAAGACGATTCTCAGTAGTGAATGGTAGGGGTTCTTGAGGATAATGACGAAGGCTTGAAGTTGTAGTTTCCGAAGGTGTTTGGTTGCGTGTTCAGATCACGTCGGGGTCACCACTGTGGCCGTGGAAGAAAAAGGGGAGATCTCCCGCCGGGCAAGGTGTTCTGCCCGGGGAGCGGCCAACACTCCGTGTTATAGTTCGGAGATGTTCTATATATACTGTTTTATGATTCGGAATTTTGATCCGCTGCCACACCTGCGAGTCGTAACAATTACGGCCAATTCTCAAAATGAGAGAAGTAATTTCAGGACTGCTACAGCCTATATTAAGTTTATGTTGGAAGTACATCGTGCAGGAGAAGTAAAGAGTTTTTTTAAGAGTTATGAAGCAAATTCTCTAGTTCGTATCATTTCGAAGACTTAGAAAAAATACTACATAGATACTACATACAAAAAAGCATTAGAATTAAGAATAAAATAATTAAAAATAAATTCTCATATGTTTTTTTACACATTGTAAACCAGTAAATACTTGAAATTTCACTTGTTTCGATTGCTTTCTAAAACATAAGACCCCGAGTGTTCTTTTTGTTAACTATAAGGTAACGGGTGCGTTGTGATTTCATGCATTGCAGTCTATAATGATAAAGGCTTTGTTACTCCTCAAATCAGTAGTTAAGAGCGTATTAATCCCATTCGACTTCTAAGCCGAAGCTTAACAAAGCCTCACATCATAAAACTCAATTTCCTTTCTCAGGTGTCGTCAAGTCAAACCCGGCAGACAGGCGAATCCATAATCGACGTGTTCAGGAGCGCACCGCTCCGCAACATGATGATTTTCATGATCATGATCTACATGGCGTGCGCGCTCATATTTGACGGCCTCGTGCGCATGTCCGAGGGTCTGGGGTTTGACTTCTTCATCACGTTCACCCTCACCTCAGCGACAGAAATACCGTCCGTCACTTTGCTCGCGATTGTACTTGACAGGTGTGTTGATTTTTCAAAACTTAAGGCACCTGCACGAATTAAGTTGACAACATCGACTTTACTTAAAAATATTTTTTTTATGAAAGTAGCAGCGTTACAGCTTATCATTTCTTCCAAAACCAATATCAATCTTATAATTAACTAATCTAGTATTTAAATGAAAATAGCATCTTACTAAGCGATACGTGCGGTGACGCACGGCCTAATTCTTAGGAGTGCTTATAAAGCAGATATTAGAAGGGTCAACACTCTTAACTTCATCCTCCCCAAGAGAAAAATTATTCGAAGGAGATAAAGTTGACTTCGGAGAATGTTGTCTCTGACTTAAACTATGAAATTTCAATTTAACTACTACAATTTCTGCACTATTCATAATTTATTTTACGTCACTGAAGTCTACGTTTGTTAAATCCAACTTTTTTTCTTCTTTCGCCACGTCGTACTGCACCTCCGGAATCTTCACAAGTGGTATTTGCAGACTGGCATCTGACATATTGCTCGATAGGCCAATTATTTTTCCATTTGTATGCTGCAACCTGTCCCATGTAGATTAAATCTTGTAGTATCATCTTCGCACTGCTCCGTCAGTATAACATCGTCTTCTGCATAGAGTATCCAGTGGTTAAGAGTTATTTTCTGTATTTTCAGCATATCTAATTTTATTTGATTTTGATGGCAATGGTTGAAGTTGTTTTTAATCCGCATTATTTCCTCAATACTTGTTTCTTCATCAACTGATGCCATATTTCCCTCCAAAGATAAGTGTTTGTTCCGTTCTATTTGGGTACAAGGTCTTACTACGTTTCTGTATTTCAAACTATTCACTAATAGGTAAGGATATTTAGGAATTATAGTATAGGTGTTGGTCAATTTTTATAGGGATGGGAATAACCTTGTAATAGTTAAACGTTTCTTTTCTATGCATAGTATTCCTAAAAAAAATACTAATTTATCTTTATCTATTTTATATATTAGGCTAATGTTACTTTCTAATTTTAACGAGTTATTTCTTGTTACTGGGTAAATAGTTTGTGCATTTTGTTTTACTGTTTTAAAAACATTTAGTAATTGTGTAGAATTAATGATGAATTGATTAAGGGTGCATAATGTACTGAATGCTATGGCGGTTTCTATTTCTTGGATATTTCATAAATATAAAGAAAGTTATTAAGAATTTGCTAAAGGCTCTTCGTTGTGCGAATGAGATTGTCAGTTTTTGATTCCAGTTTATCAACTAAACTTTTACTATCAGCATAAAGTGCAACTTTTCAACGTTACTATTGATAACATCAGATATATTGGTCAACGCATTAAATGCGTTTTTCATTGAGGATATTTTACGTTCTACTAAGTTCTCTTTAATTCTCAAATTTGCAATTTCCTCGTTGAATTTGATAGCATCTTCTGCCTCTCAATTAACTGATATAATTTTTATTATGGAATCCAAAAGAATCGTAATGGCTCTTTTTATTTTATGGCTAGGACTTATTTGATCATATTTGCCTTGAACTACTTTAACCAATCTATTGGTTTTTGTATAACTAATAGTTCTTTTTCTGGACTGATTTCTGTTACATTTGTATTGATTATGTTGTTATTACATGTTGGTATGTAATGTTGTTGTTATAGTTATAATTGTACATTATTTTTAATTTGTATTCTTAATGCATTTATCTCTACCGATTTATAAACTGCTCAATAACTATTCCTCATCACTGCTGTTCCTTATTTCAGCGGGGTTATTCTCGGGTTCAATTCCAGATTTTGAAGTTCCAGGTCGTGTATCTGGTTCACAAGTGTCAAAAATACTAGCCACGACCTGTGAAGGCAGTTTTATATTTTTAGCAGCTACTCTAGTTTTTCCTTAATTTACCTCTACTGGGACAATCTTACGATTTGTTTCACCTATTACTTTTACTTTTTCACAACCTGGTAGTTCATTAAAAGTGCTTGTAAAGCAGATACTAGAAGGGTCAACACTCCTAACCCAGGTGCATACATTTCGCGTGCCCCAGCTTTTCTTATGTTACTATCCGTATCGATCCTAACATCACACGGATATCCTTTTTCATTATAGAGCGTCTATTAATTGTAAGGTGTTTACGTCCTGATGTCATTGTTAACGAAGCTTACTTTCAAATTTTAACTATTGATTTTTGGTCTTTTGCGTAGATCAGACCAAAAATAATAGTTAAAAGTTGGAGGTAGCATTCTTTAACTATGACATCAGGACGTCAAACACCTCAGCTCCTCTTGTGATCATGGGTTCTGTAAAGTGCTCGAAACGTCGGAAATTAAAAAAAGTTAAAATAAATCGCGATATAATCCGTAAAATTAATTATATTTCATGGAGTGACCCATGTCCCAATTTGGTTTTGTATGAGTAGATCGAGAAAACTATAGAGATAACCAAAGCCTTTTTCATTCACAGATGGGGTAGAAGAAAATTAACAGTCGGCCCTATTGCCTTTGCTGGAACCCTTACGTTTATTGCAGCATTTGTGTCAAAAGGTAAGGTGTTCTCCATACATAACTAATGTATTGCGGCATAGGGTTTCCATATCATTCAGGAATTTCCAAAAGTACAAATGAACTTCGGCATACATCATTATCTTTTGTACGTGATAAAGCCATGCTGCAGCTATTTTATGATTGTAGGATTGTAGCACGAATGGCTCGGCTCGCTATATATTCTCACAGAATTCCTGCGTAAAAAAGCAGATCCTTGTTTTCAGGGGTGATAATTGCATTTTGAATCTTAACCCAGGATATATGTAGAATATCAATGGGCCACAGTATCCACTTACCATCAGATGGACTGTGTGCCCATTTGTCACCCATTTTCTTTAAAAAAAATTATAAAAATTTCGGTACTGGATTGAATCGGTCAATCAAGAAACACTCTGAATGAAGACTTTTTAATCTCGAGTAAGACGAGAACCTGTAATTTAAGAGTGGTTTCAAAATGAGAATGAGAGAAAGAAAATCCTCATATTTAGTAAGTTAATGTATAGGAGCGTGCCGTGTCGAGTAGTGGCGGCGAAGGAGAATAGTCCATATCATTCCATATCATTCCACTAGTCCATATCATTCCGTGGGTGTCTTAAGATTTGACACAGGGAATTGAAACAGAAGATAGGCAGTAACATCTTGCTGTCCAGCAATAATAATAAAAACTACCAAGATTAAATTTCGCATATTGATTAACGCTATGTATTCTAATCTTAGAGTATAAAAATGTTAAATTGAATTTATACTTATATCATTTTGAATTAATATTTCTAGCCTTAGGTAAAAGTATAATGTATATTCCAAGATTATATAACTGTGTGTTGCTGGTTCACGTAAATGTGCGTCTGTGTACATCATTCCCTTTAAAGTCGGAGGATCTGAACAGTTGAGGTAATTATAGCTTTATCGGGGTCTAAATAGTCATTCTTAATACTAGTTCTGGGGTATCAGTATCCATCTCGGGGAATACCAATACTCTCACTAAAGGGTATTTGATGATCCTCGAATTTAAGTATCTTATTGACAATTCTTTTTTATATGGTTTAACTACATCAAGTTGCGAGGAACATCTGTACAAAAATAGTATAATCGCTCAGAAACTTCTATAGCGTGATTCGGTACCAATGCATGGTTGCGGTGCTGTGACCGATAAACATTAAGGGTATGTTCCTAAACGTTTTCAGTATACTGCCGAATATAAATGACGTCATCAATTGACACAATATAGTACTGTACAATATAGTACTGGCGTGCCGCCGCCATATTGTGTCGGATATCCGGCCATAATAAAACAATTTTTAATTGTGTGTGCGCTGAATGAAGCATGCCAGAATATGTTTTTAATTATTCAAATATAAAAAATTATAGAATAATTGCTGATATCTCCATTAGGAAGATATAATGATTTTTGGAGCACAAAATGACAAAAAAATCGCCAACACTTTTCCAATATGGCGCAAATGTCATCGCAATGACGTCATATACTGTCCTATGTTTTGGAACGAAACACCAGTAAGGCGTCGATTCATGACGTCATTTGCATTGGACAGTACACTGGGTTCTATTTTGGAACATCAAGATTAAGATCTTGATCTTGAACATTTTATATTTAGTAGTTTTAGTAATAATTTTGTCACTTTTAATAAAGTCTATAGTATATAATAAAATTCCATGACGCCAGCTTTACGATGCTGTAATAAACAATATTCGTAAAAACAACAATATTGTAAATCATCATCATCATTAGAGCCTATCAGTGTACACAGCTGAACACTGAACTTGCCATAGCTGTCACGCTCGACAAGCGTGTTGGCAACCGCAGTTTTTTTTTCTAGCTTTTATCAGGAAGACGGTGCTGTCTATCTACTGTTTTTTTTGTGTTCATCAATTTATTTCGACAGAGGGAATCAATTGCGCGAATTATATCCTTCACTATTACTGCCAACACCGCTACACTAGGAACCCTAAACGAGACATCATCAGTTGAAATTGACTCTGCGGTGGCTGACCGCTAAGTGAGTGTGGATATGACGCAGATCTAAGCTTATTAATTTTTACATCTTTATTGTAATTGATTACTGCAAAGTAACACTGGATTTACAACATGAACATATAAAATATTCCACTTAGAAACTTTATATGTACATGACAAGAAAACCTCATCTTCAGTATCAGTAGTTCAACTCTTAAAATGATTTATATTCAATTTAACTAACTGAGGAAAATAATCCAGAGCTAAAAAAAAAAAAAAAAAAAAATATATATATATATATATATATATATATATATATATATATCTTATGAGGTTGACTAGTATAATATGACGTTATCGGCTGCGCTAGGGCTGCCGCAAGTGATCCTGGCGATAGCCGCGCGGTTCACGGTGAATATGGCGTACAACACGGCGGTGCAGTGGTCGGCTGAGCTGGTGCCAACGGGTGCGCGCGCCTCGGGCTCCTCGCTGGTGCACGTCAGCGGCTACGTCGCCACCATGCTGTCACCCTTTATCGTCTACTCGGTAACTATACCCTTGCGTCTTTACAATCAAAGACTTTAACATATACTACTAGATGGACACTACGGTACTTATACATTGTGCACTAAATTACGGACAATTCTCTGTAATTTCCTTAGTCGATTGCGAGCGAGCAAGAAGACCAGTTCTTTGTTTTGTAAACCGCGAACGTTATTTTCGACAATATAACACTGATTTTGTGATTAAGAAAATGCTAGTATGATCATAGTGAGCACTTTGTCAACGTGATTTGACGTTTATTTGAAGTAGCAACTAGCGATTCGCCCCGGATTCGCATGGCTGAATTTTTGTATTTCTATAACAGTGCGTTAAATTGTTATTCTAAAACATTCAGGGACCCACTCAAACGCACCCAAAAAATTTAATCGAAAATTTTCAAGTCGTTTTTTAATTTTTGCGAACTCACGGACAGCAATTGATTTTGATATACAGGACATCCCGAAACTCAACGTCAATCGGATACGGGGCGATACCTAACTACCTAGCAATGATGAGATTGTCTGGTGAAAATTTAGACGGTGCGACGAGTCGATATTTACCCGTGTTGAAGTTTCACCTTGTGAAGTGCCACCCTGGAGGACGGAATAGAAGAGCTTCTAAAGGACTTTAAGTATCGATTTTCCACCCGCTTTCAGAAGCTCCGCTGTAATTCTATCCTCGCCTGGGGACTTGCCGTTTTTAAGTTGCTGGAGAGCCATTTTAATCTTATTCAGACTGATGTCAGGGATATCATCGGAATAGTGTCGGATAAAACTTGCTCTTGCATCGTTACTCACACTTGCGTGTGGCTCCAACGATGACATGTACAGCTGCCCATAGAACCTCTCAATCTCACTCAGAATCTCTGGTGCCCCGGAAACAATTCTGCCACCTTCGGTCTATAGTTTCGACAGTTAGCTCTTTCTGGCAGACAGTTCTCTGGCAAAGACTTTGAAGCCCTAATTCCGCTCGATCGCTTCTTCAATACGAGTTGTATTGAAGTTGCGTTGCTCCCGCCGCATACATTTGGAGATCTGTTCGATCAGTTGCCTGTATTCTGCTGAAAACTGATAGACTGCTCGGACCCGACTAATTGAAATGAGATTAAGAGTGTGATCGGAGAGTTTTTGTGTTCTTCTGCGACGGATCTTACAGAACATAGTTCCGATCGCATGGATAGTTTTCACAAAGTTGTCATTGATATCGTCCACTTTGTTGTAATCTTCTTTGCACTGAAAACGATTTTGTAACTCGAGCTGAAAGTTATCGGGGCTTTAGGTTAGAGCACAAGGTTCATGGAGCCTTGTCTTCATTAGACGTGACCTCTCCAACTTCACGTACCTTTCACCATTTGGTGATCGCTGCCAATTTTCACCCCTGTAATCACTGATACATCACTGAACAGTTGTCTGGTCTTCATAATGAAGTCTATCTCATTTTTTGTCGAACCGTCGGGGCTCGACCAGGTCCACTTTCTGTGGGGCCGATTTTGGAAGAATGAGTTGATCATAAAGAGTCCCTCTTTCACCATGAAGTCAACTAGCTGCTGGTCCCTTGGTTTTCGTTGCACTATTCCGAATTTCTCTACTTGAAAGTAACTTAACTTGAGCTGAAGCTCACAGTTCTCTTTTGTGCCTAGTTCCCATTAACACCGTATGGCTCAAGATATATCCCCATATGTCTCCTCTACTGCCTCATTTTTTACGTATAATTATATAAAATAAGGAAGTAAAGTGGCAATGGGCCGGCCATATAGCTTAAAATACGGACAAATAATGTATAAAACGGGGCTTCGAAGGGCAGCCTCCTACGTTAGTGAAGTGGCGGCCCATAGGAATTTATTTGATGGATACAGGTCCTTTTTATAGAATAAGAGCGACAAACGTGCACAGTCGGCCTGATAGTAATTGGATACTGGGGCCCATAGACATCTACACCTGTCACCACTTAGGACTAATACGAAATACCCCGTTGCTAGTAAAAAGTTCTTCGGTCTTCTACACTCACTGTACGAAACTCAGCAACATTAAGCTGCTATTTTACGCCGGTATTCTGTGAGAGTGACAACAACCCAAAAATAATATTAATAACCTTAAAATATAAATGACTCTGACCGAGTATTCCTTATAGGACATAGCTGTACTGATAAATAATAATACTAACCGGCCCAGATCATAAACATTAACTCTATTGTTTACCCAGTTAAAGTTTGTATAAACTAATATAACACACATTGATCATGAGCTGTGGTGATTCTGATCAGGGTACTCGTACTTGGATAAAGTTCCTAAAATATTATTTACCATCGGTCCTTGATACGAGTGCAAATTTTCAAGTAAATTGGCCGTCAACAAGTTCGTGAAAATTACATTAAAATATTCCGTTACAAAGGTAGATAGATACACGCAAACTAATAAAAACGTGTTAAAAAGAGGTTGTTGTTTTGTGCGGCAGGAGCGGTTCTGGAAGCCGCTGCCGCTGCTGCTGCTGGGCGCGGTGGGGCTGCTGGTGAGTGGCTTCGGCCTGCTGCTGCCCGAAACCAAGGGCCGCGCCATGCCGCAGACCATTTACGAGGCTGAGAGATTCGTCACGGCGCACGCCCTATGCGGGTAATACAGATTTCGCTTTTCTTTTAGTCGATTGCCTCGAAAATTAAATTATATTTTGCGAAAGTAGACCGGATGATCTTCTTATCTTGAGGAAAAAATTAGAGTTTCACAGGTAAACCAAGTAGAAAAAATAAACAATCAAAAACAAAGAAATAATCATGGGCACCCTACTTTACGCGTGGTTAGAATCAATGAATTTGTAATGCCCGCTCTACACTTACTCCGAAAATCGCGCGCGTCATCGTGGCGAGAAAATACCACGAGAAAATCAAAAAAAATGATTTTTCCCGTGTAAAGCTCACATAGTTGAAGGACAGCAAAAGGAACTTATCTTTAACTATACATAGGGCATTAGTGTGCTATAATTATGCATATATGTAATTGTGTATTACAATATAATGGGATATAAAAAAATAGCTTATGAAATAACGCAAAATGGTGAATTATAAGTATTCATTGAAATAAGATATAGAAACTTCCATTATCGTTAATTTTTTTTGTAAAATTTTCTGTGAAAAAAATCTTTAAATATTTTTCTATTAGGTAGGTATTAATTACAAGTTATTTAATAAATAGCAATAAATACCTAATTAAGTGTCTAAATTAATAATTATAATGTATAATAGGTACATTTATTCTCAACACAATAAAGATTTTACTATGAATATACATATCTAAGTATTTTAGTATAAAGAAGATTATTTCTGATTTCGTTTCATATTACATAAACTAATATCATCAAATGTTGCTGATACTAAGCTGAACGGATGTACTGATGGAGCCTTATTTGCACTAAGTTTGCACTTCTTTCAAGTCGTGCCTAAGAAAAACTTACAAAACAAAAAGAACAATGTATGAATTTGCGAATCGGTTCCACATTATGTGTTAGCACAATGATCGCGCCTCTACACACTTCTTCGCCCGCGAATTTCAGACTTCGTGTAGAGCGGGCATTACGTCCTTAACCTTCAACCGGCCGCTAGATTAATAAGTTTACTACAAATTAAAAACAATAACATTGAAAAATAGACTTCTACTTTGCTTATTACATCCCCCACTGGGCATATGCCCTCCCTCATTTCTAAGAGAATGAACAATAAAAATTGCAACTAACAATTTTATTGGTGCTGTCAAGGGTCACTCACTTCACTTGCTTAGGAAGTTTAAAATTTTAATTCAAGATCCACTTATTTTTCGTAGCTACTATAGTCTTAAAAGAATAAGTGAAGTTACAGCTTATATAAGTCACGTCGCTAAGCAGGCCTTCACCAACCTTATCGACTTCGGCAACTTCAAGTTGTCGACAACAAGTTCCTTCGTCAAATCACAGGAGCTCCCTTATATGTAAGAAACGCAAATCTCCACCGTGACCTTAACATACCCACCATCCATTCGCTACAGGAGAGGTAATCCGATTGTCCACAACACACACACGCACGCATGCACGCACTCACGTATGCACGCACGCTCGCTCGAACGCACGCACGCACGCACACACATTCAGACACTACACTAGTACAGAACACTCGAGCACACCGTGTTCGCGAGGTCATAGACACGCCCCGTACACGAGATTCAATACTCGTGATATGGGCGCTTTTAGGTTTTCGACTCGTTTTCCCACATTTTCGATAGTTATTCAAGCCCTTGAATTACATCGAGACCCCTCCTATCTCGAGGAGCCTCACTCAAAAAGCAAGAGTCGGGGTACCTCGGGACTGCAGCCGGCAGAATCATAGATGAAATTGTAAAGGCCGCAGGGCCAACACAGACCAGACCGCCGCAATGATTCAGTGCATGTTGGCATACTTCACATCGTTTTTGAAATATGTTATTCCTCAGACATGTAGGTTTCCTCACGTCTTCCTTCACCATCAAGTACTATAGTAATTGAGCATTTAAAATTGAAATTAATAATTTCGTTGCAACCGGCGGGGATCGAGTTGGTTTTTTTAAAACTGAAGTAACAAACAAACTTAAGGATGATTCACGTTACACCGTGTCGCGACCAGGACGGGCAAATCTTAGCATACTTTTTGTATGAAGCGATTCATGCTTGACCGTGGCCGGGCTTGCCCCTGCTGTTCGCTGCCAGGAATAGGCCGGGGCACGGCGTCGAAATATCGGTGGGTATTGTTTTCCGGCTCCGGCTCGGCCCGGCCCGATGAATCTTTGAAATGTGAGCAGTTTAATATCAAAATGGACAATGAAAAATTGCTAGAATGTGTGCGCAAACATCCTGTAGTTTACGATATGGTTCAAAGTATTTGGATAATAAATACGAAAATGTTGTATGGAAAACAATATCGATCAATGATGGCAATTGCCACAGCTGCCAATTCAAGTTGTGAAAATCGCATATTTAGCTCAAGCATCACGTCTATCGACTGATGAAATCACTAGTTGACACACATACAAACACATACACGGCCGTGCAAAGAATGCACGCAAACAGCCGGGTGTAGCATGAATGTCTGGCCCGGCCAGCGCACGGCGGACGTGCCCCGGTTGGAGCCCGGCCCGGTCGCGACACGGTGTAACGTGAATCATCCTTTACAGTTTATTTGATGGTAAGTGGCTACAGAAGATCATGGACCACCTGCAGCCAACTTCAAACAAAGAATGCCACAGATGCACTATCACCTCTGAGGACCAAGATGGAATGAAACGTTGTGCTTTCATACCTACTCTTTAATTGGATGCCTCCCAGCCTGTAATTATACGAACGCTCTATACCCTTCAGACCGCGACCCGGCTCGACAACACTAAGAGTCGATACTAATAACATAATTTATACTTTTCAGGAAAGCCGAAGAAGCTGAAATTGACGGGAATGAAGACGATTTGAATAATGAGAAACAGAAAGCTCTCATTACGTAAAGACTTGTTCAGTAATTAGATGGTTAGGTGCAACTCGAAAAAACCAACAGGCAGTGTTTTTAAGGTGGCGTAAAATATTTTACGCATCACCCACTTTGTCCATTAAGTGGTCGGTCGAAACACGTTTAATTGTGTGGAAATAACGCTAAGTATTTATTAATGTACTTAACTTTTTTGTAGTATTTACAGTCATTATAACGCCATGAACGTACTTAATTAAAATGATTTCATTTAATTGGTTAATGCATTTAGTATGGAAATCCTGTGTGCATGTTCACTTTATTTGTGCTTATATTAAGGGCAGCATAAATACATGATTTTCTATTTTGTACACATCTGTAGCACAGCTAGGGTTGCTAACCTTAATACATATTGCATAATACCCTACTATATTAAGGGTCCAAAAATTATATTTCTAAAAAAATGTATATGGTGCGCGAAACTACTTTTTATCCCGATATTTAATATGGCGCGAGCCTGTCAATAAAGGCATAAATATTCTCGTTAAATATCAATTTGAAACTTCATTATTACCATCATCATTGCTAAAGCTCTTCACTATTCCAGGAATACCACAAAACATCCCCCTGAATCACTTCCATATATCGACTTCCTTCATGCCTATCTTACCAGGCCGGCGCTCACCAAAAAATACAATATTTCGAAAATACTGTTTTTGAAATAATAAAAATTGGCAACCCTAAGCACAGTCTCTTTTAAGTGATAAGTTTTATTGCTCTATGGTCTCCTTTTATGATAACTACTAAATAAGTACAACAGTGTTTGTTGTTCAAGTATTAATATAATATTTTGCTCAGTTGTAAATGTTATACCTGTAAATTAGACGTATACTCACATTAACATATCGATGAGTGGTAGATACACCTTTTTTTTTTTGGAGATAATATACTGTCTAAAAACTTAATATATTATAAAAATACAGACGAGATGTGTTGCTTATTGAATCATTACTATAACATTAAAGACATAGTTACAACTAAAATTCAAATAAAAGTAAAAAAAAAATAGTTTTAATAGGTACTAACTGTGCCCAGGAAGGATTGCAATGCGTGTTTTTGTCAGAAATCGCGGGCGCGGGCGCGAAAACTTACTAAAATTTCATCGTAATCGGATGAACGTATAGAAGACGACTAATTTAAAAAAATGTACAAATATTCATTCGTGTATATTTAAAAAATGATTAATTACAATAGCGAAGTATGAACGCACTTTTAAATCAGTCAGTAATATAATAAATAATTTATACCATTTACTGTGATATTAAGTCAATATTGTACAATAGATTATTTTTTTCTTATTTTAAACGTGAATAATTTTAACATGCATTTAATTTTAATTCACAATAAAATGTATTATAATAATCGTATGTCAATTAACTAACTCCATTTGGAAAGTGTAGTCTTGTTTAAATATTAAGCAAAACATTATTTTTATTTTTGTCACCTAAACATTCTAGGTGCACTTTATTATGTAAGTGAAATAAAGGTATTTTATTAAGTCACATTATGATGTATTGTGCTCCATCATCATTATTAAAATGTATCAGTTTAGATTTTAAAGTCATAATTCAATTTTTATATCTTTCTTTACAACATATTTGCGTTAACTGTCATTATAGAAACGATAGCAATAAGCAAATTATTTATTACATAATATCTATATTTGTGAAATAAATTTATTTTGATAGACAATTATATTTTTAAATTTTAAATCATCACCTTGTCAAAAATATTACTTACAACATATTATTATTACATAAATAAAATTGAAAAAATAAACGAAATTAGAAAAAGTAATGAAAATGGTGAAATTTCGTTTAAAAGTGGCAGTTACGAATAATTGCTGTTTTATTTCGCCAGTGTCTACCCTATAAGTAGGGATATAGGAAGATATACAGTCCACTAAGTACATGACTGACGTCTGAACTGGAACCATTCCTTGGGGACCATAATCTTAGTCACTCTGGTTCTACTGCGGATATCCTCATTTCTAAGTTTATCACGCAGAGAAACTCCAAGCATAGTCCTCTCCATAGCTCGCTGAGCGACTTTGAGCGTCCTCATACGGCCAGCAGTGAAGGACCACGTCTCAGTTCCATATGTCATCACTGGCGACACGCACTGGTTGCACAACTTAGTTTTCAGGTTTTGAGGTATACCTGACGAGAAGATATGTCGTAATTTCCCAAACGCTGCCCAGTCGAGTTGAATCCGTCGATTGACCTCTCGGTCGAAGTTGGACTTACCTAGTCGGACTATTTGTCCCAGATAAACGTACTCGTCAACAACTTCGAGCTTAGTGCTCCCAACAACTACCGGCATAGGTGTGACATGGACATTAAACATGATCTTTGTTTTGTCCATGTTCATCTTAAGATCTATCCGTTGGGAGGCACTATTGAGGTCATTGAGCATAGTTCTTAAGTCCTCCAGCGATTCTGCCATAAGGACTATATCGTCGGCAAATCGAAGGTGAGTGATGTACTCGCCATCGATGTTAATACCGTATCATTTTCAGTCCAGTAGCTTGAAAACTTCTTTCAATGCAGCGATGAAGAGTTTCGGGGAAATAACGTCACCCTGTCTTACACCTCTCTGCAGTTGGATAGGTTTCGAACTCTGGTTCTGTACTCGGATAGCCATCGTAGCCCTACTGTACAAACATTTCGGCACTTGGATATACCGACAGTCAACTTGGCACCGCTGAAGAGACTGTAGCACCGCCCAAATTTCGACGGAATCAAAGGCCTTCTCATAGTCCACATACGCCAGGCAAAGTGGCAGATTGTATTCTTCGGACTTCTGTAAAATTTTCCGAAGGGTATATATGTGGTCTATGGTACTAAAGCCTTTTCGGAAACCGGCTTGTTCGGCAGGCTGGAAGTCGTCAGGTCTGCGTGCGAGACGATTCGTAATGACTCTCGAAAACAGCACGTAGACGCGGCTCAGAAGGGATATAGGTCTGTAGTTCTTTAAGACGGCGTTGTCACCTTTTTTGAAGAACAAGACCACCGCACTTCTGCTCCACTCCTCGGAAGTAGTGCCGCCATGGAGGACGGAATTAAAGAGCTTCTGAAGGACTTCAAGTACCGGTTTTCCACCCACTTATAGAAGCTCCGCTGTAATTCCATCCTCGCCCTTGCACTTGTTGTTTTTAAGGTGCTGGAGAGCCATTCTAATCTCGCTCAGACTGACGTCCAAGATATCACCGGAATAGTGTCGGAGAAGATTTGCTCTTGGATCGTTACTCACACTTGCGTGTGGCTCCAACGATGATGTGTACAGCTGCCCACAGAACCAGGTCCACAATCACCACAATCTCACTCAGAATCGTAGGTGTCCCGGAAACGATGCTGCCACACTCAGTCTTCAGCTTTGACAGTTGGCTCTTACTAGTAGACATATCTCTGGCAAAGACTTTGGATCCCTGGTTCCGCTCAATCGCTTCTTCAATACGAGCAATATTAAAGTTGCGTAAGTCTCGCCGCATGCATTTGGAGATATGTCTGTTCAGTTGCCTGTATTCTGTCAAATCTGTTGACGATTGCAGCCTCATCTCCCGTCTAACAGCCATGAGATTAAGAGTGTGATCGGCGAGTTTTTGGGTTCTTCTGCGGCGGGTCTTGCAGAACTTAGCTCCGACCGCATGGACAGTTTCCACGAGCTTGTCATTCATACGTGACTTATGAAAACTACTAATTGAACATGGCCAGTTAACCAATTGTAAACGGTAATTAAAATATTTATCAAAAATATTAAAAATATACGTCCATACATAATCTTTGTAATACTTACCGAAAAAAAGATATTCCATCCTTTTTTTAGTCACATTTTTATCGGAATTAGTACACTTTTTTATTAAACAAGTTGGTATTTTGACAATGCAATGAGCTCGCATTTGACAGCACTGAGCTCGCGTTGGTGCTCGAAAAACATTTTAGCACCAAAGAGTCGGTGCCATTCCGTTTGTTTAATGATCCGGTCCATACGCAGTAGTATAATAAGTCTATGGATGAATTCACAAAATTTAAAAGTGTTTGGGTACAAACAACCAATTAAAAAAATTGATCATATACAAACTTTTTTAAATTATCTGTATGATTACAAAAAAATGAAGTATGAAGACAGTCTTATTTTGTATTCTCGGAGAAAGACTGTTTTTTTTGGTTTTCTATTATGTATCAAAACTTAATGAAAATCACGTCCAACCAAGAAGATACAATTTCTTTGTACATACAAGCTAAGTCAAGACCACATAAAATGCTTTTATGGCACTAACTAACACGAGTCACGAGCATAGGGTGGTCGGTTTAAGGCGGTTTATAAACATAGACTTATTATACTATTGCGTACTTATTAACGAAAGCTTGTCCGTGGAGAGTTAAAACACATCACAACAGGTAGTTGTTTTGTTTTGAATGATACAAATATTTTGACTGCTACACGACCAGAAATAGCATTGAATGCCACTAATATTGGCAATTTTTGTATTGAGTCTGAAACCGTCACTGAAGGAAACTACTCTACAGTTGTACCAAGTGATCACTGGATCTTACCATCTTAACTGAATTTTCGCGACAAATCGTACGTTATATAGTGGGATTCGTTGTTCATAAAATGCAGTCAGAAATACTTGTAACGAAATTTTTACTTGAATTCCCAGAGTGGAAGGTGCAGTCAGCCGTGGCACGGTTTATACTGATACTGATACTGAAAATGTCGCCGAGTACCGAGACACATTTGTGTTTGAAGTCGAGATTTTGTTGAACAAAGTCTAGGACTAGGGGCGACTAAATCTAGTCCAGTTCAATCCCCAGAAGACACAAGTTTTACGCTAAAAAGATCCGTTCCGATCCAATTGACTTGACTCACTGGCACTGAACTTTTATTTAAATAGTGTAAGTTATGATGTAAAATTGGTGGAGTGAATAAACAAATATTTATTAAGAACATTACTGACACTACAGCGGATGCTCAACTTACTTGATCTTGATCACTATCAGCAAGAAAACAACGCACTGCACTATACATAGAGCAATACAGTTCGACCAGTCGTAACATGTCCCCGCCTCAATCAGATACCGGTGTAACGTGAAAGACCCAGTCACATGATAACACCAAAGTAAGCAAACCAACAACAACAGTACTCATTTCAATGTAACAGGGTAGCCACTCAGCAACACGATCTTTACTTCAGCGGGCATAGTAACGACAGTGAGACTCGCAGAATTAGACTAATCCCTATTATTCGTCAGCGAGATACTTCATACTCCTAGAATGGGTGGAAGATTACAGCTCTAACCTTATTTCTTCATATTTTCTTTTATCTTTTTACCCTCGTTCCTAACATTATTATAAGACATTCTTTTTAGGGTTCCGTAGTTACACAACAAGAAATTCTTATAGTATGCCATGTCCATCGATCCGCGGTTTTACTCTGTAATTTGGCGTAGTTATAGATATCAGTCACGCCTAAAAGACTGCGTAATAAAATCTTAAAAATCATTTTTCTTTTGGGTACTTCCCATACAAGCACTTAAATCACTTTTTTCCCTGTATATTCCATCGTGTTGGATAGATCTTTTAAAAGCACTGGGAGATTTCTACTCAGGGCAAAATATTCAGCTTTAAAGTGTCATTTTTCATTAGAGTTGTGTATTATTATTAAAAAAAAAAAACTATCACAGCTAAGTAGAATTAAGAACTTCTCGAGTAATAATCGACCAACTTATAGTATGCACTTGGTTTAGTAAAAATTTCGTTTTAACTATAGAAAATGATCTAAAACTAGCTGTATTATAACTTTAGGCTAATTTAGGAAATCGCGGGATGTGGCTCAGAACTGTGTTTTATACTGTACAAACTAAGTGGAGGCTTCTTCCTTGTGGAGGCTTGTGTTCAGCACTGAACTTGTGATGGACAACAGTCAAACATAATGTACTTACTTAACTTAAGATATTGTTACTTATAAGCGATATCACACTTTGTGCTAGCAGCGTCTTCACATAGGCCTTCCGAAATCCAAAAAGTTCATTGACTGTCTGGTGAAATCGTCGATGCACCGTTGCCGCTCATAATTTTTAGTTGCAGAACATATTTTCAAGAAAAAAAAATCATTTTTTTTTCTTGAAAATATGTTCTGCAATTATAAATGGTAAAGAACATTTGTTTTTATTATAACAAATATTTGTAATTAACAAGTTTGTTGTATTAATTTAAGTGCTGTGATTATAAATAAACCCATAACGGGGGAAACGGAACAATATCTGGTAACCCAGCAAAAGTAGCTACTGTCTATTTCTATCTCAAAAGCGTACGAAAATGCTTTATCTATTCAATCCTCTATCTACGGTTAAGTCTGACAATTTTTGATACTGCAACCAAAGACAATATAATCACTACGTTTAGGAGGCGGAACTCCCTTAGGCACCTCCAGACAATCAAAATATTGCGCAATGTTACGAATTGTCAATATTATTGACCATATAGGGTTGACATTGAAGATTGCGCAATGATTGAACGAAAGTTTGAGCGGGATTAATTTTTATTGCAGTATATTTTTCCATTTCATTGTGTGGGGTCAGTATTGCGCAATATTTTTTAATCTGTGTTTCATATTGACGAGAAGAAAACACGCGTGCGTCGTCGTCGAATGTATCCAATTGTACAGAGAATTACCGTCTCTGTGGAATGTCAAGAGAAAAAAATATCATCACCGTGAGAAAAAAAACGCTGCTTACGAGACATTATTGTCTCAATACAAAGAGATGTTTCCATAGACAAGCAAAGATAATCTGAAGATTTAATTCAATTTTTTGAGAAATAACTACCGGAAGGAGCTCAAGAAACACCTTGGGTTGATAAAATCCGGATCTAGTACAGACGATATATTTTTTACAAGTTCAGGAATCCGCATCGGATGCACAGTCTGGTATGGACAAAGACTATAATTCTCTGTGGGTATGGATAATCAGTCTATTATATGTAGTCCGGGAGGAGAGGGTGAACGTTCTAGTTTGTACAATAATTATGCACAGGTAATTTTTTTTTAAATTCATACAAAATTGTATGTTTTACGAGAGCATTTTTCTTGCCAGGTAACTGCACCTTCGTTATTACAAAATCCATTGTACTGTTTCTTTTTTTTATTATTGATATTTTCCAATGATGTCAACGGGAATACTTCCTGAGATGATGGGTGTATTATTCCTGATATTATTTATCTTCACGAAATATGAATGATGGAAATAAATAGAAACGGGATTTCCTCAAAAATTGTGTAGATAACAACAATAACAACAAATCAAAACAATTTTCCTTACTTTTATGGAATCAAAAGGAAATGCTCTTTAAAATACTCTAAGACGAGTAGCTAGTATACCGACAATACTCTCAGCCATCGTTCTGGTTCGCGCCATTCGATAATTGTATATTCTTTTCTCTTTTGTTAATCCAGTTTGGCTATGTGGTTTCAGTAAAACAAAAAACTCAACAAAAAAAGTATGGAAGTTTTCGGGAAGTTCCAGGCAACAATGCAGGTGGTGGGATATTTAAAGCATTTTTTTATAATTGCTTTCCAAATGTTGTATTCTGCTACACACCTCCGTCTGATACACGACCATTCGTCCCAACATGAACCATAATGAAGTCGTTGTTTGAATTTACAACCGCCACCAACACAATACTTAATGTTTTTTGTAGTTATAGCAGTATGATCCAGAACCAGGAGGTTTCTTTATTTCCACGTGTTTGCCATCTATAGCACCGATTACATGTGGAGCATTCAACTGGTTCTCAAAATCTTTGACAATTTGTTCCCAAAAACAAATTATTTATATTTTTAGGAGGATACTAAACTGTAGGAGAAAACTTGAACTTAAATTCTTTAAATTGAAAACTTGATGATGACCTTATGCAATTGGCAGCTAAGCGTCTTAGAGAAAAACCAGACGAATATCAAAAATGGGCTTTATCTTGTGTTGCAGATTTACAGAAAATGGAACTAATGCAACAAATATTTGCTAAAAAAGTGGCCATTATCCTGATAGAACATTTAGGACGTTTACAACGCAATTCGCTAAAAATAAAATACTCCAACAGTGACGATAACTCTATCTCCGACATATACCAGACCCACGTCTACTCAAAAAAATTACATTATAAATTACCTCGATATTTTATAAACTATTCTCAACGGCAAGATTCTGAACTTCCACCTGAGCAGCTGCCACATAAGCAGCAGAACATGTATTACTTCCGGCAGGATAATCAGGAGAATATGAAAAATTTTCAACAGGAAAATGATGCTAATGACTCCTCAATAGCGAACGAAGGTTCATTATCTCAATATATACAGTCTAATAAATAAATGAAATAAAATAGTCTATATGTACCTTGATTAATTCCTTCAAATCATGAATTATCGCATCGCAGGTTTCCATAATTATTAAGGAAATACTTTGTAGGGAAATAGCACCGTGAAACTTTATATCTTCTAGAGTATTTCCTGTCGCTATATACCGTAATGTTATTGAAAGCCGTTAAAAAGGTAGTATTGCTTCCCTCATATTTGTATTTTTTCCTCAATCAATGGTGTGACAAATTCTATTAGAATTAAAACTATTGCAAGTTCAGTCATACAAAAGTTTTGAAGTCTGCTTCCTCAGTTAAGATCAAGTAATTTAAAAGATTTTCGAAAGTTTATTTCTGCCTTTTCTTGTAGCAATCTTTCGACCAGCGGCGTGTTCATTTACGTTTACGTTTAGCCACAAGCAAAAAAACACGTATGGTGCACAAGGGATGAATACTAATATCCGACTGAACACGAAAACATTGCATAGTTCGTATTATTGTGCAACATAATTGATCGACGGGATTCAGAGCGTCTTTCAATCTTAATGTACAATAAAATGTACATTAAGATTGAAAGACGCTGTACAATGTTATTGTAGGTCTAGCGGTCGCCTTAGTAAAAGTAAATAGACGAAAGGGCGCCAAACTACTCTACCAACATCAATATATGACATATATTTTTGAAAAACAGTAGTGACAACATTTCCGAATTATACTAGTACTGTAAATGTCTACCTCAAATAATTTTATTGGTACAATGTTATTGTAGGTCTAGCGGTCACCTTAGTAAAAGTAAATAGACGAAAGGGCGCCAAACTACTCTACCAACATCAATATATGACATATATTTTTGAAAAACAGTAGTGACAACATTTCCGAATTATACTAGTACTGTAAATGTCTACCTCAAATAATTTTATTGGTACAATGTTATTGTAGGTCTAGCGGTCACCTTAGTAAAAGTAAATAGACGAAAGGGCGCCAAACTACTCTACCAACATCAATATATGACATATATTTTTGAAAAACAGTGCTGACAACATTAGCGAATTATACTAGTACTGTAAATGTCTACCTCAAATAATTTTATTGGTACAATGTTATTGTAGGTCTAGCGGTCACCTTAGTAAAAGTAAATAGACGAAAGGGCGCCAAACTACTCTACCAACATCAATATATGACATATATTTTTGAAAAACAGTGCTGACAACATTAGCGAATTATACTAGTACTGTAAATGTCTACCTCAAATAATTTTATTGGTACAATGTTATTGTAGGTCTAGCGGTCACCTTAGTAAAAGTAAATAGACGAAAGGGCGCCAAACTACTCTACCAACATCAATATATGACATATATTTTTGAAAAACAGTGCTGACAACATTGGCGAATTATACTAGTACTGTAAATGTCTACCTCAAATAATTTTATTGGTGTACTGTTTATTGATATACGGTTTATCGACATTTTTAAAACTTAGATCTTGAAACAGATAGTCTTGTGATCCATCTCACGCCCGCAACAGTGATCAACCAATTACTGGCCCCCTTTCTTATACCACATTTGTTGGGTTCGGGAAACAACGTGGTGGGTGCGACCCCTGAGTAAGACGTTCGACTCATAACCTTAACAAATAATTAAAAGAAAGGGGTAGTCGTCAACACAGATTACGGGTCCTTAAGGAATGGTCCTGGTTTTGACTGAATTAGTCGACTGTCCCTTATTCCCTACTTTTGGGGTGCACAGTGAAGGAGTCTCCAAAAAAAAAACGAACTTCAAAAAGAAACGAAAAGGGGAATTTATGAACAATCTTTCATAAATGCCAAGGCCGCCTGGAGGAGTGGGATAGGCTCTTTTCTTGGAGCTCCCAAATCGTATCGGTCCGGAAATATCTCTGGTTGTAGTTGATTCCACAAGGAAGTTGTGCGAGGACGAAAACTTTTTTTAAATCGCTTAGTGGTGGACCATATGGTATGGATGGTATCGCGAGTTTTATCACGATTTGCGATAGTAAAACTGTGCGGCTGGAATACTACACTGACATTGTTTAATAACGTCTTTGAAATAAACAAAAATATGCTACTTCTTATAATATAAATTGGCGAAACAGCCTAAAACACCTTGTGTTTGACTGGTTTTACTTTTTACTTTAAAAAAAAATAAAGTGAAAAATAAAAATTAGCTTGCAGGCACATAATCTTTAAATTTAAAATAAAACTTCAGCCTATTCAACTAGGCTTTGACACTAAAGGTGGCTATGAGGCGGTGGTACATTCAGTGCGTACTTTTTTAACAAATTTTAATGCAGATGTTCTTGTAAAGGTTGATCTTAAGAATGCGTTCGTTGCTGTCCTCTGCAGGGCATAAATGCCGTGCAGGTCTCGGGCCTCGGGGTGTACCCCTTTACCCGGATGTTCCTCACGGCACACTACAATGTGCCGGTCCTGGGCGCCTTGCCGGTCCTGGGCGCCTTCTTAAGAATGCTTTTTACTCTACCGACCACCATCATTTTTCATCTACCAGAAAGAAGTGACTTAAAATTTATGATTAAGTTTTGGCAATGTTAGTCAAAACTCTAACTTGTTTTATGTAAACTACATTATTGATTTTGCTGTCTGTGTTCAGCAGCTTGACCCAGTAGGTCCAGCTCTTTTTAGTTTAAAAATTCAACCTATTATTTAAAATTTGAAATCCAAGCTGAATGTCTGGTACCTGTAAGACGGTACACCGGGAGGTAAAGTGGATCACGTCCGCATTGATTTTGCTGATATTTTTCAAAATTTTACAAATAGCAATAAATATGAAATATTTATTTCCAATCATTTATCTAGTTCTAAAAGCGATACTTTAATTCAAAAGGAGACGGGCGAAAGTTCATAGAAAGCTGGGCCTGATGTTACAGTAACGATTACTGCATTATTTTATTTATATACCAATAACATTTCAAAAAAACTAAAATGTTTACAATTGATTCATGGTAGAAAAAAATATAGGATGTTATTGATTTGTATAAAAACAATGTTATTGCTTACGTTACGCTTACAATATAATTCTTACACCAAGCTCTCACATTACACTTTAAGAAAATATTTATTAGACTTTATTGTAAACTAGACTTTAACGTAATTTTATGTATTGTAAGACATTCACACATATGTAGAGGATTCAGACGCCGCCGTCCGACTAAATTCTAGAGGTTTGAAATAATTATAAAAAAGCCGAGGGAGTATGAATTAAAAATTCTCTTTTATTGATTTATTAATCGTCCACTTCATCATAAACAGATGAAATATCGTCTAAAAACGGTGCATGCGGTATTAAATTCTCTTGACGCCTTGCCCAGCTTAGGTACCATATTATGGACATTACATGACAACAGCAACCTACAGTTCTTTTTCCTACCAAGCAATTAAAATAATACTGTTTGATGGCCTCTCCACCATTAAGAGAACTGTCAACTAAAATATATGTAAAATATGTTTTTGAGCTTAAGTATGTCTCTATTTTATTCGACCACTTAATAGCCAGCTAGAATAGTTGGATATTGACAGTTCTCTTAGTAGGTTGCTGACCGTTTCTCGACACACTTCTATTTCATATCTCCCATCTTGTATGTGTTCCCCATAATGGGACCTAGCCTACTTAATTTGATAAATACCTAAAGATATTTTTATTAAATCACTGTGTGTGAGCTGGGGAAAATCATTTATCATTTTGCACATGTATTCTTGTAAAATCAGTAAAGAAACCGTCAAAATCCTTTATATGTAGCCAGAGTCGTTAAAGATCAGAATATTATTACAGCACACAAAAACAACAGAAAATATTCACTACCACCGTGAACTCAGAGACAAACAAACGTAACAAAAGATTTAATTGACGCTTGAGTTTTTGAACAAACGTTGACATTTTCGCTTTGTGGCCTGTATAAAACATTGATAATCGATTGTAAAATCGATTTATTAATCTATTCAGTCAATTCATTTTTACGACTTTTTTGAAACCTTGAAGTGTCACTAGGAAACCATTATTTAAATAATAATTTTCTTAAACTTACCTAAAGAAGAAAATAATGAATTACTTTTTATTCTTTTTTTATTTTTGTGTCAAAATCGGTTAACTAACCTATTTCATCCGGCAGTATTGTTTAAAAATGAAAATAACGGAAGTCAGTATTATTTTTATTTAATAGTTATTTTCTTTTGCCATGATAAAGCTTAATATTTCATTATTAACTACAAAAAAACTGTAAAAAAATATTGATAAATATTTTACTTGTATAATGGTTAATATCCAAATTCGCCCGTCTCCTTTCAATCATATTTCTCAAGGAATAAAAATTGTCAATGCGGAATTGCTATACCTGCTAAGTACCCCGATGTTTTTCGATAGTAATAAACCTGTTTTAAAAACAAAAGATCAATTTTAAACCACGTTGATAAATTGTATAACTTAAACCCCCAAATTTTGCGTACTTTAACTTCGACGTACGTAACTACGGCGTACTAAAAAATATTTTCTTCCTGTTCCTAAATTTACGTAGTATACCTTTGAGTCCAGTCTGAAAATCTTCGGATATTTAAAAAAATATTGATAATAATCTTAAAATAGCTTTAGAAAAATTCTAAATTTTACTTTAAATATAACAGCCTGATATCAAGCTACTTTACCTGTAAAACTTGGTGGTATTATTGGTTTAAGAAATCTTTCTAGCGTTGCATTGCCTGCTTTCCTTGCTTCCGTGCATAGTGTCAATGACTTATGTACATATATTTTAAATAATAAAGTAGACCTTTGTTTTGTTGTGGAGGCAAGGCAAACATGGCTAACGCTCTGTCCCGGTAAAAATATCCCACTGGAAGTTTACCAACAAAAACAGTGGGATATTCCGTTGGTACGGAGTGTGCAGAAAGATTTATTTCACAATTTCCACAGTGACCAAGATCAGGCTCAAAATCTAGCTGTTTCGACTAAGAAATAAAGTCACTAGTTACAAGCTGTGCCATCAAGTAATCTCAGCACATTGCTTGCTGTGGAAAGGTTGCGCATCGCCTTAGGAATCCGTCTTGGAGTGTCAACTTCACCGGTGCCCCAGTGGTAGCAGCGTCGACGAGTTTGGGCTCCACTAACTTTCATGTAATAAAAATGCAGGTTTTCCTGTCTCGGTTCTTTGAACGAAGTCATCCGAAGGACTCTTGTCTCTATAAATTTTCCCTCGGTTTTAGAGCTTTGCGGGATATTTAGTGACGATGGCAAGAAATTCGACGATATAACATTGATCTCTTTGGAGAGATAAAGCCCTAATGGGATGCTACTTTACAATTTAGCGGCCTCTCATCTCAAGGTTACCTCGTTTATAGTGTGGCCGTGAAAGAAAAGGGGAGATCTCCCGCCGGGCAAGGTGTTCTGCCCGGGGAGCGGCCATCACTCCGTGTGATAGTTCGGAGCTGTTCTGTAGCAGCCAGGCTAATCGGCAATAAATAATATATACCCTGCTGCTACCATAACACAGAAGGCGAAGAAAACATTTATTTCCTAACTATCCCCGGCTACTGAGATACTGCGGGCTGCATATTTATGCGAGATAATTTGACGCATATATTTAACGTTCTACTTAAAGAAACAAGAAACAGCCGCAAATATCATTCAGCGCCACATCGTCTTCACACGCCGCTATCGTTATGTATCCGTCGACCATTTTGAAGCCGTTTCTTCAACGCCACAGCTCGCTTCTTCTTGCTGTTCTGGAGCTGTGTCCCACGCCGCCGCCGCTCGCCGACTACCCAGGCATATACAGGGTGGCCCAAAAGTGGTGGATCAAACGCAACTAGGGGTTAGATGGGGTCATCAGCTGCAAAAAGTTGTTCTACGGGAGGTCCTTAAAGTCAACCCCTGCAGAGTTATAATTTATTTTGTGTTTTTATGAGAAAATTGACTTTTTTTTAACTAATTCTTATTAGAATGCCAAAAAATAAACATCCTCTATCTTTTTTATAATTTTCACTAGATTGGTACTGATGAGTCCTTGCGTTAGACATGCTATTTATGGTTGTTTATTGGGAGTGTTGAAGATAATGTTAAGTTTTACGATTATTATTTTTCTCAAATCATAACTTTTTATTTACTTCGGACCCCACTGTGAAAAAAAAAATACTCTACTGAAAAGTGACCCTGTATTACAAGTTTTGGCGCATTTAATAGGGATTCTGAAAAGGTATTACAAATGGTTATGCGTGGCTTTGATATCTTTTTAGGACGATTATTCATGGCAAGGCCAAAGTTAACCCAACCATAAAACTCGGTTAGGCTTATTTAAAAATAAACTAGAATTAATACAATTAATGACAAAGACTCTCTGCCTCTCTTTTACACTAACTATTTAATCCTTTGTCAGTAAAAGGCCGGTTGGCCCGTCAGTTCAGGTAGCGATATCTTTTCTAGGAAACAAAAGGCTGGGCCGGCAGGGGCGGGGGCTGGGGGGAGGCGCGTGAGCATGTTTCTTTAGAATGTTTAGTGTTCTTTAGTAACTCGCTTCCTGCCTGTGGGTACGCACGTGTTCTTTTTCTCGGTTTTACGACGACTTGTGACCAGTTTCTTTCCTTTGACCTACGCTTTGTTTTTCGGACTTGTGATAGATTGCCTACCTGTGACCAGTGCTGTGTGAATCGGACGGATTGGCTACAAAAGTGGACAGATGGCTGCTGCGAGGAGAGAATACACCCAACGGGAGTATGCAGAAATGCATTACCTGTATGGCTTTTGCGACGGTAATGCCCGGGCTGCTGCCAGGGAATATCGTCAACGCTACCCTAACCGTGATCGTTTTCCGGATTACAGGGTCTTTATGCGCGTACATAATTCGTACATGGAGGGAGTCTTACCCGGTCAGCATGCTATGAGAGCAGGCAGACCAGTGATGCAATTTGAAAATGAAGATGAAGTGCTGAGAGAATTAAGATTGGATCCTAGTATAAGTCAACGCCAAATATCCAGTAATATCGGGATTCCAAGATCGACGGTGCAACGTGTCATTAACAGAAAAAAATATCACGCCTACCACGTGCAAAGGGTGCAAGCCTTGCTGCCCGGTGACTATGAACCTAGAGTGCGGTTTTGTAGAGAGATGCTAAGATATCACAGAGAAGATCCGCAGTTCTTTAACAAGGTTTTATGGACGGATGAGTCAACTTTTAGAAGAATGGGAGTATTCAATATCCACAATCTACATTTTTACTCCAGAGTAAACCCCCATATCATAAGAAATGATCGATTCTAGAATCTGTTTGGTATTAACATGTGGGCTGGTATAATTGGCCAGCAGTTGGTGCTGCATGAAATGCCAGCAAGGCTGAATGGTGCTCAGTATTTAAATTTTTTGCAAAATAATTTAAACCATATTCTTAACGAAGCTGAAGTTCCAGAAGAAAGAATAGCAGAAATGTGGCTGCAACATGATGGCGCCCCGCCTCACTACGCTCGAGCAGTCAGAGATCATTTGAACGAGCGCTTCCCCAACCGGTGGATTGGTCGAGGCGGACATGTTGCGTGGCCACCCCGGTCGCCCGATTTAAATCCATTAGATTTTTTTCTTTGGGGCTATTTTAAAGAAATAGTTTACCAAGGAGAGAACAATAGCGAACAAGAACTACGACAAAAGCTCGAGTTTGCTAGAGTACAAGTAACTAACAACAGAAGTGCATTCCGTAGGTTACGTAGGAATTTTATTAGACGGTGCAGATTATGTATTATGGTCAGAGGCAGGAATTTTGAGCATTTATTGTAAAATGTTTTGCTTAATAAAACAATTATTTCACAATCGTTGCTTTGTTTTTTCGTCCTAGAAAGATATTAGAGCCACTCATGGCCATGTGTAATACCATTTCAGAATCCCTATTAAATGCGCCAAAACTTGTAATACAGGGTCACTTTTCGGTAGAGTATTTTTTTTTCACAGTGGGGTCCGAAGTAAATAAAAAGTTATGATTTGAGAAAAAAAAAATCGTAAAACTTAATATTATCTTCAACACACCCAATAAACAACCATAAATGGCATGTCTAACGCAAGGACTCATCAGTACCAATTTAGTGAAAATTATAAAAAAGATAGAGGATGTTTATTTTTTGGCATTTTAATAAGAATTAGTTAAAAAATGTCAATTTTCTCATAAAAACACAAAATAAATTATAACTCTGCAGGGGTTGACTTTAAGGACCTCCCGTAGAACAACTTTTTGCAGCTGATGACCCCATCTAACCCCTAGTTGCGTTTGATCCACGACTTTTGGGCCACCTTGTATAATGTACTCTGTGCCGACTACGCGCGCGCGCCGGCCTGCACAACTTTTATAGCCCAGTCCAGCGACGTAGATACGAGAAGATAACACAAGTCTCACGCCGGCAAATGGAACATACATATGTAATAGTTGTATTTTTAATAATCTTTATTGGTCATAATGTATGTACTGTAATTGGCTAGGCAAATAAAAATTGTTACTATTGGTTAACTAACGACGTAACCGGACATATAAATAAAGGTTTGGTCGACGTAAAATTCATTCCATATTCCATATTCCGTATTCCATATTCAATACTTGATACACCAGTCGTTTGCACATAAATAGTAGTTTCATTTCTCCGCCACTAAACCACTCGGAGTCTGTTAATAGTAGACCGCATATCACCACTATTACAGTTCTATATATACTGTTTATGATTCGGAATGTTGATAGCGCGATTTAGGCTTCGGTGTGTTTCCCTAGTGGCGCGACGACAGTGCTGCTACATCAGCCCCCCTGCTCAGACCGGAGGTCGATAGTGCAGCCTCGTTGCCGACGAATGTGTAAGTGCCAGGAGATTGCCTTGTAGTCTGCGGTGAGTCGAGAAGAAGGCAAGTAATCCGCGAGAGTGCCGAGAAGCAGAGGCGAGCAGTAAGGCTCAGAGCCGTGCCGAACACTGTATAACGCAGAGAGTAGCTTGAAGGAACAGGAAGCATTATTATTCCAGTGCTGCGATGAACCTTTTAAAGCTAGATGGCTTGCAGGGTATGAAGACTGCAGACGATATCTGCTCGGGAGCGAATGGGTGGGATACTCTATGACGATGATGAAGTTTGAAGTTTCCGAAGGTACTTCGTTGCGTGTTCAGATCACGTCGGGGTCACCACTTTGGCCGTGGAAGGAAAAGAGGAGATCTCCCGCCGGGCAAGCTGCCCGGGGAGCGGCCAACACTCCATGTGATAGTTCGGAGCTGTTCTATATATACTGTTTATGATTCGAAATGTTGATAGCGCGATTTAGGCTTCGGTGTGGTTCGCTAGTGGCGCGACGGCAGCGCTGCTACAAGAGCTTGGGCGGCATCGGAGACAGCTGAATTAGTAAGTAACGCAGATATGAGTCTTTGAGAAATGACTACACATTTATGCCATTTGCTGTATTGACTATCGGCCCGTGGTGTGTACGTGCCGTGACGATTCTATAGTAACTGTATCCGCAACTGGTCATCGCTGCTGGTGATAAGTGGGCTGGTTCTTTTCTCACTCAAAGGCTGAGTATAGCCATCCAGCGAGGAAACGTAAAGAACGCAGATTGCTTCTTGGCACGATACCACGGGGAGTTGGACTGTATGACAATTCAAAGTTTTTGTTTTAGTTTTTCATTATTATAGTTTTTTTTAATATTGTGTAACCTTTTCATTCGATTTAATTTTATACTATGTTTTAACAACGTAAATAAAAATTCACTACAATTTAAAAAAAAGTTGATTATGTAAATGGAGAATACAAATTGATATCAAGATAAGAATGCTTACACAGTGGAAAT
The DNA here is from genome assembly GCA_907164705.1 of Parnassius apollo. Lineage (NCBI taxonomy): Eukaryota > Metazoa > Arthropoda > Insecta > Lepidoptera > Papilionidae > Parnassius > Parnassius apollo. The sequence continues at coordinate 2,943,658 of CAJQZP010001557.1, forward strand.
AATTTAAATTAATCGTGTTAGATATATTATTGTTGTAGCACGAAAGCTGTATCTTTACCGGAGAAGAACCACACTCTCACAGAATAATAGCATAAAATAGCAGCTTAATGCTGCTGTGTTTAGGATGGTGAATGTATAGAAGCGGAGATCCTTTTTACTGGTAACGGCATTCCATCTTAATCCTCTGGAGTGACAACGCATTTTTTTTATAGATGAGGGGGCAAACAAGCATGCGGCTCATCTGATGTTAAGTGACTACCGCCGCCCGTGATCAACCGCAAAACCAGGGGAATTGCAGGTGCGTTGCCGGCCCTTTTGAAATGAGTAAGCTTTTTTCTTGAAGGTCCCCAGGTAGTATCGGTCCGGAAAAATTTATGTATTTTTAATAATCTTTATTGGTCATAATGTATGTACTGTAATTGGCTAGGCAAATAAAAATTGTTACTATTGGTTAACTAACGACGTAACCGGACATATAAATAAAGGTTTGGTCGACGTAAAATTCATTCCATATTCCATATTCCGTATTCCATATTCAATACTTGATACACCAGTCGTTTGCACATAAATAGTAGTTTCATTTCTCCGCCACTAAACCACTCGGAGTCTGTTAATAGTAGACCGCATATCACCACTATTACAGTTCTATATATACTGTTTATGATTCGGAATGTTGATAGCGCGATTTAGGCTTCGGTGTGTTTCCCTAGTGGCGCGACGACAGTGCTGCTACATCAGCCCCCTGCTCAGACCGGAGGTCGATAGTGCAGCCTCGTTGCCGACGAATGTGTAAGTGCCAGGAGATTGCCTTGTAGTCTGCGGTGAGTCGAGAAGAAGGCAAGTAATCCGCGAGAGTGCCGAGAAGCAGAGGCGAGCAGTAAGGCTCAGAGCCGTGCCGAACACTGTATAACGCAGAGAGTAGCTTGAAGGAACAGGAAGCATTATTATTCCAGTGCTGCGATGAACCTTTTAAAGCTAGATGGCTTGCAGGGTATGAAGACTGCAGACGATATCTGCTCGGGAGCGAATGGGTGGGATACTCTATGACGATGATGAAGTTTGAAGTTTCCGAAGGTACTTCGTTGCGTGTTCAGATCACGTCGGGGTCACCACTTTGGCCGTGGAAGGAAAAGAGGAGCTCTCCCGCCGGGCAAGCTGCCCGGGGAGCGGCCAACACTCCATGTGATAGTTCGGAGCTGTTCTATATATACTGTTTATGATTCGAAATGTTGATAGCGCGATTTAGGCTTCGGTGTGGTTCGCTAGTGGCGCGACGGCAGCGCTGCTACAAGAGCTTGGGCGGCATCGGAGACAGCTGAATTAGTAAGTAACGCAGATATGAGTCTTTGAGAAATGACTACACATTTATGCCATTTGCTGTATTGACTATCGGCCCGTGGTGTGTACGTGCCGTGACGATTCTATAGTAACTGTATCCGCAACTGGTCATCGCTGCTGGTGATAAGTGGGCTGGTTCTTTTCTCACTCAAAGGCTGAGTATAGCCATCCAGCGAGGAAACGTAAAGAACGCAGATTGCTTCTTGGCACGATACCACGGGGAGTTGGACTGTATGACAATTCAAAGTTTTTGTTTTAGTTTTTCATTATTATAGTTTTTTTTAATATTGTGTAACCTTTTCATTCGATTTAATTTTATACTATGTTTTAACAACGTAAATAAAAATTCACTACAATTTAAAAAAAAGTTGATTATGTAAATGGAGAATACAAATTGATATCAAGATAAGAATGCTTACACAGTGGAAATAATTTAAATTAATCGTGTTAGATATATTATTGTTGTAGCACGAAAGCTGTATCTTTACCGGAGAAGAACCACACTCTCACAGAATAATAGCATAAAATAGCAGCTTAATGCTGCTGTGTTTAGGATGGTGAATGTATAGAAGCGGAGATCCTTTTTACTGGTAACGGCATTCCATCTTAATCCTCTGGAGTGACAACGCATTTTTTTTATAGATGAGGGGGCAAACAAGCATGCGGCTCATCTGATGTTAAGTGACTACCGCCGCCCGTGATCAACCGCAAAACCAGGGGAATTGCAGGTGCGTTGCCGGCCCTTTAGAAATGAGTAAGCTTTTTTCTTGAAAGTCCCCAGGTAGTATCGGTCCGGAAAAATCGCCGGTGGTAAACTATTCCACAGAGAGGTCGTACGCGGAAGAAAACTCCCTTTTAAACGTACAGTGGTAGACCGCCAAGCATCCAGATGGTGTGGATGGTATTGGGACATTTGCCGCGTAGTGCGTTCACGAAATTTGGCGGCTGGGATTAATCCGAACAATTCCTCAGAGCACTACCCACGGTATATACGAAAGAAAATGCAAAGAGATGCAACATTTCTTCGCAGCACCAGTGAATCGAGCCGATCGGAAGACACTCGGTTGTCGACGATTCGAGCCGCTCTGCGCTGGATGCGGTCAAGTGGAAGGAGCTGGTACTGGGGAGCTCCAGCCCAGAGATGGGAACAGTATTCCATGTGCCGCCGAACCTGCGCCTTGTAAAGTTGCAGGCGGTGTGCCATCTGCATCTGCACCTGCATTTCGATTGTTATTCGAGGATAGATGTAGGACTACGACATCCATTTACTGTCAGATGGGCTGTGTGCTCGCTTGTTACCATTATTCTATAAAAAAAGTCCGTTACGCATTAAAATGTTGATATTCACTGTCCGTCATATTCATCTACCGAAAAGTTGATACGATATATCTTACCAAATACATTTATAGGTAATATTCACGAGCGAGCGAAGGTCACGTATTAGAAATTACAGAACTGACTTGCAACTATTATAAGAACAATAAGGTCTGATAAGGCGACAAGTTTTCCAATTCACTGTTGTATTTCATTAGAGATTTTAATAGATTATCTACGATTTGTGTCATCGCGTCGTATTATTGATTATTATTTTCAGTGATATAAGATATAATCCGTAACGAATAGATAACACATTATTACTTGTTTTTGGATTATGAACCTTAAATTAACAACTTCTAAGTCTATGGTAACAACATAGGTACAAATATATACATATTATGTACTTTGTAGCTATAATCACAACCTAAAAAATTATGAAATACTTGATTCCGACGACAACAAACTCACCTTCCCTTTACTGTCTCACAATCGATAATGATACACGTGTATACACGCCTTATTAAACTGCTTATTAACTAGTAATTATTAAAGAAATTAATAAATAAAATAATTTCGTTTAAAAGAAAATCTGAAACAAATATTCTTTGCCGAAAGAAAGTCTAATTGTGCTCGTATTTGTAATGTCATTTCGTGGAAAAACTTATTGATTGCCGCTAGTTAAGTTGTTGTGATCTGATTCTGAAACCAAGAATCATAACAGTTCAAAGAATATCTTCACAATATATTTAAGAAGACAATAAAACAGAAATATCCCAAATAAATATTAATTAAAGCTACGAATCAAACGTCGACAATAGTTTTAGTAACACCTGTCGACGTCAAATGTCGATAATTTGTAGCTTTCAGATCTGTTACTATATATATCGTAACATTGTATATACCATAATACCAAATTTACAATTTTCTGAGTCACCTATCAGTAATGAATGAGTGAGTAGGTATGTAATGGCACATTACATACCTAATTAAAATAACTCAAGAACCAGTTTGAGATTCTAGAATCTATAATATATCTAGGTAGGAATACCTGGATATCCTGGAGGTTCTCAATAGTATTGCAAAATTGTATGTCTGAGAAAGAGGAAGAAAAATATTTCGAAGACATCTGAAGTTCGCCAACATGCATAGGGCCAGCGCGACGGACATTTGCTTGCCCTACTCACCCTCTCAGAAATGAGAAGAGGCCTGTGCCCAGCAGTGGGACCTATATAGGATGTAACTTTACTTTATTGAACTCGTGATCGTAAGTACGACTATTGATCTCAGGGTCTCTGATTCGAATCCCAAGTCGGGCTAAAATCTGTAGTAGAGTTTTTCTGTCGAGAAGTTTTCAGTAGCAGCCAGAAGTCAAGAAGTTGGCGGTGTTTAACCATCGTGCCTCAGAAAGCACTTAAAGCCATTGTTCATCTGCCTGATCTACGGTCATGTCGGACTGTCGTCCCAATGAACTATGAGGATACTACTTACTAGAAAATGCACTATGATCCTGTCCTTTGCAGATGACTAGTCTCCATTGAAACTGACCGAAATTAGGTCTGGAGATCATTATTTTTATTACCTTAGTAATTACAGTCAATGGATTTAACTTCTTATAACAGGATAATCATGGCACAGACAATAAAAACATAGGGCCAAATAACTTTCAATAAAAATAATTAAGAGCCGTGGTAGCTCAGATGGTTAACGCTCGCTCTAAATATCACAGAACGCGAGTAACGCGGGTTCGATCCCCGCCGGCACCAATGAAATTGTTAATTGCAATTTTAAGTGCTGATTTACCACGTGCTCGGCGGTGAAGGAAAACATCGTGAGGAAACCTGCATGTTTGAGAAATAAGAAAAAAAATTATTTCGAAGACATTTGAAGTTCGCCAACACGCATTAGGGCAACGCGGCGGACACTTCCTTGCCCTAAAACCCTCTCAGAAATGAGGGGAGACCTGTGCCCAGCAGTGGGACGTATATAGGCTGTAACTTTACTTTTTTACTTAAAAATTATTATTTGCCTATAACCGTGGATGTTCCTATATTGAAGTGCCTATAAGTAGTGATAAGATAAAAACTAAATATTTTTTTATCAAAATAAAAGCCGTTAATATATCGAAAGCATAAATTGTGTGAACATTCAAATCGATTATCATAAAGTGTCAGACGTGCGTAGTGAGATTTTGTTGTGTGAATCTGTGCGTAAAAATTGTAATGAACGAGATACGTAAAGATATTCGATTAGAGGTATGGCTTAATTCTCTTTTCAAACAGTTTGTCACTGCAGATGATGTTGACAATGTTTTCTTGGCTGATAACAACAAAATAGAATAGAATATTTTTATTCAATATAGATAACAAGTAATAATTCATTCAATGAATAGAATCAGGCGTCACTTTACGGAAATCCATTATAATCTATACATATAATAAAATTGTAGAAAAGTTGTGTCTGTACAATGGAAATATATAAAAAAGTAGCAGGGGTTGTTATTAAATCGATGCCGAACCCGAAATTGTAATTTAATTTTTTTTGTCTGTTTGTCGGGTTTTCTGTTTGTCTGTGTGTTTGTGCACGCTAATATCAGAAACGGCTTATTATATTTAGAGACAGTTTCCACTAGTACATTGTAGTAAGCTTCACTTAACATTTAGTGTTTATTTCATGTCAATCGGTTCATAAATTAAAAAGTTATGTCAATTTAAAGAATCACGGCGAACATTTGTTAAGGTATTCTATCAGTGTAGTGCATATTTGCCATAAGTTGACACACTTAGCAGGCGGGTTGATAATCGGAGTTTTTTATTTTCTAGTAGTTATTAATAAACAAGACGCTGCTGCCCAACCACTGATTTATTTCCCTATGTCGTCTTTTACTTACGACACACACAGGACGATAAGGGGTAGTGTCGGATAGTATTCTCACGTCAGTACAACTAATACATTATTATCGAAAGTCATCCATGCTTTTATCACTGGCTGGGAAAAGGATCCTCTGTCCTGGGAAAACATAGGAAGGACTTTTTTAGAAAGCCTCACAGCCTGTAATTTCACACAGCAGTGCGCGCACTTCTGATTGGCGTCAGAAAAAGGTAAGAGGGCTGACTACTCCTAAATAGGCAAGGAGTCTTTCATCCAGCAAATAGTATGCTTTACTGCAACACATTGAGAATATTCGAAAGTTCTCAAACTTATTACATTGCCTTAGATGTGCGTTAAAAATTCCCCCAGACCTAGTAGAAACAATTTGCTAATCTTTGACCTCAAAATCACTGAAAAGGAACCAAGGTTCGGGGGTCCTCTTGATCCGGCCGCGAAGGACCAATTGAAAAGGACCAACGGGAATTAAACGTTCGATTAAGAAACAGAAGGGAGGAATCGAGGCTTCTCTCGATCCGGCCTCCTATAACGCCTACGTTGGGTTCGGGAACAACGTATGTGATCTCCGCAACGGAGTAACACACAAGGGCGATAACCTCTTCCTTTTCAGCGAGTAGGTTCAGACGGGGATTACGGGTCTTCCGAAGTCGTTCCGGTCCCATCGCCTTAATTCTTCGATGTGGACTGTATAATCTTGAGGGATGAATTACTTGGGAATAAAACAGCAATTATCTTCAAACCGTTCCGTGAGAGAGTAATCACTTTTTCCCTATCACTTCCCTATACTCTTCTTATTGACTGCTGGTTTTTCACTTTTCTCGAACTTTTTTCCCGAACGAATTGCAATAAAACTCATTTACTAAGCTACCCCAGAGCTATACGCGAAAGTGAGCCGCGCCATTCGCGCGCTTGCGCAACTCAATTACATGAATTTGTTCTATTACTTTCTCACGTTTTACTTAATTACTTTATTTGCATAAGTCATACATCAACATAATTTACCTGTATAGATAGCACAAAACAATATCTACACTACGATATACATTACATTTTTATATCACGAAAAACCTATTATTTATTTAACAAAATATGCCTATTTTACTCACAAGTTCAAAGTCGAAATTTCTTAAATATTTAACATAGAAAGTTAAAACAATGTTTTCCACTTGAAATTATACATAAGTCAACCAATACAATAGTTTAATTTACATTTTCTCAATTTATTTCACTATTAAAACACTTTTAAATTTCTTATACAAAACTATCATTATTTTACTTATACACAGGAATTTTCACATAAAAATAACACAGAATTCACCTTTTTTAGCACGTACAATCAACCTGAAATATTTTACAAGTCATTTTTACATAAATTGCTGAAATTACAAATATTTAAATTTTTACATATTTGGCCTCCTAAGTACGTGGCTAGCGTGCGTCTATGAACTCACACTATTTGAACAACTAACTTTTGCACGGCTCTCGGCTATCAGAAAAAATGAAAGTCTGATATACACCAATTTTAACAATATTGGGTGAATAAATGCTTCTACACAATTTTCAAACTGTAGGAAACTATTTCTAATCAGATTCTTATCAGTTATCATGTTTCTTATCAGATAACAATATAAGTGAATGTTCTCATAAATCAATCATGGCAAATAGGTATTTGTTTTCGTACAAAACTTATCAAACTTATATAAGACAATACTTATGCGATTAATTTCCGTTAATTCTATTTATGCACAGAGTGATCATCTCGACCGGGGAACAAATCCGATCTCTAACTTCACTTTAATATTCCTTTGAATTTACATCATTGGAAAGATGATTTCAACCGGGGAAACAATCCGGTAACATAATTTATATCTTAAATTCCTTACGAATTTATTAAGCGATATTACTTAGGAAAACAAATAAACTAGTCCGGCCTGGGAGTCGAACCCAAGACCTTCATATCATTAATTCGATATTTCTTTAAGATTTAACTAAGCATTTTCTTATCAGAACATTGCTATTGGACAATTTGCCTTTTAGAAGCTATTCGTCATCGGTTGACTTAATAAATCGAAATATTCTTATAGGCGCGTCGCCAACAATCACACAGTCGAGAACAATTTTATATACTATTTATTTGCAACTTTGACTGCCTCGTTGGTCTAGTGGTTGCAGTAGTGCAACTGCTGATCACGAGGACCTGGGTTCGAATCCCGGGTCGGGCCAAAAAATTTATTATTAAGTTTATCCGTCAAGAAATTCTCAGTAGCTGCCCGGAGTCAGAGAAAGTTGGCGGTGTCTCACCCCCGTGCCTCGGAAAACACGTAAAGCCGTCGGTCCTGCGCCTGATCTCTCTCCGGTCGTGTCAGTTTACCGTCCCATCGGAGAGTGATGGAATAGAAAGTGCGCCTGAGCTTGCGCTTGTATGTGTACTTGCAAGTGTATGACTTGGGCTCTATAATGCTGTCCTGCGCCGATGGATAGTCACCGTTGAGGCAGGCCGCCGTGACCGAAAGTCGGTCTGGAGGACATGACTATATTTGCAACATATCTGTTTTTACAGGACATGAAAGAAGATAAAAGAACGAAGGAAACCGGTGACAGTGACGCATTGGAGTCGGTTTTATCGCACGTGGGCGAGTTAGGCTGCTATCAGAAGCTAATGTTAGTTTTGATGTTGCCATGCGGCGTGTTCTTCGCGTTTGTGTACTTCAGCCAGATGTTCATCATGGCAACACCGCAGCGGCACTGGTGTCGGGTGCCAGAACTGGAGCATTTGAGTATGGAAATCAGGTCAGGATCAAGTTCTACTATCAATGGAGTCAAAATCCTCGCCTTTTAAATTCGACTCTTTATTTTTAAATAACTTTTTTATCGTTGGGAAATCCTCCTAGATACCTTCGGCTGCGGGGGCAACAGAAAGGTTATGCTGAACTCCCACCGGCTACAACTCCGCGGTTGTTATCATCAGCGTATATGAGGGTCCCAGAATCTCCGTTCGGAACACAACTGGGGCAACTCTCTCGCTTGCTTTATTACAGCACGTCCCAAGGGCAGTCCTTACTGCCCTAGCGCAGTGGTATCACGGTGCTCGAGGTCTCTTCCGATTCACCGTCCTCATAAGGGGTTAAATTTCTAGATGTTCGGAGCCCGCATCCCAAGCACCCGTAACCCCAGAGGTCCCGTTTCTGGTAAGGAAACACCATCATCAATCTCCGAGCGGGATACGTCTCTTACCGACACCGCTCAGTAGTTTTCTTCTAGACCACAACTGATTCACAAAAGGCGGTTACGACCCTTCACGCCGAGTCCCTGCTCAGCATCAATGATAAAGAATTTGAAAAAACTGGATGATAGTGACTCCATGGACACAAAACCATTGGACAAAGAATAGCCGCATTTGCTCGAAGCAATTCTCTAAACATTGTTTTGTTAACGAAGGGAAATGGCGAAGGCTGAAATCAAATGCAATTCTTACTTTATACATTATAAAAAACACAGCTATTACGTTTAATTTTATTCTTATCTACGGATCATTTATTATAATTATGTCAAACTAGCATACAGTCAATGAGATACCAACATGTAAATTTTATTATTAATAATAATATCATTACATACGTCTCACTCTACTGAAAATCAAATCTCTCCAGCAAAGATCATGGTGGCTTAAAAAGAAAGTCATAGCTTTAAATGATAGATTGCAAGAGATCCTAAACAAAGAATATTTAGGAAACGATATTTATTATATATATATATATATATATACAAAATAAGTATTTTTATCTATATATAATATATATATATATATATATATATATATATATATATATATATATATATATATATAGATATATATAGATAAAAATACTTATTTTTTACGCTGTAAAAATAATAAAATTATACAAAGTTATTTATTTAAACAGCAGAGAAACACGGTGCGGTCATAATTACTACGAAATTAAATTTGCCGTTACATTACATTTTTATCTCCACGCGCGTATAATTTTATACGAGAGGAATTACGAAATATTATCCCTCATCCTAAAACAATTAGCAAATGGTAACAAGGAGTCAACTGCCGACCAAGAATTACGACTGAGGCATTAAATGCAATAAAACTACGTGTAAATACTGTGTAAATACTGACAATCAGTAGCTCTAAAGTAGCAGCCTACATAATCCATATCAGGCGGCACTAAATTTCGGGAATCAAGGAAGTGACACAACATTACTATTTAAAAATGTATTTATTGCTTTTCGAAGTATTTTCCGCGAAATTCGACACATTTTTCCATTCCATCCTTCCATTCCGAAGTTGCGGTCTCCAAAATGGCCGTTTTGTAGGCGTCCACAGCTTCTTCAGATGATGAAAATCTCTGTCCACGCAATTTATTCTTTACTTTAGGGAAAGTATAGAAATCATTAGGGCTTAGGTCGGGGCTGTACGGCGGATGGTCTAATAATTCTATGTTTTCTTGCTCTAAAACTCTTTTGTTCTGTGTGCGGTGTGAGAACTCGCATTGTCGTGATGGAGGATGATGCGGCGGTTGCAGTTCTCTTTACGGAGTTCAGAAACGAACTGTGCAAACAAATGCTAGCATACCATTCTGCATTAACCGTTCTTTGTCCCACAAGGGGAATAGTCGTAACATGGCGGATTTTGGAGACAAACGTGGCCACCATTTTTTTTTGCAACACTCCGTAAACGAACAGTTTTTGTTGGCTTTAACTCTTTTTCTCGTTTCTGGTTTACTCTATTAACTCGTGACTGATTTTTTGTTTCGGGTTCATACGCGTGTATCCAGGATTCGTCACCTGATACGATGTTGTATACAGCATTTGAGGATCCTGCGTGGAATCTTTCGAGAGTTCTGACGCACCAAGTACCACGAGCCGCTTTTTGCTCTTCACGAGCGAATGCGGTATCTATCGGGAAAACAACTTTTTACACCTAATTGTTCATGCAAGATCATTTGTATTTGACTCATGCCAATGTCTAAAGTTGCCGGAATTTCGCGGTATGTCACATGTCGATCTTCCTCAATCAGCTTACGCACAGCATCAACGTTTTCTTGGGTGATTGCAGGTTTTGGACGACCTTGACGGGGATCATCACTGAGCTTGACCACGTCCACGTTGAAATTCACCAAACCAGCGATAAATTGTGTTTTTGGATGGGGCTTCATCACCAAATGCAGAAATTATCCGGTCAATACACTGTTTTTGTGTTAAAGCACTTCGAAAGTCATAATAAATCATCGCTCTTGAATTTTCTCGAGTCAATTCCATTTTCTCTGGTATTCGATTTTTAAAAACAAGGAGTTTTCAATTAAAAAGATTATAATATGACAGGAACAGTGGAAATATTCCATTCCCGATACTTTTAGTGCAGCCTAGTAAAAATAGTTGATTGAGTTGACTCCAACGCGGTATGAACGACTTAACATATAACTAAAAATAAATTCTGAAATATTTTCTTGACTTCTCAGATACATGCAGATTTCCTTGCGATGTTTTCCTTCACTACCGAAAACGTGGTAAATCGACGCTTCAAATTGCAATTAAAATATGTGTGGTTTCGGTGCGGATCGAATTTGGGTTGCTTAGAAATGAACCTTTGGATCGATTCGAATATCGGCTTTGATAGATATATTTCAAGATTCTATCAGTGCAGTTTCGTTCATATTTAAAATTAAAATAAAAGTATGTTTTAAAATTTTTGTTTTTGATATTTACAGTACACTTTTTTGCAAGAGCCTGTTCATTTAATCATGTAGTTATGAAACCGGGACAGTCACAACAATCTTAATATGCGTTAAAATATGAAAGCCATCTTTATATATGTCAAACTCTTTTACAAGTCTCATTAAAAGTAAAAAGTGAAAAAGCAAATTACATGGGTACGTCTTATAACGATGCACAGGGCTCTATAATCTACCAATTCCGCTCTTTAGCACTATGGGTACATAAAAGAGCGGTTTTCACATGTCCACGATTTTCTTTTAAATCTACTCAGACATTAATGTTTGCCAGCAAAGTTATTATCCACCTCTTCACTGATCACGTAGAAAATAAGCAAATAAAATTACTTTGCCAGTTTCATTGGAAATCGTGGGAATCGTGCGCTTTTTGTTACTATGCTTTGCAATCTTGCGGCGAGCTACACGGCTCTCGTATTTGTTTAAAAAAGTTAATAAAACTGAAAAAAATCTTTTGCATGATTGTGGACCACATCTGTAGAAATAAGCCAGAATTACCGGTATCGTAATTTAAACAATCTATCCATCCATTACAGCCTATAAATAATAGTTGCGCCATAGATGACAACACGCTTGGCGTATCAGTACTCACTGATTACTTAGGATAAGCCCCACGTACCGCAACATTAGACATACGAGTACGTCAATCGCATAAGCCACTCTGTGCATCCCAGCTAAGTAAAGTTACTTATTGTTACAGGCGAAATCTATCAATACCAAAAATTGGAGATGGGTGGCATCAGTGCGTTATGTACAACGCCAACTGGACAAGCGTTTTGGAATCAATGGTTTCGCCCGATCCCACCACAGACACTGTACCATGTCGAGATGGCTGGGAGTTCGAACTGGGTGATATCCCGTACCATACAGTTGTAAGCGAGGTAAGAACTTTTGATGAAATATTGATATCCGATTTCTATATTATAAAAATGCTTCGTTCTCTGTGACGATCTGTTTTATTACATATGGGGTGCAAGTAAAGCTTGATATTACAAGCTGTTCAACAACTTACTTACTTATTGACATATAATAAAAACTTTCAACGGTTTATAGAGAGAGAAACAGAAACAGAAACTTTTTTATTCAATATAGATTATAAATAATACTTATTGAAAGTTACTTTTTTTAATTTACCACTGGTTCGGAAAAAAATCTCTGTCCTGGGAAGAACCAGCAAGAAACCCAGCGGGACTGCTTTGTTTAAATAACAGCTTACAATCATGTATGCTACAATTAACAATACAAAACAAATTAGAAATAGCTTGGTAGCGATCACCCGTCCCAGGGGTAATTATCCATAAATTCCTTAATATATAATAACCTTTTTTATACAAACTTAGTTTAATAAAGTTTTTGAACTTTGTGTAGGGCAAGTTTTGAGTATATGTGTATATTTTCTGGGATTTTGTTGTAAAAGTTTTGTTGAGTCAGTAATTCATTCTTGGGGCGATATATACGAGTATCTACATATCCCCCCATGAATCAATTACTGACTCGGTGGAGTCGAGTAACTGGTACTACTAGCTTGTGTCTGTTCCTAGTATTTTTACAGAATCATTGTCACTTATTTTTGTAAAACTACTTTTATTTTTGTGTACGTACATTATATTTTCATAAATGTATTGAGAGGCCAAAGTTAATATATAAATTTCCTTAAATTTTTGTCTGAGCAACTCTACAGATTTTAAATAATAGGCCCTCTTCTATAAAACAAATATAATTGCAGTGTCAGTCGCGCGGCTTCAAAGTAAAATACCATATGACATTATGCTATAGAAACAGCTAAAGTAAACTAGTTTAGCTGTTTCAAAACTGGGAAGAGTTCTAATGTCTTTTACAGCATATGCTGCAGAACTAAGTCTGCTAGCTAGTTTTGATATATGGGGACCCGTTGAAGTTTTGCGTCTAGTGGGATTCGAAGAAAAATGGTGATATCAACAAGACTCAGCTCCTTCCCATTTAAAATTACATTAGTGTTAACATGTTTGATATTCGGAGTTACGAATTTCATACATTTAGTTTTAGTTCCATTTAAATTCAAATTATTAACATTAAACCAATTTACTAACTTAGTTATAATATTATTTACTTCGTCATAATTTATTAACTCTCGTTTTAATTTGAAAATTAATGAAGTGTCATCTGTGTCAATACTATATCATGTACCTATTATGTAAGGTAAGTCATTATAATATACAAGAAACCGAAAGGGGCCGAGAATTGAGCCCTGATGCAAGCCCATTTGTACTATCGACTCGAGAGAACTCATACTAATAATGGCAACTTTTTGCGTTCTGTTACATAAATATGAAATAATTAATTTAAGAACATCACTTTTTACATCGTAGTGTTGAAGTTTCCTGATTAAAGCTTCATGATGAACACAATCGAAGGCTTTGGATAGGTCACAGAATATACCCAAAGCATCCCGTGAGTTTTTCCGTGTATTGAAGATATATTTAATCAGCTCAACACCAGCATCAGTTGACCCCTTGTGAAACCGAATTGATTTTTATGTAGTAAATTATTCACATTAAAAAAATAATATTTGATCAAGAATATTTAAATATATATAAAAAAATTACTAAATATTGGCAGTACATAAAAAGTTCTATAATTGACGGGGTCCAATATACTATCAGATTTAAATAAGGGTATTAATTTATTAAGTTTCATTAGAACAGGATATACACCAGATTCGATACTAGTATTAAAAATAATAGATGGTTGACGTGTGATTTTATCTATTATAATTATATAATTATATTTAAGTGAAATCTTCTACAGATCTGTGGTTTTCTTCAAATCAATGGTTTTAAAATATTTTACAAAATCTTTTGACGATATTATATGAAATGTAAAATATTTGTACAAAATCTTTTGACGATATTTTATGAAACTTTGTACACGCATTTACATTTTGTTTAAGTAATGATTCGGCGACGTTCGGAATATCAGTAAAATATTTCTCAGAAACCGATCGTCGTCAACGTCCTGATCTGATTTAATTAATTTATTGTTAAAACTTAACTGGTAGTTAGTTATGCCCATTTAATTTTAAATACAAAGACCTGGCTATTTTTTACATATTTCCTAAATTCGACGCTAGGATTATACGAATTTTCACTGAAATCGTATATAACTTTTCTACTCTTATGGACTCCTATGTCGCCATTCATTAAATTCCATTAAGTACAAAGAGAATGTTTTAGAAGTAAAAGTATTATTAAATTCATTGCAAATAAGCTTAAATAATGTCCCATACAAAAATCTGGATTATTTTGGTATAAAAATGGTGGAAGTTTTTTACTATGTTACTTCTAAACTTCTCCTAGCGACGTACATTTACTGAAACAAACACAATGATTTTATCTTCTTGCTTTTTGTGAACATAAGATAACGAAACTAATTGTCCATAGTGATCAGAGATCATTTTTTTAATTATACATTTATGGAATGGCTTAACATTTGTAAAAATGTTATCTATGCTAGTTGAAATAGATTCTCCTATACGTGTTGGCTCCAGATATAAATTAAAGAGACCGTATAAATAGTTGAATTGGTATTTTATTATATAAAAAATTTCGTGCACTTAATTTACTGCAAAGCGGCTCGGGACAGTGTGTCAACGAAAAGCGACGCACTGCCAATGGCCGCTTGTATTTTACGCGAACCATATCGAGCTACTTTCGACGAACTCAACTACAAAATTATTTTACGATTTTCTTCCGTCAAATGGTAGCGCTTGCACTGCTTTGTTCCGGTCTGAAGGGTACGGAAAGCGAGTAAAATTACACGCTGTAAGGCATTCTTATTTTGAAGTTAATTGCAGATGTCCATAGACTACATTTACCATCAGGCGGGCTATAAGTTCGTTTCTCAATTCAGTTATATATTAGTTTAAAAAGTTATATAATATTAAAAAACTACACATTTATTTTTCATGTTATCTTATTTTGCAAAAATTGTTTTATTTTTTTTAGGTCTGGGAAGTGACATTATATTATTATTTACTGACTAACTCCATTCATCGCAATCCGAGACCACTTCTAGGTGATACGTGTAGGTTACATCCATGACGGCCTAAAAATTCACAAAATTTTTGCTTATTTATTTTGATTGCATCAAAATATATACCCCCTATATTTTGACATAGAAACTTGAAATTTCGGATCAAGGTAGGGTTCATAAGGTGTACAAATAATAATCTTAAATCTATAAATTATCGATATTCAGTGTCTACAAAGTTATTAGTGGTAGATTGGTAACAAACGATGTTGGGTAGTTCGGGGATCTTGGCGGCTGAACGGGTGCCAAGCTCCATAGTAGTCTCAAATTTTTAGGAGTGTACAATGTTTTTAATTGATTTAAAAGAAAATTTGCTACTTTCTTTGATATTGAATTTTATACTTTCAAGGCTACACTACGATTAACGTATTTTTAAAAGAAGCTTACATTTTAGCTTTTTTTAATAGTTTTGTTTCAGTAAAATGTAATTAAGTGTTGATATATCAAAACAAAAAGGTAAAAATATTAATATAAAAAGTATTTATTCTTATGTTTATTAGCGCGGTTGGGTCTGCGAATATTCTGGATATATTCCTTTGGCGCAGACCATATACTTCGTTGGCGCCTTGGCTGGAGGCATAATCTTTGGTTGGATGGCCGACAAGTTCGGTAGAGTGCCTGCCTTGGTTGGTAAGATTGTTTTTAATTATAGCTATGTAAAAATCGCTACGGTTGGCGAACTTAAACAAAAAGAAGTTTTAAAATCGATTACGCTTAAAAACTTTAAGAGGGAGATGTTAAAATGTTACGTACGTTTTTATGAAACTGCAAACCAAAAAAGTTTTATTCGAAAATTTTTACATCTCATAAGGTTTATGAAATAATCAACGAAAAGCCATTTTATTAAACCAGTTTTTCAATTTCACGAAAATTCTACTCGTTATACGGATAAAATACAGCCTAGATCACTCCTGGCATTGCTATCTATTTGTTAGTGAAGTTTCATCACAATCGGTTTAGTTCGTAACGTCGGAAACGATGTTTATCATGTATATGCCAATTGATACCAAAATTATTGGGAAATAAGATAAACTTTTGTCTGTCTCTTGTCGTATCAAAAAATAAAATAATCGGCGATAAAGACTCAAGGTGCGACTTTATTTAAAATGTTGTGTCATGTTGCGCGTTTAATTTCCATCTTTGGCTTGATTTGTTTTCATTATGATCATCACCTTCATCATTACAGCTCTTCAAAAATCCACTGCTGAATATAGACCTCTCCTAATAAATACCACAAAGCGAGGTCCTGGGCCACCTGCATCCATCAACTTCCTGTATCTCTTACTAGAAGGTCACCCCATAAATTGGGAGGCTGCTCTCGCCCCACAATCCGGTACGAGGCTGACGTTTGAGAACCTTATTCTTCGGTTGACGGTTCTTCGAACGATTTAGCCGTCCTATTGCCATAATTAAGTTAATTCATTTTTTCGTGAAGTGGTGGTGTAAGAATATCCACCAATCACCCCATTATCGTCTCGTGGGTGACGTAAGACTCGATAGAAGAAACAGACCAAGAAATGTGCAGCGGCGTCTCCCTTAAAACAACTAGAAAACAAAAAACCGCGGTACTATGGCAAATACACATTGAAAGTTAGGCGCACCGGACCGGGAATAAATGACTGAATTTCGAATGTTATATTTTTAAAACATAATTAAAATATATAGTTACTTTTATAATTATTAAAATATTTTTTTCGGGTAGTCGCGTGTCAATTGTTTTTTACCACAGTTCGGTCGTATGTGCAACAGTTCATTTTCTATAGCAAAAATAGAATTAATGCAAAAAGATTTGGCACTGCTCGTCCTCAAAATGCTTTTTGGAGGGAAGAACCTCATTTGAGCACCGTGAGGCGTTTCTTTCCATGATGAAATTCGTCAAAGTTGATCCTCAACTGCGATCACTGAGGAAAGTGTGACTACTGTCAGTCGGGAAATTGATGAAAACCGGCGCATCACCAATAAGGCAATTCGAGAACATTGTGTATTGGTAAGAGCCAAATAAAAAAAATATTATATCAATATTTAAAAAGTAAGGAAACTTTCCTCCTTTTAAATATTGATTCCTAAAACAGTATGACACGGACGTTCAAATGCTGTGTATGACATTGTGACGTGACATGAAACATGATCCTATTTTATACTCTGGAAAGAAAACAATAATCTTTTGAAAACAATAACACCCATGTTAGTAGCGTGGACATAAATGAGTGCGTTTATACGAACAGATAGACAGCAGACAGACAGATAGAATCTAGGCTACATTTTATCTGAAAAATTTGAAGTTGATTTTTTTGGTGAATCGACTTTTTTATAGAATACTTATAGTCATCTTTCGTTATATATATATGATATATATATATATATATATATATATATATATATATATATATATATATACGTTGAAGAACTGATTGTCATTCGGAATATCTAACGCCTCCTAAATACCCACGCCCACATTCCTAAGGGTCGCTCGGTCGGCAAAAGTGTTTTAAATTGAATCGCACATAGACACAAGACCTCTCTATATACAAGTGTACTTGTATATGTAGAGATCAGTGCACATAGAGAAGTACGCGTACACGTTGTTGTTGCCATAAATCAAATTCAATTTCTGATAATTTCAAATAAAATTAGAAACCTTATTTACTCGTATTTTAAAACATTTCAGAATGGAAATGTACTTACAGGTAAAAAACACCGATAGTCTAGAAAACACTGGGATTTAAGGGGATTCAATAACCACATATCACTAACGCGAGCTTCGAAGTGAAGTGACATATTCAAGATGGCTAAAATTTAAACAAAAATGAGGCCAGTATCGACATCTACTAATTAAATATTTTAGTCTGGTGCTAAATATGTTTAAAAGATGGCGTGAGTAGTTCTTAAATTCGTATTTCATATGATATTTGAATGTGACGCCTTAACCCCTAAGACGCCTTAGCCCCGGTTGACTTTACACTATATGTGGTAGCTCGAAGATTAAAACAGGTTGCCACTTATGAGATTAAGACAGACACAGGATCTATCCACATACAAATTTGTTACGAATTATTAAAGAGGAATAAAAGTCACTGACCTTGGTTCATAGTAAACTCACTTTAGCAGTCCTCTTTGCGTATACTCCAAATAGACTTTAAGACAGGATGTCTTGACGTGTGGGTTGTTTCAACCCACTACTGAATTTGTCAGCTTTTCTCCAATAAAACCACAACTCAGTTAACTGTTTAATCACTATGTTCGTTGTTTAATTTCACTCTTAAATTGTATATATATCTATGTATATATATCTTTAATTGTATATAATACTTTATAACACACTATACTTTACTTACACAAAGAAGACTATATACTAATTTAACTTTACTCACAACCTTTACCCTTTAGAATCACCTTATTTCACAATAGACTCACACAATAGAATAGATATATATATATATACGTATATATATATATATACGTTGAAGAACTGATTGTCATTCGGAATATCTAACGCCTCCTAAATACCCACGCCCACATTCCTAAGGGTCGCTCGGTCGGCAAAAGTGTTTTAAATTGAATCGCACATAGACACAAGACCTCTCTATATACAAGTGTACTTGTATATATAGAGGTCAGCGCACATAGAGTGCGCGTCACGTTGATGTTGCCATAAATCAACTTCAATTTCGGATAACTTCAAATAAAATTAGAAACCTTATTTACTCGTATTTTAAAACTTTTCAAAATGCGATAAATGTATATAACTGTTTCTATTTTTGAACTTAAATATAAAATTTGCATACTCATTGAAAAATAACCTTGTATGGTAACAAGTCTTCAGTCGCTATTATTAGGTGAATTTCCGAACTGTATATTTTGTCGTGTTTACAGAATGAATGTGACGGCGATATTATTCACAGGAGTAATTAGGAAAAATAAAATTGATTGCCCATTAGTCCACTACTTCATACACAAAGGAGCCATAAATTAATGTTGATATTGATAAAATTGAATGCAGAACCAATAAAATTAAATGCAACTATGATATATCCATATTTTTATTAATTCCTTAAAAACATTATATATTTGTTTCTGTGGTGCGGCCCTCCAATCTATTTGTATAGGCCAGTGATCGTATCTGATTTATATAGCCTTGGTTTACAGTATTACAAATGTAGCAATCGTTAAGAAAAATATGCTAGTTTTACAAATAGAAATTATCCACACTTTCCGCCTTAACGCTTGTATTATACTGTTAGATAAATGATCATTATGCAATATTACTTAGCAATCATCACAATTAGTATTAATATGAATCTATTTCAAACTACCTACATTAATTCTGGAATTGAGTCACAATATAAAAGCACGTACACTTGACGCTCGCGGCAGTTGATTACGAACAGTGGTGCTGAGAAGGTTATAATAGTCAAGTCTATTGTGAAATAAGGTGATTCTAAAGGGTAAAGGTTGTGAGTAAAGTTAAATTAGTATATAGTCTTCTTTGTGTAAGTAAAGTATAGTGTGTTATAAAGTATTATACACAATTTAAGAGTGAAATTAAACAACGAACATAGTGATTAAACAGTTAACTAAGTGAGTTGTCGTGGTTTTATTGGAGAAAAGCTGACAAATTCAGTAGTGGGTTGAAACAACCCACACGTCAAGACATCCTGTCTTAAAGTCTATTTGGAGTATACGCAAAGAAGACTGCTAAAGTGAGTTTACTATGAACCAAGGTCAGTGACTTTTATTCCTCTTTAATAATTCGTAACAAATTTGTATGTGGATAGATCCTTTGTCTGCGTTAATCGCATAAGTGGCAACCTGTTTTAATCTTCGAGCTACCACATATAGTGTAAAGTCAACCGGGGCTAAGGCGTCTTAGGGGTTAAGGCGTCACATTCAAATATCATATGAAATACGAATTTAAGAACTACTCACGCCATCTTTTAAACATATTTAGCACCAGACTAAAATATTTAATTAGTAGATGTCGATACTGGCCTCATTTTTGTTTAAATTTTAGCCATCTTGAATATGTCACTTCACTTCGAAGCTCGCGTTAGTGATATGTGGTTATTGAATCCCCTTAAATCCCAGTGTTTTCTAGACTATCGGTGTTTTTTACCTGTAAGTACCTTTCATTCTGAAATGTTTTACGGTTTGTTTTAATTATTTTTAGTAAAGGCCTAAAGATTAATTGTCCACGTGCAGTTAAAATATTTTAGGTTATGTTTCTTTATCGGGGCTATCGCGTCTGCCTTATTGGGGTGATTGCGTCTATTGTAACGCAATAGCCCCATTGTATGATGTCCTAAACCTTTTTATTTTAAGATAACAATAATGCAATAATTGATCTAAATACATATACACTAAAATCATTTTTTTAAATATAGTTATACCCTACTTATATATGGATGGTTGAATATATGCATGTTTGTTACTCTTTCACGCCCAAACGAAAGAACAGATTTTGATGAAATTTGGTATGGAGATAGATTAGACCCTGAATTAATAAATATATAATAGGCTTTTAACAGACTTTGGAAGAAGTAGGTGGTTTCTCGCGAGTGAAACGGAATTACTAATAATATATTGTTTGTATTATTTGAAGTTTTTTTTTTGTAATTTCACTGTTTATTTGACACATTTTTCTAGATGGTCTTTGTAATTAAACCTAAATTTTTCTTTTAGGATTTTTAAAATGGTTCGTTCATATCAAAGAAAAACAACACCAACTTACGATCTTGAAACCTTAAGGAAAGCAGTAGATGAAGTCAAAACTGACAAAATAAATTCATACCAAGCTGCAAAAAAGTATAACATTCCTCGTATGACTATATGTATTTGTGATAGAGTGAATAACAAAAAAGGTATGGTAAAGGAGAGCCGAGGACCACCTACAGTGATTGACAGAGAAAATGAGCTCAAACTTGCAAATGGTTTACGGGTTATGGAAAAATATGGGTTCGGACTCACTTCCAAAGAAACTCTAGATTTAGTTGCCGTACACGTGAGTGAAAATAACTACAAAACTCCATTCAAAAACAACAGACCCGGTTATGATTGGTTTGCTGCCTTCAAGAAGAGGCACAATTTGTCGTTAAAAAGACATCAGGCGGTGGAAATGTCAAGAAAAGTGGCATGTGACCCTGTTATTGTTAATGAGTATTTTGATACTCTTGATGGAGTTTTGAGTGAACTTACAAACGTAATGTACAAAGAAATTCCCTCAACAGATATTAAAAGAAACAGTGCACAATAACAATGGCTACCCTTTATACAGACGCAGAGCTCCCGAAGATGGTGGCAGGAAAGTTACTAATATACTAGTTGTTAGTTACTAATTTTGAATATTTCTGTTTACGATTGCTGCTGCATCATGTTTGGGGTCCTACAGGATATAAAGACCTTAAAACTGCCAACGGTCAGGAATGCGCAACTTATAGAGAAGCATGTGAAGCTCTGCATCTTTTAGAAAACGATAATCACTGGGATGAAACCATGGAGGAAGCTGTGCAGTGCCAGTCACCAGCCCAAATTAGGGATCTTTATGCAACTCTCATATCATCTTGCGGGCTATCTAATGCACATGAATTGTGGGACAAGTATAAAGAGTACATGGCGGAGGATATTTTGCGAAGGTTACAGCAGACACACACGAACATGACATACAATGTACACATTTATAATAAAGCACTTGGAAAAATTGAAGATAAAGTAATGTCAATGGTAGGCAAAAAAATTAAGCGACTTCGGAATGATAAGCCCTCAGCGAACAACCGAAAATGACCGGTATAGCCGCCACGCTGCTAAGCGGGGGCCGCACTGCACATTCTGTTTTAAAACTCCCTCTAAATCTAGCCCAGGAAGAATCGCCGATCTGCAACTTTAGCAAAAATAGTGCATGAGGTATAACGCTACGACAATGCAAACTTTTGGTGTGGGACGAAAGTACAATGTCGCATAAAAAAGCTGTAGAAGCACTAAATCGAACGCTCCAGGATTTGCGCAGCAATACCGATGTAATGGGAGGAATGGTGGTTTTACTGGCTGGTGACTTTCGCCAAACTTTACCTGTTATTCAAAAGGGCACACCTGCAGATGAAATTAAAGCATGACTCAAGTCGTCTATTTTATGGAACAAGGTGACAAAATTCAGTTTAACTACGAATATGAGAGTGCATTTGTATAATGATATCAATGCTGGAAACTATGCTGACATATTATTAAAAATTGGCGATGGGCGGTTGGAAACAGATGCTGAGGGCTGCGTTAAATTGGCGAGAGATTTTTGTAATTTAGTACAGAGTCATTCCGAATTAATTGCGAGTGTTTATTCAGATTTAACGAACAACATGCATGATGACAAATGGTTATGTGAAAGGGCAACTCTTGCACCAAAAAATGAGAACATTAACAAAATAAATTCAAATATATTAAGCAAAGTAGCAGGAGAAATAACAGAGTATTTGTCAGTAGACACAGTTATGGACACAGAACAGAGCACTTCATATCCCGTAGAGTTTCCTAAATTCTCTAGAGTTGTCAGGTGTGCCCTCACATACGATTTAATTAAAATTAGGCGTCCCAGTCATGCTAATGCGAAATTTAGATGCTCCTCGGTTATGTAACGGGACAAGGCTGCGTGTGATACATCTTGGACGGAACATAATCGGTGCTACAATTTTGACAGACGTAGGAAAAGGTGAAAATTTTATTATACCACGGACCCCTATAATTCCCACAGATCTTCCTTTTCAATTCAAAAGGTTGCAGTTCCCTGTTAAGCTCAGTTTTGCAATGACAATTAATAAAGCGCAAGGGCAAACGTTACAGGTAGCGGGGGTCAACTTAGAAAAACCGTGCTTCTCTCATGGTTAGCTGTATGTAGCATGTTCACGTGTATCAAATGCCCAGAATCTCCACATTCTTTCCCCGAATGGAAAAACATATAACATTGTGTATAGTAGCGTCTTAAAATAGTGTTCAGTTAGTTTTTTTTCCAAAATTCCCACAATCAATTAATCAGAATTCCCACAGATCTTCCCTTTCAAATCAAAATTTCCTATTTAGCTCAGTTTCTTTTCGATTCCAAAAAGCTGCACCTCTGACGGACCTATTAAGCTCAGTTTCCTTTCATTTGAATTTTGAGCTCAAAAGGCTGCATCTCTGACGGATCTTTTATTTGGCTCAGTTTCCTTTCAATTCAGAAAACTGCATCTCTGACGAATCAATTTAGCTCAGTTTCTTTTCAAAAGTCTGCATCCCTGACGGATAATTATGTTCAGTTTCCTTTAATTAAAAAAATATCCCATTTCCGTTTGGAATAAACAGGCTATTTTAATGCTTTCCTATACGCTGCGTTTCAAAAAATTTAAATAACTTGACGAATCAATTTTGCTTTTAATGCAGTTTCCTTTTAATGGATGCATCTCTGACAAATCTATAAAACTCAGTTTTCTTTCAATTCAAAAAGCAATGGATAGTTCATTTCCCAGTGACCATGCGGGCGAAGCCGCGGGTAACAGCTAGTATATTATAAAGGAAGAGATATATGAAAATAGTAATACAATACAAACATGCGAGTGAATAATACAATAGTAACTTGTAAAAATAGTACATACAATAGTAACTTGTAAAAGTATTATTATTATAATATGATAACTCCCTTCTGTTGTATATAATCTTTATGAATAAAACATAATAGATAATGCATGAAGATATGAATAATTATTACACTTTTAGACCGGTATGCGCAACGGCACCTTTTAGAGTTAAAGAGTGAGCTGGTACCGAATGGTATCAGTGTGGACCGTTCTAAGCAACGGCATTCATTAGATATAAGAAAGTGAGCCTTTACTGAATTGTATCAGTGTGGACCGTTCAGCGCAACGGAAATTCTTAGAGTTAAAGAGTGAGCTGGTACCGAATGGTATCAGTGTGGACCGTTCTGTGCAACGGAATTCATTAGATATAAGAAAGTGAGCCTTTACTGAATTGTATCAGTGTGGACCGTTCAGCGCAACGGAAATTCTTAGAGTTAAAGAGTGAGCTGGTACCGAATGGTATCAGTGTGGACCGTTCTGTGCAACGGCATTCATTAGATATAAGAAAGTGAGCCTTTACTGAATTGTATCAGTGTGGACCGTTCAGCGCAACGGAAATTCTTAGAGTTAAAGAGTGAGCTGGTACCGAATGGTATCGGTGTGGACCGTTCTGTGCAACGGCATTCATTAGATATAAGGCGAATGCTACACGCGTGATATTTATCACGATCTGGGACGCGATCTGGAATGACTTATCGCGATCCATATCGACACACCCTATACGTTCATTACGGATCACGTCAGTATTGGGCACAAAACTGTTAATTGCAGACATATCTAAAATAGACCGAAATGTAGAAAAAGCTTTTTTTTAATAGGATAGGGCGACAAACGAGCACACAGTCCACCTGATAGTAAGTGGTTGCTGCGGCCCATACACATCTACATCTATCCTCGATTACGAATCAGAATGCAGATGCGTTGTCACCCGTGAGGACTAAGAATGAATACCTCGTTTCCAGTAAAAAGCGTCTCCAGTTCTGTACACTCACCATACGCATAACATAACACAGCAGCATTAAGCTACTATTTTACGCTGGTATTCTGTGAGAGCGTGGTCCTTCCTCGGTCTAGCGGACCCATTCGTGCTACTATACTAGTAATGTAACTGCAGCATGGATGTACCACATACAAAAGCTTGCTTAAAGCTTGTGTGGGTATCATTATGGCAATAATATTTAAAAGGAGAGTGTAGATTTTAACGATTTTTTTCTAACATCTTCTATTGAAGCGTCATTTTTTATTTTTTTATAAATTGGTAGTAACTTCTGAAGTGCCTTCATGCGCTTACAATTGTTTTTAAAACCATCACACGATGTGTCACATAATATGGGTGTTGTTTCCAATCATAATATAAAAGCCTGTAATTATTTTTGATAGATTGTAGATAGTCCCGTTAAAATAGGATTCTCGCTTTCGTTTGCGATTTCGCCCGCATCGCTACAAAAGTCGTCCCCTTCCATCGCTTCTCCAGAGCAGACTGACGCGATCCGTATCGCAGCAACACTACACGCGAAATATTTATCACGATCCTTGGATCACGATATGGATTTTCGGAAAATGTAGAAATTCTGTTACTACGTGTTTGTCTTACTATTAGTGTGTTTTAAGTTGTAATTAGTGTTCCGTAATTAACCTCTCAACCCCCTAGCGGTCTCATGAGTCTGCGGCCGTATTTCGACAAATCCCTAGCGGTCTCATGAGGTCACACCCACCCACGGCACTTTAACCCATAAAAACTGATATATATATATATAATAATACTTTTCTGTGAAGAAGTTTGGCATTATATAATCAATATGAAATACTCTATCCTCTAGTGCGAAAAAATATTTATTTATAATCTACGTTTATTTCGTACGCCATTTTCACGTGAATGTTATTGTGTTGATTTTTGGATTTTTCTAGTGTTTTGTTAGTGTTTAAGTATAGTCTTTTATTATAAAATTGTAATGAAAGTTTTTGTGTGAATACAATTTATCTTTTTACGTAAATAATTTAGAGTAATATATATATATTAAAATAATTGCGATTTTCACACTGCCGACATTCGCTTGGTATAGTAAAATACAATAAAATATTTTTGTAATGAACTAAAACCTGACTTTTGTTTACACCACAAGATAGACAATTTTGTATATATTTTATAATGCTAAACTTCTTTATAGAAAAGTAATCTCTAAATATAAGTCTTAATGGTTTTAAGTGCTGTTGGGTGGGTGCGGTCAAATGCGACCACTCGGGATTTGCCGGGCGCATGCGACTGCGTGGGATTTTTATGGCGCTTGAAGGATTAAAGTATTAATTTGGTAATTCAATCGACATTTTTATTCTCATGAACGCCAAGCTCGTAACAATAGTTTGACGTCACTACCACACGGCTGTCCTATAGCTACACGTGTAATGCTAAATAATTTATTTTTTACAGCTACGAACATGATGGCTTGTGTGGGCGGGCTGGGCACTATATACACTACCGGCTTAATGGATTTCATCTTCTGTAGGTTCCTTGTAGGAATGGCCTACGACAACTGCTTCATGATGATGTATATACTAGGTAAGAATTTATATGTCACATAATGCAGTCTTCCTATGATCGATTATAGCAGTAGCAGTCTATTTGCAACAAAACCTCCTTTGCTTTTTTGTTTGTAGTAAAAGAATCACCACGTATGGAATCACATTACCGATAAGTACTAAAATATTACAAAATAAATTCAAAAATGCCTACACCTATACAAAAATCCATTTCCTGTTAAATTCAAATTCGATTTGCTAACACAAAACGTGGCATGGGGCCGCTATAATTTTACTAATGAAAGGAAACACTTTCAGTACTGGAATACGTAGGACCCCGGCACAGAACTTGGGCGGCTAACATGCCCATCGCGCTGTTCTTCAGTGGAGGCTGTATCCTGCTGCCGTGGCTCGCCTACTGGATCGCTGACTGGCGCATTTTCTTATGGGTCACTTCCCTACCCATGGCCCTCTCTCTTTTATTGCCCCTCTTCATGCCCGAGAGCGCGAGGTAGGTAATCTATACTAAATATAATTCACATCCCTCCTCGGTGCTTTCTAATGGTCCCCATACACGGTTAGTTAAAATGATCAGTTGAACTAACGTACATCCAAAAACTGACCGTGAGTGTGGAATCTTAAGTTGAAATTTTCAACTGACGACAACCACGCATTTTTCCGGCCGTAATGTCAGTTGAAACAGCTCAGTCGAACTGACGTACATCCAAAAACTGTCCGTGAGTGTGGAATCTTAAGTTGAAATTTTCAACTGATGACAACCACGGATTTTTCCGGCCGTAATGTCAGTTGAAACAGCTCAATCGAACTGACGTACATCCAAAAACTAATCGTGAGTGTGAAATCATATGTTTAAATTTTTAACTGATAACACTCCACGGAGTTTTCCAGGCGCACCGTAATCCGCTGGCTTCAGTTCGTTTTAATTACTGGTAAGTACCTACTTCCTTAGTAGCTGCTTACATTATTTTTATGCTGTTTAGATTTTTTATTATTTTTCATATTTTAGAGAATTTCTTTTGATGGAGGATGGAAACTAAGGTGACTGTGATGAAGTCACCATCCTTATGATTGACTCAGAAGGTGAGTAAAAGATCTCAGTGAAGCTACGTAGAACCGTCGTGTTAAAACTCTTTTTCAAAAAGGTTCGTGAAGACCTAGATGACTGTTATGATTTCACCTTCCTTATGATGGAATCCGAAGGTAAATTTAGGATCTCAGTGACGGCACTACATATAACCACTATGTTTCGACTCATTTAAAAGGGCTCATAAAGACCTAGGTAACTGTGATGATCTCACATTCCTGATGGCGGACTCAATATCTGGGTAAAGGATCTCAATTATGCCACTACGTAGAACCATCGTTTTTACTTATTGAAATACCAAGGTGCCTGTGGTGACCTCACCTACCTGATGACGGTGGACTTCGAAGCTGAGTATAGGATCTCAGTGATGGCACTAGATAAGATGATCATATTTCAACTCATTGGAAAGGGCTCATAAAGACCTAGGTGACAGTTATGATCTCACCTGTACACGCCCTTAGTTGCCCCGACAAAGGTCGACTGTACCAAGGCCCACGAGTGGTCTCCTCGACGAGCAACCAAGGGCGGAGCCCAAGTGGCTTATGAATAAATAAATTAGAACGGTTAGATACGCTAACACAAAACTTACCGAATTCCAGAAGTGTAGAGTCTATCACAAGGTGGCGTCGGAGGCAAGTAAATGGTATTGGGTGTGTAGTGTAGGAAAGTGTATAGTGTAACCTGACTTCACCAATATCGAATCAGATAGCAGCACCACGTGCGCCGAACGCTCCACAAGACGCTCACCGCTATCGGAACCCAAGTCCAGCGTCACTTAGCACGAACTATAATCGCGCGCGATCGACACCGGGATCACAAAGTCCAGCGTTCTCTCGACAAAGTAAAAGTCTTATCACGCTATCAAACGACGCACTAATAACTGGTCGTTGCAATTAACGGCATAAAAGTTCCTTTAATCACTCTAAACTCCAAGTAAGCCTCTTGTCACGTAACACGTTCGAAACGGCCTTAGTGGCGAGGCACACGAAAACGCACAGATAGGCCTTATGTGAACGCGCGTTACGTAGGTTGGAGGACTTGACGAGAAAGGGGCCAGAAAAGTCAGTTCAGACTCCAGCGAATGGTCGAATGGCCCCGACGTGGTCGGGTGGTAAGTCACCCATCATCGGCTGCGGTATGGTGGCCCTCAATCTGCAACAAGGTATGTTTCCAAAAATGACGCTCCTAATAGTGCGTCGGCCAGCCAAATCCAAAACTCCCTCTGCAATTAGCCGCGTTCTGAACATGACTGTGAGTTACCAGCAACCAAAGCACAATAATAAAGCACAAGAAAACAACACAAAAACAAAAACAAAAAACAAAGGATACACATTTTAAGAGCTACATCGTAAAAATGTAAAATGTCACGTACTCTGACAGTAAGCTCTACTAAATCTTTCAACATGTAACGTTGAATGTAACGCTCGATGCGCATTGATCAAAACAGATAAATTAAGTAAACGATAAACATAAAGATAACCATATTCTCCTTTTTTCTTTTCTTTTTTTTTATTCAACAATGCCAACAAAATGTGAAAACAAAAGGAGGATTAATTTTTATTTCCTTCGGCACAAATAGTTACTCAATTTCATTTTTTTTCAGCAAAGCAAGAATAATGATGAAATATATTTACAAAACATATGTACACGTATTCAAAGAGTATATTAAATTCACCCCCTTTACTCACAACCGCTACAACTACGAAACATTTCGCGGAAAAACCAAAGCAATTTTTGATTAAAACTACTTTTACGGATTTTATCGCGTTTATTTTTACTTTTTATTTACTTTTATTTTTAATTCCCGACGTTTCGGGCGCTTTCCAGCACCCATGGTCACGGGGGACCATATTACATTTAGTAAAAATAAACGCGATAAAATCCGTAAAAGTAGTTTTAATCATGTATAGTGTTCGCGTAAATATAAGAAATCATTATGTAAACCAGTACGGACTGGAAATAGCAAGTAAAAATAAACGCGATAAAATCCGTAAAAGTAGTTTTAATCATGTATAGTGTTTCGCGTAAATATAAGAAATCATTATGCAAAGCAATTTTTTTTCTAAGCATTCAAAGCTCCAAGTGAGCCCTAGTCTCCCCACCAACCACGTGGAGGCCACACCGCGTTTGAACCCGAATCCAATAGAGCGCGAACCGTTACACAATCACCACTCGGGTTGTACACCTTCACTGAGGCCGTCGGCAATAGAACAGTTTGACAAATAGACTGTTGACGGCTCAGTGGGTCAGTGGAGGCGGCCGTGGTTGGAGCTAGAGCGGCCGCTACCTAGCTGAAGCGGCCTCAATCGGAACGGCACTCGAACCGGGGTCCCGAAAGCGGCATTCCGGCGGCCTCTCAATTCAATGACTGGTAGTTGGAGTTCACCGAACGGGCCGACCTGGGGAGCTTCGGGGAACCTCGGCCTTGAGGCCCGGGACAACTTCGAGGTTACAGGAACCCCGTAGTACCGGTACCGACCAAAAGGGGGAGGGTGATACTCCAGTCGCGGCCTCTCAGCCAACGGGGGTGAGAAGGGTCTCGCTGACCGCTGAGTGGCTGTGAAGTTCCTCACCACGCGCTGAGAGCGGGTGTCGACCCCCAGACTGGTCGGGGGAGGGACCCCCCTCAAAACCTGGGGCACGGTGGCCGGCTGGAGAGTGCCGAGCGTCGCCCGACAGAGGGCGTGGCTGAGCACCCAAGCCCGTGGGGGATGAGGTCCCGGCAAAGCTCCGAGAGGAAGCGCCGTTCGCACCCAGGCACAAAACGGCATGGTGATTGCCCTGGCAGTGTAGACAGGGCCGCTGGTGCGGGCAGTCTCGTTGGAGATGCCTTTCCAAACACGAGTAGCACCAGCGGCACTCCTCGGCGATTGTTCGTCTCGCTGGGATCGGCTTACCCAAAAATTTCGGGCACATCGTCACCCGGTGGTCGGATGCTCGACAATAGGAGCAGGGGGGCGCCTCCCTGACCACTAGGCCACTATAAGAAGGTAGGGGACGGCGCCCTCCCGCGGGAGCTCCTCTCGGTCTGAGGGGGGTTGGCGACGACTTGCCCGGGGGATTCCGCCTCTCCCTGGGCACGGCTTGTTTGGCAGTCTGTAGGTCGTCGACGGGGCCCGCTGCGTTTTCGATCTGCTTGCCCTGCTCCTCCAAGAACCGCAGCAGATCCCTGAAGGGCGGAATATAGGAGGCGCCGTCCCCGCCGTACCTCTCCTCGAAATGGATCCGAAGATCGAGAGGCAGGCGGGACAGCACAATGTGGAGCAACAAAAAGGACCATTCGTCCACCGGTAAATCCAGCCGCCTCAAAGAATTGCAGGCCCCCAAGACTGTATTTACGATGTCCGGACGTAGTCTGGCCCGGTCCTTAAGCAGCGGTAGGTTTAACAGCTGCTTGACGTGTTCGTCCGAGATTCGCCGTACGTTGGCGTATTTTCCGGCGAGGAGGTCCCGAGCGGTCTGGTAGGCGTCGTCAGACAACTTCAGATGGCCGACGACGCCCAGGGCCTCCCCTTCCAGTGAGGCCAGGAGGTAAGCTATCTTCTGACTTGGTGTCAAGTCCCTCCGGGCGTCCACTAGGCTATCAAATAGTCCCACAAATGTCAGCCAGTCGGAGAGGACCCCGGAGAACCTTGGCAGGTCCAGAGTTGGGAGTCGTCCCAACAGCTCCGGCTGAGTAAGCATCTTCCGAGGAGACTCGAGCTGGCTACTCAGCCGAGCTTCATGCGCGTCTTTAGCCTACTTGGCCCCCGCCTCGATCAAGTCG
Source organism: Parnassius apollo (assembly GCA_907164705.1). NCBI lineage: Eukaryota > Metazoa > Arthropoda > Insecta > Lepidoptera > Papilionidae > Parnassius > Parnassius apollo. Next base: position 2,975,008 of record CAJQZP010001557.1, read on the forward strand.
TCCGTGAGCGAAAAAAAATGCTCGTAGTCCGCGAGGCAGGAGTCTAGGACTCCCTGTTTCGCTCCCGAGGCCATAAGCTCAGTGCAAGCCTCCTTCACTACAGCCCTTCGGGCCATGACCTGTTCGAGCCGCTTCTCTGAACTTTGGACCCGATCGGGTCGCTCTATCAAGCTCTGGGCTTTCACAACCCAGCGCAGCTCCGCCTGCAAGCGAAGTGCCGGTGGCTTGTGCGACTGCATCACTACTAAATACAAATACTACCAAATTAAATTCAAAACAAATTACTACAAATACAAATTACTATTTAGCAAATTAAATACAAATTACACTACACAATTAATTTAATTAATACAATTACTATTAATTAAATTAAACACAATTACTACACCGCCAGTCACTACTACAGTCGGTCAACAAGATGCCATGCTAAGGCGACCGACTCTTCGGAAATTTAGTCTATAATACGAATGCAATACAAATACTGAATACGAATACCTGACGCGTAGGTAACCTTAACCCAAACTACACTCCGCTTACGCAACATAACGGCGTGGTTATAACTACCGACCCGCGAACAAAACAAAGTAAGCGAACAAAGAACAAGAAAAGAAAAAAGAAATTTTTATTACGTATTACGGCCGAGAGTGATTGCAAAATCAATCAACCACGTGGTTGATTGATTTTGCAATCACTCCCGGCCGTAATACGTAATAAAAATTTTTCTGCTACCAGAAATGGTACGGGGTTGATTGTTTCTACCTAACCACCTAACCACGCTCTGCTACCAGAATGTACACGCCTTAGTTGCCCCGACAAAGGTCGACTGGACCAAGGCCCACGAGTGGTCCCCTCGACGAGCAACCAAGGGCGGAGCCCAAGTGGCGTATGGATAACTATTCCTAAAACGGCTGACAAAGAAGCAAGTACCACTTACCGATTGGCGGAGGTAGGGTTGACCACGGGGTACCTGTCAGGTGATAAGTGATGTGCATGTAAGTAGTGTGCAGTAATGATTACAATATGTAACCTAATATCCCCGCTGATCCTGAACTGCAGATCCCAAGGTGCTGCCTCTCTTCAAATGTGGGATCCATCCAGGGGGGCGTTCACCAATTGAAAACTTCTACTTCTATTTTCACTATATTAGTTTATCAACTTTATTGTACATTTAATTAACTTCAAATTCAACCAAATCAACGTTAATCGACATTAAAACAAGTGACACGCTGCACAACTTAAGGACGGTTGGTCAAAGCTGAAAGTCCCAGGTTCACTTACCACAAAACTATAACCACGAGAAGAACGCGGTCTCTTCTAGAGGCCCAACGCTCAGCGCAATCGGAACCCAAGTCCAGCGTCACTTAGCACGAACTATAATCGCGCGCAATCGACACCGGGATCACAAAGTCCAGCGTTCTCTCGACAAAGTAAAAGTCTTATCACGCTATCAAACGACGCACTAATAACTCGGCATTGCAATTAACGGCATAAAAGTTTCTTTAATTACTATAAACTCCAAGTAAGCCTCTTCTCACGTAACACGTTCGAAACAGACAACTAAATTCGAGGCGGTCTAGACTAGACCCAAATATTCAATAGTAAAGTCAAGATGGCGGGCACAATTAACTCAGATTTTAGGCCTTCAATCAAAACACCGGCCGCCCGCAACCGTATACCAGTCACAAACAATACTTAAACGGTTTCAACAATAATTATATGATTTCGGCCTCGTTATCACGAAAACAAATTAAGATAACACTGTAAGAGGCTCGCGACGTTCGACGCAAACTATTACATAACGCCCGACGTCCAACCGGCACGGCTGTAGCCCTCGAAAGTTCCTGCTGTTAAAGTAAAATCTGTGACGCTACTAAGCTAAAAATTAAAATTTGGGCACCCCCTTCATGGGGGAGAAAACAAGGAAAATAAAGAAAACTAAACTAAACATAGTATGTGTTATGTAACTTAATACAATACGAAAAATTTATTGTTTTATAAAACTCTAAATATTTGATTATTAAACAAATCAAATAATGATTATTTTATTCTTCTTTAATTCATCATTTTTGTACAATCTTATGCTGGGGCCACACTAACGCGAAATGCCGTTAATTATCTCATTGATGGACGTTGAAGTAGGTAAGGCCACGACTTAACGTGTTAATTTGACAATGGCATTAACAATGCCGTTTGCCGTTTGGCGATAACTCGAGTGGCGATACATCAAAGAGATTAACGCACGAAATTACGCGTTGAGGCGGCCACGCTACATTTGTCTTACTGTGCGCGATGAGCGCAACGGGGTTGTACGTATGTCTATGATGGAGCGGAATAATAAAAAAAGTTATTACGTTTCTTGAGATTCTGCAAACAGAGCCATGTTTGTATGTACCGACACTCCAAAGTTTTAGGAATCGTACATCGTAAAATGATGCTTTGCGACGAATTATTCAATTACTACCTTTTAAAACAACTATCGAATAATTAGAAAGACTAAGGAATGCCTACTGGGTTTTTATTGAACCATTTTAAACAATTATAAAAAGTCGTCAAGGAACATTAACGCCATTCAAATGCCATAGAAATTTAATGACGTTGAGCGTTCAAGTAAAGTAAGTTAAATTTAAGGCAATAATTGCTACGTTTATCGGCATTGACGTTTCCCGTGAGTGTAGCTCCAGCTTTAGCGTGATCGCTCGATGACGCAGGGGCGGGGCCATACCATTACCATGGTCGCGCGATGGGCTAGGCGTTGTAATATGGATATCGACAGTCGATATTTTTTGCAAAAGGTTTTAACTTTATATATTTTCTCGAAAATCATTTAATCTACTACTACTGTGTTTTATTTATATACACTATATTATGCTTTTAATTTTTCCCCAGTTTATTTATTTGCTTATTATCTTAAAAAGAATTGTAATTTTGTATAATATATCTCTGTGGTATTAAAATTACTATAGTCTACGAAACTTAGTACTACTTTACTTACTGTGTATTTTGGCGTGAACTTAACCGACGACGGATTGTTGCTCTTGTTTTATCGTTTAAATAATGCGTTTGAAGTGGATTTTGATACGTAAAAGTGATGTGATTTTGTGTATTACGTGTCTGCGCGTGTGAACTAATAGAGAAAACGACGAAACAAGTACTTCGATGTTAATATGAACCTCAAGTTATTTTGATCGCTTAGGCATCCCACGAATTTGAGTTACTGTCGTCATAGACTGTCCGCTGGGTAGACAGTTTACTACCGTTCTATCAGAAGTAGCTGTTAAATGTTTGATTTCTTCAGCTAGATCTGTAGCGCCTGTGCTTCTTAACATTTAAAACAGCTGACAATATAAAACAACGATTACTTTTGAAAACTTTTACTGAAAAATATTGGTAAACATATTCGTCTTATTTTATTTAAAAAATAATTAATAAGAACTATAATCTAACATTCTCATACTTATATTATAATATAATTTGCTTAATAAATAAACTAAACTAAACGACTTACGATTGCTTTTTTTTTAAATAATGCCGATATATCGAAATTTGTTTCAATATATAAAACTCCGATATTGACTTAATGTATATTAACTCACGATATATATGACTCCGATATTGATACATTTATAATTATCGATATATCGAAAATCCGACATTCTAAAAATATCAATAACCCTGGTTTGAACCGATGGGTTGGAATGATCAGTTGAACTGACCGTGTGTGTGGTAACTTCTTTGGCTTAAATCCGTTTGAACTGATATCAGTTCAACTGATGACTTTAACTGACAGTGTGGCATCCATAATTATAGGCCTATATTAAACCTTCACCATTTTTTCAATCCTGGCAGTCAGTCGTTACACAATGTCAGATTTTTATAACTAATAATTAAGTAAAAAATTGGTCAGGTTGTGAAGGCCCATTATTAATAATTACTTCTATATAAAGCCGTCAAAAATTATCTTAGAAGTAATATTTTAAACATAAAAAAGCTAAGTGAACGGCGTTCACTTAGCTTGTGAGGCACTACCAACGGCTTTCAATTACTCTAGTGAATATACATTCTTCCAAAAGACACCTAAAATAACTTAGTTATTAAACAAACAAAACGTAAATGAGGGTCCTAACTAAGACGATCACGCCATAAATAATATCATACAAAATATATAAGATGAGGAATGACGTTACAAGGTGAAATCGTCACGCTTGGCAAACGGATTGACGAACCCAGGGCCAGGCGTCCTGTACCTTTGACGCTGCTGCCCGCGCCTAACATTCGGCCGTGGGTATATCGCCCTCTATCGGAAGCCATAAGTAGACCATATTAGTATTACACTTGTCAATCGATCATTTGTATTGACCCGATCGTTCAAGTATTGATACATCATACGAACCCGGTCATCCGGGTCGGGGGTGCAATCATAGGTTACACATCATAAAGGTTCTGCCCATCGCTTATTCCTGATTGTTCAGAAAAATTATGCGATTCGACCCGGGTCAAGTGATCGAATCTTTCACGATTGACACAACATGTCTAATTATTATTATGGTAAATGATCATGATAATAAATTTTGACATTTTCAGATGGCTCGCATCGCGAGGTAAAGTAAACCAAGCTGTGAAAGTTCTGAGAAGGTTCGAGAAAATAAATGGAAGGAAGATCCCCCAAGACGTCATGGAGGATTTTATTGTGAGTGATATTTTTAAAAGTTAATATTTGTAATTTAATAGTTGATGTGTTTTTTTTTAAATATAGAAGTATATTAGTAATACCAGCATAAAATAGTAGCTTAGGGCTGCTGTTTCGTATGTTGAGCGTAGAGAACCGCAGAAGCTTTTTACTGAAAAGGTGGCATTAATTAATTGAGGCGACTTTGGCAATTAATCTGTGCTTTATTGCGTTAAATTTTTTTTAAATGCATAATTCTTGATATTTAAGACTAGTTAAAATTAATATCAAAGACTTCTAATAATGTAGTCTAAAATCAGAGAAAGTCAAACAACAAAACACTTAAATAGGAACTACTGAAATTCGTTAAAGAATATTCATTCCAATTCAGTCAACGTGTATGAAAATTTATCTGCTCTTTCAATCTCGCTCTAATTTAGTTACTCTAAACAACTACAATCGAGGGGCTATTGTGCACCACAAAAAGTTGCCTAAGTAGTAGTATAACCTCAGATTAATAAATAATTGCTCTTGATTGCTCACAAAACGCTCAATTTAAATCTGCAATTACTCACACTATTAATTAATTATTAAACTAGTTAACTAAAAGTACAAAATTGTTTTTGCCTATTACACGTGAACAAATAGACGTTTCTTAAAAAGAATAAGTAATTTATATTTCTCACAAAATATTCAATTCAAATCCTTAATTGGTCACACTATTTATTAATTATTTAATAATAATAAAAAGTTAAAATTGTTTTTGACTATTATAGTTAAACCAATAGTTTTCTTAAAATGAACAAGTGTCCTTAATTGCTTACAAAATGTTTAATTCAAATCCGCAATTGCTCACACTATCAATAAATTATTTAATCAGTTTTTAATATTTAAAATAACAAAATTGTTTTTGTTAAAACCTAACCTAAGATAAACGAATCAGTGCCAGGCCTCTGTCAATCTTGCTACCTGCGTGAAATAATTATCTAAAATCGCGACGCACCCAGGGTGAAATATACATAGGCATGTCGATTCACTCTTAAAAAAATCGATCTCTGAATCGATTTGAATCGAAGGTACTTGAATCGATTATTGATTTAATCGAGGATTAAAAGATCGATTTTCGATTAATCGCGACTTTTTAAACATGAAATTTCAAGAATTTTCGATTTTTTTTCTTTAGCTTCTAAACTGTTTTTTAAATTTTTTAAATAAAATATTAGTAATCTTATTGATTAACATTACCAATATTCCTTTTAACCACTCTTGGTAAGATTGAAACGCTTGTATTAGGAGTGGTTCGAACATACTCCACTCGATCCCTTTTTTTACAAAGTGATTCCACGTAACACTTTTACATTTTAGGCTAAAAACAACAACAATACTTTAACAGAAGTGCAAACTGCAACGTACATTTCTTGATAAATCTGTTTCAATCTAATAACTCACTATTTATCATATCGAAATGAATGCTACACGAACACAATAATACCTACAAATATGTGTACTTTATTTATTCTGTATCAGTGTTCTTAATTTATCTTAATGCAAATCCGCAATTTTTCACACTATTAATTAATTATTTAACTAGTTATTAATAATTAAAAGTACAAAGTAGATTTGCCTATTATACGTAAACCAATAGATGTTTTTTAAAAAGAATAAGTGATCTTTATTGCTCACAAAATGTTCGATTCAAAACCTTAATTGCTCACACTATTTATTAGTTATTTAATTAGTTATTAATAATTAAAAGTACAAAATTGTTTTGCATATTATACATAAACTAATAGACTTTTCTTAAGACGAGTAAAAGTTTTTAGTTACTCACAAAATGCTCAACAAGATTGGCTACATCTTGAAGCGAACTTCTATTAGAACATTCTACAAGCCGCCGAAGATCTCTCCAAGGTGCGGGAGTGTACAAGCTCGATTGTGAATGTGGTCTCTCCTATATAGGGCAAACCGACGGGTGCAAAGTAAAAAGGGTCATCTACAAAACAGCTACTTTTCAGGAGAGCGCATAATAGGAAAAAATGCTCCCATTTTGTCAATTTTAAACCAAATTTATTGAAATTTTCATCATTGCTTCATTATTTAATAATGTATCCACATGTATATTTCATTTCTTCTAATTATGTTTAATTTACGAGATATTGTAGTTGTCTGCATCTACATTGCGCTTAAAAATATGACAACTGTGTTAACTACCACTTGGCCGTTTCTACGTGGGGATTCAAAGATTTAGTAAAATAATTTACTAAGTCTTTGAATTCCCACGTAGATTAGTATATTTCAGTAAATACGAAAACTGTAACACTTCCTATTATTAAAATTAGTTAATGACCGTTTTACATCTTGTCTTATCGGATCTTTGGTTGAGAATTCAACAGTAAAATTATAATTACAGCCTTCGTTAGAAAAAAAACAATTAAAATTAAATCTAGAAAATTCTAAAATTTTCATAATTTATAAAAAAATAACATCAGTCATAATAATCAAGTTTGGTTCGTTTCCATGACCACAGTGGTAGTTAACACAATAATAAAAATAAATACTTTAAAGTACGTTCTATTCGTATATTTTTTTAATAAAAATAGTTACGTATATCACATAAGATAAAAGTAAGTAGAAAATTAAATTCTAAACAATAATTAAACTCTGTATCAATACTTAAAAAAATTACGAAAGATTTTTTTTTAATTATTTTAAAACCAATTTAAAAATTATTCAGTCTCATTACCGTCAGTACAGGAACTATGTTTCAAATTTTTATAAAAGTTATGATATCTAGGAGGTATCAGATTTTGCTGGCAAAGGCTTATTAAGTCTTTGTACTTGGCACTTGTAATCATGATGGGTCCATTATAACATTTTTTGGGATCATTAAAGCCACGGTGGGAACGAGTAGTTACTTTTCGCACCATTTCAATTCGCTTGTGTTCTTCGTCATTTAGATCATATTTATAAAATATTGTGTAAGGATTCTCTGCTTTAACGACTATTTCTCGAACTGATTCCACTTAACATTCTCATTGTCTGTATTTTTTGTCAATTTAAAATCATACAAACATATTTTGAAATCCAAAATTTGGTCTTGTGTTATTTCTATAACCTCATAAGCATCGCCGGACGTTTTACACCACCGAACGAGTGTATACCATTCTTCAGGACAAAAATGAACTTTCTCTTCGACGATTTCTCAATTAATGCGTGGACACTATCGCCTTGACGATTACTTATCGACACTATTGCTGGGTGTGACCCTTCTCCAAAAATATGTGATGAATATCAATGCTATGCTTTTGAGAGTAGTATACATACATCAGAAACACAATACGGTTCCTGTTCTAACCGCGACAGTTATCAGACCACAGGCGGATATCTTTGATGCCTCTATTAGTTGACTGTTGTATAAAATTATAAAGGCAACCAGTCACTTCGTTCGAACCCCGCTTAGCTATAGTTTCAGGCCACATATAACATATTCCTTTTTTTAAGTCCCATATCAAAAACAGTAAAATTAAAGACAGAAAGTTTACGCTTATAATAAAATGAACTGGTTTCTCCGTGTGGTGTCGACAAAATTTTTTGAAAATCAAAGGTACCTAGCCGAAGTTACAGTTTCAGGATTAGAAGTAGCTTCATTTTTGTCTTGTTTCTTCAAAGATCTCGCTATATTTTTATCTTGAATATGTTTATTGTACTGATCTTGTGCTCTGGTTTGTGAAGGAAGGCAATTTTTAAATGCTATACACACGTCGCACTGGTCTTTTTTAGGAATGTAAAAGGCTATGTTCATTTCCTTGTTAACTATGTCTCGGTAGTGGCGCGCTATGAGTACCCTCTCCACAATACTATTTTCTTCTGCCTAAGTCTGGTACAACTTAAACATCGTGGATAAATTTAAATCAGCCAAGTAAACTTTGTTTGTGTTTTTTCTTGTGTAATGTGACTCCACTGGTTGAAACGAGTTTACATGATCACACACACCTTTTATTATGGCGGCTGTGCAAACCTTGTTTTTATTGTTATGACGACCTCTGAAGTCTTTTTCACAGTTACCAGTACTTTTATCATATTTATCAAGAGCACTCTGTATAAACTGATTACTTACCGACAGCGTATTCTTGAACATTGTTTTGCATACTTTTACAGTTCTAGGGCTGGTTTCCTTTAAATTCATTGGAAGTGTATAGTTTACACTGTGTTGGCGTTTAGAATCATTCTCTGTAGTAATTCTTCGTATCATACAACATTTTGTATATTTACCTATAAAAACCCATTGCTTTTCGTGATCACAGAGATCCCAAAAACGATCAAAGATAAGTTTTCTATCTTCGTGAGATATTTTTGCGCTACAGTTAAACTTGCAAATAACACATGCCGGCTTAAGCTGTTTCGCAGGTTGCAATTTTCCATTTCTGGACTGATGTTGTTTACCTGAATTTAATAGTAATTTACGTCTTGTATCAATCCACTTGTCTTTATTTCTCAATCGCCTTTTCTTTGATCTATCAATACTGAACTGACGTCTTTTTCTACCGTTTAACGATGAAGGTGTAGAACATTCACGTGATGCTTCCACCGCCGAAGAAGCATCACTAGTGTTGCTTATAGAAGATTGACAGTTTGAAATTAGTGACATACTCGATGGCCTGCCTGAGTTTATTAAGCAGATATTTGGATCTAATTCTGATAATGGACGCGGCGGACTTGAAGTAAATGAGTTGTATTCTGAAGAAATAGAAATAGAAATAGAAACTTTTTTATTCAATGTAGATTATAAAAATACTTATTGAAGGTCACTTTTTTAATTTACCACTGGTTCGCAAAAAAAAAACCTCTGTCCTGGGAAGAACCAGCAAGAAACCCAGCGGGACTATTTTTTTCCAATAATAGCTTACAATCATGTTTACAATCAACAACACAAGACAAATTAGAAATAGCTTGGTAGCGATCACCCTTCCCAGGGGTTATTATCATCTATAAATTCCTTAATATAATAACCCTTTTTATACAAACTTAGTTTAATAACATTTTTGAACTTTGTGTATGACAAATTTTGTATATTTTCTGGGATTTTGTTGTAAAAGCGTATACATCGCCCCAAGAATGAATTACTGACTCGGTGGAGTCGAGTAACTGGTACTACCAGCTTGTGTCTGTTCCTAGTATTTACAGAATGAATATCACTTATTTTCGCAAAACTACTTTTATTTTTGTGTACGTACATTACATTTTCATAAATGTATTGAGAGGCCAGAGTTAATATATTAATTTCTTTAAATTTTTGTCTCAGTGACTCTTTTGGTTTTAAATTATATATTGCTCTAATGGCCCTCTTCTGTAAAATAAATATAATTTCAGTGTCAGTCGCGTGGGTTTTTTTTTTCATTAAGATAAATTTTTTTAAATGCGTTTTTTTTTTGAAAAAAAATTATTTCCATATGCTTGGATACCGATTCTGATAACGCAGTTAACGGGAACCACAGGGTTTTTGTTACATATTGTATATAGCTAACAATAAGAATTAACATAGGTAGGTACTCATAAACATAACAAACAATACTAATTTACAAAAGTAAATTGAGACATCTACATCACAATCGCAACGTAGAAAAAGCTTTTTTTTTTTTTTTTTTTTTTATAGAAGAGGGGGCAAACGAGCATGTGGCTCACCTGATGTTAAGTGACTACCGCCGCCCATGATCAACCGCAACACCAGGGGAATTGCAGGTGCGTTGCCGGCCCTTTAGAAAGGAGTAAGCTCTTTTCTTGAAGGTCCCCAGGTCGTATCGGTTCGGAAAAATCACCGGTGGTAAATTATTCCACAGAGAGGTTGTACGCGGAAGAAAACTCCTTTTGAAACGTACAGTGGTGGACCGCCAAGCATCCAGATGGTGTGGATGGTATCGGGACGTTTGCCGTGTAGTGCGTTCACGAAATTTGGCGGCTGGGATTAATCCGAACAATTCCTCAGAGCACTCCCCGTGATAGATGCGATAAAATACGCAAAGAGATGCAACATCTCTTCGCAGCGCCAGTGAATCGAGCCGATCGGAAAGCACTCGGTCGTCGACGATTCGAGCCGCTCTGCGCTGGATGCGGTCAAGTGGAAGGAGCTGGTACTGGGGAGCCCCAGCCCAGAGATGGGAACAGTATTCCATGAGCGGCCGAACCTGCGCCTTGTAAAGTTGCAGGCGGTGTGCCGGCATGAAATACTGTCCCGCTCTGCTGAGCACGCCAAGCTTTTTAGAGGCCAATTTGGCCTTCCCTTCCAAGTGACCACGAAACTGCACGTCACTCGATATGTCGACGCCGAGGATTCCGATACTGGCTGAGGCAACAAGGGGAGTGCCTTGAAACTGAGGGGATACGACAAAGGGGTTCTTTTTAGCGGTTAACGCGCAAACTTGTGTCTTCTGGGGGTTAAACTGGACTAGATTTAGTCGCCCCCCAATCCGAGACTCTGTCCAGCAGAGACTCGACTTCAGACACAAGTTTGTCCCGGCACTCAGAGACGTTTTCCCGAGAAATATTTGCTCGGCCGGTGTAAAGAGCATCACCAGTGCTGTCATCTGCATAGCAATGAATGCTACGGGTTTGCAACATATCATTGATATGCAGAAGAAACAGCGTTGGCGATAGCACGCAGCCCTGTGGAACACCAGCATTAATAAGCTTGCAATCGGAGCTTGCACCGTCTACAACGACCTTGATGCTCCGATCTGCAAGAAAACTGGTGATCCAATCGCACAATTTCTCGGGAAGCCCATAGGAAGGGAGCTTCGAAAGAAGCGCTTTGTGCCAAACCCGATCGAAGGCCTTCGCAATGTCCAAACTAACGGCCAATGCCTCCCCCTTGGACTCTACTGCCTCCGCCCATCTGTGAGTTAGGTAGACCAGAAGATCACCAGCTGACCTACCACGGCGAAAACCGTATTGGCGGTCACTAATCAGCTGGTGATCCTCAAGGTACCTCATGAGCTGGCAGTTTACAATGGACTCCATTGTTTTGGAGAACAAGGAGGTGATGGCGATAGGCCGGTAGTTGGACGGGTCTGAGCGGTCGCCTTTTTTAGGGATCGGGTGGACGAAAGCCGTCTTCCATGATTTTGGGACTACGCCTAGGGAGTAGGAGTACCGGAAAAGACGCGTTAAAACCGGTGCCAACTCTGGAGCACACGTCCTCAGCACAATTGGGGGGATTCCATCAGGCCCACTCGACTTATGGATGTCCAGGGAGAGGAGTGCTTTGCGAACCGAGCGCTGAGTGAAGTGCACTTCCGGCATGGAGCACTCACACCGCGGGATGGTCGGCGGCGTACTCCCCCCGTCATCGAGAGTCGAGTTAGACGCAAAGAAAGAGCCTAGAAGATCGACTTTCTCCTTTGCGGTGTGGGCCAGTGAGTCGTCCTCCCTGTGCAGAGATGGAAGAGATGGCTGACAGAAATTCCCCTGGACAGCCTTGGCGAGAGACCAGAATGCACGGGTTCCAGAAGGAAGACGAACTAGTCTCTCGCCAATTCTGCCTATGTGCTCTGACTTTGCCTTGGCAATGACTCTTTTGAAGGACCTAGAGGCGGAATTATACTTCTTTTTTAGAGCGCTGGTGTTTACATCCCTGGACGCTGATGCGTCAGCCCAGGCTTGGTAGCACTCCTGCTTATAGCATGATGCTATTTTACAGGAGCGACCAAACCATGGCTGAGATTTGCCTCCAATGGGCACCACAGAGGAAGGAATAAAAAGTTCCATACCCTGAAGTACCACATCAGCGACAGAATCCGCAACAACGTTGGGATCATCCGGCGAGAAGCAAACCCGCCCCCAAGGGTAGGATGCAAAGAAAGACCGCATCCCATCCCAATCAGCTGACCTATAGTGCCAAACACGGCGGCAGCCTGCAGAATGCAACCGCGATTTCAGCGTGAGTGGCACCACACTCCGGACAAGACAATGATCCGAGGAGCCTAAAGGGGCGTCGACGGAAATCTGATATCCGTCCGGGTGAGAGGTCAGCAGAAGGTCCAACAGGGAAGGTGCATGATCCTCCACATCTGGAATCCGCGTAGGCGAAGTAACCAGTTGTGTCAGACCATATGCCAAGGCAAAATCACGAACAGATCTCCCCGCATGATCGGTTAAACGTGAACCGAGCCATTCGGCGTGATGGGCGTTGAAGTCGCCGAGGATCACGATCTCTGCGGAGGGGATCTGCTGTAGCAACGAATCTGCAGCCATTTGGACGTGGTCGAAGAGTCGGTCTGTTTCGGCATTACCGCTATGGGACCTATAGAGGCACCCGTAGACGCGCGGATGGTCGTCGCTGTCTACGCGTAGCCAAAGGATGGACAGGTCCGAACCTTCAAGTCTGCCGAGGCGTCGAGAACAGATGTCCTCTCTGACGTAAACGCAAACTCCAGCCCTAGGCACAAAGGAGTGTTCCAGTTTGTACCCCGGGTAGGAGAGATACGAGACATCAGCCGGAGAGGACACCTGCGTCTCGGTCAGAAAGAGCAGAGCCGGCCTCGCCGTCTCGAGATGGTAGTGGACGGCGTTTAGGTTAGAGTGAAGTCCCCTGATATTGCAGAAATTCACGGACAGCGTGGCAGGGGTCGCCTTGGTCTTGTTGCTCCGTTTGCCCCGAGCAGTTTTAGTCTTGAGCGGAATATTGCCCCCCCAGAATACGCGGGGCAGCCTGAGCACCCACGCTCAGAAGTGAGGAGAAACATGGTCGTGGATGCTCAGCGAGGGATTCTCCAGGGGTGCTGGTACCCTCCTGGGGTAGTCTATCATTTAATTCCGCTACCATGTTGATGGGGGGGGGGGGGTTTGGGCCTCCGGCCCCCTGCACTCACCAGACGAAACGCGGAAGCAGAGCTTCCACTTCACGCCGGTATTCTGTGAGGTCGTGGTACCACCCCGGTTTGAGCCGGCCCATACGTGCGACAGCAAAGCTGCCGCGTGGCTCTACCACTGTTAGAATACAACTAATATAATAATAAACTGCTATATGGCAGATAGCCGTTTATGCGTCGTTTCGTAAAAAAAATATCAATGATAACCTATTTTCATAATTACAAAAACTAATTATGATTTAACTTCAAAATAACAATAAAATTAAACTTGTATTATAAAAAATACGTACCAGAACTAGTTTCACGGTTGTTATCGATAAGTTGTAATAGATCTTCTCGGTTCATAATATCGCATTGTCGTCCCGTTTTGCCCAAATTCACCAATAATTTACGTCTTTCCATGTCTTTTGTGTTGAATTCAAACTGTTTACTAATATGATAACACTTTTACACACACTATAACACTTAACAAATCAAAACAAACAAATATTCGTGCCGGCCGGCGAAGCACGTCATCTGACTGATGACGCAATATGACTGACCGCTGGCCCCCCGCGCATCCCGCGTATAAACGGTCAGCGGTAGTTGTCCGCATCTACATCGTGCAATTTCACAAAACAGGCGTAGTTGTCTTCTTTTACGTGACAAAAGTACCAAAAATAAGGTGATATTTATATTTTTGTTTTTGCTATGTTGTAGAACATGATATTTTAAGTTAGTTTTTACAAAAAACCAAAAATCTCAAAATTGCAGTTAACTTTTTTTACTTTGCACCCGTCGAAACAAAAAGATCAATTAGAATCCGCGTAAAAGAACATATATCTGATGTAAAGCATCAACGTTCCGGGAGGTCTGCAGACTGTGATCATATCTTTGACCTTGTCACTTCATAGGGTCACAGGCTAGGGTGGATATGATTTCAATTTCGATACATTTTAATCTGTTTATTTATGTAATACAAAATATTTGTTTTTATATTTTTTCATTTGTTAAAATTTTTTAAGCGTGCAATTTTAATTAGACAATCTACTGTGATCACCAGTCCTTGCGAGGCGTAACAATTATGGCCAATTTTTAAAATGGAAGAAGTAATTTCAGGACTGTTACGGCCTATATGAAATTTAGCTGGAAGTACATCGTGGAGGATTTCTTTCACTAGTTATTATTTATAATAAGTTAAAAAAATATGTTCAAAAGCCATAATTAAAACTGATCTGAACTTTTTTAAGAGTTATGAAGCAAATAGTTCGCTGCATTTCGTCATTTCGAGAACTTAGAAAAAACACTACATAGATACTACATACAACAATAATTATAATTAAGAATGAAATAATTAAAAATAATTTATTGAGTTCTCATGTTTTTTTTTTTCACCGTCATAATGTGTATGTACACATTGTAAAGCAGGAAATACTTAAAAACTTGAAATTGCACTTGTGTCGTTCGCTTTCTAAGACATAAGACCCCGAGTGTTTTTATTTTTGTTAACTACAAAGTAACAATTTAACTTACAGTCCACCTGATTGGAGGAAAAGTTAGAGGTGTGTTGTCATTGCTGAAAAAAAAAGTTATGGATGCGTGGTCATATCTATAAAAGAAAGTTACCGGTGCGTTATGATTTCATGTCTTACAGTCTATAACGATATAGGGTCTCTTACTCCTCAAATCAGTAGGTAAGAGCGTATTGATTCCATTGGACTTCTAGGCTGAAGCTTAGCAGAGCCTCACATCATAAAACCCAGTTTTCTTTCTCAGGTATCATCAAGTAAAACCCAGGAGACAGGCGAATCCATAATCGATGTGTTCAGGAGCACGCCGCTCCGAAACATGATGATTTTCATGATCATGATCTACATGGCGTGCGCGCTGTTATTCGACGGCCTCGTGCGCATGTCTGAAGGACTGGGTTTTGACTTCTTCCTCGCGTTCACCCTCACCTCGGCGACGGAAATACCGTCCATGACTTTGCTCGTGATTTTACTCGACAGGTTTGTTGATTTTATTACATCAGGACGTCAAACACCTCAGCTCCTCCCGTGATCATGGGTGTTTTAAAGTTCCCAAAACGCCGGGAATGAAAAAAGTTAAAATTAAACGCGATAAAATCCGTATAATTAATTTTATTTCATTGCGGTACCTATATCCAAATTCGGACTTGTAAGAGTAGGTGGAGAAAATTGTAGAGATAACTAAAGCCTTATTCATTCACAGGTGGGGTAGAAGAAAATTAACAGTTGGTCCTATAGCCTTTGCTGGAACTTTTACGTTTATTGCAGCATTTATGTCAAAAGGTAAGATATTATCTATAACTGATAAATTGTGGCGTGAGGAGTCTATATCGTTGAGGACTTTTAAGTAAAAATGAATTTCGGCTTATAAATCACTATATTTCTATGTTATAAAGCCATGCTGCAGCTATTTTATGATTGTATAATTGTAGCACGAATGGGTCGGCTCCATTGGGGAAGATATACGTTCTCACAGAGTACCAGTTGTAAAAGAGCAGCCTAATACTGCTATTTGAGTATGGTATGGTACATGCGTACGGTGAGTGTATAGAAACGGAGACCCTTTTTACTGGAAACGAGGCATTTCATCTTAACCGAGGATAGATGTAGAATATCTATGGGCCACAATATCCAGTACTATCATGTGGACTGTGTGCTCATTTGTCCCCCATATTCTTTAAAAAAATATAAAAATTTCGATACTAGATTGAATCGGTTAATCAAGAAACACTCCGAATGAAGAGTATCGAATCTCGAGTAAGACGTGAACCTGTGACCTCGCGTATATTGATGAACGCGATATATTCTAGGCTTAGAGTATAAATGTTAAATTAAATTTATATTTATATTGTTTTAAAATAATATTTCTAGCCTTAGGTAGAAGTAGAATGTATATTCTAAGATTATATAACTGTGTTGCTAGAATAACTGCACGTAAATGTTCGTCTGTGTAGGTCATCCCCTCCAAAGTCAGAGCGGCCTGATCTGAACACACATCACAACACAACATCAATAAAGCTATGAGTATTAATTATTTAAACACAATATTTTTTAAACTGGCAGATGAAATTGAAATAATTAATATAATTAAAAACTTAATAATATTAATTCAGTAGGATTAGATAACGTAAATACAAAAAAATTATTTATTTATATTTTAATTCCGACGTTTCGGGCGCTTTCCAGCACCCATGGTCACGGGGGACTACGTCGGGAATTAAAAATAAAAGTAAATAAAAAGTAAAAGTAAACGCGATAAAATCCGTAAAAGTAGTTTTAATCATGTATAGTGTTCGCGTAAATATAAGAAATCATTACAAAAACCCTTATTTTAGAAGGGAGAGGCTATCTTTCTTGATATGACTAAAGCTTTCGATTTCGTAGTCCATAAATTATTACTATATAAGCTTGAAACATACGGAATCAGGGGTAAAGCACATGACTGACTGGAGAGTTATTAGACTGGTCACGAACAGTGCAAACAGGTTGCTAAAATTCAAAAGGGCAATAAAATTACAAGCAGATCTCGTTTACAAAATAATAAATACGGAGTCCTACAGGGAAGTGTTTTAGGTCCTTTTTTATTTCTAATATACATTAATGATCTTCCAAACGTCACTGATCACGAAACTTACACGGATCTAAGCTATTTATTTTAACATCTTTAATGTAATTGATTACTGCAAAGTAACGTCGGACTCCATTAATATATAATATTCCACTTAGATGCTTTATATACGTCGCAGCTAACTAGCTTAATCAGCTGTTCAATCAACAGCCTAGCTTCTTTACTAAACAGTGCCGTTCAACTAGGCCTAAATGATATTTAGTCATTTGATCAAAGAGCTAGGCACATGATTGGATCGATGACGTTTCATAATTTGCCTAGCCTGTTCATTACAGTTTAGTTCCACTTTCTGCCACCTAGCACTGAAACTCTCCAAACTGTCAATATGGCATTGGCAAACAACAAATTTGATGGTGTTTTCCAAAGTTTAATAAAAATAGTACAAACTGTCGCAGACAACTAGTTAAATTAGCCGTTCAATTAACAGCTTAGCCTTTTTATGTTAAACTAGGGGCCGGAATGATATTCAGTCGCTGCATCTAATACAATATTGCAATTATCTTGTAATATCAGCATATATTTATATAATATAGCGCATAGTGCATCATTAGGCATGAAATGTTATATTCGATGCATTGGCCGAAACGCATGTGCTGAATATCATTTAGGCCGCTAGTTGAACGGCGCTGTTTCATCCTATCGTAGGAATGGCCTAAGCTTTAGCGAGCCAGTTTGTTGTAACAAACGCTATGGCTGAATATCACTTAGGGAGCTAGTTGGACGGCACTGTTTAGTTAAAAGGCTCGGCTGTTAATTGAAAGGCTGATTAAGCTAGTTAGCTGCAATATATACATGACAATAAATCCTCATCTTATTACTTAAAATAATCAGATGGTGTGAATATAATTACTTTTTTGTTACTTAAAAGATTTATATTCAGTTTAACTACTAAGAAAAATAATGCAGGGGAGCTAACAAAGGACTCGGTAGGGGGGAAAGGTTGAATAGTATAATATGGCGTCATCGGCTGCACCAGGGCTGCCGCAAGTGATCCTGGCGATAGTGGCGCGGTTCGCGGTGAACATGGCGTACGGTGCGGTGGTGCAGTGGTCCGCTGAGCTGGTGCCTACGGGCGCGCGCGCCTCCGGCTCCTCACTGGTGCACGTCAGCGGCTACGTCGCCACCATGCTGTCGCCCTTCATCGTCTACTCGGTACCTATACCCTTGCGTTTTTACATTCAAAGACTTTTATGTATACTACTAGATTTACATTACGGTACCTACACATTGTGCACTAAGTTACGGTCAATTCTCCTTAACTTCTTTAATCGTCTGCGAGCGGGCAAGAAGACCAGTTCTTTGAGTAATCCACGAACGTTGCTTTCGACAATATAATACTGATTTTGTGATTAAGAAAATTCTATAATTACCTAGCTACCTAGCAATGGTGATATTTTTTGTCTTGTCTGGTGAAAACTTAGATGCTGCAACGAGTCGATATTTACCCGTGTTGTAATTTACAACGTGCACAATGAGCACCGATGGAGATTCTGAAACCAACACAAAATTAAAGAACACGTACGTGCATAAATTCTGTTGCTGCTTTTGCACCCTGTGTATGGCTTATATCGCGACACTTAGTAAGCAAATATAGTTAATTCTGCATGAAAGATGTATTAGATTAAGTTTTTCAGTAGTGAAGTACATGAAAGTTTGTACGGACATCTCTTAGTTCTATTGTAGTTTTTAAAAACACCTCTCCACCGCTCCCGTTAACTTTACTGGCGCAGCCGGTAGGATCGGATTCCTGAAAATGCCGACAATTTCGCTCTTGGGTAGGGAAGAATCGTGGATTCAACCCCACACAGAGTGACACAAGTACGTGCATACATAGAATTATTAGGCTTAGAACCGTAGCAGGCGCACGCAAAGTGAAGCCGTTTCAAGTTAAGCGGGCTACATACGACACGATATCGGTGGCGATCTAGGGTGGAGTAGTGGGGATGCCTCCTAGATTGCCTCTAAATCGTGTCGTATGTAGGGCCATCCTAAGTCGTGGCCGATATCGCCTCCTTAATCGGCTGGCAGGAGCAAAAATGCTTCCTAGATCAGCCGATGCTTCCTAGATCGGGGCACCGCCTCCTCCTTACTGCGTGTGTGTAGGCGCATCGGCCCGATTTCTTTTGGCAGTCGCTGCCGGCAACCCTCGCGGAAGGAAGTTAACAAAACAGTGATACTGAATGACCTTTTTTATATAACAAAATTTTTACATTTTAATCATATAAACGGAGTAGAAGCCTATGGCACTGATGTTTTACAAAAAACCAAAAAAAAGTGAATAAAATAAATAAATTAATTGAAATTTTATCGAAATTCAAATCATATCCACCCTAGCCTGTGACCCTGCGAAGTGACATGGTCAAGAATGCCTACTAAACTAATTTTTTTATTGCCGTTCGTAAAGTAGAGTGTATGATGTAAGTAAGGAGAAGATAAAGCCTCTCCTCAACAACTAACTCCTATTCCAACGCTATCAACACAAGACCGCACTCATATCTCTTACAACTCCACAAGACCACACTTCGATCTCTTACGTGCCTTCATCCTCTTATCAACAACTAACTTCTACTCCTTCACCATCTCCACATCAACAAACAAGTTATATAAAAGGGAGTATGTCCGAAATTAAAGGTTTCTTTATGTTTAAAAAAAAGATATAAGCTATTTTATTTTCTGATAGTTTTACTCCATAAATAAAGATTACATAAAAAAAAAGTATACATATTATTATACAAAAGTATTTTATTTCCTTGTTTGTTGTGTGTAATACATAACCAGATTTTGACCAAAGCAGAAATGAACAAAGAGAAGAAATAACTAAATAGCATAGGTAGGAGAAATTGACGTTTTTATATAAGTGGCGAAATCATTTCTAGAAGGTTATAAAAACTGTCTTCATCCATCCGGAGAAAATTAATCACGTCCTTGGATTACAGGCCATTTAGTACGTTTATGTGGCTTAATTTTTATCTCTTTTGGAGCCATTTTTTCACCCAGCAACTTCTCTTTTTCTATTTTCGAATAAATTAACCGAGATGGCTAATGCCAAACCAACACGGTGGTGTTTTAAGAGAGTCGGAGGATTTTGAAGAACTCTACCGCATATGCATTCCGCTCCAAGTCCGAACGCGTACTGCTAGGCAGGCCCGTGTGTAAGGTCTACCCCGATAAAAGCCCCGATTTCTTTCCACCCTAGATCGCCACCGATATCGTGTCGTATGTAGCCCGCTTGCCTTTTAAGGCTAAGTACGACTTTCAGCGTGTCGGTACTCGAATCCACGTAGTCGTATAAAGAGCTCGCGCCATTTTGCAAAAAAAACAACTTACTGTGCTTTAAAAAGGGTGTCACAACTCATCACATAATCATGAAAAAAATCTAAAAATCTCATTTCACTGGTAATTACTGCCTAGCATCTTATATTTTTATAAAAAACATTCAGCAAAACAAAATAATAAATCTTAAATTTGGCAGACGCCAATATAACGAAAATGTTACTAGGCATAGTAAAATATTTTACCCCATATTTTCTTATTATTAGAATTACATACTGCCAATATGGGACTATTATTGTTATATTTTTATTTGACAAATAAAAATACCTACAATATTCACGCATGAGTAGGTATATTTAATTGCCAAATACTATTAGGGTTCCCACTTGCCAAGAAAAAAAATGTGTTGATTTTATTTTGTTATGTTAATGTGCAGTTATTTTTATCTTTTTTATAGTATGTGTTTTAGGATAAATACCCTATGAACATTTTTTTAAATTCTAATAATGAATTACATACCTTCGCCATTTCCAAAAAAGACGATACGTGTTACCACTAGCCAACAGTGGTTTATTAAATTATGGTGAAGATAATAGTTAACATTTAGCGGAATGTGCCTAAGAAATACATAAACATAATACATACTCTCGAAAACCATGACGGCCGCGACGTTCAGGTGATAATATCTACATTAGGTAAAATTAACGTAATATAAAAATGTAAAAAAAAAGACGTGTGGCACTCTGGGACTGCCGCGGTAAAGCTATTGCATAGCATTTTTTATCAACTTATGCAATTATAATTAATTATTTATTTTATTTATGCAGTTAAGTCTTTGATAGTAAATCAAGTTACACTTTTTGAGCGTGGTGACCGATAAGAAAACAAATCTGAACCAGAATCATAAAAACTATTATTCGGGCTAAACGAATCTAATAAAGATCTATTATTTTTGTCTCCTGCGAAAAAAACAGACTATATGAATCTATCGAATACCTACAAAAACAAAATATCACCTATAAATAAAATATTACGAAGCGGAATAACTAATAAGAGTGGCAACGTCGCACTATACAAAGGAATTGCGTTAAGACGACACCTCGAAAGGGGCTATCGCCGGACGCCGAGTGAATGCATAATTTCTATAAAAACTTGAAAAAACGCCCTCATAAGGTCTAAAATAGCGTAGCGCCCGCGACGATTAAAAGCGCTTAGAAATTCTCAGAAACTTTAAAATATTTTTGTAAAAATTATTGATTTGAGTAATCAAAATAATGAGCAAGTAAATTATGAATATTAATGTTATGAATATATTTGAGTGATTTCGAAGCATATAGATTAAGTAATTTCGTTGTAATTTCAACTATAGTGGTTTTTTAGAGGTGTTTTCGCAAATAATTATGATCGAGTCAAAATTATACTATCGTGTTTTTGAGCAATCAAATTCAAGATAAAGACATGAATTTACCTATATCAAAATATCACTTCCCTTAGTGGTGTCATAGTCCTATCAATTATTTTATTATTATAATAGTACATGATATTCCCTTTAAAATGACACCAATATGAATAATATCTTATATCTATATCTACAAATAAATAAAATTGAAGTGTCTGTTTGTAATGTTAAAATAACAGCTTTTTATTAAATGCATATGAAAGTACTAGTAACAAAAACACACTTTTTAAATTTTTTGTCTGCTTGTCGGTCTGTCTGTCTGTTTGTTCCAGCTAATCTCCGAAACAGCTGATGATATAAGGAATAACGAACTACTTTTGTTTTCGAAAAAGAATTAGGGTTCCGCGCAAAAAAATTAAAATCCATGAAATCCATATTCCACGCGGGCGAGATCGCGGGGAATAACTAGTACTCAATATAGATAAATGTATACTTATTTTTATTTATTTATTATTTTAATAAATAAATAAAAATAAGTATTAATAATTTCTAGACACATCTCAACAGATATTTCGTTAATAAATTGCTATCAATACTGAAGCATTCTTTTATATTTAGCATCCATTTAACACAAAAAAAAACCGATAAGAATACTTTTTAAACAACATATAATCAATAAACGATAATCGCTTATAGTGAATTTCGAGGTAAATTATTATATGTAAACGTTTTTGAATCGTCGTAATGATACATATTTCCTAAAGAAAATATCTCCACAATTAATTTGATGTAAAATAACATTAGAAATAACGTATAAAAACGGAGAAATTATCAAATTTTTGATCGAGTTCCTAACCAGTACACAAACAAAAATGGCGAATAGTCATTTTCACATTTTTTTAGAAATAACGTATAAAAACGGAAAAATGATCAAATTTTTGATCGAGTTCCTAACCAGTACACAAACAAAAATGGCGAAATATCATTTTCACATTTTTTTTCTATATAGTTATTTGTTACAGAGTACACAGATAAAATTCACTCTCATAGATGACAAATTTCAAACACCACAATCTCTAATTTTTTACTCTGCTATTGTTACGGCCTCTAATTACCCGGGCAAAGGTCGTAAAACCCGGAGCCCACCAGGGGTTCAACTCGACAAGTAACAGGAGGTCATCCTAAATGGCTTGTGGAATATGAGACAATAGCGGTAAAAAGGAACCAAACAAGACTTACCTATTTCGTCGACGTAGGGTCAAACCTAGGAAGATTCAGGTGTAAGTATATGTGTGTGATAGTGTTATACTCAGTACGTGTTATATTATGTAACCTGACTTTCCGCTGGTTGCCGAACAGCAGATCCCAAGGCTTCACCTCTATTCCAGTATGGGATCCATCGAAGGGGCAAGCCGTCACAGAAACTTCAGAGTCTAGGAAATTACGCTCGTTTATCACTCATTAATTATAGTGAAGTCAATTGTCATTAGGTTAATCCAATCAAATTCAACCAGATTTAACCGAACCCGCGTTATAACGAACTCACTATTTGTGAAAAATACTGTATCACCGGACCGCGTCGCAAAAAACTCAGGTTCGCGCAGTACATACGTCAGGGCGGCCGTACGGCAATTATATTAACAAGACGCGCAACTACTCAGTTCCACCCTCCACGGCAAGATTTGTCACTTATTATTTATTGTCCAATTAATTCTCTTTAAATTCAAATGGCACGCTCTATTAACATAAGTCTAAGACAAAACAAGGAGACTTTCAATATATGAACAACCCGGCTTCGCGCAAAAACTCTCGCGACCCCTATAATGCGACCGGAGAACGTCATCGGCGCAGGCGCCGCGTGCCTAGCTAGGAGCGCGCCCTAGCGGCGGGCCGGGTGCAGCCCGGCCCCGCAGGCTGCTCCCCTAGCTCGGCTCGATGCCAACAGGGGTGACCGACCGCGCGCACAAATGCAGCTAGCCTCCCCCTCCCGCACCTCACTAATCGTCGCTTCACACCGCTTGAGATAAGACGATCTACTATCAGGCGCTAACAAAACTAACATGCTAACAAAAACTGTAATGCTTTGTGAAAAAGCATTACAGTTAAATAAAAAATTAGGTGACGGCGGCTCGTTTGTCGTAAGTAACGGATGGTTATATAGATTTATATCTCTTCATGGAATTTAATCAATGTTTATTAAAAATTAATAATTTCTTAATAAACATTGATTTTCGTTGAAATTGTTGTTTTTAATAAACACATAACATTATGTATGTACATATGTACTACAAATGCACAAAACCCGCTTTTCTTCATACATTCGATCATCCGGATTTTCGATTATCCGAATCCCTAACGGCAACAATTAGTCCGGTTAATCGAGTATATATATACATATTGAGAATCTAAATTGAGAATTTAAACTATAGCACATTTAAAATATAGTCCACCTAGCAACACGATGCGCCCCGCACTGAATTCGTGGACGAATGCGGGGGTGATATAGACGCAGTATTTAATCGGGACGCATTTTTAATTTATTATCATAAAAATAATACATATTTCTAAAAAGTAACCAAACCAAATTATTTTATTTTGTATTGCAAAGCAGTAGATATTTTTTTTTATATTCCTTTGATAAACAATGAAGGAGTAAAGTGGTTTCATCTCAACGATTTGGAGGTGATTTGGGTATTTTTTTATTTATTATGTGACACCGATAGAAAAATTATGGCTAAACCAAATTACGTATCAGATCATGTAGATTACTAGCTATTTTTTTCGTATGTAATTTCTCTGTAAGTGTCGACGAAAAGTTGGTTCATCTGCACGCTTTTTTCGAGCTTTTTGCGAGAGAGCAGTCTTAATAATAAATGCACTTTGTTCATTCATATTCAAAATTTCAAAACACTTTATACACAAACACCGTGTCGAAGACTGAGGAAAGGAAACGACGTTAGACCATCGTTAGACAATGCACGGCCTTCAAGCCACACCTCCGTGCCCGTCGGAGAGCGTGAGTTTTTTTTCGTTACGAAATTTCTGGATTTTCCCGCACTCAAAGCCCGCGATAGAAGCTATGCAATAGCTTAAAAATAATAACTAGTCGATACAATATATAGTCGATAAACATCGATACTTTCTTTGGGCATTCTACTTATACGTGCCGCCTGCAGCCCCTACGATTGATAGACAGAGACGCAACTATAATACTGCGTGCTTGACAAGGACAGCCTCAGAACTACGACCTTAACACGTTGAACCCTCACGGTTTTAGTATTTTAAGATTATTAAATGATGCATTTATCGGTGAAACGTGACTTTATCCTTCTTGAAATTACGTTTCCTGCTATCACTATCACACCATTTTACTGCGCAAGTGGGCATGTTTTACTGTTTTAATTTTTAAAAATTGTAGTGCTAAAGACGCAGTGCACAGGTCTGTTTGGTCACTACTAACTAAACAGGGTAGCATTCGTGTTCAACTGCCAGAAATTATTGCCAAACTTGTTGGTCGTTCTCTATTTCCTATTGTAGATGAGCACATCAATTCGCGACATCACGCCACAAATCTTGCGCGGCTTATTGTAGAACGTTATGTAAGAGTTCGATTCTATAATCAAAAAGATAATATTTCGCGGATAGCGTCATCAAAGCGGCAGTTATTTAGAAAACAGTTGCAGATGCAGGGTTATTACTTATTAAGTAAGAGACGTTTAGTTTAAGTACTTGGGTATATAGTTATTTAATAAATATTTTTAATTTCATGTTTTATTTGAATAGTTTTTCTCCTTCAGAATCTTATTTTGTTTTAATACAAAACGCCTATTCAAAAAAGTATATCATATATTTATATAAATATATAATACTATATACTTATATAAATATATCTTTCCTAACAGAATAATATAATGACATAATAGATTTGTGCATATTATTATAGCATGTGTTATTACGTATATAAATAATTTTAATAAAATAATAGTTAACAAATATAAGTAATTTTATATTTCTCTCTTTGTAAATTATTAATAAATAATTCTAAACGCAACCTAAATATAAATTTTACGACTATGTGTACTGTACTACACACTTTGCCCATTTTATTGGGAAATCCTCATTTACTTGCATACATTACTCATTTGCTTGTGTGCGTGCGGGCAAACATAATTACAAGCCGCTTTTGCACATTCATTGTGTTGTTGCTTCAACTTTGAACGGAATTTTGAATGACACTATCACTCTAAGTCTAATTACTTTATGCGTGCATAAATGTCGCTGACTTTGCACCTTGTGTGTGGCTTTCAGTTGAGTTTGGCTTTTGTACGGACATCTCTTAGTTTTATCGTAGTTTTTAAAAACACCTCCACCGCTTCCGTTAACTTGACTACACGCTCACCAAGTTTGTTTTAGTGTTAACGTTTGGGCGGCCAACGTTAACGACCATATCTTTGGTCCAATATGGATTGAAGGTCGATTGATGGAAGTAACGTATCTGCAAATGATACGTACCGTCATCGACACAATTTGGAAAACGTTCCTCTGAGCCATCTGCAAGGAATGTACTTCCAGCACGACGGATGTCCAGCTCTTTACGAACGATCTGTGTGCGTATATCTGGACAGCTAATTCGGTGATAGGTCGATAGGTCAAAGCTGACCTGTGAACTGGCCGGCTAGATCACCAAAACCTGTAAACAAACATCTAGACTTTTATTTGTGCGCCGAACTAAAACGATTAGAGTACACAGAAGAAGCACAAAGTGTTAGTGAAAGTTTAACAAACAATTTACAAAGACGTGCTAGTTGCTGTTTAAAAAGAATCGGTGGACATCATTGACATTACATATTAGCGATATCGCTAAAAAGGTTTTTTGTAAACAAGAATAATGTAGTATAATTTTGTAAATATCAAACAGTGTAGTTTGTAAATAAGTTGATTTCGATCTTTTAAATACCCCTAAAATGTTGCAGTATACGACAGACATAAAAAATATTATTAAAAACTGTTTATAAATTCATTATAATGCAAGATAAAATTTTACGTGTAATTAGCTCGTAAAAGTAAGAAGGGAAGATCGAAAAGACAAAAATAACAATCTAAAACGAAAGTTTTCGGTTCCGGCGGGAGGGAGTGGCTTCGGCTGCATTCGGCCGACACGAATGTATGTCGCATCTAAATAAGAAATAAGACGTATTAATAAACGCCTAATCGTAATGCACATCATGTAATGTATCACTTTTTTGCGTTCTACAATGCGGCTTATAATGTTGAATCTTAAGTGCCATGTATTACAAAACGAACAAATCCAGCGGGTTGTCTTTAATACCGCAACATTCAATAGCGATTTTGCATGGTGGCAAGAAATTTTGTTGTAAAACTAGCCGTTCTATAATCATGCTAGACATCGACATAGACATTTTAGTCAACGTATCGTAACGTCATTCCGGCTGAACGTGAGTAATCTCCATTCATAAATGGTGCCGTATCAAAA
This sequence comes from Parnassius apollo, assembly GCA_907164705.1. NCBI lineage: Eukaryota > Metazoa > Arthropoda > Insecta > Lepidoptera > Papilionidae > Parnassius > Parnassius apollo. Next base: position 3,002,340 of record CAJQZP010001557.1, read on the forward strand.
ACACTTACCGCTGCCAGAATAACGAAGGCAAGTATTGTAGCTAGGTCTTTTTGAACACGCCTTATTCTAAATTTTGGCTGCAAGGATGTGTCGCCTCCTCACACTCGACAGCCTGGTCACGGTAATATTATCTATACAGTATTGTAACTCGGCCCTATCTTTCAACTTTCAAATAAATGCCTACAGCCGTGCGGCACGTAAACATGTGATAGGGCTGCCTACCTCCAGCATTTTTACATTTGCCTACTTTGTGTTTCCATTTAGTTTTATGATTGTAAATATACGTTTTATATAAACAAATAAAATAGGTACTTTGTGAATTGAATAGGAAGTGTTCAATAAAAATGAGTGTCGTTTTTTGATTGGTAGATTTAATTAAAAAACCATGTTTATGTTTGAATAACAAAGCGGTTACATAAATTTGCGACCGAAAAATATTTGCGCCTCGGCTGAGACTTACGAAATGCTTTATTATTAGATTTTTAAATATAAAAAATCCGCTTTCTAATATAATGCTAAAAATAATATAAATTAAAAATTGTTTTGGGAAACATGGACAACTTGGAGAAAAGGAATATCTATTAGGTAATTGGTTATAGATACCTGCAGCTACTTTACAATTTATATGTTTGTTTTTAAATGAAGTTCAGATTTATTATTTCTTTATTTCTATTCTATTATTTATTTCCTCCATTTTTATATATTTCACAAAATCATCACTGCGGCACAGTCTCGACTGTCTGCATGCCGAGCGCATGCCGAGATCGAGGCGCGTAGGCATAGCTCTCGCTTCGTCCGTTTGTATGAAGTTGAAATACTGTATAGATAATATTACCGTGGCCTGGTGCCTACAACCTACATAACGACGACATTCATCGTAGGCATCGGTAGGCATTCGCATAACGGAGAAATATGCATGCGTCTAGCTCGCGCTTACAAACATTCGCTAACGATTGTAGCCTACACCGCGCTAAATAAAAAGGTGGCGTAGCACCAATTGCTAACAATGGTATTCGTTTTCGCCGAACACTCTCTGTCACCAATTTTTAGTGTTACGCAAATGCCGTAAGATGAATTGTTTTTGTGTATTTTTTTTTTGGATATTCGGAAATTTTGCCTATCAGTTATATTTCGTTATATTTTACACATACTTTCGAGAATAGCTTCTATTCCACTTACACAAAACACCATATTATATTCCAGACAGTAAAAAGTCACCCAGTAAAGATAAGTACCTACTCGTATATAACTTTATTTCGTTTATTGAATGTGAATTATTTACCGTGCCAACTACTCGCGCGATCCACAATTGTGATATCGTTTTTGGTATTGTAGTAGTATACATAAAAGTCTTTTTTACATATAATTATTTAAAATAAGGAAGTAAACCGGCAATGGGCTGGCCATGTAGCTTAAAAAACCGACAAGTGATGGATAAAAAGGAACCTCAAAACCAAATAAAAATAATGAAACGCTCATCTAATGCAAAACAAGAAGTAAAAAAAATACGCCGACCGTCGAAGCCAAAGAAATCGCTTACATATGTGAACACAGTACCTTTATTTTCACACAACGCCTGTTTCTGAAAAACGAGCACACAGTCCACCTGATGGTAATTGGATACCTGGGCCCATAGACATACCTACAGCTATCACCACTGACAGTGAGGATTAATATGGTATGCCTCGTTGCTAGTAAAAAGCTCTTGCGTCCACTACACTCACCATAAGAAACACAGCAGCATTAAGGAGTCCACACACTAATGGGAACGGAAAGGGATCGTAACCGTATCGCCTTTCACCTCGCTGTCAACCAGGCGTCAACCTACCGTATGCACGTAACGAAAGCGTATCAGCAGCGCCTGTACGTCAACTCGGCTACGGCTAGGCGACACCGCGCTTACGCCTCGCCGCCCGCTGGCTGACCTGGTTGGCACCAGATCAGTTTGAATCCAAACTTTAAGTGTAGCGCACGGTTATGTCTTGGTTTACAATACGTGAGTTGGCTATCATAGCCGTAGTACTTGATGAAGAGGAAAAAGAAAATAGCAAGAAAAAAGGAAAAGATATTGGGTACACAATATTATTAAAGCAAGGAGTACTGAAGGGGAATTTCGGACTATAAAAAAACATTTGATGGATGATGAAGAGAAATTTTATATTTATTTTCATATGCCGAAATTTCTCTTTTATAACATATTGCAGTCTATAGATGAATGTATAAGGAAGAAGAATACAACATTCAGAGAAACAATATCGTCCGAAGAAAAACTAGCTGTAACGTTAAGGTGAGAAATTGCATTTGTTTTTGGAATTTTTAATCTGGTCTACAAAAATATTTGTACAGACGCCAGCTTTTCCCAATCAACTTTGAACCTAATGCTTTAGCGATAAAGTTGAAAATCTATTAAAGAATTTTGACAGATTGTAGAAACTCCGAGATAGATTAATTTTTACCCTCTGTCGATAAAATTATTTGTTTTGGAACGCAACCCTCATTAGCGATCAGGTGTGTACGGGGGGTGTACGTGTTATGTCTGATGTGTGTGTGTATATTTTGTGTGTGTGCGTAAGAATAGAATAGAATAAAATAGAATATACTTTATTGTACACCAAAATTATATCAACTATTTTACAATATTCAAAACGTATGGGTTAGTAACTGCAACTTTTTTTTTAGTTTAGGTAAAAAAAATACTCATAAATCACATATTTTTTTATCATTCTAAAAGATATCATAAAATCAAAAAATTATGGCAATTTAACAAAAATAGCGCTACAACAAAAATACAATCATTGTATAAATTAAAGAATGTTTGAAGTATTAAGATCGTCAGCATTTGACGTGCCATTTTCTTCTAAGTTTGACATATTAAAATCATCAATGTTTGAAGCGCCAGATGTTGATTGTATCTCGTGGCTAATGTTATTTAGAGTGGTATAACCTCGAGGCATGTCATCTTCTCTTTGGGGAATGTAAGGGTTGCGATAACTGTAATAGCTTTGTTTCTCTGCGATTTCTTTTAACTCCATTTCCGAAACTGCGTTATATATTTTACTTTTTATAACCGCTTGGTTATATTCAGAAATTTTTTTAACCGTTGCCGCAATGCTGTTAAAAAATGTTTCTATCTCATCTTCTTTTTTGGTTTCGTTGTGATTTAATAAATATTTCATTAAAGTTTGTGACGCTGAATTGCTTTCAACTTTTTTTTTTTTGAAGTTTTGGATGTAACTGAAGATGCAGAAGACTTAGGACGCGGCGAAAGTGCAGAAGTTTCCGGTTGTGAGTTTTCTGGAGACTGAATTATGTTTATTGAGTTCTGTGAATCATCATTACCCAAGCTAACATCTGAATCGTCATCATAATCAACCGAAGAGATCGTATTTCTTTCTTTGTAATGAGGTACTAAAAAACTCATTTCATCTTCAAAGGTCCACTTTTTCGTCGTCGGGGCTGCCTGACCACTCTTAGTTTTACGCTTCTTCATAGCTCGTCGGTGAGACTCTCTAAGATTTAACCAAGTTTTCTTGCATTCAGATTCTGAAATAAAATAAATCATGGTTAACTATGTCAAGCGCATGTAGTTACATAATGTAGGTATGTGTGAAAGGGAGTACGTACACACACACATTCACATAAACATATACACGTATTATATAAATATACATTTTTGTTGCAGGTACTTCATAACTGGATCTACATTTACTAATTTATCATCGAGCTTCCGTTTAGGAGAATCAACTATTCGTTTGATAGTAATAGATGTGTGCAATGCAATAATAAATAAATTAATGCCAATTCATATACCTCAACCAACTACAGCCGCATGGCAAGGAATCGAAGAAGGATTTAAAAATAAATGGAACTTTCCGAATTGCATAGGCGCCATTGACGGCAAACATATAATATAATTGCACCTCCCAATAGTGGATCGTTGTTTTTTAACTATAAAAAAACATTTTCTATTGTTTTGTTAGCCATAGTTGATCCTGAATACAGATTCATAGCGGTTGATGTCGGAGCCTATGGAAAAAACAGCGATGGCGGAATCTATTCGTCATCTACATTTGGAAAGGCACTTGAAAGAAACACATTAAATATTCCATGTGACAAACCATTACCAGGTACTAATCATGCAATGCCACATGTATTTGTGGGAGACGAGGCATTTCCATTGAAGACATATTTATTAAGACCATATCCTCGCTCAAATACACGGAGACTATCAGATCCTGAACGGCAATATAATTACCGCTTATCACGAGCTAGAAGGGTTGTTGAAAACGCTTTTGGAATTTTATATCAAAAATTTGCGATTTCAACAAAAATATTAAATTGCATACAAAGTTTGTAGATAAAGTGGTATTAACAACTTGCATTTTACACAACATGATGAGGACATATAACATTGAGATGAATTTACAGGAACCGAACAGAACAGAACATGAAATTACAGTTGAATTCGGCGAAGGCCGATTGTTAAGTCAATTACCAAATATTAGTGGTGCCCATATGGCTACTGCTTTTAATGTACGTGAAATGTTCAAAACATATTTTCAAACTTCTACCGGACGAGTACCATGGCAGAATTGTAGCTTTTAGCTTTAAATATTAATGTTAATTCTTAATGGATATTACAGTTAAATTTTACATTATAATAATCACATAAATTATATTAATCACAACTGTTTTATTTCCCATACATACCTACATACGCGAAAAACATTAGATAAAAAATTAAATAGGAGTAGGTACTTACCAGATTGCTTTAAAGTAATACTTATTTGTTTCCAAGCCTCGTCCTTTTTTATACTATTACTGTATTTAGCGTCACTTAAGTCATATAAATATGGATATTTTCTCACTTCTTCAATAAGTTTCTCCCTTTGCATCGTTATTTTGTGTTTGAATCTAACTTAAAATTTTAAATAAAACATACGCGCAACACAAATGAAATACGCCTTGCGAATGGCAGGATGGCGTTCAGTGTTGCCAACGGATGAAATAGCAATCCGCCGGACAAGGCTCCTCAAACCACCAGAAAATCACTAACAAAAAGATGTCCCCCTCTGAAAACCACTAAAATTTCCACTAAGATATATGAATATAATTAAAGCAAAAAAAAAAGTAAAATTACGTTTATTATTAAAAATCTTATTGTTGTTAATATTATTTTTTTACTTTTAGTACTTAAAAACATCAAGTTGCTTAAGATATTATTTACATTAATAAATCGTCTTCAGATGAATCTGCATTTTCATTTCAGCCTTACTGTTATCCTTATCAGACTGATATGACTCCTTCGTCCCGATTTGTTTTATAAGATTTAAAGGAATTTCATAATTGTTGTAGCACTTTCCCATTAACTGTATACCGCAGCGTATTTTTAGAATTGATTTCAAAAGAGTTAGCTCCATTCTGTTTCGCTGCTTGTTTTTTATATTATTCATGCTACTAAAAAGTCTTTCCACATCGGCATTCGAATGTGGCAATACCAAAAGTGTAATCGCAAATGTTGCTAATTCTTGAAATCGAGCAAGACCTTATGCATCTTTGAATTTCAAGACTTTGCTCCAAAATTTTTTTGTATCTTTTGTTTCATTCCATCTCAGTAAATGAATTTGCTGCCATTGATCGTCAATTTTTGCAATTAATTCTGTACTTGTTACGAACCGAGCCATTATATCAACCAGATTTTCTTTGTTGTGATGCAGGGCTTTTTCGAGACTTATACGGGATATTTGTTTCATGAGAGTAATATTTTCCGGCAATCTGTTTTTTATTTCGTCAATCAGACAACCTATAAACTGTATGCACCTATTCCGCAATACTTCTTCCTCTTCCCGTGGAAAACCTTTCTCTTTCATTTCTTGAATCTGTTTTTCGAATCGGAATCCCAGGTAGCATCTTTGGTCCAAATAGTCACGAATATTTTGAGTAAAGATATCTATCTTATGTGTAGGCAACGTTACTTTTAAAATTCCTAATCCGCTAAAAAAACCACTAGCCACTAAAAGCAAAAATTTGCCACTAAAAGGGGGTTCCAAACCACCAGATTTAGTGGAAAATCCACTAAGGTGGCAACACTGATGGCGTGGCGGCGTCTTTCTCTTTAGCACGCAAGTCGCAGGAGGGGACAGGGGACGGAGAGACGTAAGCGCGGGGACGGAGAGACGTAAGGAGCCGTAAGCGCGGGAATTGCAAGTTCGGAGCCTGTTCTGAGGGGGAGGCGATCACGGTACGATTCCGATTAGTGTGCGTTGCAGTAGGGAGTTAAATACAAACCATTCTGAACGACTCGAGGCGATACGGTTACGATCCCTTTCCGTTCCCATTAGTGTGCGGACTCCTTTAAGCGGCTGTTTTACGCTGGTATTCCGTGAGAGCGTGGCCCTTCCCCAGATGAGCTGACCCATTCGTGCTACAACTATAATATAGCTGCAACATGTCTCTACCACTTATAAAATACATATTATGTATTATGTATGTATTTTATGAGTGGTATATTCCCTTAAAATGTAAATGACTCAGAACCGTTTTTATGGTATTCCTTAGACGAGACGTATGTTCATATAAAGCTGTACCGATGAATAATAATATTAAACCTTTGCCTGTCTCGTGAATAATATATGAACATATCAATCGTTCAACTATTGTGTCTTTTTCGCGGATAGGAAAACTGTAAAAGTTTGAATAAACTAAAACAACGCGCGTTGATCAAGAGCTATGGTGATTCTGATCAGGGTACTTGGATAAAGTTATTAAATTATTGTACTACCGTCGGTGCTGGATACGAGTGCAAATTTTCAAGTCGATCGGCCGTCAACAAGTTGGTGAAAATTACATTAAAATATTCCCTTACATAGATAGACAAATAGATACACGCGAAGCTAATAAAAGCGTGTTAAAAAGAGGAGGTACTTTAAAAGGGGGTGTTTTGTGCGTCAGGAACGATTCTGGCAACCGCTGCCGCTGCTGCTGCTGGGCGCGGCGGGGCTGCTGGTGAGTGGCTTCGGCCTGCTGCTGCCCGAGACCAAGGGCCGCACCATGCCGCAGACTATCTACGAGGCTGAGAGATTAGTCACCGCGCACACCTTATGCGGGTAATACAGCTTTCGCTTTTCTTTTAGCCAACTGCCGTGAAAATTTATTTTTATTTTGCGAAAGTATACCGGATGATCTTCTTACTAGAGGGAAAAAATATAATGTAATAGGTAAACCACATAGAAAAAAATAATAACATTTAAAAATAAAGAAATAATCATGGGCACTTTACTTTACGCGTGGTTAGTATCAATGAATTTGTAATGCCCGCTCTACACTTACTCCGAAAATCGCGCGCGTTATCGTGGCGAGAAAATACCACGATAAAAATAAAAAAAAAAATATTTTTTCCCGTGTAAAGGCTCACATAGTTGAAGGACAGCAAAAGGAACTTATCTTTAACTATAGGGCATTAGTGTACTATAATTATAATATATGAAATTGTGTATTACGAATAAAATTAGATATAAAAAAATAGTAAGCTTAGGAAATAACGGAAATGGTGAATTATAAGTATTCATTTAAATTGGATATAGAAACTTCTATTATCGGTAAATTTACGTGAAAAAATCTGCAAATATATTTTTATAAGGTAGCTATTAATTACAAGTTATTTAATAAATAACAATAAATGCCTAATTGAGTGTCTTTATCGTGTCGTAATTAATAATTATAATGTATAATAGGTACATTTATTCTCAATAAAATGTTCCTAAGCTGAAGGGGTGTACTGATGGAGTCTTAATTCGCACTAAGTTTACACTTCTTTCAAGTCGTGCCTAAGAAAAACTGACAAAACAAAAAGAACAATGCACGAAGTGTAGAATCGGTTCCTCAGTATGTGTTAGCACAATGTTCGCACCTCTTCACACCTCTCACCCGCGAATCTGACTTAGTGTAGAGCGGCTATTACGCCCTTTACCTTCAATCAGTCGCTAGAAAATAAGTTTAGTACAAATACATTAAAAACAATAACATTGAAAAATAGGTTTCCTTGGTTTGCCCTCCCTCATTTCTCAGAGAATGAGTAAAAATTGCAACTAACAATTTTGCTGTCAAGGGTCGAAATCAGTACACTTGCGTTACCTATGCTTTGTTGTTGCTTAAAATTTTAGGCCAAGAGCCACTTGCTTTTCTCAGCCACTACCACAGAAATCGTAATAATAGACAATACAAGTCGCATATACGCGTGACCTTGTCACCGCTACGATGTGTTGACGAAATTATTCACCATTTTATGATTTAGTAGCATGGGGAACGTCGTACGAGAATTGATGTTATTATAATGGGAACTGCAGCGTAATGTAGCAGTTGTAAAAACTCATCAAGGACGTGTAATTCAACTAATAAAGGCATAACATTTCGTCGATAAGTTGATTATTTACTAATTATCATTGTTTTCACTAATTTTTAATCTTAATGAATACTTTTTTAAAAAGAATATTAACAATACTATAAACATTACTAATATTCCCCTTAACCACTCGTGGTAAGCTTAAATTGCTTGTTTTACGAGTGGTTCACGCCAGTAGTCGAATGGCGGATTCGAAGCCACGACCTTTTTGAGTTGGCGGTCCGCGCCCTGCTAGTAGGCTACTGTAGCTCTATGATATTTACCTTTGTTGCTTTTGTTCTGCCGTAATACACGACGCACGTGACGTTGACAAACTCGCCAAGCAACGTAATGTGTAATGTAACATTAGATATCAATATTATGTATTTATAATACATATATATATGTATTTATAATAAGGCTGCAGGCATGGGTCGCTTAATACGTATGTGTTAAGATGTGGCGACATCGGTTTTCGAAGTAACCGAGCTCTAATTCATTCTATTGTTTTATTATTACTATTTCTGTGGCTACTACAGTCTTAAAAGAATAAGTGAAATTACAGCTTATATAAGTCACATCGTTGAGCCTTCACCAACCTTATCGACTTCGGTAACTTCAATTTGTCCAAAACAAGTTTCTGCGTCGAATCACAGGAGCTCCCTTATGTGTGAGAAACGTGGATATCCACCGCGACCTTGACATGTCTACCATTCACTCGTATCTTAAGGAATTATCCTTAAGATACTTCCATTCGATAAAAAAAGCTTCAAAATTCGTTGTTAATAGAGGCGGGTTCGTACTCCCCAGAGCGGGATGCGGTCCCCCCTCCCCAGGAGACGTCCCAAGAATGGTAATTCTCGTACTCCTCCCTTCCTCTAAAGGAGATTGAATCCGATTATCTACAACACACTCACACACACACACACACACACACACACACACACACACACGCACGCACGCACGCACGCACGCACGCACGCACGCACGCACGTACACGCACGCGCATACGCGCACGTCAGACATTACACTAATACAAAACATTAGGGCACACCGCGTTCGCTGGCGAGCTCGAGGTCATAGACACACCCTGTAGGTACACGAGATTCAATACCCATGATATGGGGCGCTTTTAGGTTTTTTGGTTTCCCCACGCTTAGAGGGTCTCGAAGTACCTAATAAGACCGCCGCGCTGCTTCAGTGCATGTTGGCAAACTTCACATCGTTTTCGAAATATTTTATTTCTCAGACATGTGGGTTTCCTCACGTTTTCCTTTACCATCTAGTACATGGTAAATCAGCACTTAAAATTGAAACTAATAATTTCATTGCTACTGGAAGCGCAAGCGAAGTGACAAGCAAACATCTGAATGTCTGATGGTAAGTGGCTACAGAAGTTCATGGACCACCTGCAGTCAACTTCAAATAAAGAAAGCCACAGATGCACTATCACCTCTGAGGACCAAGATGGAATGTAAAACGTTGTGATTTCGTACCTATTCTTTAATTGGATGCCTACCAGCCTGTTACAGATATTATACGAACGCTCTAACCCTTCAGACCGCGACCCGGCTCGGCAACACTAAGAGTCGATACTAATAACATTGAAAAGGACTCAGGTTCGGGGTCCTCTCAATCCGGCCGCGAAGGACCAATTGAAAAGGAACTCAACTTATTCAAACTAAGAAACAGAAGGGAGGAATCGAGGCTTCTCTCGATCCGGCCTCCTATAACGCCTACGTTGGGTTCGGGAACAACGTATGTGATCTCCGCAACGGAGTAACACACAGGGGCGATATATATATACGATTCTTCTTATTGACTGCTGGTAAGATCCCCGAACTTTTTCCCCGAACGAATTGCAATAAAACTCATTTACTAAGCTACCCCCGAGCTATACGCGAAAGTGAGCCGCGCCATACGCGCGCTTGCGCAACTCAATTACATGAATTTGTTCTATTACTCTCTCACGTTTCACTCAATACCTTTATTTACTTAAGTCATACATAAATACAATTTGTCAATATAGGTAGTACAAAACAATATCTACACTACAATATACATTATATTTTCATATCACAAAAAACCTTTTATTTATTAAACGAAAACTGCCTATTTTAATCACAAGTTCGAAACCGAAATTTCTTAAATATTTAACACAGAAGGTTAAAACAATGTTTTTCACTTGAATTTATACATAAGTTAGCTGATACAATAATTTAATTTACATTTTCTCTATTTATTTCACTATTTAAAACACTTTTAAATTTCTTATACAAAACTATCATTATTTCACTTATACACAGGAATTTTCACATAAAATAACACAGAATTCACCTTTTTAGCACATACAATCAACCTGAAATGTTTTACAAGTCATTTTTACATAAATTGTTGAAATTACAAATGTTTTAAATTTTTACATATTCGGCCTCCTAAGGGCGTGGCCAGCGTGCTTCCGTGTACTCACGCTATGTGAACAACTAACTTTGCACGGCTCTCGGCTATCAGAAAAAATGAAATTCTGAAATTCACCAATTTTATCAATATTTGGCAAATTAAATGCTTTTATACAATTTTCGAACTGTATGAAACTATCTTTAATCAGATTTTTATCTGATAACAATATAAATGAACGTTCTCATTAATCAATCATAACAAATAGGCATTTGTTTTTGTATAAAACATATCAAACTCATATAAGACAATACTTATGCAATTAATTTCCGTTAATTCTGTTTATGCACAGAGTGATTATCTCGACCGGGGAACAAATCCGATCTCTAATTTCACTTTAATATTCTTATGAATTTACATCATTAGAAAGATGATTTTAACCGGGGAACCAATCCGGTAACATAATTTATATCTTAAAATTCCCTATATGAATTTATTAAGCGATATTACTTAGGAAAACAAATAAACTAGTCCGGCCTGGGAGTCGAACCCAAGACCTTCATATCATTAATTCGATATTTCTTTAAGATTTAACTAAGCATTTTCTTATCAGAGCGTCGTTGCTCGATAATTTGCTTTTTTTAAAGTTATACGTCATCGGTTGACTTAATAAACTGAAATATTCTTATAGGCGCGTCGCCAACAAACATAAAATATACTTTTCAGAAAAGCCGAAGATGCTGAAATTGACGGGAACGAAGACGATTTGAATAATGAGAAACAGAAAGCTCTCATTACGTAAAGACTCGTTCAGTAATTAGATGGTTAGGTGCAACTCGAAACAACCGACTGGCAGAGTGGTCGGTCACTAAAATCATCGTAATCAGATGAACGTATATAAGACGACTAAATTAAAAATGTACAAATATTCATTTGTGTATACTTAAAAAACGATTAATTACACTAACGAAGTTTGAACACACTTTTAAATCAGTCATTACCATAATAAATAATTTATACCATTTACTGTGATATTAAGTCAATATTGTACAATAGATTATTTTATCTAACTTTAAACGTGAATAATTTTAACATGCATTTAATTTTAATTCACAATAAAATGTATTATAATAATCGTATGTCAATTAACTAACTCCATTTGGAAAGTGTAGTCTTGTTTAAATATTAAGCAAAACATTATTTTTATTTTTGTCGCCTAGACATTCTAGGTGCACTTTATTATGTACGTAAGTGAAATTGAGAGAAATAAATGTATTTTACTAAGTTGCATTATAATGGATAACGCTCTATCATAATTATTAAAATGTTCAGTTTAGATTTTAAAGTGATAACTTAATTTAATTTTTGTCTTTCTTTACAACACATTTGCGTTTAATGTTATTATAGGCACTATAGCAATAAGCAAATTATTTATTATATAACTATATTTATGAAATAAATTTATTTTGATAGACAATCATACTTTTAAATTTTAAGTCTTCAACTCGTCAAAATTAATATTTAACTTTATCTATACATATTAGTATTACGTAAATAAAATTGGTGAGTCTGTCTGCAATATCATAATTTGCATTAAGACATAAATCTGTCTGTCCCACCTAATCTCTGGATGAGGAAACCGATTGTGATTATGATGAGACGTAATGCAATACCAGAAGTGATGAAAAATGTTTATACATCAAATACGCAGGTTTCCTCACTATTTTTTCTTTCACCAGAGTTTTTCAGAGCACCTGATAAGTCACCTAATTTAATTGATGGCAGCCGTTTGCATATTGCTTGCGTACTGTGAAATTTATATTATTACTCATGTGTGTTAGGGTCTACATTCACATCATTTGAATTATCAGTGTTAACATAGACCTCCCCTAAATATTGCAACAAAGAACGTTCTTCAGCTACCTCAATCAGACACGATGTTTTTCGCACAAAATAAAAAAAACTTTTCAGTAACAGGATGGAAAATTTTTTGGTGTGTAATTTTTGTGTTATTTAACTAATTTATTATAATCTATTTTGATATATTTTTTATTATTTGTGAAACTTAGTGTTGAAATAGTTACACATAAATATTTTAATTGTTATGCAGTAATCTATTGTTAACCGATATTGGTTAATAATCGATTATGTCTACTAACGGCAGCATAGTGGTATAATTAAATAAATAGTACGGTTGCAACCCTTTTTTAATAAATAAAACAACCAAATTAAACTAATTTTTCTTAACTGGTACTTACAGCCAGTTACCATATTTTTTTATTATAAAAATATATGGCGCAACAGCATTGACCGAGTTTATCTCAAGTCGATAATTTCAGACAGTACACACTTTTCATAAAACGCTTGTACTTGGGTATCGTATCCATAATCCAAAATTGGTCGTCTTTGTAGATTTTTAGTACTTTTACTGCATAATCTGAGCCAGCCAATATGGCAAGTATGCAGACATTTTATTCTCAATGATTATTTCTCCAAAGATTGGATTTTAGTATTATTAGACGCATTGATACCAATATTTATTTTTCCCCATTCCGACTCGTAAGAAATCTCAGCTACAATAAAAAAAATCTAATGAGTTAACTATTTGGTATAATAATAATGTGTGAACCTTATACTAATTGAAATATACTGAACGAAAATAAATACTTCCAACGATCAAAAACTGCGGTTGTATTTGACAATGCTCTAGCACGCACAAAATAGCAGCGCCTATACGGCAAACGACGCACACTATGATATTATTGAAATGGCGCAGCGTGCGAAATCAACTGGCGCAGGTCCAACCTCGACAAGCGCTCGCGCGGTAATGATTTCAGATGACTGACCGGCGCGGGGAAATATACTGTAGTTTTATTTAATAAGTTATAAAATAACAGTAATGATTCAAAAAGTAAAAATAATAGTATAGTTTAACCAAATGTTGATAATTATTTTGGTATAAATTTTACGTCAAATGGTGCAGAACTTCGGAGATATTGGGGCTTATATCGAAACTTTTTCGGTCGTTATTTGAATTATGTCGATTTCTTTTTTATTTACATGAAAGGTATTTAACGAAAATGTATTCTATGATTATTAAAGAATAGGATATTTGTGAAATAAAAATATTTTATGATGGTCGATATTCAATAGAACCTACAAATTAGAACTCCCAAATCATGTCTCTGAGAGTTTTGGTCTAAACATGCACCGGGAGAACGGTTATTACTAAACAAATAAATAAGTTATCTAAAATTTGCTCTGATCTTATTGTAGTAGAGAAAATGAACTATTTTCACCAAGTAATTTTATTTCATGCAACAAACGAAAAACGTACAACTTCAACGAGGAAACCTTGTAATTTCGCTTTTTTTTTGTAAATTTATAAACATTATTTTTGGGTTGTTAAGAAATAATTTTGTGGGAATTATTTTTTATTAGAAATTATTTTTATCAACGTATTAATATACTAATAATATTTTGATTAATTGCGATGTTTTATATGAAAAAGAATGATTAATATTTATAAAATACAAACGAATTTATACATACATCAATTTTATGTATCTTAGCGTGTCAGTCACGTGAATCCAGTGCTTTTTTCCCCATCCCAAAAATGTCCCAACATGACTAAAGAAATTTTCATTTCAAAAATTATTAAGGTTTATAAATAACGAAAATCGTATGAGAATTCTTTGTGATGGAGTATAGAAACTTCCATTATCGATAAATTTCTTCGAAAAATGATTTAAATACTTTTAAACTACGTATAGTTACAGCCTATATACCACGTGAGCAAACCGGGTTCGATCCCCGCGGGCACCAATGATATTGCTAATTGGAATTTTAAATTATTTTAATTGCTGATTTACCACGTGCTCGGCGGTAAAGGAAAACGTCGTGAGGAAATCCGCATGTTTGAGAAATAATCAAAAATAAAAACATATTATGAAGTTCGCCGACACGCATTGGACACGCTTCGATATGACAACAAAAACGGTTGTATGTGCTAGTCCCAGTCTCGTTGCCGATTTTACAAAACTTTTGCTAGGTACCATTCCAATGTATGATTGAATCGTTCTACCATTCCATCAGATTGCGGGTGGTAAGAAGTCGTTCTTGTTTTATGAATACCCATAACTCGGCAAGTTTCTTGGAATATTTGACTTCAGCTTACTAAGCTGTTAGACTTTTTAATAGAATAAGGGTGACAAGAGCACACAGTCCACCTGATGGTAAGTGGTTGCTACAGCCATAGACATCTACATCTATCTTTACTTGCGATTTAAAATGCAGATACGTCGACAGCCGTGAGGACTAAGATGGAATCCCTCTTTTCCATTAAAAAGGTTCTCCGGTTGTCTACACTCACCATACGAAACACAGCAGCATTAAGCTACTATGTTTTGCTGGTATTCGATGATAGCGTGGTCTTCTTTCTCGGAAATGAGTTGTTTCGTAAATATATATATGCATACAGAGAACCAAATAGAGTCTTTCTATACAAGTACTATTTAAGTTATCTCCCGCGGACCCCCGCCCTAAAACTTTTGAGCCTGTTCCCAGGAGTGGGACGTATATAGGCTGTAACTTTTTTTATAGAAAAGGGGGCAGACGAGCATGCGGCTCCCCTGCTGTTAAATGACTACCGCCGCGTATACTTTAGAGCGCTGGTGTTTACATCCCGGGACATTGATGCATCAGCCCAGGATTGGTAGCACTCCTGCCTCTATCATGATGCTATTTTACAGAAGCGACCAAACCATGGCTGAGATTTGCCTCCAATGGGCACCACAGAGGAAGGAATAAAAAGTTCCATACCCTGAAGTACCACATCAGCGACAGAATCCGCAACAACGTTGGGATCGTCCGGCGAGAAGCAAACCCGCCCCCAAGGGTAGTATGCAAAGAAAGCCCGCATCCTATCCCAATCGGCTGACCTATAGTGCCAAACACGGCGCCAGCCTGCAGAATACAACTGCGATTTCAGCGTGAGTGAGCACCACACTCCGGACAAGACAATGGTCCGAGGAGCCTAAAGGGGCGTCGTCGGAAATCTGATATCCGTCCGGGTGAGAGGTCAGCAGAAGGTCCAACAGGGAAGGTGCATGATCCTCCACATCTTGAATCCGCGTAGGCGAAGTAACTAGTTGTGTCAGACCATATGCCAAGGCAAAATCATGAACAGATCTGATCGGTTAAACGTGAACTAAGCCATTCGGCGTGATGGGCGTTAAAGTCGCCGAGGATCACGATCTCTGCGGAGGGGATCTGCTGTAACAACGAATCTGTAGCCATTTGGACGTGGTCGAAGAGTCGGTCTGTTTCGGCATTACCGCTATGGGACCTATAGAGGCACCCGTAGACGCGCGGATGGTCGTCGCTGTCTACGCATAGCCAAAGGATGGACAGGTCCGAACCTTCAAGACTGCCGAGGCGTCGAGAACAGATGTCCTCTCTGACGTAAACGCAAACTCCAGCCCGAGGCACAAAGGAGTGTTCCAGTTTGTACCCCGGGTAGGTGAGATACGAGACATCAACCGGAAAGGACAACTGCGTCTCGGTCAGAAAGAGCAGAGCCGGCCTCGCCGTCTCGAGACGGTAGTGGACGGCGTTTAGGTTAGAGTGAAGTCCCCTGATATTGCAGAAATTCACGGACAGCGTGGCAGGGGTCGCCATGGTCTTGTTGTTCCGTTTGCCCCGAGTAGTTGTAGTCTTGAGCGCAATTTTGCCCCCCTTCCCCAAAATACGCGGGGCATTCTGAGCACCCACGCTCAGGAGTGGAGAAACATGGTCGTGGATGCTCAGCGAGGGATTCCCCAGGGGTGCTGGTACCCTCCTGGGGTAGTCTATCATCATTTAATTCCGCTATCATGTTGATGGGGAGGGGGGAGGGGAATTGGGCCTCGGGCCACAAGCACTCACCAGACGAAACGCGGAAGCAGAGCTTCCAATTCACGCCGGTATTTTTGAGGTCGCGGTACCACCCCGGTTTGAGCCGGCCCATACGTGCAATAGCAAAACTGCCGCGTGGCTCTACCACTGTTAAAAGTAAGTAACTTTTAACATTCTATACGTCCCACTACTGGGCACAGACCTCTAACAAGTTTTAGGGCAAGGGAGTGTCCGCCGTGCTGAGACTGAACTTAAATAGTACTTTTTTGTATAGAAAGCACTCTATTTGGTTCTCTGTATGCATATATATATATTTACGAAACAACGAAGAAAAGTCATACATTCCGAAACAATCCATAGATTAATACAGATCGTTAATATTAACTGTTAACTCTTTTTCTTCATCACCAGCCCGTAAAGGTATTTAGCAGTTCATGTGCTTATCCCGTTAATTAATAATTGCTAACTTTGTTTACTAAACTAACTGTAAATCTATACTATATATCTAATATAACACTTTGTAATACTCTATATCTGAAATCGTTTGTCGTTGTCGAGTAAGAGAAGTACGCTCAAAGTACTTGAAAAGAAAGCGGATGTTTCTAGATGTCCGTTGGGTCCTAACCCGTCGATCTACCAAGTACTGACCCCTTGCCTATGCCACACCTCGTTGGGTTTGAGAAACAACGCGGTGGGCGTAAACGATTACCTAAAGTCAGAAACACAAACCGCTCTTTCTCAAAAAACAATTGATTGACACCTGAGATTACGGGTCCAGAGTTCGGTTCCGGTCTGGACGTCAGACTTAGTGGACTGTATATTTTCTTTATTCCCTAACTTATAGGGTCGACACTGATAAATTGATCAACAATTACTTATAAGTGCTATAGGAAATGTGATAACTTTCACTTTTACTTTCACTATTATTTTTTCGTTTTTCTTTCTTGTTTATATCTTAAAACTGTAGCTGGTTTCAAACGAACTGCAAATTTTTTTTGTGTGCCCAGAAGCAAATAAAGGACTACCCTCCGGGAAGCGGTAGAGGGAGGTGGTGAATGCTCTAAGAATACCACGCAGTTGGCTGGGTGGTTATGTAGGACTCAGTGAGAAACATCATTGTCTACCCACTAAACACCACCTGTGAAACTGGTTTTAACTTGGTAAGATCTTTCAGCCGCATCAGAAGCGACTCCCCTTGGGGAAAGGAGGGCGGAGGTGGCGAGCAGCCGCTGAGAGTGCGCCTTACTAAGACAGCTTATGAATAGTGAGATGACTAAATTATACGGAGCACAAAAGGTTGTGATGCTCGGTAAGAGCAAGGAGATGGTCCTGAGGGGACTGAGCAACTTGCGTGCTAGTGTGACAATCTCCCTTATGCCGATGCTCTCGATAGCAGAATAAACTGTTTCCAAATCATCGGCCAATGAGGATTGCGCCTGGTGTGGGTTCCCTGGTGGGTGACCCTGAGGGAACCTATAGGGGTCATGAGGGGGCTGAGAATTGCCTTGACGGAGCATTTTGGATGGGAGAGCCGGAAATAAATGGTCATTGACCAGTGGTGGAGTTGGTTTTGACAGCTTTGTTAGGATAGGCGCGAGGAGCGTGAGAACAGCCTCTGAAGTTCGCCGGGTGGCCAAACTATCCGCACAGGACACACGCGGGTGGGGATTCGGCATCACGGGGCCGAAGGCACTCTTTGGAGCTGTGTGGGTCAAGGCACTTAACGCACATGGGGGGGGGGCAGAGCAGTAGCAGCAAAACGGCCGCCGCATGCCCATATAGTCGGCAGCGGTGGCACTGCGCCGGAAAATCGCGCCTATGGGGAGGCTCGACCTTTACTCGCGACAGGCCACACACTGTGTGTACCTGCTGGAATATGGCCTTTGCCTCCGGCACCTTTGATAGGACGAGAAGGGCAAGTGGTTGGGTCAAGAACTTGGGGTTACGTCAGGAACTGTTCCGTCGGAATCTGTTAAGTCCGAGGAGCAGCTACTGGGTGAGGTGACGGAGGTTAGGGTGGACCTCTTCCGGGAGGAGGACGATGCGGTTGCGGTGTCCGAGTACTAAATGTCATCGGAGTCGAGGGACGCGGGCGGGTCAGTCTACGGGCCAGCCATAGCGGCTGCTAAGAAGGCCGCGACAGAGGCCGGGGGATGACAGTTGAAAGCTAAGCCTTGGAATTGCAAGAATTAGGGGAGTAGAGCCGTAAGTTGACTATTATTGTCCATGGTGGACATGTTGCGTTGGCCGGGGTAACGTTTGCCAGTTGTAGTTTTCTGCGTCTTAATGGAGTTCACGACTCGGCGGGTTGATCAGTCTAGACCCCCACGCCGGATGTTTGGCGTTTAGGTTCCTGGCGACGATAGTGGGCGTCGTGCCTTCCATTACCGTCCGGATGTCTGAGAAGTAAAATTGAGTCCCTGGCGGGTGATGTGCTGCATAGATCCTTAGTTCCTCGCACGCTGCCTCCATTTTTATGCCGATAGAGCGCATCGTTTGAAACTCTGGCAGGTTCAGCTCTTGATGCATGATGTCTCTCCTCACTAGAATTGTCATCCCTCTATAGGCTATCCCTTGAGGATTGACTTCGTCCCGCCTGTAAATGAAGTAATTTAGCAGCTTCAGATGCGTTGTTGGTCTTAACTTGTCTCTCCCAGCAAGATCACCAGAATGTCCTGTTGTTGGGTGACTGTGCGGAGCTCATGGATCCTCTGCTGTATCCCGTCCGGGTTCCAATAAAAGAGACGCAGAGACGCTTCATAATGGCGTGCCAGTAGCGATGCCAGCGCCTTCATAATGGCGGTTACCGGATCTGTCCCGGCCCGGATATCGGCAGGACTTGGTTGCCGACCTCGATAGCTATGCCTACCAATCTTTGGATGGCATCGGCTAAATCGGCCGGCTGCTTGTAGTGTTCTATGTAAATATGAAGGCACTGGTCTCGGGGCGTTGATGGTTTCTCTTTTTGTAGAGCGCGCTCTATGTGTAGAGCGGGCTCTATTTTCTGATAGAGCTTTTTCTGGCGCTCTACCCATCTTGGTCTTTGGTGCTCTTTCAGTAACCTGCACCTGTGAGGCTATCGGTACTGCTGGTGTAGGGGTAGAGGATACAGCCTGAGGAGTAAGTTGCGACTTATTACTATATTTTTCGTCTTCCCCCGCTTCCTCTTCTTAGAGGGCTGCCGCTCGATGGCGTCATTACCCGGTGGTTTTCCTTCGTTCTGTGGTTTCCAGCGTTTCCATTGGTACTTTGGGTGGGGAAGTGGGAGGAGGCTGACTGCCTACCCTTCCCTCTGACGGTGACCCACCCATCCTCTTGGATGGTCACTGCTCTTGGACGACACTGGGGGATCTTCTTCGGGTCCTCTGGGAGTAGCCCTGGTAGAGTGATCCCTTGGGCAATGGCTGGCGATGTGGTCCCCGGCACAGCGAGTGCACTTCACTGGCCTGTAGCAATCGGCGGAAGCGTGTCCGAAGCCTGGCAGCGGTGGCATTGTGCCGGTCCCGCTTTCCTTTGCCGAGTTTTGATGACCACCCCTCTCATATAGAGGAGTTCGTCTATTTTGTAAAATTCTTGAAGCCGCTCCAGGCTCAGGTGGTCCAGCTGCGAAGTAGAGGCATCCAGGTCTGCATCTACGTGGTGGTATAGCCTTCACGTATTTGAGCTCTTTGCCCTGATAGCCTCCTCTATTGTTTGCGTGTCTGTAGCCACCGGCAGCTCCCCGGATGCCCACTTTTGTGGGCTGCTCCTCTCTCCGGGGTACAGCAATACCACAACATCGCTTGTAGCTTCTCCGAGAGCTCGACCATGTATTGCTGGATGGTTCGGAACTCGTCTGGACTCTGTGTTATTAATCTTACACCTTTCCCGAACGGACGTGCATTAAGAGGGTGGCCTAGCTCTCTGTTAAGCTCCTCGAAATGCCTTGTCCAGTCCGGGAGGCATTCCTCCACTATGGGCGAATATTTAGCCTTCTTGGTTCCTGCGGGTTTGGGCTCTTCCGCCGCCTTGGGACATGGCACTGCTGGTGCTGCTGCCATGTGGGCGAAGCTCGTAGAGGGCCGTTGTCGGTTGTTGTTTTGCGGCAGCGCGGACGGGTTGGTATTCGGTACTGGCAGCGATCGGCCAGCAGATACAGCTAGGGTCGCATAAGTTGTGGACCCCCAGCTGTAAGATTCTTCACCTCCCTGCTCGAACTGGATTGAGTCGTGGCTGCGTCGGTCCGGTGAGATGGAAGGGGATGGCTGCGGTGGAGATGGCGACTTTAGTGAGGAGTTATGAACCCTCTTTCTCATCGCCGGTAAAAATATAAAGGACAGTTAAAGGTAAGCATAACTTGCCAGATAGTTTACAATGAACACTATCTAAAGTCAATAAATTCGGAGATATTTAAATTAAAGATCCATCCCGCGTTTGACACTTGTTGTGTTGTATCAACACTTTAAAAATAAAACAAGGTTTTAAAGATGAAGGAGGTTGTGTCAATTTTCATTCTTCGAAAATAATGTTAAAATACAATTCTAACATTTATTGTGATAATTATGAATTAATAAAACATGTTAATAAAATCAGTATTTTTCTTTTTTCAGTATCTTTCTTCAAACATGTTGATTTTTCCGCGATGCAAAATATAAATACGGAGACGTTTGTTAGCAAAATAACGTCTCAGTCTGTAATATGGTCTAGTAAGTAAGCCAATTATATTACTTGCAGTAATATTAACTTTTCTGGGTATTGACGTATTTCATCATACAGTCTTGCCGTGTAGTGGCGGTTGAGAATATCCACTACCCCATATCTTCCCGTGGGTGTCGTAAGAGTCGACAGAGGGAGACAGGCAGGAGATGGGCAGAAGCATCTTCCTGATAACAACTGTGTTATAATAAAAAAACTGCGGTTGCCAACCCGCTCGCCAAGCGTGGCAACTATGGCAAATATCCCCCCATGAATAACGACGCAAAAAAACGGCCCCCAGTCCCCGGCGACCCCGCTATTCCTGGTTACGGTGGCGACCATGGTAACGGCGGGGCAGGGGGTGCTAAGAATCTCCGGTGGAAGTTCGGTTGCCACCTACGACGACTCGACCTGGCAACATATAACGCACGCACTCTAAGGACTGACGAGAAGATACTGGAGCTGGAAGAAGAGGTAGACAAGTTGCGCTGGCATATTATTGGATTATCCGAGGTCCGAAGAGAGGGGGAGGATACGGCAATCCTCGAGTCCGGCAACTTGTTCTACCACCGGGAGGGCGACCATCTGTCCCAAGGAGGTGTCGGATTTATCGTCCACAAGTCTCTCGTCAACAACGTTGTAAAGATTGGGAGTGTGTCGACGAGGGTCGCGTACCTGATACTCAGAATCACCAAACGGTATTCGCTAAAGGTCATACAGGTTTACGCACCAACCTCGGCACATCCCGATGAGGAGGTGGAGGAAATGTATGAGGATATTTCCAGAGCCATGAATTCCTCCAAAACCCACTACACGGTGTTGATGGGAGACTTCAACGCAAAACTAGGCACAAGAGAAAGCGATGAGCTGAAGGTGGGGAAATTTGGAGTAGGGCAACGGAACCGAAGGGGCCAGCAGCTGGCCGACTTTATGGAGAAAGAGGGACTCTTTATGATGAACTCTTTCTTCCAGAAGCGGCCACACAGGAAGTGGACCTGGTCGAGCCCCGACGGTTCGACAAAAAATGAGATTGACTTCATTATGACGACCAGACGGCAACTGTTCAGTGATATCTCAGTGATCGCAAGGGTAAAACTGGGAGCGATCACCGAATGGTTAGAGGCACACTGAACCTAAATGTTAAGTTGGAGAGGTCTCGTCTAATGAAGTCAACGCTCCGTCCCCCCTCGTGCTCTAATCCAGAATCTCGAAACCTTTTAGCTCGAGTTACAAAACCGCTTTCAGTGCCTAGAAAATTGCAATGTAGTGGACGATATGAATGACAAGCTCGTGGAAACTGTGCATGCGGTCGGAGCTAAGTTCTGCAAGACCCGCCGCAGAAGAACACAAAAACTCTCCGATCACACTCTTAATCTCATGGCTGTTAGACGGGAGATGAGGCTCCAATCGTCAACAGATTTGACAGCATACAGGCAACTGAACAGACAGATCTCCAAACGCATGCGGCGAGACTTACGCAACTTTAATACTGCTCGTATTAAAGAAGCCATCGAGCGGAACCAGGGCTCCAAAGTCTTTGCCAGAGATCTGTCTGCAAAAGAGCCAACGTCAAGGCTGAAGACTGAGTGTGGCAACATCGTTTCCGGGACACCTGAGATTCTGAGTGAGATTGAGAGGTTCTATGGGCAGCTGTACACATCACGTTGAGCCACACGCAAGTGTGAGTAACGATCCAAGAGCAAGTCTTATCCGACACTATTCCGATGATATCCCGGACGTCAGTCTGAGAGATGGCTCTCCACCACCTTAAAAACGGCAAGGCCCCGGGCGAGGATGGAATTACAGCGGAGCTTCTGAAAGCGGGTGGAACACCGGTACTTGAAGTCCTTCAGAAGCTCTTCAATTCCGTCCTCCATGGTGGCACTACTCCGGAGGCGTGGAGCAGAAGCGCGGTGGTCTTGTTCTTTAAGAAAGGCGACAACGCTCTCTTGAAGAACCACAGACCGATTTTCCTTCTGAGCCGCGTATACGTGCTGTTTTCGAGAGTTATTACGAATCGTCTTGCACGCAGACTCGACGACTTCCAGCCTCCCGAACAAGCCGGTTTCCGAAAAGGCTTCAGTACCATAGACCACATACATACCCTTCGGCAAATTGTACAGAAGTCCGAAGAGTACAATCTGCCACTTTGCCTAGCGTATGTGGACTATGAGAAAGCCTTTGATTCCGTCGAAATTTGGGCGGTGCTACAGTCTCTTCAGCGGTGCCTAGTTGACTGTCGGTATATTGAAGTGCTGAAGTGTTTGTACAGTAAGGATACGATGGCTATCCGAGCACAGAACCAGAGTTTGAAACCTATCCAACTGCAGAGAGGTGTAAGACAGGGTGATGTTATATCCCCGAAACTCTTCACCGCTGCATTAGAAGACGTTTTCAAGCTACATCACTCACCTTCGATTTGCCGACGATATGGCAGAATCGCTGGAGCACCTTAGCACTATGCTCAATGACCTCAATGGTGTCTCCCAACGGATAGGTCTTAAGATGAACATGGACAAAACAAAGATCATGTTTAACGTCCATGTTACACCTATGCCGGTAGTTGTTGGGAGCACTATGCTCGAAGTTGTTGACGAGTACGTTTACCTGGGACAAATAGTCCGACTAAGTCCAACTTCGACCGAGAGGTCAATCGACGGATTCAACTCGGCTGGGCAGCGTTCGGGAAATTACGACACATCTTCTCGACAGTATACCTCAATCTCTGAAAACTAAAGGATAAAGTGCGTGTTGCCAGTGATGACTTACGGATCTGAGACGTGGTCCTTCACCGCTGGCCGTATGAGGACGCTCAAGGTCGCTCAGCGAGCTATGGAGAGGGCTATGACTCGGAGTTTATCTGCGTGATAGACTCAGAAATGAGGATATCCGCAGTAAAACCAGAGTGACCGACATAGCCCAACGGATTAGTAAGCTGAAGTGGCAATGGGCCGGCCATATAGCTCGAAGAACCGATAACCGATGAGGAATAAAGTTTCTCGAGTGGCAGCCTCGTACCGGTAGGCGTAGTGTAGGGCGACCCCCCACTAGATGGAGTGACGACCTGGTAAGACATGCAGGAAGTCGATGGATGCAGGTGGCTCAGGACCGTGCGTTGTGCAGGTGCATTACTTGGGGGAGGCGTATGTTCAGCAGTGGACTTGTGAAGGGCTGTAATGATGATGATGATGATGATCATACAGTCTACGACATTCACCAAACTGATGCCTGTTTTAGTTTAAATTATGAACTCCTATTTAAATTTGCATTATATCTTGTGCAAAAATACTACTCACTTCTAGTCATTTTCTAACCCGCGTAAAAATAGCAGGAAGAAACCACATGTCATGCAGCCGCCTCAACGTGGCATACTACAGCGGCAAGGCGCAGCGTCTTCACGCCTCCCGCCTCCGCAATTCGCCTCCGCTGCCCGCAGGCGCAGTCACTCTAGCGTGGCCAACGCCATAGAGTGCGCGTGTCACTCGTTGACTCATTTCCCATTTTCCATTTGCCCATCATGCCAAGCCACAGAATAAATAATAGTACTAGCCAAGCCATGCGTAAGCAGATGTTTAATAGATACTAATACACATTTGTAGATTAAGTGGTTGACCTACCTGTTAATGTACTTAAGTTTATAGTTTATTTAGGCAAGTATTTGGTATTTTTTATAGGATAAAGATTACAAACGAGCACCCAGTCCACCAGTGGCGAAGCTAGAGCTCCAAACTAGGGCAAGCCCAAGATATAAATTGAGAAAAATATAGATTGCTGTTTTTAGCAGTTTTATAAAAATACACCAATCTTGATCTGTCTCCACTCTTCAGTTTCATATTCGGTGCTGTCAAGGACGTATTTAACAAAGTACACAGAAGGATAAACTACTGCTAGCTAGATTGTATTACAATTGCATAGCTTCGGTGGCTTTGAAGAAAGACGTTTGGGTTTGTTTGAGCGAAAGAAAAAGATATTTACATACAATACAATACATGAACAAAGTACAAACAAACTATGTACAAAATTAAAAATAAAATTACATTCTAAAAGGAATCGTCTCTCTTTCTTAAGGAAAGATTTACTTAATTACGTCCACGTAAATTGTTGTTGAACGTTTTAATTGTACCAATAACTGTTTTTTAATTTCCATAATTGATGAGTCTGAAATACACTCTTGACCTTGTGTATTATCTCAACAAAATTTAAATATTTTACCTTTTTATCTCCGATTAGCACCTTACCACACTTCAATTCATCACGAGGAACACTATTATCCTCCATTTTCACTAAAAATCTTTAAAAAAGCATAAATTTTCAACTCGCAATATTAAATCGCTTAAGAGTAAATAAACATTGAAATGTGAATTGAACTTGCAAACGTATTGCCCGCGCGCCTCCGCTTTTGACAACTTCATTCCTAAAGCCTGGCATTAACTCTTTATACTAATTGCTATATATACAATCGTAGTTATATTTCATTATAGAATATTTTGCCATAGATTAGAAAGAGAGCGATCGTCTTCTCGAAAGCCCCGTAAAAAGCCCACGCGTGCGAGAGAGACAACTAATCGCTCTATTAAAACTCATTTTTTATAACAGCAGCAGTATCGCTAAGGCAATACGAGGTCATCGGTCGACCTGTGTCGAACAGTGGAGTGCGCGGGAAATTTGAAATAGTTTGAAACAGTTTACGAGTTATTTTATTAGTTGATATTATTGATTGATTCAGTGTGATAAGGCGGCTTCTGGGCTTCTATGGAGGCTTCGCCACTGCGTCCACCTGATGTTAAGTGGTTGCTGTGAACCATAGACATCTACATCTATCCTCGACTACGAATCAAAATACAGATTCGTTTTCACTCTTATTAGTTTGTGTTATTTCACCCGTGGGGACTAAAAAGGAATACCTAGTTTCCAGTTAAAAGGGTCTCCGGTTCTCTACACTTGCCATACAAAATACAGTAGCGTACTGTAAGAGCGTAGGTAGTCACTCCCCGGTCGAGCCGACCCATTCGTGCTGCAACTATACCAGTAATACATTAGCTGCAGCATGGCTCTACCACGTACTCGTAAAAAAAATAAAAAACGTAAAAAAGTAAACATAAGGTAGGTAATTCAAATTCAAATTCAAATTGTTTATTGCATGTCACAATACAAATTTAAGATGGTACAATTTTGATCGGTATACATGTGACACCCCGCAAGGGCATAGCAACACTAGAGGGCTAACTATTTTCGTATTATCTAATTTTTAAACATAAATTACAAATTATCATATCATCAACATTCAATATTATTTTATATAAATTAATTTAATTTGAAACACTATGAATAGTCTAAGTATTCTTACTTTATCGTTATTTATCGTCAAAAAATTCATTTAAATTATAGTAACATTTATTAATAAGAAATATTTTTAATTGTTTATTAAATTGCACAGGATTTTCCAGGATTTTTATGGAATTTGGTAAATGGTTATAAATCTTTATTGACATAACGTGAGGGCTGTTTGAAACTAATTTTAATTTGGAGAAGGGTATCTTAAGCTTATATAAATTTCTATTATTTCTTTTAGTCTTTTTAATAGGTGAGTAGAGTTTTGGGTGTTTCCTAACAAATTTACAAGATTCGAGGATGTAGATAGATGTAAGTGTCAAAATCTTATTTTTAATGAAGTGGGGTTTACATGACTCCATTTTGTCCAAATTTATCAATATTCGTAGACACTTCTTTTGTAATATAAATAATTTGTTTATATCACAATAGTTTCCCCACAAGATGATGCCATAGGAGAGTACGGAGTGAGCATGTGCATAGTAAGCCGCAAGGGCAGTCTTAAAATCTGTCACACGTTTAAGGTGTTGCAGTGCATAAATAAATGAGGATATTTTTTTTGCAACTTTTTGTACGTGCTGTTTCCAACTCAAATGTGTGTCCAGGTCTATTCCTAACAAAGTGCCAGAGTTAACAGTTTCTAGTTTTGTATTTTTATAGTTAAACGATATTTGTAAACCAGTTTTTTGGTAGGGTTTAAATTGAATAATTTTAGTTTTATTAAGGTTAAGTTGTAAATTATGTAATTGTAGCCAGCCAGTAATTTTATCTAATGTATAGTTCAATTTTGTAGTTAAATCTGTGGAATTAGTGCAAGAGATTAATATGGAGATGTCATCTGCAAAGAGCACGCATAGATCGTCCAGTATGTTTGGGAGATCATTTATGTAAATAAGAAACAAGGTAGGTAATTGCAAGTAAGGTTTCAGCAGATCAATTAAACACAGGTGTGAATTTCTGACACGATTTATATTATAAAATATAATTAACTTTTCTAAGTTATAGATTACCACTTTGCAGGTTGGGCGTTTTAAAATGGAAAACTTGTTATTCGCATGGAGTTTATACTAAATCTATGATTCTCAAAAAGTGTAGGATTAGTAGAATTGAGTAGAATCAGTAGAATGATTTATTGTCAGAAAGTGACTCCTTATATACAAAAAAATTACAAAATTCCTAATCAATCGAAATGTCTACATTAAAATATTTACAATCTTAAAATTACGATATCGATTAAAAAATCTTACTATTATCTAACATGTAAATATGAACTAAATTCTTGATACGGCGCGCGAAATTTCACAAGCCACGCGGACAGCGAATGTATAAAATATATTATCTACTCTATGGTATAAATACACCGTGACAGTGCAAAGCGTCTCTTTGTTTGCATCTCGGCGCTCACATCACACGGATCTATATTCCTGCTGCGCGTATTAATAAACTCGCAAAACAGCTACTTACAGAACAACATCAAGCTTCATGCTGATAATATAATACCTTTTTTAGAGCTGACTTTTCTGTTAGCTACCTACAACTACACTCCACGTCTCGTGAAACAGAAATTAGGATAAGATTTAAGGGCAATCCTCTTATTACGGTTGTGGAACAACTATAATGAATATTTGAGCAGTCTCAGTAGCAGACCGAAGTCAAAAAGTTGGCGGTAATTAACCCCCGTGCCTCAGAAAGCAGGATTTGAGAATGAAAACATATGGAGTGCATTTGTGCCTGCGCGTATTCTCAGGCACTATAATCATTTCTTGCGCAGATAGCTATTTTCCATTGAAATTTGCTGCCGTGGCCAAACTACGGTCTGGATGACATTATTATTATGATGAATAGATAGACCGTAATTATCCAAAATTTCTGCTAAAAATATGTCAATCTACCAAAAATTACCAAACAGGAGACGAAACTAAATAATACATTCGAAAACCTAATTCAATACTGAAAATTTCGGGAATCAAGGAAGTGACACAACATTACTATTTAAAAATGTATTTATTGCTTTTCGAAGTATTCTCCGCGAAATTTGACACGTTTTTTCCATACGATGGAACCAATCACTGAAGCAACCATTCCATTCGGAAGTTGGGGTCTCCAAAATGGCCGTTTTGTAGGCATCCACAGCTTCTTCAGGTGATGAAAATCTCTGTCCACGCAATTTTTCCTTATTTTAGGTAAAGTATAGAAATCATTAGGGCTTAGCTCGGAGCAGTACGGCGGATGGTCTAATAATTCTATGTTTTCTTGCTCTAAAAACTCTTTTGTTCTATGTGCGGTGTGAGAACTCGCATTGTCGTGATGGAGGATGATGCGGCGGTTGCAGTTCTCTTTACGGAGTTCAGAAACGACCTGTGGCAAACAAATGCTAGCATACCATTGTGCATTAACCGTTCTTTGTCCCTCAAGAGGAATAGTCGTAACATGGCCGGTTTCGAAGACAAACGTGGCCACCAATTTTTTTGCAACACTCCGTGAACGAACAATTTTAGTTGGCTTTAACTCATTTTCGAACACCCAAACTCCTGACTGGTTTTTTGTTTCGGGTTCGTACGCGTATATCCAGAATTCGTCACATGATACGATGTTGTATACAGCATTTGAGGATCCTACGTGGAATCTTTCGAGAGTTCTGACGCACCAAGTAACGCGAGCCGCTTTTTGCTCTTCACAGAGCGAATGCGGTATCCATCGGAAAACAACTTTTTTACACCTAATTGTTCATGCAAGATTATTTGTATTTGACTCATGCCAATGTCTAAAGTTGCCTGAATTTCGCGGTATGTCACATGTCGATCTTCCTCAATCAGCTTACGCACAGCATCAACGTTTTCTTGGGTGATTGCAGTTTTTGGACGACCTTGACGGGGATCATCACTGAGCTTGACACGTCCACATTGAAATTCAGAAAACCAGCGATAAATTGTGGATTTGGATGGGGCTTCATCACCAAATGCAGAAATCATCCGGTCAACACACTGTTTTTGTGTTAAACCACTTCGAAAGTCATAATAAATCATAGCTCTTGAATTTTCTCGAGTCAATTCCATTTTCTCAACGACTAAACAAGTTCGACAAAACCTTGTAACAAGACAGAGAATTTAATAAATAAATGGTATTCGATTTTTGAAAACAAGGAGTTTTCAATTGAAAAGATTTTAATATGACAGGAACAGTGGAAATATTCCAGCGGATTTAAATACACCTTTTACACCGAAACATCCAGAATATTCCAGTAAATACGGGCGCCGAACGACCAGACGCAGAAAGTTCGAGTGTAGGGCTTCTAGAAAGCTTAATTCTTCTGTTCGATTCTAGATGGCGCTGTTGGTCGAAAGATCAGGATTGACATTTTCTAAGAAGCTCTCCTCGCTCTGGTCCCCGACACTAGATGGCGCTAGTGCCAGGTACCTGACGTCAAATTAGGCGCTCAATAATACGTTAAAATTATTATTTATTTAATTGGTACTGTATAACAAAGAACTTATCTTTTTAAATGTAATTCTATATTCTATCTTCGTTAAACAATATATAGGTATAGAACTAAAGAACGCGTTGTTTATTTTTTTAATTATGAACGTTTCCTCCATGAACGTTACCGTAATTAGTAATGACAGTCAATTTGATTTGACATAAAATTTTGTATGTGATCTTTGAAGTGTGATTCACAGATTCAGATTCAGTCGTAGTTAGTAAATTTTTGCCATATGAATTATTTCTTTGTCAAATTCTAAAGATATTGTGTTATTGTTGCAAAAGTGACATTGATTTTTATTTACGCACATTCCTGTTATTTTATATGTAAGTATATTTTGGTTTCTTTTTTGTTTTCCGTTTATCGAACTAATAGTTTGGATTTGTCGCTTTGAAGTTATGAATATCAAACAAGGGATAAAATTGTGGTTGTCCACGTGACCCGAGGCTAATTTGTTCCGACTGTTTAATTAAACTTAAGTGCTACAATGCTAATTTACAATTTGCACCAACTTTAATTTAGGCTGCACCTGCGTTGCAATTATTTTGATTACAAAAACGGCTTTGTTATCATTTCCAAAACAATGTACACAACTGTATATAAATATAAAACAACTGATGAACGTTATCTCTTGATTGTCCTCAATTTTGACACACATTTTGATAAGAAATTCCAACCATTTTGTGCCAACCATAATTCTATAATCATTACGATTACTTCAACGTGTTAATAGTTTTGCTTTTATCCACGGTAACCATGTGACTTGAAGGATATGCATATCAAAGTAAACCTTACGAAATGTTTTTCATATAACTTTATCACATAACATCTTATATAATATAAACATTTCATGATTCTGTGGATATAACAACAACAAGAAAATCGAGTTAGTCTTACTGCAAGCTTATTGAAATTCCATTACAAACAGGTAATAATTTATTGAGGCTATTCTATTCTCTAGTCTGACTTTAATTATGGACAATTTGTGAATATTTGGAAGCTTTCAACTATGCATGAAACTGCTGCAAATGTATACTAGTGTTGACTCTATTTGGTTCCAATGTCAAGAACTCTTGGCAAGTTCAAAAACAAATAAACAAAGATTGTATATAAAGGGATAATATTATAATATTAAGGAATTTATAGATGATAATAACCTCTAAGAATGAGGTGATTGCTATTTGATACCAATGTATTTGCTATTATAATTTGTATAGTTAAATTTACATTAAAATATATGATTGTAAACATTTTTTTTAAAAGAAGTCCTGCTGGATTTGCTGGTGTGTCCAAGGGCAGAAATATTGGTAACTATTGGTAAAACATAAAAATAACTACCGTTAGCTTTAAACAAATTCCACATAGCAATAGCTACTTATAGATGCCTACTACTGGACATGAACCTTTCCTATTGTACGTAGGATTTGCCTTAATAGCTATGTTTGGCAAGTGCATTGGTGTTAGCAAATCAAACTACCACTCATCTTTGACACTGCTCCTCACTCTAATTTATACAATTAGTGATAAAAATAAGATGGAGTAACTCGTAATGGTTCATGCAACACACTGCTGGTGCAGCAACTGCTATCGCTATCTTCCCTGATTGTCGTATCTTAGCAAGTATCAAATTTGCAAAAACGTCTTACCAGTGCCACCTGGTGCATCCAAAAAAAAATTGTTCTTTTGTTATTTCACACCATTGACAATAGTCTCAAAAGCATGTTTTTGATCTGGGACTAATTTTGGCAGGCCTTTTCTTTTCCAAACTTGGATGACTCACTGACATATGCGTAGACCAGTATCCTTCCATTGTAATGTATGTGTAAACTATGTAGATTATTCTGAACATAAGATTAAAAAATGTTCCATGGTGCATGGTTCCGCTGCAGCTATTTTATGACTGCAGCATAATGGTTCAGCTCAACCAGGGTAGGACCATGCTCCATGGAATACCAGCATAAAAGAAGAACATTGCTGCATTTTGTACGGTGTTCTGAAGTGTGTTCAGTTTTTTCTATTATGTCTATAAGATCAAAAAAATATTATTCATCAGTATGTAATTTGTATCTAAATGAAATTTAAAAAAAACTGAGCAAAGCTCGGTCATCCGGGTACTAATAATAATAATATTTCTTTATTGAACACATAATTAAAATATATTATATATATATATATATATATATTCTGTGTTCAATAAAATATAGCATATAATAAACATCTAATCACATTAACATACATTTCATTCTTTTGTTACGATATTTTGTCTATAAAACAATGGAATTGCAATTTATTTAATCTGTTTATAGATTAATGCTATGTATGTTACAGTAATAGTACTGATAAGTAATATAGCAAAAACTTCTATTGATGAATCTTCATTGTGCATGTTTGCGTTAATAGAGAAGTAGTGAGTGAGATAAGTAATACTTATAGAGTTAATCATTATAATAATAAAATTATTCTATTTTAATTCATTAAAAAGTTGATTTTATAATGTTATTTTATTATTTGACTATCACTGCCGCTACAGCCCAGCCTTATATATATCACAAGTTCATTTCTGGACATAGGCCTCCAATAGATTGCCATAAACTATGGTGCTGAGCATTTGCAAATGTGTATTGCTTGCTCTAATTTGAGAAATAGGATAGTTTTTATACTGATAAGTGACCCTCAATATTATTTTTTGATTTTTAAAAGACAAAAGGTCATCAGAAAAGGCAGAAAAAAGTCTGACTGGCCAACTAGTATTACTTATATATATGTAATATATGCCATAGTAACCATACTGGGCAAGCGACTTCTATAATTCTATTTCTATGAATCAATAACTTGCACAGTTTAACAAGCAGGTACTATGAGTGTGAAAACTCATTTGTTTTTTTATTTAAATACGTATTAGGTTTGAACTTGTATTGTGGAGGCAGTTTATACATGAATTTCACAAGTAAAAACATCCAACCCTAGAACAATTATTTGTAGTTCATGCAGGCCTTATAGTATATTGTAGGCCGTACACTAGTTCTGTGCGGGATTCGAGTCCGCGAGCTGCAGCGCCACAGCCACTAAGCCACTGCGCCATGAAGTTGTCTGTGGCATAATATTATTAACAGATGTCTTCAAAGTTAATACAAATCAAGAAGTCACAATAGTATTGTTTACAGTTTAACATTGCACATTTAATTTCCAGGAGAGCAGACCATGCACCCTCATTGGTCCGAAACAGCCTACCTAAGAGCGCAGGAGACGTGACCTATAGTACCCCTGCTGAGCGTGATGCACTAGCACCATGCTATGTGCTGTCGCCACCTGCCTTTTAGGCCTCCTGACCCACGTCGGTGGAAATGTCGTCGTTTACACTATCGAAACGCCCCATGCGGTAAATCAAATTTATATACACTGTTACTAACACAATACAAATTTGTATTTTTTTATGTGTAATTTATGTAATTTTTTGTGAGCTTCTGGTTTAGCGGTTTTAAGCTATTGCATAGCTTTTGTTGTGGGCTTTGAGCGCGGCGACCGAATCAAGAAATTCCGTAACGAAAAAACCTAAGACCCAAAAACCTAACATCGTCTAATGCTTGCAACTTTCGTGAATTTAGAGTATTTAATAAACACAGAATTTATAGAAAATTATCGTTTGTCGGAAAAACTCGTTAATTACCATAAACCTATAGTTTTAATGATCAAAATTCCTAAATAACCTACATTTATTGTAAGATAATAAAAATATTTTAAACTATATTAACTTCTCATTTATTCAATAAAAGAAAAAAAATTGTTTTCTTATCGGTCACCACGCTCAAAAAGTGTAACTTCAATGAATATCAAAGAAAAAACTTGAATTAATATCGAAGAAAAAAAACAAAGAAAACAAATACTGCATAAATAAAATAAATAAATAATTATAATTGCATAAGTTGATAAAAATGCTATATATATATAGCTTTACCGGGGCGGTCCCCGAGTGCCACACGTATTTTTTTGATACATTTTTATATAGAATAAGGATAACAAATGAGCACACAGTCCACTTGATGGTAAGTGGTACTGTGGCTTATAGACACTTACATCTACCCTCGATTAAGAATCAAAATTCAGATGCATCACCACAGTCTGTTGACTAAGATGGAATGTCTGGTTTCCAGGAACAAAAGGTCGCCAGTTCTGTAAACTCACTGATCTTTCACACTATTTTTCTGTGAGAGTGTGGTCTTTCCCCTCTCGAGCCGACCCATTTGTGCTAGGATCATAAATATCTGCAGTATGGCACTAACACATAAACAAATAATTACTTCCCACATTCGGTATAAGTTGTTTTAAAAATAAAATTGTCTTAGTCGAGTCATTGTTTAAAACATAGAATACTATAATACATATATAATGGAACGGGGGAGTGGGCGGAACCCGTGTATCCACTAAAATGTCACTAACATGTCAATTCACACCTATAAATGTCAACACAATTAAGCGTTTCCAATTTTCGTGTCAAGCGTCGCTGCATGCAAATTATTTAAAAAATGGCAAATTGTGCAATAATTACATGTCGAAAGAACAGCGGAAAATGGAATTTAAATAAAGGAAATATATCCTACAACCAGTAAGTCGAAACTATTTATATTTTGTGATTTGTGTCAAATCAGCCTGTCAACACAGCAAATCGGGTTTGTAGTAGTAATAACTGATAATAAAATGTAATAAAAATTTCGGACGTGGTAGAGCCACACTACAGCTATATTAGTAGTATAGTTGTAGCAGGAATGGGTCGGCTCGACCGGGGAAGGACCACGCTCTCACAGAATACCAGCGTCAAATAGCAGCTTAATGCTGTGTTTCGTCATGGTGAGTGTACAGAACCGGAGACCCTTTTTACTGGAAAAGAGGCATTCCATCTTAGTCCTCAAGGCTGACAACGTATCTTCATTTTGATTCGCAAACTAGGATGGATGTAGATGTCTATGGGTCACAGCAACCACTTACCGTCAGATGGACTGTGTGCTAGCGTGTCACCCTTTTCCTATAAAAAAATGTAATTGCTTGTATGCTCCCGGCGACGCCGATCCTCGTACAAAATAAGGTTGACAGCCATTCTATTGTGTATTATAATATTCTATGGTTTAAAGGCCATTTCACTTAATTTTTATTCATTCACTTATTATAGCATTTCTATAGTCCAGTGCTGAACATAGGCCTCGCCATAGAATTTCTTTATTTATGTATATATATATATATATATATATATATATATATATATATATATATATATATATATATATATGAGTGTCACATTGTTTGTCCGCGATGGAGTTCTAAACTACTAAATCTAGTTATATAACTATCTTACTAGACTAATTTAGGGAAATAAATATAAGCATATGTTGACTAAGAATTTTAGTCCAAACTATTTTTCACTTAACTTTTTGAATTTTTCAAATTGAAAAGTTCCATTCTTTCAATGTAATATTTTATATCATTATAATGTACGCGGCTTTAGGGTGGCCCAAGAGCCACCCCAGCCGCACCTTAAACCTACTGTCAAAATAACATGAACAACAATACAACAGGAACTAAAGATCCAATCTCACTGTCGCGCAATTTGTCGGAGGATTCTTTTTTTTTTTTTATTTTCAGCAGCTCTTTTCTAGTTGCGTAAATATTTATCTCTAGTGCCGAATACTTTTTTCGTTCACCTTCACCACATGATGATACTCCACAAATAACACAAACATTTTCTACACGAGTGTGCTCCTGTACATAGTTTACAATTATAATTATTTCACTAGATTAGTCTGGCAAGATAGTTAGGAACCGCTGTCATATATGTCATACTTTATTACGGTATATAGCTATATACCTAGAGTAATAATTATATCTCGGCTTTAACCATATTACTGCGACATGATCATTGTAGCACAAATGGGTTCGCTCTATCGGGGAAGGACTACGCTCTTTATAGAAGACCAGCGTAAAGTATTAGCTTAATGCTACTGTGTTTCGTATGGTGAGTGCATAGAGTCGGAGTCTTGAGGGGTTACGTATCTGCATTTTGATTCATAATGTAGTATAGATGTAGATTTTTATGGACCACAACATCCACTTAACATCAGTTGGACTGTATGCTCGTTTGTTACCCTTATTGTATAAAAAAGAATGTTTTTTATTTAAATTTCGTAAGTAACCAAGCAAATTATGGTGGAGATTTCATACATTAAAATTCTTTTAGCGCTCCCTTTTCAGGCGCATGCATAATTGTCTAGGACCAAGTAAGCGTGTAACATGTGAACGGAGTAGAATCTTATGGCACTGATATTTTAAAAAAATAAAAACAAACATTTTGAAATAAGTCATAATCATAGCCTATGACCCTGCGAAGTGACAAGGTCAAAGATGCCTACTAAAATTGTTTTATTGCCGTTTGTAAAGCAGGGTCGTAATAATTATAATTGTAAGCAGCTGATCCGGTGGATACGATTTGAATTTCCGTAGATTTTAATTGATTAATTTATTAAATACAAAATAATTTTTTTATTTTTTGTAAAATATCAGTGCCATAGGCTTCTACTCGGTTCACATGTAACACCCTATTTTTTTCCAGACTGTAAAAAAGATCACCAGTATAATGTTTGACTATATGACCTTGAATTGCATAAAAGGAAAACACGATATCATGTAATTTTCTCGATAGAAAAAAATTGCAAAATAGGCTCTAATTATTTACATTTCTCGATGACACCACAATATTCTTACAAATAATTTCATGGAATTTTAAGGTATAATAAATAATCATATCTAAGTTCTCATAAACCACTTTTTAATCCATATTGAAGTTTTGTTAAAATAAATAAAAATGTTGATGGCGCTTACTTAGTTTTTTACCGAGCGCTTGCTCGGTATGGCTATCTCATAATTTGCGTACTATGAAGTCATTGCATCACTTTCATTTTGACACTCCCGCAGTCATCCGTTAGCTTCACCGACAAAGGAATAAGCCACGCCCCCAAAACTTCGATTCATTTTCAAGGTATTCTTAATCGTAACGGTTTCAGGCGGATTAATTAACGATCGCAGTAACAAACGTCCTTTGCTTTGACGCGCTGCCCTTCGCCGGTCTGGGTGTTTTATGTCTCACGTAAACTAGACGGTTATACCGCCATCTGTCGGCAGGCATAAGTTTTTTCTGGCATTTCCTCGTCCTTAGGATACCCACGGGTCGGGTGATAGCTTATCATACGCCGCGACTCAGCGCAAAGAGATGCAAACATTTCCTTATAATTTTTTTACGTGGTAGAGCTATGCTCCAATTATAGTAGTAGCACGAATGGGTCGACTCAATCGGGGGGGGGGGGGGGGGCACGCTCTCGTAGAATATCGGCGTGAAATAGTAGCTCAACGCTGCTGTGTTTCGTATGGTGAGTATAGAGAACGGAGGCCTTCTCAATAGTGACAACGCATCTGCATTTTGATTCCTATTCGAGGATAGATATAGATGTCTTTGGGTCACAGTACCACCATCGGATGGCTGTGTGCTCGTTAATTGATAAAATCGGGCGTTAATTTGCGGAAATCTATTAAATAAAGATTAAATACGAGCTAAATAAATACGATGATTTGTTTTACCTAGATTGAAGAGCACCTCCCTCAATAGCTTGCACTAATCCCGTCACCACTTCAGCACCACTACTCCCAACACCGCTATTCTAGGAAAGACACACCATAGACGATAATACGACACGTGTTTCGCCTGTACACGAGGCATCTTCAGGTGATGTAGACTCTACGGCGGCTGACCGCTAAGCTTAGCTTAGAGGTGCTCTTCAATCTAGTTAAGACAAATCAGTCTTTAATTTAGCGGATGGTTGCAACGTAAATATTAATATCTTTATTGTGTGCTCGTTTGTTATCCACCTTTAAACTTTATGGATGAGACCGTTTGTATACGAAAAGTTTGTATTTCTTTGCATTTATCTTAAAGACGTACGTAATGACACAGTTAAAATAAAGCGGCAGGAGAACCTGAGATAACATTGATTAAATTACAATGTGCACTCGCATGGAAACAATATCAATTACCGATATACTACCCACTAATTTGACCATGAGACGACATTGAATTATTACATAATAAACGTAATAAAGCCACGGTGCCGGTGACAACGCAACTGCGTTTTCATTTTTATTTAAGAACGTATGTGGATGTGTTTAACATCAGGTGAAATTTACGTAAGACTTTTTGACGTGGTAGAGCCACACTACAGCTATATTAGTAGTATTGTTGTAGCAGGAATGGGTTGGCTCGACCGGGGAAGAACCACGCTCTCACAGAATACCAGCGTGAAATAGTAGCTTGATGCTGCTGTGTTTCGTATGGTGAGTGTAGAGAACCGGAGACCCTTTTTACTGGAAACGAGGCATTCCATCTTAGTCCTCACGGGTGACAACGCATCTGCATTTTGATTCGTAATCGAGGATAGATGTAGATGTCTATGGGCCACAGGAACCACTTAAGATCAGGTGGACTGTGTGCTCGTTTGTCACCTTATCCTATTAAAAAAAACGATTTTAGTTCCTGGTAGCATATTATGCTGATTATACGCAAAACCACGTGGTCGTTATCGAAACCGATCTTTTATTTTAAGGACAGAAAACAATTGGATATCCTTCAATTATGTTATCTTCCTTCGTGATACTGGTTAAGGTTATTAAAACACGTGTGAAATAATATTGTTTAACCTACATTTAATCTCTATCAGACTTAGAAGATAATTTTTAGTTTGGATATTCGTAATAGTCAATCATCTTATCTCGTCCCGTTAATGTCTTAAGTCGTTTAATTTTAAAAAAAGCCGATCGCCAATTCGTCTACTCATGCCGGACACGGAAATGCTTTCAACATGAGAGAACAACGGCTCGGAAGATCGTGAATTTGAATCTGCCATTGTGATAAACCACTCCCACCACAATCATTTTAAGCTTACTGAGTAGTTAATATTCTCTGTATTAGTATAGGCAACGGATGGAATTGAAATGGAAGATAGGCAGCAACTTCTACAGTCTACACGCATGCTTAGCGTGGCAGCTATGGCCGTTGTGGTAGGGCCTTCGCGGCCGGTTTAAGAAGCCAGCCGGAGGAAGAGGCCCTAACACCGTTCCCGTTTGGTCGTTAGGTGCCATATCAAGGCGGTATAGGAGGCCAGCATCGGAAGAGAAAGCCGACCTATCGTTTAGTGGCAAATAATCTCCTTATGAAGCAATCTATATGAGAAGGCCTTGGTTCAGCAGTGGACTACTAATGGGCTGTATTGAATCAATGCAAAAATATTAATATTGATA
Source organism: Parnassius apollo (assembly GCA_907164705.1). NCBI lineage: Eukaryota > Metazoa > Arthropoda > Insecta > Lepidoptera > Papilionidae > Parnassius > Parnassius apollo. The sequence goes on from CAJQZP010001557.1 coordinate 3,041,831, forward strand.
AGTTTTACTTTAACCACGCGTTTTTTATTCAAACGTGTTACTAAAATACAGTTTCGCCTTAAAAGCCAAAACTGGTCATTTATAAATAGATAAATACCTAAAAAAGTGTTTGCTTTGTCATGTCCTGCAATGTTGATACTTACTATACGATGTATTCGAATGATGATTACGTGGAGCAAAATGGCTAAAAATATGAGAAAATTCATAATCGGTGCAGGATTGGTAACTTGAAAAATTTGGCAAAAGGGAGTGCCCGGTAAATATCTGTAGCCAAGTTATACAAAGCAACAATAATTATGGTGCATTTTTTAATATGCAATTCCTCTTATCACATTTTTGTTTTTTTAATTGGATTTAGTAATGTTAATTGATAAAAATGCACTACTAAGTCTGCTTAATAATAATTGGTCGACAATGCCGTTAAGATAACAAAGGTTAATGAATGGCACACAATGTGCAATTAATACACTTCGTTAGCACTTCCTCGTGTGTGCCATCATTCAATGTTGAATCTTACTGCTGTTGAAATAAGAGCTTTTATAAAAAACTATGAAAAGACGCCATTTTTAAAACGCGTTAGTTATATTTACCGAAGTATTAAGCTGTTTTTTTTTATAGAATAAAGATGTCATGATCATTTGTGCCATTATTCAATGTTAAATCTTACAACTGTTAAAATAAGAGCATTTATAAATTACCATGAAAGTACTCTATTTTTAAAACGCGTTATTTATATTTTCCGAAGTATTAAGCTGCTTTTTTATAGAATAAAGATGACAAACAAGCAGTCCACCGCATGATAAGTACTTTCTCAGGCCTATTAACTTCTTCGTATACCTTCATATATCCTAAATTAGGAATCAAAATGCAGATGCGTTGAAACCCCTGAGAACTAAGACGGAATGCGTCGTTTCCAAATGGTGTCCAGTTCTCTACACACTCCGTATGAAACACAGCAGCATCAAGCAGCTATTTTATGTTGGTATTCTGTGAGAGCTTAGTCCTTCCCCGGTTGAGCCCACCTTTACTACAATTATATAGTATGGAAGCACCGCCGCCCACTGTGTGTCATAACCCGTTAGATATTTCTGGCTATTTCCTGAGCGGACTTCTGTCACTACACGGCGTACGTAAAAGATATCTCAAACGTTTTTTATTACCAAAACTATCTACATATAAATCGTAAACAAGTAATTTATCGAGTAGCCAAGTACTATCCGTACGGCTAAAGAATGGGATTAGAAATAGCGACTCCTCAATCCCGTACCGTCAACATGCACAGTACTCATAGAGAAAACCTGCTTATAACGGATATCGTTATAATAATGTCCTTCAGACCGGATTTCAGTCAAGGTAGCCAGTCTCAACGGAGACTAGCCATCGGCGCAGGACAGGATTACAGTCCTTATCTTAATTTATCGTTATAACGTTGTATTATTCGGTTAATTGGAACAAAAACTGTAAAAATTTGAAAAAACTTGTATACGCAATTAGGTACATCAATTTTAATATTACACTTATAACTAGTGACCTAGACTTCTGTCTTTGCCTGGGTGGGATTTATTAATGTAGCTATTATTTAGACTTAAGATGATCATTGAAACCCATTTATTTCATTTTATCAATATTTCTGTTTTATAACTCTAATAATATATAAGTAACTCTATAATTTTTCGGATAAAATTTAGTCTAGATCACTCCTGATATTGCTATCTATTTGTTCGTGAAGTTTTATTGCAATCGGATCTGCCATTCCGATGATTAGCTTGGACCGACAGACAGACAAACGAAAGCTTTAAAAGTGGTTAATCATGTCTGAATGGCATGTAAATATTTTATACAAAAATATTAACAAACAAAATCAATAATAATTATGAATAAAACTTCTATTTTATGGCATTTTGTCATCATTGATTGATTGACAATGACAAAGAATGAAATTATATGATATACGAAAAACGCATATCGCAACGTATTTTTTTAGTAGTTTTTTATGTTAGTGTAGTGAATCATGGGAACGCCATTTTCAATCCCATTCTTGAACCGCACGTGTAGTAATTTTACTAATCTGTAGTGTAGCTAAGTTTGTTATAGCACTATTTATTGCACTCGACGATACCTATATCCGATAATAGTGAAATGAGAAAACGCCGTCACAATGTATATTTTAGCGGTGCAATTGATAATGATGTTTTTTCATTAATTGTACCATTAAAAATAACTTAATAAATAGTGAAAGCCGACTTCGAAGAACTAATAAGAATAAAATAATTTCATATTCTACAGCGGGTGCTAAGATGTACGTTTTTTTATAACATTGGGTAACAAACTAGCACACAGTCCACCTGATGGTAAGTGGATGCTGTGGCCCATAGACATCCAAATTTATCCTCAACTAAGGATCAAAATGCAAATGCGTTGTCACCCCTGAGGACTAAGATGGAATGCCTCGATTCCAGTAAAAAGGGTCTCCGGTTTAAAAGATCTCCGGTTCTTTCCCCTCTCAGTAATGAGAGGTAGGATCACGCTCTCACAGAATACCAATAGCAGCTTAATGCTTCTGTGTTTCGAATAGTGAGTGTAGAGAACCGGAGACCTTTTTTACTGGAAACGAGGCATTCCATCTCAGTCCTCAGGGCTGGCAACGCATCTGCATTCTGATTTTTAATTGAAGAATGTATATGTCTATGGGCCACAGCATCCACTAACCATCAGGTAGACTGTGTGTTCGTTTGTCATCCTTATTCTAAAAAAATGGGATATAAATAGGCTGTAACTTTAACTAAAACTCTTAAATAACACCGTGAAAATAGTTACTTTAAAAACTTCATACCATATTTTGTCATCTGGTGTGGAATATTTTCTCTAAATGTGGGACTACCCCTGAAGAATAAACCATATTTAATAAAAAGGAAACATCATTATTGGTTCACAAGTGACATAAATATCGCGTACATACATGCAAAAAGAAGAAAAAAAACATCAGTAGAATTGTAAACCTCCTCCTTTTTAAAGACTGCTAAAATGCAAGTAAAATGTGTAGTGTTAGACAAACGATGTTTTTAAATAATAAGTTTAAATAGCTTGTTGAGAATATCCTCGAAGAATTTTTCTATGAGAACGGTAAATACATACCAACAAGATACCTTATTTTTTTAGTGGGCATATCCCAAGCATACTGCACTGCTGTCTCAATCAATAGTCTGATTTTATTTCGACATTTAGGTAAAAAAATTATTATGTCTATCGCCAGTAGTGTTGCCCAAATGCAAGAACAAGAGAGACACCAGTCTTGGTCTTGGTCTTGCGCCAATACACCTGGTCTTGTTCTTGGTCTTTATTCGCTCTCAGTCTTGTTCTTGGTCTTGTTTTGCAGCAAGAGTCTCGCAAGTCTCGCAATTACCTATTAGCCTATTGTTATGTTAATTATGTATTTATGATCTTAGAACAACTTAACAGAGTAGGCACATTTTGAGCTTGAATTAACATAGACATAGAAAGACCAACCAAATTAATAAATATCTAAACATTTAATGAGAAATTCGAAAAATCAACTAATACCGGGCGGGGTTTGAACCCAGGGCCTAAGCGATCCGTGCCGATGCTCTAACCAACTGAGCTGTCTACCAAGTCTCACGGCCACGGGAGTTAGTCTGTTTCTTAATAAACGTTTACATTTAATAAGCTTACATGTGCTGAAACTTAGTCAAAACATATAAAAAACGAATTAATGACATTAACTTGACTGTATTATAAAGAACATTATCTGTCTAGAAAGAGATTGATAGACCCTTATAAATGAAAATGGAATAAAAGAGTTACACAATATACTATTTATTTAAATAAAAAAATAAAACACAATACAAATTAAATTACATAACATTACACAACAGCTTTGACATTACTGTTACTTTATATTAATTCTTTTGACCAAGAATTAATACAAAGTAACCATCTGGCTGACTCATCACTTAAAATATTTTTATGTTTCCTAATTACTAATGATGCTTTAGAAAATAAACTCTCAGCTGGTACTGAAGTTGCAGGTATTGAAAGAAAATCACGGGCCATCTTCGATAAAGTCGGATATTCTGTCTCATGCGTCCTCCACCACTCTAAAATGTCTTCCGAACTGGCGGCTCTGGGTTTACTTAGGTACTCCTCCAACTCGTCTATAACTAAGCCTTGACGAAAATATCCAGATCCAGATGACGTCGAGGGACATGCATACAATTTCTCAAAATCTATTATGTCTTCATCTTCATCATATTCACATACTTTCTTTTCATTTCTTGGTGATTCTATTGATATTCTTTATAAAATTCATTAAATTTGCGCAGGCTTTTTGTTTTAATTTGCTTCCCCCCATAATGTCATGTCAAAAAGCTGAGTCTTATGCCTTGGGTCTAAAATTAAAGAGGTACAATAAATCCAGTTGCTCTTTTTATAATATTTAAGCATTTTGTCTCGAGGTGCTTGAAAACCCAGAATGAGCCTTTCATCCACTTCGGATCGATTAGGTTTCTCATCTAATTGTTTTACCATGGATTCAATTTTATCGAGCAAGAGATTGAATGATACAATGACTAGCGGTAATGTAACATATTTTTCTCCACCAAGTTTCGTTGATAGAAGTTTAAAGTTTATTAGAAACTATATATTTTTTCGAGTATTTGCCATTCACTATCTGTGATTTGAAAATCATTCAATTCGGTGAGAGAAGTGCACAATATGTTAATGCCAGTTCTCACTTTTAAACCAAATCCAATCATTTATGTGTGGAATTCCATCTCGTTGGACAGTCGAGTATGGGGTTCAGATTTGATGGCACGCCAGCTGCTTCACAAGCAGACTGAAACTTCCTCTTCAATATCTCACTTCTTTTTATTTTACTGGAAATACTGCGTAATTTTGTTATAGCTGTACGTGAGTCGGCAATATTTGGCACATATTCTCCATCTTCCTCAGTTTCGTCTTCATTATCTTCATACTGCTGTTCTTGTCCCTTATTGTCAGTTTCACTGTGTAATGCTAAGTTCTTTAATAAATCTTGTACACCAAGGTTCAAAATGTGAGCAAAGCACCGGAAATGTTGATTGTCTGAATCAAAGTGTGGCAGCTGTTTGTCCAATTCATACATAAATTTGGTATTTGCAGTTGCGAAAGTATTTTATCAATTATGTCATATTCCAATAAACATTCGTGGAAAATCGTTGCAATATCTTCCCCAGTATGTCGACCGCGTGATGGTATAAAATCAAGGACTACAGATCGATACTTCCATTCGTTGTCTATATAATGAATAGTGACCCCGTAGTAACTCCTACCAGCAATTGACGTCCATCCATCAATGGTAAATGACATTTTAGACGAAAATTGTTGTAGTCGTTTCTTAAGATTCAATTGAAGCTCTTCAAACCGTTCTTTGACCTTCCTTCTAAGTGTGGATCTTTTAGGAAACACCATATTTGGGCAAATTGATCGAAAATATACTTGTGTAGCTTCGTTATCGAAATATGAGATGGGAATTTTTTAACCATCCAATCAACTGTAGCTGTCGTGATGTTGTCACTGCTATTTTCAGACTGAAATAAAACAGTAAATCATGTGTTTCGCCGATTACAAAAACAAATGAAAATATGAGTGAATTAAGTAAATACATATTTAATACTAATCTATATATATATATACAATATATAACGTAATTAACGCACACCCTCAGACACCCCAATTAGTATATTATGTTATAATCATAATACATACACTGAATTTTTGGTTAAACATTTTTATGCACTTATTATTTATCAAATTAGTTATACTAATTCCGGATGAATGTTGTGGTCACAGTACAAATCTACGAACGCAAAGAGTTTAACGTGCTTGAAATAAAGTTCATTTTTCTTTATTTTTATTGAATGACAGAATTAGTAATGATACAAATAAAACTGCAGTTTTAAAAGTCTTATTGCCTTAAGTTACGGTCCATTTCAGTTTGTTTTGACTGTACAGATTTAGTGCGACTATAATTAACATAGTTTTAATTATTTTTGGGATAAAAAATTACCTTCATTAAAAATGACAGGAATCGATTCAGTAAACGATTCTGAACAAACTACTTTCTCAAAGTGCGTTAATTATGTTACATGTTGTATATATATATATATATATATATATATATATATATATATATAAATAACTACCACTCACTGACTGACTATAACGATATCTCAGGAACTATAAAACATACAAACTTGAAGTTTGTAAGCTAGGTTCCTTTTATGGCATAGAATCGTATCATTAAAGTGACAAGTTTTCAATAATAAAATCCTGAATAAGCTGTTTTACGAAATCCTAACCCTAATTGGGTGAAATTGGGGTAAAATGGTTACATGCAAGTCCTATATTTTTAAAGTATAGATATGAAGATCGACATTTACTTTATTAGTTTTAAAATAATAAATACTTGCATAGTTAAGATTTACCTATATAGCCTCTTTATACTTAGGTAAGACTTTTGCAGCGAGAAAATTTCAAAATCTCATAGGAAATCAGATATTGTACGCGGACGAAGTCGGCATCCTTTAGTCGGCGAGTTCGGCATCCTTTGATAAAATGAGTGATTCTTCAGAAGATTAATAAAGTAGATGCGTTGCCAGATAGGTATAGTGAGCCTACGTAAAAATGAAATGTAAATAAACTACGTTAATTAAATTAAATTTGCCTTCACTCGTTTGAAATTCAAAATTCAAATATGTTTTATTGAAGTAGGTATAAAAATACACTTTTGAATAGTACATATAATCACTGCTTTCCCCAATTTTTTCTTTTCCATGTCTAGGGGTTCTGATTCTACTGAGAAGAATCATGGAAGAAAGTAAGAAACTCAGTAGTTGCTCTTTTCAAAATATTTTTATAATAGTTATATAATTATGTAAAGCGATAAGTCGAACATAAAATGTCAAATGTATATGTAGATACCAAATCGGTTTAGAAATTTCTAGTTAGTCCTGTGTAGTACGAGAAGTCAGTTCCAAGCATTTTTTGTCTGACTTAAATTGAAAAGGTGAAAGATCTAATATTTCTTTTGGAATCTTATTGTAAAAGCATATATCGCTACCCAAGAACGCATTATATACTTTGTGTAACCGGAAAGCAGGTATTGTGATTTTATTTTTATTTCTACTATTAAAATTGTGCAAATCCCTATTATTTACATCAATTCGATGCAATCAATTTCTTTAAACGGTTCTCTAAGAGATACTCGGGCTCCTAAAAAGTACATAGATCTTATTTTACGCTTTTTATTTAATATGCACACTTTTTATATTATTCGATTAGCATTGTACAAAATGTTTACACGTTTCAAGTGTGTTGAAAGTGTCTACAATATTTATCAAATGGGTGACGACATATTCGAACACTTTGTGTTCAAAAACACACACTTCTAAAAATCGAGATTTGCAGTGAACTTATTGAACATGTTTATCTATTAGGTAGTAATAGTAATTATTATAAACCCATATAGTTAATATTATGATAATTACTTACTAGAATAAGTTATTATGGTATCTACCTATCCTTACCATTATCTAATTACAATATTCCTTGCGAGATCAGAATAATGTATTCGTGTCCATTCTGAGCATCCGGAAACTTATTCTATTCTTTGGAACATGTACTCTGTGTCGGCAATCAAACAGTGTCAAATGTAGTGCGTGCGGCGCGGCGGCGACGATTAAATGCGATATCAATAGAAGCCGCCGGCGCGTGTATCTTGACCTTTTACTTCCGAATAGCTGCAAAATTTCTTTGACAGGTCAGTATTCGACCTTTGATGATGCCGACAACAAGACGCCGCGCGCTATCAAAGTGCCGATGGTCAAAACTAGGGATGCACTGTTTTTTCTTTTAATGGATATTTTCATCCGCTATGTATGTTTATGGTATTGTTCGTAATGCGCATAAGTCCAATTTTCCAAATTTTTTTATATATTTTTTGCGTCTCATAGAGTCCCTAAGCGTATACCCGAACTCCTATACTCCCTGAAACGACACTCATTCCTAACTGCAAGACGCAAGAGTCTCGCAGGCTTAGTCTTGTTCTTGCTCAAATCTTGCACGGTCAGTCTTGGTCTTGGTCTTGCTAAAATTAGGCGGTCTTGTTCTTGGTCTTGCAAAAATGCAAGAACAAGACCAAGACTGCAAGACCAAGACCGATTTTTGGCAACACTAATCGCCAGACCCACATCCGTTAGTCGACCTCATCGTACAAACGAGTGTTATGAGCTTGGGGTTCGTGACAATAAAAACTGCGGATTGAATTACCAAAATTGACACACGTAACACCAATTACAACTTAAAACATACTAATAATAAACACAATTGTACTACTGATTGCTTTAGTTCGCAGTTATATCGCTTCAAGTATTCGCTTGAATTGGCAATTCAATACTGACTTGGTCGCGGTCCTTACCAGCCTTATGTAGGGCCTCTTCTACTGAAGGATCTAGAATGTTCGAGTACATACCAATCCCGACTGACTAGGTGTAGAAAGTTCTAGTATGGATTTTTTTTAGAAAGATCTTGATTCTCCTAGTTCTGCTACTCGATACTAGATGGCGCTAATGGTAACTCGCCACGTACCAGGCATTAATTATGGCGCGCAACAATATAAAGACAATGCGCTGCGTACATTTCAAGTGACGCCGTAAACAAGTCAAAATCATGCTCAACAAATGCAACTTATTTTAAGAACACGAACTCACCCACACAAATGCGTCTAAAATAATTTGCACCAACAAAATAGTTTTAGATGCAGATTTGCGTCCAACTGTACAGTTTTACAGATTAAAAACAAAAGAAAGACGTATGCGTGGTAGCTTCTCAAGAGGGAGATAATATAATTCAAGAGTTCGCATAAATAAATCCCCCTTAAACTACGAAGAAATAAACGATAACTACAGACGGACAAGTTAATTAAAATTAAACGTAAAAATAGATAGCTTATCAAATCTCGAAGTGGATATTTCCAATGCCAGATAAACCAATTAGTAGATCATAGTTACAATTTCCAATCAAACGTATTATACTGACAGACGTAGTGAGAACAGTTTAAAAATAATTTTCAGTTATTGATTTTAATCTGTGCTAAGTATATAATATGTATATGATCTATCATTTGGATTAATAAACTTGCTGGTACTGTAAGGTACAACCATATGTTTTTGAATTAAGATATTTCTTAATTATATTTATTATAAAAGAGCGAAATAAAATAGGAAAATGAAGTTTTTTCAAGAACTGTTAAGACCTTTCACCTAAAACTTGTTACATAAGTAAGTTCATACTACATACTATTACAAAATTACTTTTAAGGATTTTATTGCGTTTAATTTACTTAATTTTATTTCCCAACGTTTCGGGTGCTTTGCAGCACCCATGGTCACGGGGGACTGGTGTGATTGACGTCCCGATGTCAGTGTTCACCCGGAGTACCTTCAGCTTTTTAATTATTACGTTTCGTCCGATCTACGCAGCATGAACTTACTGTGTCTTGAAATATTGCAGTGGTATGCGCGGGTTTTTTAATTACAGGATTCCAACCAAGTGGTTGTATGCAGCCTTCCTTCTCTATTGAAATTAGGATGTTTTTTTTTTATTTCAAAAGCCTCATCATTTCAAAAGTATCATCCTTGGCAGTAATCGATGTTCTTTTTAAAATATTTAAGTTAGATTGTAAATTTTAACTTGGCAGAGTTTCTTTTTAACCGACTTCAAAAAGAAGGAAGGTTCTCAATTCGAGTGTTATTTTTGGATGTATGTTACGCGATATTTTCGCAGATTTTGAACCGATTTTAATAATTCTTCTTCTTTTTTTTATTAAAGAGGCTTTACCTCAAGGGTGGTCCCATTAAATTTTGAAGAAAAAATTCCGCCCCCAAGTGTGGAAAATAGAGGGAAAAGTTTCATATTGGTTTATTGTTTAAGGAATTTCATATATCTTCGCAGATGAGGAACAGATTTTAATGATTCTTTTTTTCTTAAATAGGTTGTACTTTAAGTGTGGTCCCATATAAATTTTGTGAAAAAATTCCACCCCTAAGGGTTGCATATAAATAACTTCTATTTAGCAATTTGAAGTTGGTTTTTACTTTTTGTTAAAAGTTATGATTTTATCTGTTTAGGAGTCTATCCTGGTAGATATCATCCTTCTGCTTAATTAATATAGCCGCTAAATTACAGCACATAGAATTATTACGGGCTGTTAACCTCAGGCATTCCATCTTAGTCCTTAGTATTGATAATCTATCTGTAGCCTTTTTACTTAAAGTTGACTTTAGCAGCCCTATTAATAAACACAGACTTGAGCAAGATTAACTTTACTCCTAGTTTAAAGCTTAAAATATCTAATTTCAGTATTAATAAACATAGAGTAAGGAGGGAGTAAACTAATCCGAATCTACTCTCGGAATAAAAGTTAATCCTTGGCGGTACCTAGTTTAATGACTGAGTAAGCGTAGACTAGTCGCGTATTTTGACATTTTGTAAAACTTTACGTTCACGCGCGTTGTTACCCGTATTCATAAGTTGTAAGCACTAGTAATAAAAATAGCATAATGGATTAAAATGCCAAGAAGTGATGTGGAGCAGAACAAAGTGATGCAGGAGTCCTTAGACAACGAATACTTGGGCCATGTAAGGGATGGAAAATCCTTAATTTTAACTTTATCATTTTTCATTTACAAAACAATAGCTAAATACGTCCTTAACACCCCACATATGAGAGTAATAAATAAATTTTTTATCTAAAAAACTATACCCCACCAATTCTAATTTAAATAAAATTGAATGAAAACCATATATTATAATCTATACAAAGAAAATACATATTTATTCATATACAAATATATGAAATGATATCCTTCAATAAAAATATACTAAATTATCTTTAATAAACAATTTGCAGGTTTTTATTCATTATGTGGATTTAGACAAGTGATTGGGGCTATTGATTGCTACATATTCTAATCCCGAAAGACGCTGGAAACATCGGACAATACTACATAAACAGGAAAGGATACAGTTCAATAAATGTACAAGTAAGTTTTATAGCACCTAGCTAGCCCATCTCTGCCGTATAGGTACTTAGTTATTTTCTCAGATTCAATACAATCACCTTAATCTATTACTTCATATTAAAGAAGTTATGAGTGCTTTGTTCCAGGTTGTGTCAAATGCAAATTTAGAATTCATGGATACAGTGGCACATTGGCAAGGCAGCACACATGACTCGAGAATATTTAATTATCGTCGCATTAAAACAAATGTTTGAGCAGTCAGTTATTGCTTATACTTCTTATTTATACACTCCTATCCTGCGTCCTAATAAACAAAAGGAAGAATGTACAACCGGTCGCACATCTGGTGGCCCCGTTACACTGTAGAACAATGCTTTGGAGGGAAGCAAAGGTTTCGGTGTTTACTGCGAGGACTAAATACTAAATAAGAGCATACAAACAATATATACATTGCAATGCAAAAGCAAGATCTGCTTGAGGATGTAGTATAAGGAGATGATGAAAATATATCAGTCACACGATTAGTAAATAACTCCGTTGGAGGAAATTCTGTTCGGGCAGCATTTATTAACGTTTTTTTTTTTAAATAAATATACAATAATTACATGTACAAAAGATTTTATTTATCCCCAAAAAACAAAACAAAAATGGTTATTTAATTAATTTTGCCCTTCACGCTCTTTTCTTAATTCTAAAATTTCGTTACAAATAATATTAAAAATGATTATATTTAGAACATAGTTTTTCCACCGATTCCGAAAACAACACGAGGAACAAGAAACAACCGGTAACATTTATCTCTTGTCAAACTCAAAATATTGCCTGTCACTGTCATTAATGTCATCATCAAGCATTGAATTCATTCACTAATCATTCACTGACTCACTCTTTTTACTTTTAAAATAAGTGGGTTGCCATAGCGCAAGCCTTAATCCCGGCGTAAGGAATGTATAGTTAGTCCGAGGTTACTCCATGCTTATTAATAACATTGTAATAACGAAGTAAATAGTCAGTTACTCTGAGATTAGCTAGTCCAAGTGTAACTTCGAATTAAGCTTGGAATAAGCAATTTTAAGGCAGTAGGAGTCTACGAGTCTCTAGAACCTCCGCAAATAAGTTCCACTTTAATTCCTATAAGGGATCATAAATTTGAAAAAAAAAGTATTTTGATTGTTTTTATTATTTATTTTAATTCTACCAGTGGAACGAAAAGGATATACAGATATAAAACTTGGCAAGTATAAACAACTTATATTTATTTGTGCTACATATGCAGGATTATTTTTTTTCAGAGTAGCAAATTTCGTAGGGTTTTGAAGTAGAATTTCAAATATATAAATAATGATATACCGTTAATGCAGTTTTTGAAAACACGAGAAAATAAGGCTTCTACTTTCATTTGAAATTATCTCAATCTCAAATTGAATGTGAATTCGTGTTTGTCTACCGACCGACTCGTACGAATATGTGCGTGCGCAGTAAAATTATTTAAAATAATGCATTACTACGCATTTTGAATTTAAAGAGGACAGAATGATTGATATATTTTTAGTTAATTTTTCTTCACCATTTGCCTATAATACTTATTCTGAACTTTCTCGGAAAATTTGGTCGGTTATTGCAAAATAACCCTGTATATTTATACCCACCACCTTTAGAATTTATAAAAAAAGTTAAGAAAAAAAAGTAAAAAAAGCCTTATGTTATTTTACTTAAGATAATGTTGCCGAACTAGTTTCAAATGAGTGCCTATTTGGTTTTTTAAGATTCCGTAGTCAACTAGGAACCCTTATAGTTTCGCCATGTATGTCTGTCCGTCTGTCCGTCCTCGCTTAATCTCTGTGACCGTTAGCACTAGAAAGCCGAAATTTGTTACCAATATGTGTATCAATCACGCCGACAAAGTGGTAAAATAAAAATTTGAAAAAAAAAATGTTTTATTAGGGTAGCCCCCCTATATGTAAAGTGGGAAGTGATTTTTTTTTAATTTCAACCCTAACGTGTAATATATTGTTGGAAAGGTATTTAAAAATGAATAGGGGTTTACTACAATCATTTTTGATAATGTCTTTCGGAAATAATCGCTCCAAAAGTAAAAAACAATGTGTCCCCCCCCCCCCTCTAACTTTTGAACCATAAGTTTAGATAATATGAAAAAAATCTGAAAAGTAGAACTTTATAAGGACTTTCTAGGAAAATCATTTTGAACTTGGATGGAAACAACAGTACCCACTACCGGGAGCAGTTGCAGGAGCGCGGAGCGCTGCTGGAGCGCGAACATAATGGATACCCACCTTTAAACTCATAAGTGGGAACACTTATTGTGACGTTCGGTAAACTACGGAACCCTACACTGAGCGTGGCCCGACACGCTATTGGCCGGTTATTTTTTTATATAACCAAAGACGGCGTTCTAGAAGAATATTTATATAAAAGTGTGATTATATGTAATATGTATGGCCTTCAGTACTTTACAAATGTTCTTGTTTTTTTTAATATAAATCTAACTTGCACTATGATTTGATGTAGGTGAAACCTAACATTGAATAATGTAAAGGAATTTTAAGTGAAACGTTTTATTTACGCACTGCGTAATCTTATTTGCTTGTACGCTACGGTGCAGGTTTAAATCGCAAACATCACAAGTATAAGTCGTGTTATAACACTTCAAGCCTACATCCATATTGTGTTTACGGCCTTATCGTCATCAGCCTTCTGTAAGTGTCATAAGGGGTCACTATGGAAAACACCTGAAACGTTATTTTTGACCTTCGATCGATCACCTTCTCGGTAAAAAGCAAAACGCCCGGTACGTTAAACGTAATATAAGTTAGAAGACTTCCTACTATGAAAGTGTCTATGTTCATCAGTAAACTGTTTTAAGTGTGGTAAAGTTTACAGGAAAAAAAATGTGTGGGTTAACAAACGGCTTGGGGATCGCAGTCCAAGCGTCTCGTACTCCAGTCTTTTCAGCCAATATTTTGAAATGATTTTTCTGCCATCTGTCAAGTACATGTTTTTGTGAAACACTATCAATTCTCGGACAGAGAATATTCTGTAATCGCCACGCAAGGTAGACGGTTTGCTAATCGCTATACCAGACAGTTTTCTATAAGTAGGATTCCTTGTACATATTTCTGACAACAAATGGTAGTGCCTTCACTGCTTTCTTCCGGTCTGAAGTGTATAGAATTAGTATATTAAGGGCCTACACTACCTCAGCTCAAATTCTAATTCGCAGCCACTTGCCCGCGCGTCGTATGCTATCTACCGACATGTTTTCAATCACTAATACAGTAAGTAGATAGGTCATTAGATACTTATTTCATTAGGTTTATCATATTTATGCCTGTTTCTTTACGCCCACCTAGTCGCTTCTTATTTTTATTACGGTTATTTCCAATTGTAATTTTACGTCGTTCTGTTACGTAATGTGTATTCTGATCGTAAGCGACACAGCTTTTCCGGTCGAAAGCCAAAGCGAGATTGAGCTGGAGTATCGGGCGGCAGGGAAGAAGATTCAGGACGCTACGATAGTTAAGTTAATTTCTTTTTACAGTGAAAATAATGGTAATTAAAAAAAAACATAAGTCTTGCTTTATAGTTAGTTCAGTTAGTATGCAAAATTTCATGATCTAATTTAAAGTATTTTGTGAATACCAGTGATTTATTGTTCGGTTTGGGGGTAACTTTGGATTTTTTTTCTATTGAGGAAATTTTACGAAATCGTGTTTTCGTCTAACATAGTACTTAACATTAATCTTTAACTCTACAATATATTTATTTCAAAATTTATGCTGCAATATTTTCGGCATAACTGAGGATCTTGCTTAAGCCATTTGCGGTAGTATAGGCTATAGGCCCTTAATAGGCTGTGAGACATTCCAATAAAGTCCTTATAGGTGATAGCAACTTTAGCCTTCTTTGTATTGAAGTTAGTTGTAATGTCCATGCAATAGCTACTTACTAATTGGACTGTACTTCCTTTTTCCTGGTCGTTGATTATAGCTGGTAAATCACAATATTCTGGGCCAATCTATGTTAACGCTTTTTACACTCACGGGACGCAATGGCTTACCTATCAATTGTGCGTCTAACACACGGCGTTAATTTACCGTCAATCCCAATTGCTATCCGGTTACCTTGCTATAATAAGAAGTTTCATATAAAAGGAATTTAGAATTGCGTTTCTAGAAGTGTTTTCTGTTTTCTAAATTATATCCACTGTGAAGTGGTACTCTGCGATAAGTATGTTTACACGTGTTGCGGTCGGCTGCCTCAATGACTTGCACAATACAAACGGCAAGTACTTACTGATCTATTTGGTTGTTTCCATCTGTATTTTGGCTTGTCTAAGTACTTCGTATATTGAAAATACGTCTGTAATATATAAAGTTATGAAGGCCAGTCATGTATATACAAAATATTTGGTGTATGTACAGAGAAATATGACAGTGATTATATTTATAATAATGTTTTGCAGACCGAATTTCGGTCATGGCGGCCAGTCTCAACGCAGAGTAAGCAATTGCGTAGGACAAGATTATAGTGCACCAGTGTGTGCGCGCGGGCAGGTGCCCTCTCTACTTTCTCTTTATCATAGTCCGATGAGACGGCAATTCCATACGACCGGAGTGAGATCGAGCGTAACACCGCCAACTTCCTGCTCCGGGTTGCTGCTGAGAATTTTTTGACAGAAAAAAGACTAATGGTGACTAATATTTTTGACATGATCCGCGAATAAACCCCGTTTTACGACCCGCGTATGACCCACGCTTACGACCACTAGACCACATTAGATCAACAAGGCAGTCACAATATGTAACCGCAGGTAATAATATGTGGTAGGGTTAATAATTCTAATCGGGTAACCGCGGTTAAGAGTATACCTTGAAAATGAATCGTAGTTTTGGGGGCGTGGCTTATTCCTTTGTCGGTAAAGCTCACGGACGACCGAGGTAGTGTCAAAATGAAAGTGATGCAATGACTTTTTAATACGCAAATCATGAGATAGCTATACCGAGCACACGCTCGGAAAAAACTAAGGAAGCGCCAAACACCGTTTTTATTTTTTTAACAAAACTACATAGATTAAAAAATGGTTTTTGAGAACTTAGATATGATTATTTACTTTGCCCTAAAAATTATTCCACGAACTTATTCGTAAAAATATTGTGGTGTCACGGAAAAATGTAACTAATTAGAGCCTACTTTGCAATTTTTTTCTATCGAGAAAATTTCATGAAATCGTGTTTTCCTTTTATGCATTCCAAGACCATATTATAGTCAAAAATCATATACCAAAATTGTGGTTTATAATCTATAAATATTAAAAAAAATGTGAAATAGAAAAACCACCAAATTTTCGAGGTATCACCTTAATTATGATATCTGGACGTTGAACATCTCATCCCCCCCCGTGACCATGGGTGCTGTAAAGTGATCGAAACTTCGGGTATATAAATAAAAGTTAATATAAGCGATAAAATCCGTAAAAACTAGTATTATTTAAATATACGTCGTGTTATTTACGCCGCCCATTCTATGCCGCCACCGCACGATCACGGAAAATAGTTGAGTTGTGTAACCAATAATAAATCGCGTATAGACTATGTATAATAATGATAAGTTATCAATAATCTATTTGACTGTAACCATTGTGATGTGGTTCTCATTTTCGTACCAGCAAGTTTGTTAAAATAAAATGTATATTAAGGTTGTCGCGTGAAGCATCTTTTTTTAATACATGAACGATGCAAGAGGCTCTGAGATAAGCAAAAGTGGTGTTGGTTGAAAACTAAAGCGCTTCGAAAATATAGAATGTAACAAAACGCACGGGGTTTCCCCAAAATTACCGTGTACTAAGGTGTTCAAATAAATCTTAGTTCTATTGCTAATTAACTGGTTACAATGGCACGGCATCTTTTAATAAATGCCGTTAAGGTTCTACATATAGTGGGCATGCAGCATTTTGTTAGTATTTCTTTCTTATTTATATATTTTAAACTTGGAATAATTATGTGATTAAACTAAGATTATAAATTATGATTTATCGTGCTTAAGACCTGTGTGTAATATTATATGCTCAGGGCGCAGGCTAATAGGTATGTAGGTAGGATGCTTTTATTAATTTGTGCATTCTTTGCAGACTATCAAAGTTCAATTCTGAACAAAGGCTTTCCCACAATTGGCATCATAAGGGGAATATTTGCCATAGTTGACACGCTTTGGTATGTGGTAGAGCCACGCTGCAGCTATATTATGGTTGTAGCATGAATGGATCGGCCCGATCGGGGAGGGACCACGCTCTCACAGAATAGCAGCTTAATACTACTGTGTTTCGTATGGTGAGTGTAGAGAACCGGCGACCCTTTTTTACTGGAAACGGGGCATTCTATCTTAGGGGTGACAATGCATTGCGTTTTGATTCTTAATCTAGGATAAGTGTAGATATCTACGGGCCACTGCTTTTTAGTTACCATCAGGTGGAATGTATGCTCGTTTGACACCCTTATTCTATAAAAAAGAAAAAGACTTGGTAGACGGGTTATCAACCGCAGTTTTAGTAAGTATAGTGGAGTTTTGATAGGCTGAAATGATGATGATAATATGATGTCGGACAAACTTTAAACAAAAAAGGTTAAAAATGCGTTTTCATCTTTGAATTATACTGCCTTTCTTCTTTTGCCTCCCTTGAAACTTACACACAGCTGTACAAGCACTGCCATTTACCCTCATAGAGGTGGACCCTGTACGGACTGACTCCCAAAGCAGAAAAGAGACCCAATCGCTTAGTAAGTACTGCATTACCGTCGAGGATTCTCCGTGGTGGAGCCACGCTACAGCTCGGGTCGGCTCGACCGGGGAAGGACCACGCTCTCACAGAATACCAGCGTGAAATCACAAATGCTGCGGTGTTTCGTATGGGGAGTGTATTGAATCGCACTTCCTTTTTACTGGAAAGGAATTATTCCATCTTTGTCCTCAGGGTTATGTATGTACACTTTAATACTTCACCGAGGATAGATTTAGATATCTGTGGGCAACAGCAGCCAATTACCATCAGGTAAACTATGTGCTCGTTTGTCACCAGAAAAAAAGGAAACCTGCGTGAATTCTTATATTTCTTATATTTTTTAAAAAAAAATTAGTAATCCTATTAATTAACATTACTAATATTCCCTTTAACCCCCCCTGGTAAGCTGAAAATGCTTGTGTTAGGAGTGGTTCACGACAGTAGTCGAATGGTGGATTCGAACCCACGACCTTTCGAGTGTGCGATCCGCGCCCTGCCATAGGCTACTGTCGCTTTTTTTATGTGAATGACCAGCGTTGGGATTTATATAGGCTGTAACTTTAAGTACGCCCTTCACTGCTGGCCGTATGAGGAAGCTCAAGGTCGCTCACCCTACATACGACATAGCCCTACGGATTAATACGCTGAAATGGCAATGGGCCGACCATACAACTCGACGAACCGACATGCCTCGTACCGATATGCAAAATACCTCCTATACCTCCTCTCGCCCCCACTATCTAGAGTGACGATCGTTAAGGCATGCAGGAAATCAATGGATGCAGTTTGTTCAGGACTGTGCTTTGTCGCATTCTTTGGGGGAGGCCTACTTTCAGCTGTAGACTAGTGAAGGGCTGTAACGATGACTTGAAGACGGCTCCGTGGCGCATTAGCTGTGCAATGAATAGCAAAGCTAAGGGCCGTGGGTTCGAATCACGAACAGAACAAGTATTTGTATGGCTTACGAATAATTACTCCGGGTCTGCATGTTTCTCCTGGAGAAGTTCATGTATGTAAACTGCCCCCACGATACAGGAGAAATTCGTAGTGTGGAAGTGAAATAGAATAAAAATTGAAAGAAAAACAATAATGATGATGATGAAATTTTACCATGTAGTGGCGGGGTAAGATCCACTACCGTATATCGTCCCGTGGGTGTCGTAAGAGCGACGAACGGAAACAAACTACAAGATGGACAGCAACGTCTTTCTAATAGCAACAAAAAAAACTGCGAATGTCAACTTACCTGCCAAGCGTTCCAATCCCACTTGCGAGGGAAGCCTATATTCATCAGTGGACCTGTGAAGAGTTGCAAAGGTAATGAATGATGACCTTTACGCAGATCGAGGATGAATTCCGCGATATGCCGGCGAACTTCGGCAACGAGCTGCCGCCGGACGGGCTGCGCGGACTGCTCGCGGCCGCCGTGCCGCCGGATGGCTGTACCGCGCTCGCTCCGCCCCCCCGCCACCGACAACTTCACCGGCAAGTGGATAGTGCTGATCGCCAGGTACGTTTTTTGACATAGTAGAGCCACGCTGCAAATATCTTATAGTTGTAGCATGAATGGGTCGGCTCGACCGGGGAAGCACCACGCTCTCACAGGATACCAACGTTAAATAGTAGCTTAATGCTGCTGTGTTTCGTATGGTGAGTGTAGAGAACCGGAGACCCTTTTTACTGGGAATGAGGCATTCCATCTTAGTCCTCGAGGGTGATAACATATCTGTATTTCAAACCTTAAACGAGCATAAATGTAGATGCCTATGGGCCTCAGCATCCATTTACCATGAGGTGGACTGTGTTCTCGTTTGTCCGTTTCCGGGGCACTTGAGATTTTGAGTGATATTAAGAGGTTCTATCATATTATATCTAGAAGCTCTTTAATTCCGTCCTCCATGGTGGCACTACTCCGGAGGCGTGGAGCAGAAGTGCAGTGGTCTTGTTCTTCAAGAAACGCAACAACGCTCTCTTGAAGAACTACAGACCGATTTCCCTTCGGAGGCTTATAGCCTCCCGAACAAGCCCGTTTCCGAAAAGGCTTCAGTACCATAGACCACATACATACCCTGCGGTAGATTATATAGAAGACCGATGAATAAAATCTGCCACTTTGCCTGGCGTATATAGACTATGAGAAAGTCTTTGATTCCGTCGAAATTTGGGCGGTGCTACAGTCCCTTCAGCGGTGCCAACTTGACTGTCGGTATATCAAAGTGCTGAAGTATTTGTACAGTAGGACTACGATTGCTATCCGAGTACAGAACCAGAGTACGATACCTATACACCTGTAGAGAGGTGTAAGACAGGGTGACGTTATATCCCCGAAACTTCACCGCTACAACGTTTTACAACAAATGTTCTAACAGTTTGCCTTTAGCTGCAATGCAGGCTATACATCTCTTTAAAAATGATGGGCTTATCTTCTCAAGTTGATGCATTCAGCGGCTTCTGCAATTCTTTGGCGCAACTCGTCTAAATCTTGAATAGGTTAAGAGTACACTTTATCCTTTATCGTACCCCAGTAAAAGAAATCTATGGAGTTTAAGTCGGGTGAACGGGCAGGTCACGAAATTGTACCATTGCGCCCAGTCAACCTATCGGGGTAGTCTCGATTGAGGAATTCTCGTACTGTGTGAGCATAATCTTGTTGATACCACATGCTGCCGTAAATGTTTAGTGGCACTTCTGCCAATAAATACGTGCCCACAATAAAGCATCTTTTGAGTATCATTTATGAAATGAATGGCTTGCCATATCGAATGCACTAAGAAAACATTATATTTATAAAAATAGCGTGGCTCCTATAGTAAAGAAAGTAATCTTTGTGAATAAAGTTACAGCTTATATACGTCCCACTGCTGGGCACAGGCCTCTCCTCATTTCTGAGAGGGTTTTAGAGCAAGGAAGTGTCCGCCGCGCTGCCCCAATGCGTGTTGGCGAACTCACATGTCATCAAAATATTTTTTTCTTATTCTTCAGACATGCAGGTTTCATCACGATGTTTTCCTTCACCGCCGAGCACGTGGTAAATGAGCATTTAAAATTGGAATTAACAGTTTCATTGGTACCGGCGGGGATTGAACCCGGGTTACTCGCGTTCTGTTATATTTACAGCGAGCGTTAACCATCTAAGCTATCACGGCTGCGCTATGTTTGTGAATACTAATGCCTATGCATAAAAACTATGTCATTATTTTCAGTGCATTAGAACACATACTTCATTCTTGTTCGAAATATCTATTCACTATTAGAATTATTCAACAACATTTTGCCCTTCTTGTGATACAATATCCAAGAGCTTTTCTAAATTTTACCGCCCTTTTGATACAATATTAAAAATCACTAAATAACCCTCCTCTTTTAATCAACTTGGTTTGTTTCTATTTCTTTATTCAATCCTTCTTTGGTTCAATGTTGTTATTTATTGTAAACTGTGTGCGTTCCCTTTAGGTACAACTGTAGTTTCGAGACGAAGATCCGCAACGCGCAGTCGGCTGGCTACGACTGCGCAATCGTCCACAATGTCAACTCCAGCGACCTTGGTGAGTTTTAGAGAATTAACCTCTGGTTCTAGAACAGTAAAGGTCTGGCGTAGAAGGAAAAGGGGAGATCTCCCGCCGGGCAAGGTGTTGTGCCCGGGGAGCGGCCAACGCTCCATTTGAAATTTCAGAGTTATTCTATATATACTGTTTTTGATTGGGAACTTTGATAGCGCGATTTAGGCTTCGACGATGTGTTTCGCTTGTGGCGCGAAGACAGCGCCGCTACAAAGTGACTGTGATCTCACTTATTTGCGTTCACTGAAGTTGCGTTTCTAACCAGGCATGTGAGACATATGAACGTGTTTGTAAACTACAATTCAGTATTCTATGCAGAATACGGCGTAAGTCTCGTCATAAACAGTTTCTCAACCGTATTATAATATTCACTGTTTCGTTGTCGTGCACTTACAGTGAAAGCTGTAGTGTACATAAAGTCCTGGGGTTGAATCCCGGGTCGAAACAGAAACCGGTAATAGGATTTTTCTGTAAAGAAATTGTCAGTAGCAGGAAGTTGGCGGTACACCCCGTGCTTCGGATAGCATGTTAAGCGAATGGTCCTGCGCCTGATCTCTCTCCGTTCGTGTCGGCTTACCGTCCGACCGGAGTAATTTAGCCGTCGCACGCGCCGCGTGTAACAGATAACCCGCACGATATAGCGGTGCTCTTAAATGTTGAAGAAACAAACCCTGCAAACACATCTGCTAGTACTCGCGTACTCGTGTGCCTCACTTGATGTAGCGGGCGCCTTTGACATAAGAATTTAACTGATCACCGTGTTCGAATAGATAGAACTTAAATATGTTGTAATATACAGGTTGTCCCAAAAGTCAAACCGGAATCGGGTGATAGGTCAAGTCAAAATAGAAAACACGAAAATATATTTTCTTAAATCGAGAAAACTTACATCCTGTGAAAGGTCTTTTAACATCTGGTGCTACAAATTTCAACTTATTTTTTAATTTTCTTTTTACTGAATATATATTATATTAATCCTGAATAATGTTTCTGAAAATTGTTACTTAACATTTAGAATCAACTGCTCCAGTCCAGAAGGAAATGTTATTTTTTTTCCCAACCAAGTATTCAAAATTTATACTTTGCCCAGTTTTAAATGTCTGTACTAAAAAAAATTACTACACGAGTTTAGCAAGTAACTTTAAAAGTTGGCGCATTTAATAAGGATATCAAAATGGTTATAACACTTACAAGATTATTTGTTAAACTATGGATTTTTTTTTAAAGGAACTCTGTTGTAAATTGATTTTCCTCACCTGTCTAAAATGATTTTTGTGTACAATAAGTCTTTCCTCAAGCCTTTACTTAAGAATCTAGTTTGAGTGAAACGGAGGGAACCAGTTGACGAAGTGAGTGAACAGCAATCCTTTTTTTAAGTACTCAAAAATCACCACGAGCCATAGTAATGTTGACTCAATGTTTGCTTTAAAATTAGGATTATCATTATTTTTAGAAAAGTTTTAAATTAACAAATTAAACATCTGCTTCAGTTTTTCTTTGCCGTAGCTTTAGCTACATTTTCAATCGGTTTTAAATAAACTTTTTCTTTAACGGCTCCCTAGTAAAAAAATGTAATGGATTCAATTCTCGTGGCCAGTCCGTTCACCTAGGCTGGGAAAAATTATCATTTATCAGATATCAAGGTATTAAAATTTAAAATTTAATTCACAACCATCCGCTTAATTAAATACACACGCAAATGAGGGAGGGCGGGAGGTGCTCTTCAATCCAGGTAAGACAAATCATTGTATTTAATTAAACGGATGGTTGCGAAATAAATTTAAAATTTTAATATCTTTATTATAATGAATTTCCGCAAAGTAACGCCTGATTCTTACAAATATCAACGGACACATAGATTCTGCAAGTTCGGACTACCGTTTTTCCAGTCTCATCAACCTTATTAGTCTTTGTGGCTAAAAGTTTATTTCGTCAGTTTATACTAAATCTGATTTTTACTATGGTTCTATATAGACCAAAAAGTGATTTTACAGCGTCTAGGTTTAATCATCTAACCTTCGCAGCGAAAATTGAGATGTCCTTACTGAAAGATCAGGATGTCTGCGTATGAATCCCCGTAAGCATTACCGAATGCGCGGTTTTCCATTCACCGGTACAGCACGGTGACGGCGCCGGCAACGGCCCGGTTTTCGAGGAAGCAAAAATGTATGAAATACAGGATGGGCCATAATTTTTTTTTACTTTTCAAACTAAATTAAAATGAAAACTAATTACATCAGGTGAAAAGCGTTTATTAATTATGAAAACACATAAAAAGGGAATTTATTTTTTATGTTACATCATCCATATGTGTTCCTTCATTATTTTGGCATTGCTGTAACCTGGAGCGGACATTTTCAATGACGGCCTGACAAGTGTTCCGAGAAATGTTTTGCATTTCCTCGCGAATACGTTGCTTCAATTCCGCAACAGACACGGGATTGGTCTCAAAAACTTTACTTTTAAGGGGAAATATCTCAAATGGCTTAGCAAGATCCTTCGATATGTATAAAGTTGAGGATTAATGTTAAGGATTATGTTAGACGAAAACACGATTTCGTAAAATTTTCTCGATAGAAAAAAAATCCAAAGTTACCTCCAAAATAAACAATAAACCGCTGTTATTCATAAAATACTTTAAATAAGATCATGAAACCTTGCATACTAACTGAACTAACTATAAAGCAGTGCTTATGTTATTTACTTTTTTTAAAATACCATTATTTTCACTGTAAAAAGAAATTACCTAAACTATCGGCCTCTTGAAGCGTGGTTCCCGCAGCACCGTCACTTCGCTCCGGCCTTTGAACGGGGAGGTTGTGTCGCTTACGATCAGAATATACATTACGCAACAGGACGACGTAAAATTAAAATGGGAAATAACCGTAATAAAAATGAGAAGCGACTGGCTTGGCGTTAAGAAACAAGCATAAATATGATAACCCTAATGAAATAAGTGTCTAACGACCTATCTACTTACAGTATTAGTGATTACAAACATGTCTGTACATAGCATACGACGCGCGGGCAAGTGGAGACGAAATTAGAATTTGAGCTGACTTACTCTATCCTCTTAAGGTATCCCCAGAGAAAAAAATCCATTGGGGACAGATCCGGGCTGCGAGGAGGCCAGTTAATGTCACCTCTTTTGGATATCACTTTTTGGCCGAAAATTTCTCGAACTGCACTCAATGAGTTATTGGAGATGTGACATGTTGCCCCGTCTTGCTGAAACCACGATCGTTGATTAAAACCATCAAAATTTTGTAGCGAGGGAGCAAAAAAGTTTTGTAACATGATAATATACCGCTCTGTATTCACTGTAACAGTGCGTCCCCTAGTGCGGTCTTCAAAGAAGTAGGTAGTAGGGACCAATAATGCCTCTTGAAGACAAAGCTGCCCATACAGTAACCTTGGGTGAATGCAGGGGTTTTTGATGCTTCAATTTTGGATTATTGTCACTTCAATACCTGCAATTTGCCTGTTGACATCCCCGTTAACGTGAAAGTGTGCCCCGTCTGAGGAAAAAATGTTGGTAAAGCTGGTAAACCTCTCTAGCATTTCGTTGGCAAACTGCAGCCTGGTAGCGTGATCTTGAGGCATTAATGCCTGTACCATTTGGATTTTGTACGGATGAAAACGTAAATCTTTATGAAGAATGCGGTTTAAAGACGTTCTGGGCACATTTAAGACTCTGGACCGCTTTCGAGTAGAGAGTCTCGGTTGTTCACGAACAGACGCTCTTACACGTTCCACATTTTCGGGATCTCTTGATGTCCTAGGTCGGCCGGATCTTGGTTGTTTTAACGTTGAACCTGTCTTCGAATTTCTTTACCCAATTCTTAATCAACTGAATTGATGGAGCTTCATTTTTATGGCGTATATTGTAATGATTACAATATTTTCGTTGCGATATTGTCAAAGAATCGTTATTTTTGGAATATTCGCGTACACAGAACGCACGTTGTCCTCCGGTGAATGACGCCATGGGACTAAATTTAAATTCCCATCGGCCGCTCTTTCATTTCGTATCCCCGCCGCCCCGCCCCGCTACCGCTCCCCGACGCAGCTACCGATTCAAAAGTTAACGGACTTTTGGTCCAACCTGTATATGGCATATTTTTCTACTTACCGGCTCTGGCGTTGACACAATGATGACCCACCGGTGCCGGGACAGCAAGCTTCCTCCCGTTCGTTGCCGGCCGGTAAAACTGCATGTGTATTGTGTACGTATTCTAGCCGTGTGCGTGTGTGCGCGGCCCGAAGTAGAAGGGACGCGTTAAAATTGAAACTCGAAATTGACTTGTGAAATAATGAAATGTCTCCTCGTACATGTAGAAGTAGTTGCAATATTATTTTGAGCCCATCTTCAACTTTTAAAATAGGGTATATATAATATGTTCCTTCTGTTTGGATTGGATGAATCCAAAATTTGACTTCCCTGCCTTGATTACAGTTTCGTCTTAAATGTAAGAGATATAACAAATAAATACGACGACTTGATGAGAACATTTTTACGTGTTGTAGAACTAAATTCTGTGTTAGTAGTTAGTACTGCCCAAAATCCGAGCGTAGACCGGCACTGGCACCGGCACCGATGCTGTGGAAAAAAGAAAGCCCCGGCACCGAAGCCACGCCGCGCCGTGCTGATGCCCTGCCGGTGAATGGAAACCGCCCAATGGCTGAGCATATAATACTACGAATTAAACGAACTTTCTAATATTGAACTATCTTATTTTAGGAAACTTTCTCTTACCCTAAACTAACGTAAATTGAAAGAGCTCCTTTTTATTTTATTCATATAAAAAGAAGAGTATTAAGTACTTTAAATGATGTATTTGTTGAATAATGTTTGATTGATGAAAATCCATGAAATAATATATTATTTATACATGAACCACAATAAACCTTATAGATAAGAAATGCGATTGATTTTCGTTCGTGTTATTCCAATTGCTAAATATGAAATAATTAGTACGTTGCACTTCGAAAACTGGCGCTTCCTTCCGGGACAAGTACAAACCTCTGCTAGCCAAAGCACTAGAAAATGACCTCTTATCAGCTGTCTCGAACGTTCGCACTGCACCGATAATACTCTCGTTAGTGCAGCCCCGAGCGCATCCCAGTTAACTCATGTGCAATGAATAGTGATGTGTAAATATGACGGTATTGCAGCACTACCAGGAGTGCGGTATGGCTCAATTTCGTGTGAGTCTTTCTTCAATAGTCACTCTATTTTTTGTTACCATTAGGTTTTGATAGTTGTTACTTAAGACCTTTTAATATTATATAAAAAAAAATATATATATATATATATATATATATATATATATATATATATATATATATATTATGTATTGTTGGCTAGACATCGAGAGACCGTAAATCAGCACTTAAAATTGTAATTGGTGCCGGCGGGGGAAGAATCTCAGTTTCTAGCGTACTATGAAATTAACAACAAGCTTTTAACTCCATATATATAACTATATGATAGCTGTGGTGACTCTCTTATAGTTATATATAAACAAAATATTACCTCAATGATTATTTGATTACATTTCTATACAACATACTTGTTACATTATAAATTAATATTTAAAAACGGTCCCATTTATCGTGTTAGTTCTTCCCAGGACAGAGATCGTTTACCAAACAAGTAATAAATGGCAATAAATTATCTTCAATAATTATTCTGGTAATCTATATAGGATTCCATTAAGTCCATAGCATTTTAAGCAAGGAAGAAAATAATGGTCAGAGAATTTAAAAAAGGAATTCATCTTGGATTAAAAAACATTTTGATGAATTATGAATTATAATTATATCACTCCTGAAAGAGTAAGTGGATTACCTAGTCTGTTTTAATTCCCCGTCACAACCAAACTAGAAACCAATAACTAAGTACTACTAGGATACTGATGTGTCTATATATACCAGAGAGTGAGTTTGCCGTGTAGTGGGTGCGTAAAATAATCCGTTAACACATATCATCTCGTCGGTGTTGTAAACGACGTCGTCGAAGAGAAACTGCATCTTCTTCATCACCACTCAAAAATAATAATAAAAGTGCGGTTACAAACCTACCGTTTTGCGTGGCAATCATAGTAAATAAACGTACTATAGTAGACAATATATATAACATGTAACATAATTAACGCACATCCTGAAAGTAGTTCGTTCAGAATCGTTTACTGAATCGATTTCTGTCATTTTTAATATAAGTAATTTTTTTATCCCAAAATATAATTAAACCTACCTACGTAAATTACAGTCACACTAAACCTGTACAGTCAAAACAAACTAAAATGGACCGTAACTCAAGGCAATAAGACTTAAAAGTGCTTTTTTATTTGTATTAATACAAATGCCGTCATTCAATACAAAATAAAGAAAAATGAACGCGTATTTATACTGTGACCACAACATTCTTCCGAAATTAGTATAATTAATTAAATAAATAATCAATGCATAAACATATTTAATTAAGAAGTCAGTGTATATTTTACGATTATAACATAACTAATTGGGGTGTCTTAATTACCTTACATGTTGTATATCCCCTATGTTTAGCAGCGAGCTTGTGTTGTGCTGTAATAAATGAATATAGTAGTATGAAGTGAGTCACAGTCCAAATTATAAGCATACCTACTGATGCAATGTTAAATAAATAGAACATGTTTTCCTATATTTTTTTTTAATATATAATAAATAAATTAAATATTATAGTAGTTAATACTTTTAACAGTCATTCTGTAACTAGCACTAGAGAGAGAGAGAGAGAGAGAGAGAGAGAGAGAGAATGATATATTTATTTGCTTTTAATCTTTTATAATAGAGATGTACATTATAATTAATAAATTGCCTAATGAAATACAATATGTATACAAATATTAATGTTTACAATATCATCATGTCTTCACCAATCGTGTAGTGACGGTTGTAAGAATATTAACTAACCCCATATCATCCCATGGGTGTCGTAGGAGACAGAGGGAAAAAAATCAGGTTGTGGGCAGCACCGTCTTCCAAATAACGACAAATAATAAAACACTGCGGTTGCTAACCGGCTTGCCAAGCATAGGAACTATGGCAAATATCTCCCCTACGAGGCAATCTATTGGGAAGGTCTGTGTTCAGGAGTGGAATTTGATAGGCCGTAACGGTAACGGTCCAGCGGCAATATTACCGGCTGGTGATGCGGGCACGTCCTTCGCATGGATGATCGTCGTTTACCTAAACCTGCCTTTTACTCAGAGATGGCAGAAGGTAAGCGAAAGCACGATGATCAGCATCTGCGCTATGAGGACGTTTTCAAAAGACATCTGAATGCTTGCGGTATAAACCCTGAGTGTTAAGAGGATCTTTGAGGAGGATCAACAATCTTTGAAAGAATGAAATCGTTTGAGGAAAGCCGCCTCAAAACTCTAGACTTAAAACGCCAATTGCGCAAAGTGGGACCTAAGCCCTCTTATGCTTATGTACGTAGGAGGGCTGAGGTCCACATTATACGTACGTACCACTCGTGTGGCCAACTCTACTGCCACACATGCCAAAGGGTATTTAATGGGTTGCGTAATGTGTATTCTGATCGTAAGCGACACAACCTCCCCCTTCAAAGGCCGAAGCGAAACTGACCGGGCGGCAGGAATCAAGCTTCAAGAGGCCAATAGTTTAGGTAATTTCTTTTTACAGTGAAAATATTGGTATTTAAAAAAAGTAAATAACATAAGCACTGCTTTATAGTTAGTTTAGTATGCAAAATTTTCATGATCTTATTTGAAGTATTTTGTGTATAACAGCGGTTTATTGTTTATTTTGGAGGTAACTTTGGATTTTTTACTATGGAGAAAATTTTACGGAATCATGTTTTCGTCTAACATAGTCCTTAACATTAATCCTCAACGTTACCATTTATTTATTTCAAAGTTAATGCTGCAATATTTTCGGCATAACGGAGGATCTTGCTAAGCCATTTGAGGTTATATTTCCCCTTAAGGATATAAATAGAACAGTGACGCATGAACAACATCTCTTAACTTTTTATTTATCTGTAGTTAGTCATTACTCTCATTGCATGGTTAGTGGGTTAGTACTTCTATAATAAGCTTATTTATTGTAACTTTAGATACGGTATTGACGTAAAGGTAAGGAATTTATCAAATCAAAACAATAATGTCTTGTTTCACGGCGGTCAGTTTCAACGGATACTAGCCATCTGCGCTGGACGGATCATTATGCACGAGCGTATGCGCAAGAACAGGTGCACTCCTCTTTTCCCCATTCCACTTCCGACACGACAGGGGAGAGGATCAGGCGTAGGAGCAGCAGCTTTCCGAGGCACAGGGTTGAAACACCGCCATGTTACGACTCTGACCTCCTACTCATAATTTCGTGACAGAAAAAATAACTATATTTTTGCCCAACTCTATACAACCTCATGTTTAGAACCACTTGTGTCCCTAAAGCCAAACCATGTAACATTTCACTCTATACAATTTAAAAAAAAAGCGATACAAACATCCCAATGCAGTGCAAAGGCTTTATTCTACCTAATAATATAAAACGGCCTCATCGCCTGCGTGTCTTTTCATCTTTATTTTTTTAACTTTTATAAGCCAGTTTGTTGACACGGACTTGATAGTTCACTTTGTAGTATATTGCTTCTGCTATTAAGCTTTTCTATAAGCTACTATCATAAAACATACGATGCAATGTACTTCAAAGTAAGAATCATTTTGATAAATTTTTTATTTATTGCTAAATCTTATAATTACATTTTTTTACAATTATTGTAGCCGGTTTAGATTCTCTCTAGATCTTTCTTCCCCTTTATTGCTTCCTTAAATCTCTCTTAGAGATATGTCTCTCTCCCTCTCTTAGAGAGAATTATGGAATCAATATAGAAGAGAAATGGTTTCGATTGAATACTTGTAAAAAATACTCAAAAAGCTATCGGTTTTATCTCAACAAAGTTAGCGAATAGGCTTGCTGATGGATGGTAAACATCAATAAAAATAAAAACAAGCATCGTTTTTAATTGCCATAATATTACAGAGACGATGTCAGCGAATAACTCCGAAGGCATAAAGATACCGTCGGTGTTCGTGGGCGACCTCGCCGGACTCATATTGTTCGAAGAATACCTCTACACTTCTAACCGGTAAGTATGAAAATATGATTGAGTGGCAACACCTTTTCCACGCTCTGTTCAAATAAACGTCTTGTGTTTAGTTCGTTAGGTGAACATTCCATACTGGCTACATGCTTTAGACAACTTTTTTTATAGGATAGGATGACAAACGAGCACACAGCCCACCTGATGGTAAGTGGTTGCTGTGGCCCATAGACATCTACATCTATCCTCGATTACGAATCAAAATGCAATGCGTTGTCATCCGTGAGGACTTAGGTGGAACACTCACCATACGAAACACAGAAGCATTAAACTACTATTTTACGCTGGTATTCTGTGAGAGCGTGGTCCTTCCCAGGTCGAGCCGACCCATTCGTGCTACAACTATACTACTAATATAACTGCAGCATGGCTCTACCACGTCTATTGTAAGACTTAAATTGTAAATGTTGGGAGAAAAATAGAGTATTTGTGAGTTTCTTGCCATGTCTACTCAAAGTCTCCGCAATAGGGACTTATAAAGTAATGACTTAGCTTTTGACATTCAAAATGTGTTTTGTAAAAACCAATTTTGAGTAAAATTATTTGACTTTGACTTTTTGCTAGTTCACTCTCAGTAAATAATTTTTAGAGAATGTTCATTTGTGTGGATTGATGAAAGGATGCATGTTATTGTTTCATACCATGATTTATTCCATCAATTATGATTAAATTAAAAACACATTACTATAGATCAGAAAGACGGTCATAAGTAGGTCATATTTTTCGTTTAATGGTGAACGATGCCAATACAATAATAAGACATTTGAACTAAAATACTTTAATCGTGAAGGAGGCAGTGCCAACGAACGGTAATAGAACAATTTAGGACGATTCATTTTGCTTTCATTTGCATTGATTCATTGAAAAAGAAAAACAAAAATAAACTGTGCAACGTTGCCTTTATTCGTCATTTTGTGCTGACAATATATAATGTAGATTTTGTCTTAATTCTAATACTAATTGTCTTAACTCGTCAGCCTTTTCAATCCTCTTCACACATAGAAGCCTCTGTAAGTAAGTAGTAAGCTGAGTTATTATTGGGCACAGTGCCTCCCATAAGTAAATCTGCATTCTGCAACCTCTTACTAGTTGGTCTTAGGTTCAGCATTTTTAAATAGATATACAAGTTGGTGGACTGTAAGTTCTTTTTATATCTACCAACAAGTGGACTGTAAGTTATAGTTCATTTCAAATAGCATGGCAGGATTGTACTTGAAGCGGTCATTAGGCGATAACAAAAGAAGTGGTATTTACAACCGATACCTGGGAAGACCTTATCCTGACGTGGTATTTTTGTGGCAGCGAACAAGTTTTGATGCTTTTGTTAAATACACGATGACATTGTTGTCAAAAATTCAGTCGTCTTGTAACTTCGTTGTTACACAGACGTACAAATAAAACATGTTTCGACCATGGGAAATATCAAATAGTGCATCTACAAGTGATGAAAATAGTGTTCAGCGTAGAAAAAGACATTTAAGTTCAGACGCTCAAGACATAGTTTTGAGTGTTTACAATAAGCTTTTGAAACGCATGGGTGATAAGGGAGTGGTTAAAGAGACATCGGAATTAACAAACGTGCCTATAAGAACTGTTTGTAGAATAGTGTTAAGCAGGATCTAATCATCTTCCTCGTAAACGGACCAAGATAAGTTTTAAAATAATTGATAATTTTACAGAGGAACATGTGAGGAGGACTATTTACAATTTTTACCTCAACAATGAGATTCCAACGTTACGTGAGATTTATCAATCATTGATGAGAAGTGAAGCTGGTTTTGAATATTCAGAAACTACACTCTGGAGACTATTAAAAAAACTTGGATTCAAGTATGGAAAATTAGATGAAAGAAGAACTGTAATGGAAAGTTCCCCGACTTTTATTACTAAGGGAAAAATTTATTAATGAAATACGTTTACGAAGGTCGGCAGGAAAAAATATAATATATTTAGACGAAACATGGTTTGACACTCACGATACTCTAAAAAAAAGGGTACACAGGCAATTCACCAAGTTGTACAACTAAAGCTCCATGTTCTAGGGGTAAACGTTTAATAGTATTACACGCAGGCGGTGAACAGGGCTGGATACCAGGGGCTTTACTGATCTCTAGCAAACATTTGAAAAGCTCTAGTGCAGACTACCATGAAGGATTCTGGATTATTCGAGAAATGGTTCACTGATCAGCTTTTGCCTAATATTCCCAGTAGCAGTGTGATTGTTATGGATAACGCATCATACCACAGCCGACAAATAGAAAAAATTCCCAGCACAAACACTAGGAAAAGTGACATAATAAGTTTTTTAAGAAGTCATAACATTTCTGTGCCAGAGAAATCAACAATTAAAAGTTTGTTGGAAGTAGTCAAAAACAATTATTTTGAAAAAAAATATGTGGTCGATGAATTAGCACAAGAGGCTGGTCATGAGATAATGAGACTCCCACCTTATTATTGTATATTGAACCCAATTGAGTTAATGTGGGTCAAATAAAAAAAACTGTCCGTAAGTCAAACGTTACGCCTATAATAGGGGAAAATGTAATCCAAAGTGTACGAAACGTAATAAATTCTACAAATCCCATTTTTTGGAAGAATGTTTGTGACCATGTCATAAGAGTGGAAAACGAATTTTCGAGGGATCGGATACAACCATTTATAATAAATACGTGTGAGGACACAGATACCGATGAATGTTCTTCAGAGTGATTGATTAAACAAAATATTAACAAGTTGTTATAAGTATTTAAAATAGTTAAGTTAAAAGTAATAAAGGTTTATTATTTACAATTTAATTTGTTTTAATGTTCAACTACCAAAATTCGTCATTCCAGCTATACTGGTTCAGTATTATCAACAGATGCTTAACTTCAAGTGTTAAAGCAATAAAATAATCACACAACAATAGATTAACATTACAGCTGTAATTGCTGTAAAAGTCTCAAGTGGAATCCTGCCATCCTATTTGAAATGAACTATACATGTTAGTGGACTGTAAATTCTTTTCTATATCTAATAACAGGTGGACTGTAAATTACCTGTTAGTGGACTGTAAATTCTATATCTAATAACAGGTGGACTGTAAGTTAGCTGTTAGTGGACTGTAAATTCTTTTCTATATCTAATAACAGGTGGTCTGTAAGTTACCTGTTAGTGGACTGTAAATTCTTTTATATATCTAATAACAGGTGGACTGTAAGTTATCACCTGTTAGTGGACTGTAAATTCTTTTCTATATTTAATAACAGGTGGACTGTAAGTTACCTGTTAGTGGACTGTAAGTTATCTGTTAGTGGCCTGTAAGTTTGTTTGTATATCTACCAACAAATTTACTTAGGTTGCGCAATTCGTTGGTTGCTAGAACCTAATTGTCGTGCGTGGCAGGCGGATTGATGATCGCAGTAGCAGACGTCTGGCAATTTTGACGCTGCTACTCGTCGCCGTTCTGGATATTTTATGTATGGCTTAAACACCATCTTTATAAAGCTATAATGTCTCTCAATCTCCATAGTCGCCTCTAGACGATGTGGGGTGATGGGTTCTCTATCTCTATCTAACAGTTAAAGGAGATAATATATTTATTTACAGATACTATATAATGGTGAACGGCGACCTGCCATACAACATCAACAGTCTGCTGGTGCCCTTCGCGGTCGTGGTCGTGTTGTGCCTAGTTGTAATTCTCATATTTATGGTAAGTGATCATCATTGTTAAATCCTCTCATAAAAACTAACCTTTTCTTGATTGAAAAGATTTTTTTATACATTTCAGAACACAATTTAAGCTAACCATTCTAAAAGTAGAATTAATTGTTTGGGTATTTTCAATATAAATAATTATGTGTAACTACAAAAAAGATCAAACAATTTTTTCTATTTCATCCATTATAACATGTAAAAGTGTCCGCCTGAAAATACAATGCCTGTTAGAGAGGATTATGCCATGCTTGTGTGTGTGTGTGTGTGTGTGTGTGTGTGTGTGTGTGTCTCCATGTATTTCAGTTTTGGATTCTGCCGCTACTGCAAAAACATCCTGACAATCGATAAATATACAATAAAATATCTTAAAGTCAAAATCCCCATCAGCCTGTCAATAGGTCATTGCAGTACATGAGCCTCTTCAACATTAAGAAAGCTTAAATTAAAAGTACCTGGGTGACCGAGCTTTACTCGGTTTTTTTTTTTGGAAATCGTTTTTTGGAAATAACATTTAGATACAAATTACATACCGATGAAATATGAGGAATATTTTTTGATCTTACTGACATAATAGAAAAAACTTAACTTATTAGTTGAATAAAAAATCATAAGTGCAATTAGTTTAATTTAAATTTTGGTGCTTTTAAAAAATATAAAGGGGCTCGTAATAATAGATCTCACAAAAAGGAAACTAAAAAAAAGGAAAAGGGTGAACCGAAGACAGGACTCAAACCAGAGTTCCAACCACCCTCCTATGAGCTAATACACCAAAAACCTTCATTTTTCATTCCTGAAAACACGGACTAAACGACATTTTCTAAAAATGAATACTAGCTAGATCGATTTATTGCCCCCGAAAACCCATGGACACTAAATTTTATGAAAATTGTTGGAGCCGTTTCCGAGATTCCAATTATATACATATATACAATATGTAACGTAATTAACGCACACCTTCAGACACCCCAATTAGTATATTACGTTATAATCATAATACATACACTGAATTTTTATTGAATGACAGAATTAGTAACAATACCAATAAAACTGCACTCTTAAAAGTCTCATTGCCTTAAGTTACGGTCCATTTCAGTTTATTTTGACTGTACAGATTTAGTGTGACTGTAATTTACTTAGTTTTAATTATTTTTGGGATAAAAAAATTACCTATATTAAAAATGATAACAATCGATTCAGTAAACGATTCTGAACAAACTACTTTCTCAAAGTGCGTTAATTATGTTACGTGTTGTATAGGGGAAAGTCGGGTAGCCCCGGACGGCGGGTAACGCCGGACATTTAAATATCAAAGAAACTAAACACGTTGCGTAGGTAAAACTTTACTATAAATGTGCGCCCTCTGGAGTAAAAGCAAATCCAACTCAGTTGCGGTGTGGCCGCCAAGCTAGTTACCCGTGAGTGTGTGTTTTGTTCCCGCCAAAAAAAACTTCGTCGCTCCTGTCAAACTTCATTGAAGGATTACTAAGTACAATACGTAAGTGTGTAAACTTGTCTATTATTTATGTTGTAGCCAATTTTATACATTTGAAGTTTGTAACAGGATTTTAAACAATTTATTAACTATTTAAGAGCTGTGTTTAAAAATGTTAAATGATAACGATCGGGTACCCCCGGACACGATAATGTCGGGTACTTCCGGACAGTGGTTTAAGTTTTGAATTTCGCAATATTGTGTCAACAAATTACAATTGTTTTGTCAGTTTGCTTTTTTATGGAAAGTATTTTAAAATGTTTTTACTATTGTTGCAGAAAGATCTAAAATATGCCGAAATTTAAGGGAAGAATTAGC
Organism: Parnassius apollo; assembly: GCA_907164705.1. Classification (NCBI taxonomy): domain Eukaryota; kingdom Metazoa; phylum Arthropoda; class Insecta; order Lepidoptera; family Papilionidae; genus Parnassius; species Parnassius apollo. The sequence continues at coordinate 3,077,949 of CAJQZP010001557.1, forward strand.
GATAGAGGAAAATGGGACGAAAATAAAATGAAAGAAGCTGTTAAAAATGTGATGGAAGGCAAGTTATCTGTAAGACAAGCGGCAGACAGGTTTGATGTCCCAAGAAGCTCACTTCACGATCGCCTGAAAGTTTTGAAAAGTGGCAAAAGAGGTTGCTTTTTACCCGAAGTTGGGGCGATTTGAAACCACATTTTCTGAAAACTTTTCTATGCAACTATATGAGCACGTTAAAGAACTGGACAATCGTCTTATGCCATTAAGTAGGAAGGAGTTTTTAAAATTAGCGTTTGATTTGGCAGAAAACCTCAAAATCCCTCATAGATTTAATAAAGAGAAGGGAGTCGCAGGAAAGGACTTTTTTTACAGTTTTAGAAAAAAATATCCTAATATTGTTTTAAGAACTCCCGAATCGACTAGCATTGCGCGGGCTGTTGGGTTTAACAAACCACAAGTTAGCCGTTTCTTTGGGCAGCTTAATCACCTTCAAGAGAAATATAAATTCCCTCCTTCTAGAATTTACAACGCCGATGAAACAGGGGTATCAAATGTGCATAAAAATGATAAAGTCATTTCGATAAAAGGAAAAAAACAGGTTGGTAAATTAACATCTGCAGAAAGAGGTCGAAACATCACATTAACTTTTGCGATGAATGTCACTGGTCATTTCATACCACCCCTTTTCATTTTTCCTCGGAAGAAAATGGATAAGAACGGTCGCTTGATGATAGGAGCTCCACCCGATAGTATTGCTACTCCTCAAGAGAGCGGATGGATGAACGGTGAGGTGTTCTTCCAATGGTTGCAACATTTTAAACAACATGTTCAGCCAACAGAAACAAATCCTGTCCTCTTAATTTTGGATGGCCACGCTAGTCATAAGGAGCTGGCAGTTATAAAATATGCACGTAATCATTACATTCATATGCTGAGCACACCACCTCATACAACTCATAAATTACAGCCGTTGGACAGGACATTTTTTAAACCTTTTAAATCTGCATTTGCAACTGCAAGTTCAGCATGGATGAGGCGAAATCCTGCAGCTAGAATCACTGACTATGATATTGCTGCACTTGTGGACGAAGCCTTTAGCAGAGCAGCAAGGTTGGATATAGCACAAAACGGATTCAAGTGCACAGGAATTTATCCATTTAACCCTGAAATCTTTACTGACATTGATTTTTTACCATCAATGATGACAGATGTGATGCAAGAAGTTTCTTCCAAAGAAAATATGGCCAATCAGTTCTCAGTAGCACATTCTTCGCCAGTGCCCTCCACTAGTCATGCATTACCTGCAAATGAACCGGAGTCTTCAACCAGCTCAACAGATATATTGAAACAGCTATCACCATTTCCTGACGCATCGAAAAAACGGTCGTTAAAGCGGGCTCGAAAAACTCAAAGGAGCGAGATTATAACATCATCACCTTACAAAAAAGATGTAGAGGAAAGAAAGAAAAGTAGAGACAGAAAACCGAAAAAACAAAAAAGTAAAGGCACTAAAAAAGATGTTAAAAACAACTAAAAATATTCAAAGTCTTTCCAAAGAAAATGGAGAGGAAGAGACCAAATGCATCATATGTGGAGAAACATTTGAAGAGGACTGGATTCAGTGCCAGGAATGCAAAAACTGGGCCCATGAAGACTGTGTTTACATAGATTCTTCGGATGTTTATTTTAATTGTGATGTTTGTAAGGCCAAAAAACGATTAGGCCAGTATTGATTATTATGTCCGGGGCTACCCGCCGTCTTTTGTATCGTCAAAAAAATGAGACCAAAGTATTTTCAATATATTTCCTTAAAAAAAAATGATATGATTAATAATTTTAATTATTATGATTAAAGAAGTTCCTAGCTTTACTTTAAGTGTAAAATAAAGACAGAAATTTTGTTTATTAATATTTTTATTTGCAATTGATTTTAGTGTCTGGGGCTACCCGAACTTCCCCTATACAAGAATTGCTCGTTTAAAGGTATTCGATCTATTCTTCAATATAAGAAAACAAAATATCGTTTGTCTATTACGTAAATAATAATCCGACGAATGCTTGTTCATTTAGACCATATTTAAATTTGCAAAAAGTGCAGTGTTGTGTGCTTTCGACCGTGTGGCGACTTTGTAACAATATCCACTAGCCCTAGTCACAGACGAAATGAAGCCAGGAGATAGGCAGCAGCATCTTCCTTATAACAACTAAAGAATTGCGGTTGCCAAACCGCCTGCCAACCGTGCCAACTATAACAAATATCCCCTTGTGAGGCGATCAGCTTGGAGGCCTATGTTCGGCACTGGACTTTTGATCGTAACAGTTGTGTGATATAGACATACCGAATACTCTAATTGCATTATTTTTTTAATAGAATAGGGTGCACCTAGCACACAGTCAACCTGATAGTAAGTGGTTGCTGCGGCCCATAGACATCTACATCTATCCTCGATTACGAATCAAAATGCAGATGCTCGTGAGAAAACAACAATAACTATTTTACGCCGGTATTTAGTGAGAACGTGGTCCTTCCCCGGTCGAGCCGACCCATTCATGCTACAACTATACCACTAATATAACTGCAGCAAGGCTCTACCACGTATAAATTATATTAGTGTTTTCAAGCAATATAAAAATAGAGCCGTGGTAGCTCAGATTATTAGCGCTCGCTGTAGATTTCACAGTACGCGAGCAACCCAGGTTCGAACCCACCGGCACCAATGAAATTGTTAATTGGAATGTTAAGTGCTGATTTACCACTGCTCGAGCAGTGAAGGAAAACGTCGTGAGGAAACCTGCAAGTCTGATAAATAAGAAAAAATAAATTTCGATGATATGTGAAGTTCGCCAACACGCATGGGTGCAGCGCGACGGACATTTCCTTGCCCTAAAACCCTTTCAGAAATGAGAGGAGGCATGTGCCCAGCAGTGAGACCTATATACAACATGTAGCATAATTAACGCACTTTGAAAAAGTAGTTTGTTCAGAATCGTTTACTGAATCGATTCCTATCATTTTTAATATAGGTAATTTTTATCCCAAAAATAATTAAAACTACGTAAATTAGTCACACTAAATCTGTACAGTCAAAACAAACTGAAATGGACCTTAACTCAAGGCAATAAGACTTTTAAGAGTGCAGTTTCATTTGTGTTATTACTAATTCTGTCATTCAATAAAAATATAGAAAAATGAACTTTATTTCAAGCACTTTAAAGTCTTTGCGTTCGTGGATTTGTACTGTAACCACAACATTCTTCCGGAATTAGCATAACTAATTTGATAAATAATCAGTGCATAAAAATGTTTGACTAAAAATTCAGTGTATGTATTATGATTATAACATAATATACTAATTGGGGTGTCTGAGGGTGTGCGTTAATTACGTTACATATTGTATAGGCTGTAACTTTTTTCCTTAAGAATAAATTAAGAATTTATTAGGTTAAGAATAAATTTCTCAACTACTCAGTGCAAATAAAGGTAACAAAGGAGCACACATTTCATCTAGAAGTCATTGCATACTGCGGCCCATAGACACTGTAATCTATCCTTTTTTATAGCTAATTACTTAAATATTTATTTCATATCGGTCAATATAAAACATCTTAGTGTCTTAGTTAACACTGTCAGTACAGGATTTTAATTGGATTTGCCATTGAATTATCACGCTTGGCAAAAACGGATTAGCAACGCTGCTTTCTCGATGTCGATCTTGGTTTTCATGTCAATGTTAATTTATTTTAGGTTTTTTAAAAATACTTTCAGTTATTTATTTATAATCATTCGTTTTTATACATTTATGTAGAAATTTACCATTAAAAAGTTTTCACATGTAGATTAGAAAATATAAAGGGTAAAGTCGCATACTATGTAAATTTAGAATAAAGCCAGTCAACAATTATTTTTTAACCTAACCTAGTATGAATAAAACTTATTAGTTATGTATCCTCGTAACAATTAAAAACTTAGCCGCCAAAATTTGCTTTAATTTAATTGTACTTTAAAACACAAAACAGGGTATGCATTTTGTCCATAGTTCGTACATACCAATGGAATACGATTATACGTGAAATGGTTCGATGCCAATCCATCGAATGAAATAAAATCTTCTTAGCACTCCTCTTAATTGATTCTCACCACGCTCCCTTAACATGATGGGATGATAGGATGATGAACTATCTCACGCCTGCTATACCGCAAGACAATCTTTAGCAAAACTTAAATTCATTTCAGATAGTAAAGTGCATAAAGGACAGGAGACGAGCGAGACGGCACAGACTTCCGAATCGGGCGCTCAAGAAAATACCCACGTGTAAATTTAGTAAGGGCGACCCTTATGACACTTGTGCCATTTGCCTCGACGACTACCAGGAAGGCGAAAGGCTGAGGGTGTTGCCATGTGCTCACGGTAAGTGTACGGCGATTTATAAATTGCAAAAACAACGCGTTTATTACCTTGAAACCGAAATAAAGACATATTTAGTACGAATTGGTTTTTATTATAATTTTTAAAGGACGTCAGTCTGAGCGAGATTAGAATGGCTCTCCAGCAACTTGAAAACGGCAAACCCCCGGGCGAGGATGGAATTACAGCGGAGCTTCTGAAAGCGGGTGGAAAACCGGTACTTGAAGTCCTTCAGAAGCTCTTTAATTCCGTCCTCCATGGAGGTACTACTCCCGAGGCGTGGAGCAGAAGTGCGGTGGTCTTGTTCTTCAAGAAAGGTGACAACGCCCTCTTAAAGAACTACAGACCGATATCCCTTCTGAGCCGCGACTACGTGCTGTTTTACGAACCGTCTCGCACGCAGACTGACGACTTCCAGCCTCCCGAACAAGCCGGTTTCCGAAAAGGCTTTAGTACCATAGACCACATACATACCCTTCGGCAAATTGTACAGAAGTCCGAAGAATACAATCTGCCACTTTGCCTGGCGTATGTGGACTATGAGAAGGCCTTTGATTCCGTCGAAATTTGGGCGGTGCTGCAGACTCTTCAGCAATGCCAAATTCACTGTCGGTATATCGAAGTGCTGAAGTGTTTGTACAGTAAGGATACGATGGCTATCTGAGCACAGAACCAAAGTTTGAAACCTATCCAACTGCAGAGAGGTGTAAGACTGGGTGACGTTATATCCCCGAAACTCTTCATCGCTGCATTAGAAGACGTTTTCAAGCTACTGGACTGGAAAGGATACGGTATTAACATCAATGGCGAGTACATCACTCACCTTCGATTTGCTGACGATATAGTCCTTAGGGCAGAATCGCTGGAGGACTTAAGCACTATGCTCAATGACCTCAATAGGGCCTCCTAACGGATAGGTCTTAAGATGAACGTGGACAAAACAAAGATCATGTTTAATGTCCATGTCACACCTATGCCCGTAGTTGTTGGGAGCACTAAGCTCGAAGTTGTTGACCAGTACGTTTACCTGTGACAAATAGTCCGATTAGGTAAGTCCAACTTCGACCAAGAGGTCAATCGACGGATTCAACTCGGCTGGGAAGCGTTCGGGAAATTACGACACATCTTCTCGTCAGGTATACCTCAAAACTTCAAAACTAAGTTGTACAACCAGTGCGTGTCGCCAGTGATGACATATGGAACTGAGACGTGGTCCTTAACTGCTGGCCGTATGAGGACGCTCAAAGTCACTCAGCGAGCTATGGAGAGGGCTATGCTCGGAGTTTCTCTGCGTGATAAACTTAGAAATGAAGATATCCGCATTAGAACCAGAGTGACCGACATAGCCCAACAGATTAGTAAGCTGAAGTGACAATGGGCCGGCCATATAGCTCGAAGAACTGACAACCGTTGGGGAACTTTTTTCCCCAACGGTTGTCAGTGTTCTCGAGTGGCAGCCTCGTACCGGCGAAGGCGAAGTGTAGGATGACCCCCCCCCCCCCCACTAGATGGAGTGACGACCTGGTAAGACATGCAGGAAGTCGATGGATGCCGGTGGCTCAGGACCGTGCTTTGTTGCATACCTTGGGGGAGGGCTTATATGATGATGATGATAATTTTTAAACCGCTACGAAAAGGAGGGGTGTTTTAAGTTTGTAGTGTGTATCTGTGTTTTTTTTTTTTTTATAGAGGAGGGGGCAAACGAGCGTGCGGCTCACCTGATGTTAAGTGACTACCGCCGCCCATGATCAACCGCAACACCAGGGGAATTGCAGGTGCGTTGCCGGCCCTTTAGAAAGGAGTACGCTCTTTTCTTGAAGGTCCCTAGGTCGTATCGCGAAAATCGTTGTACAAGAGGTTGTACGCGGAAGAAAACTCCTCTTGAAACGTACAGTCAAAGTCAGTGGACCGCCAAGCATCCAGATGGTGTGGATGGTATCGGGACGTTTGCCGCGTAGTGCGTTCACGAAATTTGGCGGCTGGGATTAATCCGAACAATTCCTCAGAGCACTCTCCATGGTATATGCGAAAGAAAATGCAAAGAGATTCAACATCTCTTCGCAGTGCCAGTGAATCGAGCCGATCGGAAAGCACTCGGTCGTCGACGATTCGAGCCGCTCTGCGCTGGATGTGGTCAAGTGGAAGGAGCTGGTACTGGGGAGCCCCAGCCCAGATATGGGAACAGTATTCCATGTGCGGCCGAACCTGCGCCTTGTAAAGTTGCAGGTGGTGTGCCGGCATGAAATACTGTGCCGCTCTGCTGAGCACGCCAAGCGTTTTAGAGACCAATTTGGCCTTCTCTTCCAAGTGACCACGAAACTGCACGTCACTCGATATGTCGACGCCGAGGATTCCGATACTGGCTGAGGCAACAAGGGGTGTGCCTTAAAACTGAAGGGAGATACGACAAAGGTATTCTTTTTAGCGGTTAACGCGCAAACTTGTATCTTCTGGGGGTTAAACTGGACTAGATTTAGTCGCCCCCAATCCGAGACTCTGTTCAGCAAAGACTCGACTTCAGACACAAGGTTGTCCCGGCATTAGGAAACGTTTTCCCGAGAAATATTGGCTCGGCCGGTGTAAAGAGCATCACCAGTGCTTCTGCATAGCAATGAATGTTACGGGTTTGCAACATATCATTGATATGCAGAAGATACAGCGTTGGCGATAGCACTCAGCCTTGTGGAACACCAGCATTAATAGGCTTGTAATCGGAGCTCGCACCGTCTACAACGAGCTTGATGCCCCGATCTGCAAGAAAGCTGGTGATCCAATCGCACAACTTCTCGGGAAGCCCATAGGAAGGGAGCTTCGAAAGAAGCGCTTTGTGCCAAACCCGATCGAAGGCCTTCGCAAAATGTCCAAACTAACGGCCAATGCCTCCCCCTTAGACTCTACTGCCTCCGCCTATCTGTGAGTTAGGTAGACCAGAAGATCACCAGCTGACCGACCACGGCGAAAACCGTATTGGCGGTCACTAATGAGCTGGTGATCCTCAAGGTACCTCATGAGCTGGCAGCTTACAATGGACTCCATTGTTTTGGAGAACAAGGAGGTGATGGCGATAGGCCGGTAGTTGGACGGATCTGAACGGCCGCCTTTTTTAGGGATCGGGTGGACGAAAGCCGTCTTCCATGATTTTGGGACTGCGCCTAGGGAGTAGGAGTACCGTAAAAGACGCGTTAAAACCGGTGCCAACTCTGGAGCACACGTCCTCAGCACAATTGGGAGGATTCCGTCAGGCCCACTCGACTTGTGGATGTCCAGCAAGAGGAGTGCTTTGCAAACCGAGCGCTGTGTGAACTGCACTTCCGGCATGGAGCACTCACACCGCGGGATGGTCGGCGGCGTACTCGCCCCGTCATCGAGAGTCGAGTTGGACGCAAAGAAAGAGCCTAGAAGATCGGCTTTCTCCTTTGCGGTATGGGCCAGTGAGTCGTCCTCCCTGTACAGAGATGGAAAAGATGGCCGACAGAAATTCCCCTGGACAGCCTTGGCGAGAGACCAGAATGCACGGGTTCCAGAAGAAAGGCGAACTAGTTTCTCGCCAATTCTGCCTATGTGCTCTGACTTTGCCTTGGCAATGACTCTTTTGAAGGACCTAGAGGCGGAATTATACTTCTTTTTTAGAGCGCCGGTGTTTACATCCCGGGACGCTGATGCGTCAGCCCAGGCTTGGTAGCACTCCTGCTTATAGCATGATGCTATTTTACAGGAGCGACCAAACCATGGCTGAGATTTGCCTCCAATGGGCACCACAGAGGAAGGAATAAAAAGTTCCATACCCTGACGTACCAGAGTACCATCGGCGACAGAATCCACAACAACGTTGGGATCGTCCGGCGAGAAGCAAACCCGCCCCCAAGGGTAGGATGCAAAGAAATACCGCATCCCATCTCAATCGGCTGACCTACAGTGCGAAACACGGCGGCAGTCTGCAGAATGCAACTGCCATTTCAGCGTGAGTGGCACCACACTCCGAACAAGACAATGGTCCGAGTAGCCTAAAGGGGCGTCGACGGAAATCTGATATCCGTCCGGGTGACAGGTCAGCAGAAGGTCCAACACGGAAGGTGCATGATCCTCCACATCTGGAATCCGCGTAGGCAAAGTAACCAGTTGTGTCAGACCATATGCCAAGGCAAAATCATGAACAGATCTCCCCGCATGGTCGGTTAAACGTGAACCAAGCCATTCGGCGTGATGGGCGTTAAAGACGACGAGGATCACGATGTCTGCGGATGGGATCTGCTGTAGCAACGAATCTGTAGCCATTTGGACGTGGTCCAAGAGTCTGTCTGTTTCGGCATTACCGCTATGGGACCTATAGAGGCACCCATAGACGCGCGGATGGTCGTCGCTGTCTACGCGTAGCCAAAGGATGGACAGGTCCGAACCTTCAAGTCCGCCGAGGCGTCGAGAACAGATGTCCTCTCTGATGTAAACGCAAACTCAAGACCGAGGCACAAAGGAGTGTTCCAGTTTGTACCCCGGGTAGGTGAGATACGAGACATCAGTTGGAGAGGACACCTGCGTCTCGGTCAAAAAGAGCAGAGCCGGCCTCGTCGTCTCGAGATGGTAGTTGACGGCGTTTACTTTAGGTTAGAGTGAAGTCCCCTGATATTGCAGAAATTCACGGACAGCGTGGCAGGGGTCGCCTTGGTCTTGTTGCTCCGTTTGCCCCGAGCAGTTGTAGTCTTGAGCGGAATTTTGCCCCCCCCCCCCCCAGAATACGCGGGGCAGCCTGAGCATCCACGCTCAGAAGTGGAGAAACATGGTCGTGGATGCTCAGCGAGAGATTCTCCAGGGGTGCTGGTACCCTCCTGGGGTAGTCTATCATCATTTAATTCCGCTAGCATGTTGATGAGGGGGGGGGAATTTGGGCCTCCGGCCACCTGCACTCACCAGACGAAACGCGGAAGCAGAGCTTCCACTTCACGCCGGTATTCTGTGAGGTCGCGGTACCACCCCGGTTTGAGCCGGCCCGTACGTGCCATGTGTCTGTCTGTGGCATCATAACTCCTGAACGGATGGTCGCACGGTCGTCGAAATTTGACCGTAATTTTTTAATTTTTAAGTTTATATATTGAGCCAAGCACAGGTAACTTATATACAAAATTTAAAACAAATGATTTTTGCAGTGATATACACGCACATAAATTCACATTGAATGCCATTTTGCCAATGTCAAGCATACAGACTATTATGAGTTTGACAGTGGCAGTATGAACGTAAACAATGTTTTATATCATTTTCTTTAATCTATTTGCACTATTATAAATTTTAGCTTTCTGCTTTTCCATATTATAAACTTTAACTTTGCCATATCTCACACTCCTCCGTGAGCGCAATATTATTTATTAAAAAGGGGCACAAAATTTTGTCTTCACATATTAATATAGTATAAATAGATGCAGGCCTGTTATTCCCTCATTAATAATAATCGATTTTTTATCAGTTATAAAGATTTTTCTGAAATCTTTTGTTTTATTACCGTGACTTTGCACTGGTAAAACAGTCACATAAAAACATGTATAAAATTCAGTTTTTTGACTGTGTATCGTATTACGTTTTGAATGTCAAACAATATGTTGAAGTAAAACATGTTTGACATTTGATAAAAATAATATGTTTTACAACACGTTTTGGAAACCAAAACATTACACAAAAGATTCAATATGTGTTGACATAAAAGCGGGTCGTAACATTTGTATCAAAGTAATATAGTACTAAACATCAATATAATTATTAATTTTGACTTTATAAGTTTAATTTATTTTCTAATAAGACCTCAAGAAGTTGTCCTAGTTAGGTATAAAGAAAAATAAAACAAAATTAACATCTGTCGTACCTGTGCCTAATATTTATATTCATTAATTTATTTCATTAAATTAGCTCTGCCCGGTGCGTTGCGTTGCAATACAATACAATACAATACCTACACCAAATTTTTATCGTTCTCAGATGAAGAATATAGAAACGCGTAGAAAACGAACAAACAAATAAACTAATATTAATCAAAAACCTTCGCGGGCGCGCACAACAACTCAATAAATGACATCGTAATTTAATAGGTGATAGTATAGGATTATATAGGACAAAGCAACATTCATTTTTATTTATAGAAATGGTTCCAGATACATATATATTTGAAAGAATCCATTTGTATCGAATATGTTTACCAACCTTTTTAAATAACATCAAAAATAAGCATAAATACAAATTGCGTGACAATTCAAGCAACAGTGCGAATGTAAAGCTCGACAGACCCAATATCAAACGTATACAGGGTATGGATTTATATTTACTGCGAACGCAATCAGCAACAAATATTAAAATTTGTTGCAAAATTTACAATGTTCCGTGGAATGCATACGCTAGCACTAATAAAACGTGACATGAAAGCGGTTTAGCGACATCGTGTTAGCACTACGAGGGTGCTGGGGGCAGCGATTACTGCCCCGGGGACGTGTTAATAATCAAAAGGCGATTAAGTGGCTCGGTTGCGTTCCGAACCAAGATCCCGCGGGACCCTTTGAATACGGTTATAGTACCCACCGTGGGGATCAACTGGGCAGAAACCCGGCAAAAACCTTTAATTTCCTCCGCAGCGAAAGATCTATGAGGGTTTCTCGTAATGAAAAAGAAATTTGGAGTAGCATTGAATTGTTTTGGGTTACGACTAAGTCTAAAACTGTTTTGCTGTTCACACTTGTCTATGAACATGGGATAAAATATTTTTGCTTCATATCCACTTTTTAAATATTTATTTTTACTGCTTCGGCCATATATAACATGTAACATGATTAACGCACATCCTGGAAGTAGTTTGTTCAAAATCGTTTACTGAATCGATTCCTATCATTTTTAATATAGGTAATTTTTATCCCAAAAATAATTACAATTACGTAAATTACAGTCATACTAAATCTGTACGGTCAAAACAAACTGAAATGGACCGTAACTTAAGGCAATAAGACTTTTAAGAGTGCATTTTTATTTGTATTATTACTAATTCTGTCATTCAATAAAAATAAAGAAAAATGAACTTTATTTCAAGCACGTTAAAATCTTTGCATTCGTGGATTTGTACTGTGACCACAACATTCTTCCGGAATTAGTATAACGAATTTGATAAATAATCAGTGCATAAAAATGTTTAACTAAAAATTCAGTGTATGTTATATTATAACATAATATACTAATTGGGGTGTCTGAGGGTGTGCGTTAATTACGTTACATATTGTATAGTATAGGGGTATTTTTGAAACGCTCCCGAAAACGAAGGCAGACGATAGTATTAAGGATACCTTTGACGAGACAAAAAGAAAATCGATCCCAATGAAAAAAAATCATTTTTTCAACGTTTAATTAGCTTTATTCACGCTTTATCATGTTAGTACAGCTAAATGAAACGATAATTTCGTTTAAAAAAATCATGAAATTACCTAAACATAAAACCAGCAGTGAAACTTAAATACCCAAAAATCTAGCTGACAAGGGTCATTGTACGCGCAACGCTGATCTGTTCGGCCCGCAGCCACATGAGTAGATAAATGAAATTATCTACTCATGTGCCACCCGCGATCGTACCAATACCTAATAATTTACAACGCTTGTCCAAATACCTAACTTATCTACTTAAACTACTATTTTGCCACTGTGCTAGTCTCCACCTAACCACTTTAACTCGAATTCACAGGTTAAATAAACCAAATAACTGGTTCGATTCCCCGCTTATGAAAAATTTACTTAAATTATCTATCGTGTAGGTATGTTTATTATTCTGATATATTCAGTTATGTACCTATTGAGATCAGATCAGTACTAAGTTATTAAAAAAAATAGGTATTAAACAGCTTACCGATCTAAATCCTTAAATATACCTGCCCATACGTTAACATGATAGAGCGCGAATAAAGCTAATTAAACGTTAAAAAAATATTTCGTTTTTCATCGCTTGCCCACAAATCTTAGTTGTTATCTTCTTGGGAGCGTTTCAAAAACACCTAAAATATCACTATCAAGGAAAGATTTATTTTAGTTGTTGTATCAGTTGACGATCCTCAGTCGTCAGTCTGGGAATTTTAAGTCTGAACAATGTTATTTGTCGGAAGGTATTACATTTCTCAAGAAACTAAAATATATTGACATTGTAATATAGAGACTGAATTTTATTATTAATAATTTAAGCTAAAGGTAAGCCCCTAGCACATCTGCTCACTCCGACCGTTCGAGTAAGTGCCGCTGCAATATTGACCGACTTCCTGGGCGCAAACCACGACCATCCTGGTGACGCGATCATTTGCCACGCCTTCTGATTAGTCGTCATCGTGTAACAATATCATTTATTTTATACATAATACGAGTATACAGTTCACCTGATGGTAGATGCTGTTGTCCATAGATATCTAAATTTATCCTCGATTAAGAATCAAAATGCAAATGCATATTCGTTGTCACCCTTGTGGACTAAGATGGTTCCTTTGTGGAACTACACTACGCTACAGAGCCATGCTGCAGCTATTTATGGTTGTTGTAGCACGGTCTAAAAATGTTTTTTACTACGGTTATTTTGTAGGCGGGTGTATGTAAAGGTGCGTTTGTGTGTCGCAGCGTATCACGCGAAGTGCATAGACCCGTGGCTGACGAAAAACAGGCGCGTGTGCCCCGTGTGCAAGCGTCGCGTGCTGACGGCCGGCGAGCGCCGCGTGCACTCCGACAGCGACAGCGACGCGAGCGAGCCGCTGCTAGCTTCGCCTCGCGCCCCGTCTGCTCCCCACACACAGGTATACGCTACCGCACACAGTACAACCCACCACCTCCCATGGCCCCACCGACCCTCTAGTCATACGGGCCAAATCTCGGTCGTGATAGATTCCCCACCAAGTTTAATAACGGGGAAGGACGCTGAAGTTTCCTTCTAACAGTCATGGTGGTAGACTTTGAGGAGCAAAACTTCAGTCGATTCCTAAGCCCCCACTCCCCTACAAGGTCCAGAGTGACCCTGGCCCTGGATTCGATACCCGCTCTCGTTTCCGCTTCAATCAAGATTGTGACATCATCGGCATAGGCGGTCATGGCTACTCCCTCAGACAGGGGGAGTCGGAGTAAGTCGTCTATCAGCACGTTCCACAGTGTTGAGCTCAGCACGGAGCCTTGAGGACATCCCATGGTCGAGGTCTTCCACTCTACCCGGTCCCCGATGTAGAGGCCCACACGCCTGGAGGTGAAGTAGTCCACCAACATTTTGTAAATGTTGGTGGACTACCAGGCAGGCATTGGCCACCAGGCATTGTCGAAGGCACCGGAGATATCCAAGAAGATAGCTTGTACGTAGCATGCCCGAGAATACCTAGCCGTGATGAGCAATACACGCAGCGCTGTTACCGTAGACCGCCCCGGCGAAAATCCGTGCAGGTACTCGGATATCCCGCGGCTAATGGCGGGAGCACATCTTAAAATGACACGTTCTAATAACTTGTCATTACCCTTAGGAATGACAATCAGTCTTCTGTCCTTCCATACCTTGGGGAAAACCCCCTCTACTACACACTTGGCATACACCGAGTTTTTTCCAGTTCAGATGTCCACCATTATTACCCCCCCCTCTATGGCGACGCTCCCCTCGGCCTTCCTCCGCAGAGCAGATTACGACCTCTGAGAACTCCACCGTCAGGAGGGCCGCGGGTTTTTCCACGTGCAGCCATCCCATTCGTAACTTGACAATCGCCTGGAACCTGTCCCAATCCACCCCTCGGTCACGAAAACGGGGTGATCCCTGACGGGTGCAGCGCGAGTGATCGGCCTGCTGGTAGTGGCCGTGTATGTTATCAAATTGTGGTCACTGGCGCAGACTCCCTCGTGCACTCGCCACTCAGCAACGTGAACGTCTCCAATGAACAGCGTAAGACTTCGACTCTCCTCCAGGTCTACTGTATGTGTAAGGTTGGTAGGGCTGGTTTGCCAGCGTAAGCGCCTGTGAAAATTTGAACTCTTCCATCTGCTGCATTCGATACACTGCATTCTGACGTAGTGCCGGCGATCGCAGTGCCAGAGTGGCGAGTGCGCATTTGCGTCGAGGCCGACGAGGCAACTCAGGGCGATCTCTAAGTACACAGTACACACTGCTGCACTCCTACAGCTGTATATTGTATTAATATTGTTGCGCGGCTAAGTTGACATCTGGCACTAGCGCCATCTAGTGTCGGGTAACGGAGCGAGGGAAGAGCTTTCCAGAAAATGACATCACTAATCTTTCAACCGACAGCGCCATCTAGTATCGAAACGAAGAACTAGGCTTCTATAAGCCCGACACTCGATCTTTCGGCGCCTAATCGATTGGTGCGCGTATTTACTTGAATATTCTGGATGTTTCGGTGATAACGTGTATTTAAAGGCGCTGCAAGATGCGATCGAGGAAGTATTGATTTTGGCGAGACAAGCGAAGCTTCGGAGCGAAATAAAGTGAATCACTGTGGTTAATTATTAGTGTTTTAAGTTTTAATTGGTGTTAGGCAATTAAAGTGTAAATTTTGGTAATTCAATCGGCAATTTTTATTGTCACGAACTTTAAGCTCGTAACAATATATTTGTGCTAAAATTTGAACATAAAAGACACATTAAATATTTAAAAAATTAAAACAGAAAAACGGGCTCACTTATATAACGTATATTACATCACCAACAAGATTATTTTAATAATTGATTGTATAGTATTTAAATATTTTCCTACAGGGCGGCACATTCGAAGAGCAAAGAGAAAATCCATTCGTTCGTGCGGCACGATTTATGGCGCGATTGCGTGGTCGCAACCCGCCGATAAGTGAAGACGCGGAGGTAAGCAAAACTATACAAAAATGTTAAATAGCTAAAGTGAGGCAAAAGTGCGAAGGAAGATTTTTAGCAAGCCTTATGCGCGCTGCTTATTCATCTTTTTAAAAAATGTAGATTCGGACTTTAGAGGCTTATGAGATGTAACAACTTCCAACAGTTAATAAATTTTTATATTTATTTGGACAAGAACGTGTACTGGGTTATTTTTAAAGAGTAGCCAAATATAATATTTAAGTTCAAATATATTGATATACCTATATTATAGTTTTTGGAATTATACCAAACTAAATGTGATCTATGGACAACCACTACGCGCACACGCGCTCTTTTGTGTGTGATTCAATTCACGTTTTCGTTTCTCAAGTTTTTGCCTACTGTTTACTTTCTTAGACACGACGCGAATTATAAATATTTTTGCTTATCAACGACGTAACCGACGACTGTCATTATTATGGAGTATTTGGAAATTGGAATAAACTATTTACAACTAAATTACGCAAATAATCTCAATAACTAATATTGTTACCTCAAAAAGGAATCCGGTTTTATCTATGGATAGACGAGCACGTTTCCTTAAAACTAATTTTTTACACTTATTGCCTGTGCTTGACTTTTAGCTTCCGTGAACGCGTCAATAATTTTACTGTGTCCATCTTCATAACTTTGGGCCTCTTTAACGTAAACACGACTCTTTATTTCACCCCACAGATAAAAGTATAGCGGCCAAAGTTCCGGTGAGTTTGCATAGGGTCTAAATCCTATCTTCATATTCACTATTTAAATTATCGCTCACTGCACTTGAATAATTTGATGAGCTAACAATTGTTCTTCGGTTGGTACACGTATGTTATTTTTGCCGCGGTGTAGACCCACTTTAGCTTACCACGTAACTATCATTGATCAAAAAACGGTGCGGAATTTCATAGTATTCGCGGTTTGGATATTTTCGTTCAGTTATTAGTAACGAAGCGAATCTAGTACCCACCAAAATTTAATTATATCAGTAGCACACTTTTATTTAATGAGATCACGGTCTACATTGTCAGTTGTCGGCCGGCCGGTCGGACGTAGGTATCTAACGAGGTAACGTATAATCGAAGAGAGAGAAGACGTGCGACAAGGTACTTAAATTTTATAACTATAGTCAACCAAATCTAAGAAATACATTTTGACAGCTGTCAGACTTACTGCACCAAGCATGCCAACCAAGAAATGGGAACGTACAATTTTCTTAAAAAATCGATATCGATTATTTAGAGTTGGTAATCATTTACAGTTTGGTTTGAATGATACCATAATAAATTAAAAACGGATAATTTAAAACACAAGAATTATCAGTTTCTACGCGTTTGTTGTTAGGTACTGCTTATTTCTAGAAGCACAGTTATAAAAATTTAAGATTAAACTAAATTAAAAATAAATTTATTCAATCACTTTCAGTTCAACTAGTTCAGCTGTCGTTGTTTGATTTTCAATAATGCAGTCAAAATTAATGTCTCTTTCAAAGTCATCCATACTAATTTTTTTTGTTTTTTTACCACTTTTGCCCAAATATCCTTTGTGAAATGGGTATATGCTTCAACAAATATTGAAGAAACAGTCCAAAAAGTCAAAGCCGAGTCACAAAATAAGAAGACAAACACAAAATCACAAAATTACGCACAGTACGCGCCCGAAATGGCGGGATATTGAAATTACGTAATGCTTTTATATCGACGTGGCCTTGTATATTAAGAGTTTTTTTGTCTACACAAATTTACGTTGACAAATTAAAAAAAAAATGAACTACATAGTTTTATTCTTGATTCGTGTAATTTAAGGAATTTTCAAAATAAAAATTTAATTAAAAAAATAATACATTTAAAAAAATGATTCCATTATTTGAATATTTTGCCGATTATTAGAATATTTTTTCAGATTATTCGCATAACAATTAATTTTAATCATCCAAACACTACGGCAATGTACATAGCGACGTATCATTGAAACGACGTCAAGTACAAAAAGTTGATACTGGTGATTTTTTAATATTCTGCTTTGAAAGATTCAAATTTAAATTAGTGATAAACAACTATACACGTTGTAATGATATATAGATAACTGTATAATTCTTCGGATTTACGTAAATGGTTATTTTAAATCGTGTGAATACGCTTGTGCAAAGTTATTGTTGAATGATTAATGTGAAACGTCAAAAGGTATTTCTTAGATTTGGTCGACTATAAGTGATACTTACGAATCTGTGCGTGCATAGTAAAATTTTATGCGTTAGATATGCGTAAATGAAAAACAGTTTAAATAACGTATTACCACGTTTTTGAATATAAAAGATAAAAAGGACAGAATGTTTAGGATTTTTCTATTATGTAATTTTTGTTGACTCTTTATTAATTATTCAGAACCTTCTTAGTAAATTTTGCCGTATATTACAAAATAACTTTGTATAGGAGATGTTGTCAAAAATAAATAAAAATCTTCCTTTTTGTTTCTTGTAATCACTTTCTATAAAAAAAATCGTATAAAATATATTCTGTTACACAATCTTAATCTATCATCTCTGAAATCGAACCGATCGTCTTCCTTTCCCCGTCTATTCACTCCATCGTCCTTTCTTATACTTCTCACCGACATTTATAATAACCTACTTTCATACAATGTTTCCTGTTATTTAAAAATTATTGAATCTCAATTATACCTCCTTTACGTATATTGAATTTAAAAAAAAAAAACTATGTTTTAGGGTGCCCAGCCCTCGGAAGAAACTGAACAGACTAACAATGACGAGAAGTGAGTAAAAATTATATTTATTTATTCAAGTTAGTATCATAGTGAAATAGTTAGTTTTCTTTGGTAATAGACTCGTACGGTTGTGTTTTCGCCAGTGTCAAGTATTTTGAAATTATCATTTATAATGATTTTTTTAAAAACTTTACAATATTTTGCCACATTTCGACGTTTTTGGAAGATTTTGACAGCAGCTTGAGGCTGCGGACAGTAGATGACGATAGTATCTTAAGGTGCCTAAGCGCATGCTGTAACTTGAGGTTCACATCACCTGCGCAGATATTTAATTCAACAAATCGCTCCATTTTAAGGTTTCAAACTATTATTAACTTCAACCCATTTACTTTCGTTATTTAAAACAATTTTTACAGCATTTGACGTATCATTTTTGTAATAAAAATATTAATTACCTTGCAACCTTCCGCTAACTGAATACAATGATGTGTCTTACCTGGATTGAAGAGCACCTCCCGCCCTCCCTCAATGCATGCACTAACTCCGTCACCACTAGTCCGAGCACCAGTACTCCACCCATCCCAACACCACTATTCCAAGTAAAACACACCATCGACGATAATACGACACATGTTTCGCTTTTACGCGAGGCATCGTCAGGTGAAGTAGACTCTACGGCGGCTGACCGCTAAGTGAGCGGCGAGCCGAAACGGCTGCTACTTATACACGCTGACACAACCGCTCCCCACCAAAGTAGCGAGTGACCGCGCCGTGCGATAACAAACTTGCGACTAATTATGATTATCATTATTATTAATATTTTTTAAATATTATTATTGTCGTTTTTTATTGATATTAATATAGTAATTTATTATTATTAATTTTAAAATTATTATTAAAGATTAGCCTTAAAGATGTTTAACAAATCATTGTATCATTTTTGGCAGAAGGCTATTGTAGTGAAGGGCACAATGAATTAACAAGAGATGTTATTATCAGTGTTGGGGAGGTGGACACGCAGCCGCTGCTGGCGGCGCAGCGCTCACGACGGTCGCGGCGGGCGCGCCGTCCGCGCGCCCCGCAGCCCCCGCACGCACCGCGTCCCAATGACGCCTCTATCAACAGCGACGCGCGCGGCGAGATCGGTAACAAGCTGCAGTTGTTTATCGTCATCAGCTTACGTGGAAGAGCCACGCTGCATCTGTATTATCACTCTAGCAAGAAGAGCTCGGCTCCACCGAGGCTAGGACCAAGTTCTCACAGAATACCAGCGCAAAATAGCAGCTTATTGCTGCTGTGTTTCGTATGGTGAGTGTAGAGAACCGGCGACCCCTTTTTACTGGAAATGAGGCATTGTATCTTAGTCCTCACGGGTGACAACGGATCTGTATTTTGATTTCTAATCGAGGATAGATGTAAAATGTGGAAGTTAAAGAATACGTATCAGTCGCGTAGATCATCGCAGGTAACACGCACTGTTTTTTAAAATAAGGGTGACATGCGAGTACCTAGCCCCCCTGATGGTAAGTGAATCCTGTGACCCATAGAAATCTATATCTTGAATAAAACTAAATTTACGGATTTTATCGCGTTTATTTCACTACTTTTACTTATTTTTAATTCCCGACGTTTCGGGTGCTTTACAGCACCCATGGTCACGGGGGGGACTGAGATGTTTGACGTCCCAATGTCATAGTTAGTCCGGCTAGCTTCAATTTTTTGAATATTAACCTACGCAAAATTTTTGGTCCGATTTACGCAAAACGTTAATATTCAAAAAATTGAAGCTAGCCGGACTAACTATGACATTGGGACGTCAAACATCTCAGTCCCCCCGTGACCATGGGTGCTGTAAAGCACCCGAAACGTCGGGAATTAAAAATAAGTAAAAGTAGTGAAATAAACGCGATAAAAATCCGTAAATTTAGTTTTATTCAATGTGTAGTGTTCGCGTAAATTTAAGAAATCATTATGAAATCTATATCTATCCTCGTAAAATAATCAAAATGCAGTTGAGTTGCCACCCCAGATGACTAAGTTACTGGATACGTGTAATAAAATTACTCGTATCCAGTAACAGGGGTCTCCGGTTTTCTTCACTCACCATATGAAACAGCAGTATTTAGCTGCTATTTTGGAGAGCGTGGTCCGTCCCCGTTTGTGCCGACCCGTTTGTGCTACAACCGTAGTATAGCTGCAACATGGCTTTACCACGTATAAAAATTATGTATTTTATTTATCGGAAGTAATACAATATTACCCTTTTTAGGTGTAGCGGCCCTTCCAGCGTCCCCCACCAACACAGAACCTCCACACGTGGTCTTATGAACACGTTTCGGGCTAAAATGTCTCTTGTACGTGCAAAACTAACGGACTTGCACGCTAACAACGCTCTTGTGTTTGTACGGAACTGTCCCATGTCGATTGTGACTCCATAGACAATAAGACTTGATAACTTGAAGTGTGTTAAATTGTTACAGTTACTTTAGAAATACACTGTCTCGAAATTTTATTTACCGTATTTCAAACTACAGTCGCCTTTTTGAACAAAATCTTGACATTATAAAAAGGCTAAAGAGATGTACTTGATAGGATGTATATATTATATTTTAATACAAAATAATACCGAATTCTTAGTCAGAATTTATAAATATTAAAATGTATAAAATATCTAGCTGCTCAACACAGCAGTAAAACTTAATATTAACTTATTATTTGCAAAATTTAAATAATATTGTACACATTTATTCTTAAAATGTTTTTTTTATTTACTAGCTTTTTGGTTTAAAACTAATTGTGAGTGAACGACAAAATATTGCTTTTAACTTTAAATTTGATATTAAAAATTAGCTAAATTAGACATAATATATATTGTACATTGCCAGCTAATAAAAAATCACAACAAAGCTATAAGGATGTCTATCGAAACTTTAAATTACCTAAAGCTGGAAACTGAATTTGATTATAGTCCTTGCAATATATGATTCGTGAAGCGATGAATCATAGAAATAATGCACCTTGGATACTGATTTAGGGCTTCACCGCGCTGTGGTTGAGTTTATAACCCTCAGATTATGTGTGAAAGGCTACAAGTGTCTTACTTCGTATTCGTACCTAGGATCAATCTTTAATCCAATCACTAACTTTCTTATAAGAAAAGGTACGAACTCTTGTCTGTTTATTGGAGGGTTATGAGAGTTTTAAACACTGGTAACAATTTGCAAATACAAATTGAATATACCATATTATAAATAATAAATTATTATTTTTACCACTGATACATGTTTACATCCTACACAATTATAATAAGCAGGAGCTATTTATTTCTGAATTAATTCAGCTATTATTAATTCGAATAAACTTCCACCTTAACTAGTTATTTTCAGGTGCTATAAGTTAGACAAATTGATTGGATCGATGTATGAATTATCCTTTCGCAATCAATTTATATTATGTAAAAGAATAAGTTACAAACTTAAAAGAATGGACGAAGTTAAAGGTTATGGACTAAGTGATTAATCTGGGCTCTATTTATAATTCCCGGGCAATATGAATGACAAGTCAATTCGGGCTACATAATTAATACTGATTTAAACTTCATTATTTATCTCATTGTCTGGTACTTACACCTAAACTAACCTATGTTTCATCACTGCCCATTAAGTTTATTTATAAAGTCCGGTATATTTAATTATTTCAAGTTTTATCATATTGCTCATATTGGGCATTTTTGAATCTGTTTGAACATTATGAATAACGCACAATTAATTACTTGGTCAATAACTATACTTGAATTTTTTATTACAAACATGCCTTAACATTTGAAACAGTCCTTAACATTTGAACAATATGTTCAAATGTTAAGGACTTTGTAAAATATAGTGCAAAAAGAGGTGTTTGTTGTGTATGTAAAATTACCCATAATGTAAATAAAAGGCAGCCGTCATTGTTGTCAGGAAAAATCAATAACAATTTAAGTTATCACAAGACCGAGCATCAGAAAAAATTGAAAATTGCCAGGTTTAAAAATTATAATTAAAATTGTTTGCAATCATGTGTTGTATTTAATATTTTAATTGTATATTCAGACAAAATAATATTGACTTGATATATTACTAACACCTTGGGTTTTATTTTAGTATTAAAGCAAATTTTAAGTTTGCGTTTAAAATACGCTTTATATTTTAAAAATAGGTGATCATTTTTATTTATCTGTAAAGTTTTTGTTCGTTTTTATGTATTTATAAATTGTACCTTATGTGATATTTTATCTGTATATTTTTTCTCCTCAATTGGTGACAGGAGGGACTACTGTATTTTAAGAA
The DNA here is from genome assembly GCA_907164705.1 of Parnassius apollo. Taxonomy (NCBI): domain Eukaryota; kingdom Metazoa; phylum Arthropoda; class Insecta; order Lepidoptera; family Papilionidae; genus Parnassius; species Parnassius apollo. The sequence continues at coordinate 3,100,249 of CAJQZP010001557.1, forward strand.
AAATTTTAGTTAGGTATTTTGCAATAAGCGACAATGCTTCGCGACGTTATAATTTCTTAGAATAAAAACCAAAGAAATAAAATCGTTTGACACGAAATAGTCTTTTTTTTCAGCAACGATATCTTATGTACTTTGCGGTCAAAAAAGCTGCCATTTTTTAATTTGCACTTATTGTTTTGACCATAAATAAAGTCGCAAAATAATTAAGGAAATGGAGATGTGGAAGAATTTCCGCAGTTGGATATGCTTCAAAACATCATTTTTACGTCTCTGCGTCCGTAACAAAACTGTGTGCCTAGTGCGAGTTTTTTTACGCGTTCAATAGCGATACGGTTAACTACGATTTGTATGGAATAAAAAAAGCGCCAACTAGTGACAATAATTTGAAACAAAATTCCTGAGTGCGAGCTTACTACGTGGTCGATATCGACCATCGAGCATTGACTCACATTCGACAGTGAGAACGATAACGCTCGTGAATGGTTGTTTGAAGTATTTTGCGAGTGCGAGCGACAATTTTGATCGTTCGAGACGTAACTTATGTAAACTTTACGTCGTCGCTATCGAAAACATTTTCACATAGATTTTTACAGAGATAGAAGAGTGAGAATAATTATTGAACAGTGAATTTTATTTCGTTTTATGTGAACGATGTAGAATTATGGCAGGACGTTTTTTTTTTCGCTTGGAGGATGTTTACAGCCGCTAAGGCATAAATAAGTAATAACTATAGATGACTATACGCTATTATAACGCCAGTGTTGAAGCAAGAGCTTGTGCATATTTTCGTCCGTTGTTACATCCCGACGACAGGCAATTTGAGAATAGATAAAAGCATTTTCCTCTAGTGTTCAACTTTTGTGTAAATAGCGTTTGATAAATCTAAGGTCTACCATCTCTATTCAATAATTAAATCAATTTCTTCTAAATTTTTTATACAGACCATTTGATCGCTTGCATTAGACGAAGCTTTGCCGAGGCCTTCATGCCAAAAAATCTATTTTTTGTATTAAGTTATTTTTTATAATAAACATGTTTTACATTACATATGTTGTATATTTTATCGATGCTTACTGGATAATCTATCAAGAAGATTTTTAAATGATCTAGACACCTCCGCACGTACTTCATCTTATTTTGAATTGTTAAATTGTTGAAATTTTTTAAAATGGACAGATATACATTCGCATCGCAAATTACTCTTATAGTTGTAGTATTGTATCTACCGATTTTCAGGGACTTTTAAAAAAAGTGGCAACACTTCTCTGACTCACAGAAAGTTACAAAATTGGTTACAGTTTCTTGTTCTAGGTGCTATATCTACCTTTTTTTACTTCATCTGAGGTGTTAACAATTAAATATCTTATTCACAATTTCATTATACTAACACTAACTGTCGAGTATCGAAACTGTGATCAAATTACGAAACATAAACAAATAGGTAATAAAGATATAATAACCACCGCTTGTCGATACCGACGACGTTAAAATCGCTCTGGAACTGGAACTGCGTAATATAGAAGCACACTACAATGTTCTCTGTGTGCGTAACTGCTCGAGGTGGGGCGAGCGCAAGGTTACTATAATAGTTGTATCCAAAGATTTTTGTATCTAACATATACATATATATATATATACATATATATATATATATATATATATATATATTATTCAAATATATAAATGCTTATGCAAATGCTTAGCGAATTCGCTAATACCATCATGTGCCAAACCACCAAGGTTGTATGGGTTACCGAAGATACACAAACCAAACGCTCCACTACGTCCCATAGTGAGCCAGATCGATTTACCAACTTATAAGCTGGCACAATACTTAGCAAAAATACTATCACCACTGAGAGGACATACCAGAGCACACACAAAGGATTCGTACCAATTTGTGAGTGAGATAAAAGACCTACATCTCGCTAACAATGAAACTATGGTCAGTTTTGATGTTCAGTTACTATTTACATGCCTACCTATTGTGGACTGCATCTCAATTGTATCTAGGAAGCTAGAAGAAAATAACATGCCTCAAGAATATGCAATACTACTTGAACATTGCCTCACATCTGGCTATCTATTGTGGAAGGAGGAGTTCTACAAGCAAGTAGATGGTGTGGCGATGGGCTCACCTGTGTCTCCCATAGTCGCCGACATATTCATGGAGGACTTTGAGGAGAAAGCCCTTCTTACTGCTCCTGTAAATCCAAGGTTCTACAAGCGGTACGTAGACGACACTTTCACAATTTTACCATCTGATAAAGTAACTGCATTTTTAGACCACCTTAACTCCATAAACTCTAAAATACAATTCACAATGGAGTTAGAGACAAATAATTCTTTAGCCTTCCTAGATGCTTTAGTCATCCGACATCCTGATAACACTATTGGTCACACTGTGTATAAGAAAAAGACCCATACCAACCGATATCTAAATGGTGAATCTCACCATCATCCTTCACAGTTAGCTACCGTGGGTAAATCTTTGTTTCAGAGAGCACGAGGGATCTGTGACAGAAAACATCTGGCCGCGGAGCTTCAGCACGTCAAGCAAGTATTGCAAGACAACAAGCTTCGGGTCCCGCGCCTACGTCACAGTGAACGAGTGAAGCCGGCCACAGTCGAGCGCGCGCCTGCTCTACTACCATATGTCAGATGAGTCACGGACAAGATTGGCTACATCTTGAAGCGAGCGTCCATTAAGACATACTACAAGCCGCTGAAGAAGATTAGTCAATTTTTACCATCCATCAAATGTAATATTCCTCTACAAGATGCAGGTGTGTACAAGCTAGATTGTGAATGTGGTCTCTCTTACATAAGTCAAACAAAGAGATCTATAAAAACCCGCGTGAAGGAACATATAGCTGATGTGAAGCACCGACGCTCCGAGAAGTCTGCAGTCTGCGAACATGTTCAAGATCGTCCCCACCATTACATTAGATTTGATAAACCACAAATTCTCGCAAAAGAACACCGATTCCTACCAAGGATGATACGCGAGGCTATTGAAATTAAAAAACATCCAAATTTCAATAGAGAAGATGGTTGGGTGCTACCATCTGCTGGGATCATAATAAAATTAAACCCAAACCCAAGCATACCACTGCAAGACTTCATGATACTATAAGCTCGTTTTGCGTAAATCGGACCAAAAATTAATATTAAAAAAACTGAAGGTAGCCGGACTAACTATGACATTGGGACGTCAAACATCTCAGTCCCCCCCGTGACCATGGGTGCTGTAAAGCACCCGAAACGTCGGATAATAATAAAAATAAATTAAAATAATTATACGCGAAAATCCGTAAACAATAGTTTTATTCAATAAAAAACCGTCATTAAAAACTGATTTTCCACTGCAATGTACCTACTAAATAAAGACTGTCTTTCTAAATCCGTAATTTTCTGCATATAATTTGCTCACATCGTTACAATATCGCCCTTGAAAGTGTAAGTGTAAGTGTAACTCGGTTAACGCGATGGTGAAGTCATTCGATTCATTTTGTGGAACTCGCACTAGGCACACTGGTGACCGAAATAAACGCTCCCCACACGCTTGTGGCCTACAAGTCACATGTGTGGCGACAAGGTCACGCGCTTTTACGACTTCTATTGCCTTATTATTTAGATTTCTGTGGAGCCTCGGCTTTGGAGAACAGTTCGGCTTCTTTGTGGCATAGGCCAGATATGGGAGAGATGGCTGACGAAAGTTCCTTTGGACAGCCTTGGCGAGAGACTAAGATGCACGTGTTCCCGAAGGAAGACGAACTAGTTATTTGCCAATTCTGCAGCTGCAAAGAAAAACCAAAAGGAGAGGTGCATGATAATCAGTTGTGTCAGACCATATGACAAGGTAGTCATAAAGAGATCTCCCTGCATGATCGATTCAATGTGAACCAAGCTATTCAGCGTGATGGGCGTTAAAATCACCGAGGATCAGGATCTCTGCGGATGGGATACGCTGGTTAACTTGAGCACCTACGCTCAGGAAGAGTATGATAGTATCCTAGAAATGTGTCAATCATGAATGATTCGTTCGTTTGAGCTGGTACACTTAAGTGATGGTTCATTCATGTTTTAAAACGTTCCGGTACAACCAATCACAAACAGTTGAAGGAATCTTTTTAACCACAGAGTAGAGTTTTTAACGCTTCGCATACACCTAATCCGTCATCGGCCGAAGTTTGCTCAGGCGATGACGGCCGAACTCGGACGATCGAATCAAACACTTGTAAAACAAAGAGAGCGCTTCTCAAACACGACCGTCATCGTCCGATAACGCACGAAAACGGCCGATTAACCGTCGAATCCGAACGTGGGATTTCTCGCCCGACTGCCGGCGTCTTCTGGGTAGTTCTGTCCGCCATCGGCTGACAAAATCGGATTTGGAGTAAACGTACCGTAACTCGCTATTGGTAGAAATTGTGAATGAGTCGAAAACCGACCGAATCCGGAATGACCTGAATGAATGAATTGTTTGTATTGTATTGTTGTAATGTACGTACACAAAAATAAAAGTAGTTTTGCGAAAATAAGTGATATTCATTCTGTAAATACTAGGAGCAGACACAAGCTAGTAGTACCAGTTACTCGACTCCACCGAGTCAGTAATTCATTCTTGGGGCGATGTATTACGCTTTTACAACAAAATCCCAGAAAATATAGAAAATTTGTCATACACAAAGTTCAAAAATGTTATTAAATTAAGTTTGTATAAAAGGAGTTAATATAATATTAAGGAATTTATGGATGATAATAACCCCTGGGAAGGGAGATCGCTACCAAGCTATTTCTAATTTATCTAGTGTTGTTATTTGTAAACATGATTGTAAGCTATTATTGGAAAAAAAATAGTCCCTCTGGGTTTCTCGCTGGTTCTTCCCAGGAGAGGTTTTTTTGCGAACCAGTGGTAAATTAAAAAAGTGATTTTCAATAAGTATTGTTATAATCTACATTGAATAAAAAAGTTTCTGTTTCTTGTAGGATATTGGAGCCCGAAACGATCCATTTGAATGATCGATCCGAATGTACCGGTACGCATGACTAAATGTACACTAGAATAATGCTAGGAACGAGAAATAATGCTAGGAGAATCATTCTAACAGGGACGTTGCTACCCACCTAAGAGAGGGCCTTCGGTGAACTGCACTCACCAACCAGGTCAATACACGGCTACTAGGACTTCCATAATGTATAAATTCCACTAAAAACTAAATATCTCGGTTTTTCGATTATGCAAAATAAAACAAAATTACGGTCAAAGTAGCTTTTATTCACAAGCAACCGCTATGTATAAACTGTAAGCCGCCATATGGGCGTCCAACCCGGCGGCGTAGACGAGCGTACACAGTGGGTGCGAGCGTGCCACAGTCAAGTGCTTAGTCGAAGAGACCGAAGCCCATGTCGTCGTCGCTCTCAGACTCCTCCTTCTCGGGCTTCTTCTCTTCCTCTTTCTTCTCTGCAGCCGGAGCGGCAGCTGCGGGGGCAACAGCGGCAGCGACAGCCGCGAATTTGCTTGGGTCCTAGTTAAATTACAATATATTATTAAATAGTTTAAAAATTTGTAACAATAAAGACTAAACATGTCTTCGATTTAAAAATGAGAAACTGGTTAATGAAATAAACATTCATCAAAATTAATTATAATAGTTACAGGTCTAGAACTTTCTTTAAAATATCTATCGATTTTAGAATCTCGTTATGAGCTAAAGCTTATGTCCTCCTGTACTGACAGTGGAATGTAAGACTGATAACAGCATTAAGCTTTAAGCATTAAGTTTAGAAATATTGATAGCAGGGTATGTCAGCCTCCTCTAAACCTCAATTAAGCATTATCACTTTATTAAAAAAAAATTAAATTACAGGAAATCAATCTGCAGAAACACTATGTAAATTATATATTCTATATAAGCTCTCACAGTCAAGCAGCACTGCTGGCGCTGAGATCAAAGTTAGTGAATACGAAGCTAGTTGGAGACTGCATGGACTGTCTGAATGTCTTGGGATGTAACAACAGGGCCGTTTGAAGGTGGGTTCCGTGCCACACGTGTATTGTAGGCAATGGACTTGCCGATGAGCTTGCATTGGAGGACATAAGGAGCACATAATTTGGAACCGAGCCATTTTGTGGAATCTCAAAAAGACTAGCCCAATTGACCCTTGAAACTCTTTATCACAATAAATCACTTAAGATCTGGTCTAATACACCAGACTTAAAATATTTTAAGTGACTTAAAATTATTACTTACATCATCATACTTTCATCGATTATGATAAATTTCTAGTTACCGTGACAGCCTATTTAAGTCCACAGCTGAGAACAGGCCTCCCCCATAGATTGCCTCATTAAGGGGATATTTGCCATAGTAGCCACGCTTGACAAGCAGATTGGCAACCACAGTTTATTTTTTATTTTTAGTAGTTATTAGAGACTGTAACTCAACTCCTGATTTTTCCCTCCGTCGCCTCTTATGCCACCCACAAGATGAAATGGGACAGTGGATATTCTTACACTGTCACTACATGGCAAATTTCTAGTCAAGTTTCTAGTTTGCTATCATAATTTCTTAAAACTGAAAAGATTATCATTAAACAAATTCAAATGCAAACCTTGATGAACTCTTTGATAGTAGTGGCCTCCTTGAACTCAACCTCTGTGACGGCAGCAATAGCAAGCAGGTTCTTGAAACCGTTTGCAACAGAGTGGGGAGCAGAGGCAACAGTTGGGTAGCCGATGGCCAAGGAGAGAGAGGCGACATTGGCAACACCCTCCATGAACTTAGCACGGAGATCCTCTGGCTTGATGTCAAGGATGGCAGGGGCAAAGATGGTACCAGAATCATAAACCTGTAATTGGCACATGGACAGTTTGAATATTGTAATTTTTTCAACAAATTACTAGATATTTTACATTTCTAATTGTTTAACTTCCAGTGTACTATTAACTAATACACAATCAACAGAAAATGTCTGCTAGTGGATCATATTTCCATTATACCGTAGAAATTATACAACAATACCACAGTGCACATATTATACCAAAGATAAATTATCAGAATGCATTATTTGATGCAGACTGTACTCAACACTTTGGATGGTGTCAAAATTTGCTAATAATGTTTTGCACAAGTTTCAAATCCAATAATAGGAATAAATACAAAAACCGAAAAACAGTTATATTTCACACACAAACATGATTGCAGCATCAAAGTTTTGTTAGGTTTCTCAACATTACACTATGGACACTGTTTAATTAGTCCCACTGCTGCAAACATGAGAAGTCTTCCTCTCATTTCTAAGAGGGTTATGGAAGCAATTTGTTCACCGCACTGCTCCAGGTGTTGATGGACTTCACATCATGCAGATACTTTTATTCCTCATATTTCTATCACTAGACACATTGTTTATAATTACAATTTTACTGTTGTCCGAGATAGAACCTAGATTGCTTGCATACTGTGAAATTTGCCGTGAGTACTTGGCCCCTAAGCTATTATGGCTCTAAATGTCACTGTATTTGTTTATATCATGTCACATGTACCAAACAAAATTTTTTCGTACTCCTGATGAAGCATGGCACAGCAAGATGTATGTATGGATGGATCCTAATTGTACCAACCCAATTTTTCAATATTTTTTTAAGTAATTTTGTTTCTCACCTGTTTGACCACGAGACCATATGAAAATGGAGAGATGTTAAGCATGTTGAGCAGGGTGGCTTCTGAGGCGCCCACCTTGTCGCCTGGCTTTAAGATGTGCACATCATTGATGATTTCAATGGTACCTGCACAGTGAGAACAGAACTGTTTAAAAATCTGCCAATCAATTGACACAATGATGACATAAAAACGAAGCAACTATTTTATATCCACTATAGGGTAGACACAATGATATTGGCAAAAAGGAGAAGGTATCACATGAATGCACTTTATAAAATTGTAAACTGCTAAATACTGACTATGTGGTCAAAAGAGGAAATGATAGTAGTGCTCTATCTTGCTTCCACAACAATATGGCGGTCAACTATAGTTTGTAAATATTTGCTTTTAAAAATGAATGTGAAAAACTAGTTCTAGCACATTAGAAGTGACTCCTTTTTATTTTTCCTGAATGATTGGTACATTTATGAAATAAGCAGAATTATACAGACTTTGAAGCATAGTACCATTTCTTCCCCTTTTAAACGAAAAAATATTGACTTATTTTTACGAAAGCAAATTTGTAAGGCATAGCATTTACAAGTTTAATAATATGCAGTATATAATACATGTATTATTTTATAGTAATATCATATGAATTTGAACACAAAGGTATAAAATAAGCATTTTTAAATTTTTATGGATGTTACAAAAGTAAAATGTCTCTTCAAAATGCCAGTGCAAAATGGATGTTTAAAATATTACACTAGGATAAATTTGAAGATATCGATTTAGTCTGAAAGCGAAGCCAGAGAACTAATATTATAACTCTCTGGTATTAGAACAGACAAAAATAATTGAATATTTTATATGAATTTAAAGATACAAAGCTTAAAAAGTAAGTTAATATAAGAATTAAGCAGGGTTGCAAATTATTAAGATAATATTCACTGATAATTATCTCTTAATTATATGGTTATTACCCAGCAATATAATGAGTAAAATAGTATTTAAATAGTTATAATCCTTTTATTTCAAAATGCTCTTTGTTTGAGACAATCAACAATAACAAAACAAACAAATCAACATTATATTTTGTCATATTACCCATTTTGATTTATCATATTCTTACTATTCTTGCATTGAGCCCATAAACCACTATTTTTGTTTTATGCTGTCAAACTTTACCACAGTGGATCCAGATTTTGTGGCATGTTTTTTATATGTATATGACTGTATTATTCAGAAACCAACACAACAAAAACTAACCATTGAGGACAAGGAGAATTCCCACCCACAGATATTTCTCATAGTCAGATACACACTATTAACTTCATGCTAATAAATTGACACGCAATATTACATGCATTCTGATATACACCATATAGATTTTACACACAATATAAATCATAAAAACAAGTTTCAAAGAAAATTATGTAAAAGTACTCTGATATGCCTTACCCTTAGAGATCTTAGTAGGGATGGAAAGGGCTTGGAAGAAAGAGGTCTTCTCAGGACCAAGCCCAGTGTTGTGTGCTGGAATAACCACAGACAATGGTGCAATGGCACCAGGACGGGCAGGGGCCCGCACTTTGTTCTCCAACAGCTTATCACGCACCTGAGTTAGGAGTAAATTGTTTAAGTGATGAGCTTATTCTAAAAATTACTCACAAATTAAATTAACAGTTATATAAGTTAAGTAGAAGTAGTAATAATATACAAGTTATTAATATTCCATTATGAATGAAGGGATAGTCTTAATAAAAAAATGCATTTACATTTCAGGACCGTATTTAGTAAAGCAACTACAGAAGCAATAAAGGGTCGGCTTTAGTAATCTGCTGCACGATTTAAGTGATTATTTTAGCTTTACTTGACAGGCAATGATGCTATTGATTACCATTTAGCTGCTTTTTACGCCGGAAATCTTTATTTTTCGACATATCGATAGTTAAAGTTTTGAGGTTATATCGGGTTGGCTAGACATCCGGTACTTGATTTTGATAATGTTTTTAGTCTAGGAGGCTTGTTCGGGTTATCTTAAACCTATCACACTGTTTTTAGATGTCCGGAAATGCATTTTGAATTAATTACGATAAAAACAAATTTCACCAAAAATAGTGTAATATGTCAATTTGTTCTCGGATTATGAAGTAGATTTCCGATACTTAATTTCTTAATTATGTTTTCAATTTAGGAGGATTGTCAGGGTTAAGCTCGAACCATTTACACTGTTTTTGGATTTCGGAAATGCCTTTTGAATTAATTACAATAGAAATAATTAATTTCACTTTAAATTACATATAACGAAAAACAAATATGTCAATTTGTTTTTTTAACACAAATACACTCATAAAAAAGTTAATCACTCGGACCCAGACAATCCATTTGTGGCTGGAGGTGGGACTTATATACAACAAATTGAGTTGCAGTGGAGAGCAGTCAAGAGCTTTTTCAGAAAACAAAATTATAACAATTCATATTACATTTTTTCATTTACCACTCTAATAGCAGAGTTAAGAGCAACTAGACTTTATAGATAAAATTGGTTGAATTGGTTCTAAAACCGAATTAGCACACCCCGACTCCACATAATTTTGTCTGCCCTACCCCTAGAGTGTTTTTGTAAAGCCATAGGCACGGAGGGAGAGCAGCCCCAGCCCGCTGTAGCAAATCGCAGGCACCTAAGTGATCCGTAGCGGTTGAGGCTGGTCACCGAAGGCGACCAATAAGCCGAAGCTGCGAAGGCGAGCATGGATGCCTGTGATTTGCTACGCAAGGACGAAGGGGCTGCACTTCCCACAGTGCCGAAGCAGTTGCAGAAGTAACTGCATCAATATTCCTGTATAAAAAAGTGAGGTTGATTTTACAAAAAAAAGGGGTCTCCGGCACTTCCCCCTTTTAGGGAGATGTTCCTACCCCAGCCGCCGCCCCCCGCCACTCGGCGACCATATTTACTAAAAAACTTCATAAAGGGGGGGGGGGGGTCCGGCGCTTAATTCTTTTAGGGGGGAGGTTCCTACCACTGCCCCCATCTACCCGCACACTCGGCGACCATAAATTCGTGCAGCAGATTACTAAATAAATACCGCAATAAATTCATTTTGGCTAATCTTTCCAATATGGACCATCGATTTCAAAGCCCATATGTTTTTTGTAGATAGTACTCACTAAAAGAAAGCGTTTTGCAAAGTTTTAGGTTGCGGAAACTTACGGTTCATGAGATATATTTTTTTAAACTTTTCATACAAATTGGTAAATAACACGCAATTACAAAATAAATTTGACAAATGATTGATGTTAAACGTCAGTTAGTGTAGGTTCCGAATATTTTGAAAGTATCGATACCTACTCGATACCAAGTATCGTATCAAAAGTATCAATACTACTTGGTATCGAGTACATTTCGTTAATTTTGGAGACGAAAAATTATGACAAACCAATTAGATGCATAGGAAGAGCTGATAAGTGCAATTATATATGTATATAAAGTAGAATAAAGTTTACTCTATTTAAGTTCCACCTTAGTACTTGTATTTTATTGTTTGCAACTTGTTTGTATTTCTTAATTAGTACAGCTTTTGTACTTTTATTTTATTGTTTGCAACTTTCTGTATTATCTAATTCTTACTACAATAAAGTGTTTACTTACTTATTGACTTACTTATTTAATATTCAAAAAGTACCCAAAACCGAATCAGAGCACCCCACTATACACGTGGTCTTGTCTGCCCTACCCCTAGAGTGTATATAAGAGCCCGGAGGCGCGGAGAGAGAGCAGTGCCCGCCCGCCGTAGGGAAGCCCAGGTGCCTATGCTTCCCTACGGTAGGGCGGAGGCACTGCTCATCCCGCAGCGCCGGAGCTGCCACGGAGCGCCGGAGCACAACTTCCCGGCTTCTTACCCCCCTAGTCTCCAAAATTAACGAAATGTACTCGATACCAAGTAGTATTGATACTTTTGATACGATACTTGGTATCGAGTACGTATCGATACTTTCAAAATATTCGGAACCCTACACTAATTGACGTTTGACATCAATGATTTGTCAAATTCATTTTGTAATTGGTGTAATTGCGTGTTATTTGCCAATTTGTATGAAAAGTTTAAAAAAATATATCTCATGAACCGTAAGTTTCCGCAACCTAAAACTTTGCAAAACGCTTTCTTTTAGTGAGTACTATCTACAAAAAAAATATGGGCTTTGAAATCGATGGTCCATATTGGAAAGATTTACCTTATTTTTAACAACTCTCATATTTTTCTTCATTTCCCATGTTTTTTTAGACATGTCAAATAAATAGTTTTATCTTTATTTCTTTTTCACTCATAATGAAGTTTCAAAATAATAAATTAAAAAAAGAAGCACTCACTTCCACCAAGTCCCCTCGGGTGAATACAAAGCCGACATTGCCCTTGATGTGAGGGAGCAATTTCTCCAATGCAGGGTTGGTCTCCAAGTGATCTCTGATGGCCTTACGCATCATGGTATTTTTGCCCATAAGCACAATGCTGTGACCACGTAGTGAGATACGAATCTGCTGCATCTGTGTTGAACCAACATTGTCCGCACCCACTAAGAAGCATTTTGGATACTCATCTAAAAGTTGCTGTAACAAGAAATGTAATTATAATTTCAATTGATATAAATAGAATATAGATTAAACAATAATATAAACTTATTCAGTGGTAAGAAAACGATTGTTTATAGTGAACATGTATCTACAAAATGCCAGTGTAAATTTGATGAGAACAATATCACACTAGGATAAATTTGAAGAAGTTAATTTAGTCTGAAAGCGAAGCCAGAGAACTAATATTACGCTCTCTGGTATTAGAACAGACAGAAACGCAACAACGTGGCTAAGCAAAATATACACATAACAAAATTATAAGGACTTACGATAATTTTGGTGAAGTAATTAGTCTTCCAAGTAGCCTTGTCCTCCCTACCCATCTTGATGAGTGTAGTAGGGACTTCGAAGAAATTTAAGGACTAGAAAAAAAGACATGACACTGATGGATATCATCGTAACACTAAATACATAAAAATAATAAAGAAGAAATATAAATATCGTATGTAGTAATGGTTTTGGATGATGTACGACTAAAGAATTCAGTGGATCAAAGAAATAAATCACGATTTCAAATTACTTACCAAGACCAAATACAATTACGCACGACACTCGTGCGCTTTGCAGGACATAAATGAAAGATGTAGAGATGCTCCATCTTCGTGTACGACATACATCGATACCACAGAGTACTTTTATATCGATACTGAAGGTATGAATAATTAGGGATAGGAAAGTTAACCTTGACTTTGGTCAAGAATCGATATCTTACTGAAAATAATCTCCCATTGGAATCGAGTTAAGTTGCCTCAAATAAAATGGATGAAGTATGCGGTATGATGTATGATAGAGGAATAGATGTGTTATGTGTAAATGAGACGAAAAGGAAGGGGAAGGATGTCACTACACATGGCATGTATACCGCATACTGGTCTGGTGTAGACGAGATCGAGCGGGCATGCCAGGGTATAGGTATCATCCTTTCAGAAAGAATGGGCCAATGTGTGAAAGAGTATGAATGTGTAAGCCCAAGACTGCTATGGATACGAATGAAAGTGGGCTTAAAGAAGTTGTTTGTGTTAGGGGTCTACGCTCCAGACATGTCTAAGCCCACTTATATCCGAGAGCAGTTTTGGGAAATGGTAAAGATGGTGTTAATGAAGTGTAAGGGAAATGAAAATATTATTATGCTAGGAGATTTTAATGGAAGGGTTGGGGTGAGGAGGCTTGGTTATGAAAGGATATTTGGAACGTTTGGTGATGAAAGTATAAATGAGAATGGTGAAAGTCTCCTCACCGTATGTATGGAAAAGAATCTTTTTGTGACGAACACTTGCTTTCGCCACAAGAGGATTCACATGTATACTTGGGAAAGAGGTGACGATAGAAGCATGATAGATTTCATAATTGTGGATGAAAGATTGAGGGGCGCAGTGGTAGATACAAGGGTTTACCGGGGTTCTAACGTAGGAACGGATCATTATTTGGTTTTATGCCGAATTAATGGTCTATTCAGGCGTTGGCGTCATCGATCATCTGTGTCTACCATTGCGTTACAGCGTATTAGAACAGAAAGGTTACAAGATGAAGGTGAGAGAAACAAGTTCAAATATAGACTGAAAGAAAATATAAGTGGTTTGGATGAATTATGTATGAAGGAGTTAGACTTGGAGAATGTATGGCAAAATGTAAAGAAAGGTTTAGTGAATGCAGCTACCGAATTATGTGGTGTTAGTAAGAGGAAGAATGAAAGGAAAAATAATACGTTATGGTGGGATGATGAGATACGTATGGAAGTTGAAGCAAAGAAGAGAGCATGGCTAGATTTACTAGCAACAAAGGCTGGTAATTCTAGCGGTACGAATGATGATATTGAAAGAAAAAAGGCAGTCTTTAAACAGTCTTAATAAGAGAGTAAAAGAAGTAGTTGAAAGGAAAAAGCAGGAAAGAACGGATAAGAATGATAGAAGAATATCGGATAACTTCCAGGCAAATAATAAAATGTTCTGGAAACTTGTAAGAACTGCCAGGGGACATTCAAAACAGCCTATGATGAATGTTATAAGAGACGAGAATGGCTATATTCTGAAAGATGAAGTTTTGAGTTTAAAGAGATGGAATGGAAGGAATATTTTTAAAGCGTATTTATGAGTGAGGAGACAACGTGTGTACTAAGTGAAGTAGAAACTCCGAAAGAAGAGGAAAGAGGTAGAGAGATAAGTATAGATGAAATAATGAAAGCAATGAAAAGCATGAAAGCAGGTAATGCTGCCGGATATGATAGAGTTTCACTCGAAATGCTGAAGGCTGGAGAGGAAATCGTGGCAGGCCTGCTGCACATCTTGTTTAATTTATGCTGGGAACTGAAGCGGGTACTGGTAGATTGGTGCAAAGCCGTGATAGTCCCAGTATATAAAGGAAAAGGGTCGCAGCAGGACTGTAAAAACTACCGTGGCATCAGCCTTCTTAGCATTGTGGGAAAACTGTATGCTAAGGTACTGATTGAAAGGGTCATGAAAGAAAATGATGGAAAAATTTGGGATGTGCAAGCGGGATTCAGAAAGGGAATGGGATGTACAGATCAAGTCTTTTCCATGCGCATGATCGCGGAGAAATTTTTGGCCAAAAATCAAAAGTTTTTTGTGCGTTCATGGACTTGGAAAAGGCCTATGACAGAGTGGATAGGGATGTGCTATGGCAAACACTGAACTCATTTGGGTTAAGCGCTGGCTTGATACAGGCATTGGAGTCTCTTTATAGGGACTCTGGTGCTTGTGTTAGGATCAACGGGGTCTACTCGGACTGGTTTGACATCCATAAAGGTGTCAGACAGGGCTGTGTGGCTTCCCCGTGGCTGTTCAACCTATTTATGGACAGTTGTTTGCAAAATTTGAAAGTTGAAGAATGCGGATTAAGAATGGATGAGTTGACCGTCAAATGCCTTTTGTACGCCGATAATCAAGTTATCCTTGCGTCGTCGGCGTCCGAGTTGCAAATGATGGTTACATTAATGAACGGATCATTAAAAGAAAGGGGTATGAAAGTGAACGCAAGTAAGACGAAGGTTATGGTTTTTGAAAGAGAAGAAAGTAAAACGATTTGTGAAATAAGAATAGAAGGGGAGTTGATCGAGCAAGTAGATGAGTTTGTATATTTGGGCTGCGTATTTAGCAGGGATGGGAGATATGATAAGGATATAGAACGACGAGTGAATGCGGGAAATAGAGTAAATGAGGCCCTGCACTCTATTGTGAAGAGTCAAAATGTGTCAAAAAAGGCACGTATGGCAATTCACAATGCTGTGTTGGTCCCTACTTTAACGTATGGTAGTGAAAGTTGGGTGTGGCAGAAGAAGCACGAGAGTAGAATCAACGCAGTAGAAATGCGATCCTTAAGAAGTATGTTAGGGCTGAATCTGAACGACAGGGTAAGAAATTGTGTAATAAGAGAAGAGTGTGGTTTGCAAGATGATGTTGTGACCAGGATTAAGAAAGGATCGCTTCGGTGGTTTTGGTCATGTGGAAAGAATGAATGAGAAAGAGTGACAAAGAAAATTTATGCTGCAGAAGTGAATGGCAGAGTCGGAAAGGGACGTCCTAGACGAAAATTTATCGACCAAATTGGCGATTTATTGAAAACGGGCCAAATTAGGAGTATCCTTAACCGACGAGCATGTATGCTTAGGTGTATGGATGTGAAGGAGGCAAGAGAGGTGTGTCAGGTTCATGCCAAATGGAAGTCTGTAGTCTCTGCCTACCCCTCTGGGTGACAGGCGTGAGTGTTTATGTTATATGTTTTTGTGCAGTTCACACGCACGTAGAAGTGAAACCTTCAAATTAAATAAAAATATTTCATAACAAAGGGCTTATTTAATATGACCATTTTAACCACAAGTGCGGCAAAAATATAAGATAAAAGTTTTATTTTATAGCATTATATATTTGTGTAAGAATCATTATTTAACTGTATATTCAACATTTGGACTGTGACTTTAGTTTTCTTTCAAATAAAATTGCTTTGTAATAGTGCCATCTACTTCATTCTATTGGAACAGTCATTTTATCGAACAAAAATTGATTAACTCATAAAGTGGTATATAAGATAGGCTTAAGATGATATAAACACGAATAATTTAATATAAATTGATAAGTTATGAAATCTTCGATTATAATGAAGGGATTGATTAGGATAATTTTATTCAATATGGTTAATTTTATTTATTTAGTAAATTTGTTAATTTTAGCTGTTTATTTTAACAGTTAAATGTATATTAACTATCTTTAAAGCTCCGCACAAAGATGAGCTGAAAAATAATAATTTAATGACAGATTTGAACCCACGACTTTTGATTTCGCGGTCCGCACCCTGCTATTAAGCTACTTTTGCTTACTACGCTGTATTCTATCTCATTCCCACTCCGACTAAATCCTATAGGTATATACGTTTATCTCTTTTAACTGTCGCTTTTTCGTTTCATCCAGTTTCAAATGACAACGATTCTATAGAAGTTTTTACTTCAATTAAAAACCTAATTTACATTTTGCCGTAAACATTGGATTGAATAATTAATCAGTAATTTTGAGATTTTAGGTGAGTGCTTTGTTTTCAAGATCGAGCTCATGATGGCTTTAGTGTCTTCTCAAATGTTATGAAAATTGGCGGTGTAATTCAAAATTAACAATAGAATATGTTAGTTATTTGGTATTCTATATTTAAATTCATTTAAAGAATATACTAACTTTAAAAAATCAAAACTCTAATGGAAATTTACATAGGTACAAAAGTAATATTTTATATACATACATGATTTAAATTGTAAACTCATTAATAATTTTAAACAAATTTTTTAAATAAATGCTCATGCAACTTTGGTACCATAAAGCATCGATACAAATAAATTTTACTGGGACACCTCTAGAAAGACATATTAGTATATATTTAATATGAAGGCACACAAGGTTTACGCCCGTAAAGCCTAACCTGACAATTATTTTGTTCATAATTTAAAAAATTCTGCACAGTAAATTGCATATGTTATATTATTTGCATAAAAAAAGACATAATCAAAATTTTTTGTGTATATCTCTAATTGCTTTCGAAATGACTAAGCTGATTGTAATGAAACGTGAAGACACAGAACAAACTAGCGTAGATGTACCATATTGTACCTTTACCTACTTTACATAATATACTACTCACTTTACTCTCGAATAGATTCCCTTGAAGCCCGCTATATATATATATATATATATATATATATATATATATATATATATATATATATATATATATATATATATATATAATATATATATATATATATATATATATATATATATATATATTCTCAGCTCAGAATAAAGAATCTACTTGTAGGGGGTATTTTGTGAATTGTGACCCTCTACATATAATTGATATGTAGTATATTAATGTAGGTTGTATCTTCTACGTTACGGGATGTGGTAATTAAAACTGTGTCCGTTTCCGTAGAGAGCGTTTATTGTACTGAAAATACTTATGAATAAAAAATGTAATTATAGCGAACGTGTCGCGCGCGCAGGCGCGATATCAGCATTATTTTCTAAACTGTTGAAATATCATGTACTTGCTCGTACATCTTGCCAATTTTATAAACAAGAAGAAAGTTTAAGGCGATGAACCCCTATTGAGTTTACGGGCAGCCGTTGCGATCACCGCATCCACACTATCGATGTCCGAGACCCCATGCTCCGATGAATGTCCTTGGGTTGGCTGCTCGACATTGTTGGGGTCTGGCTTGTCGCGAAGATTCACGCTGCAGCCTTGACATCTTCTTTTCAGCCGGAATGTCCCCCATGCAATGAAGGCTACAATAATAAATCCGACTACGGTGTACAACACATAGTTGTGTGTGTCATGTGTGAGTGATTGTACACTCAGTGTTTGTTGCTGTTCCTTGACCTTATCAATGTTGTTTTTCAGCTCTTGTAAGGCGTCTTTATGATCTTCAGGTCCAAATGTATGATTAAAGTCTGTCAGTATGTGGTTCAGGCTTGATTCACGCATGTACATTCTTTCTTCACTGCCTGTTAGTTTCAACTCGCTGTGATAGTCGTTGTGAGCATGAATGATGAAGCTTTCTCCCTTGAGCATACACCCAAGTCCGAGTAACATAATCCCCGTGCCGTGTAAGTGCTGTGACGTCACTCCAGCTGGGCAGAAAATGCGCATCGTGCAGTCTTCGCAACAGGAGAACAGCCACGCGCCACGATTGTGTAATCGCACCCACCTGTCGTTGCAATCCAATACTCTTGTGCGGCATGTTGATGAGTCGCCATTGTTTAATATTTGCGCTTCACATAATGTATCGGCTACCTTAATGTTGTAAATAGGTTGATTGATAGCACATAACATTTTGTTTTCTTGCAGATTTAAGCATGATGATACATCTCGGTTTTCTAAGGGTATTATCATGTCCCCTTTTAGGTTTACAGCAAGGTATTCAGATGTGAGTACTATAGTTTTCTCTGTGTGTCCAGTTATTTGCGGAATAGGAATGATGTGGTTAAGTTCATATTGTTCGTTGTTTATTAGCGGTAGCTTCACTTCGAATATTATGTATGCACTTGTTAAGCGCACGTGCACTCGCGCCAGCTTGTATAGGCTTCGCGTGCAATGGCGTGTGTTCACACAGGGTAGCGATAACTCGCTTGGTAAATGACCGGAGATGATGTTGAGCTGATCTTCAAATTGGTTGGGCTTGATGAGATGGGTGTCAACTCTCCCGTCCTTCACGTCAGTTACTAGGTCTAGGAGTTGCTGTTGTATTTGTCGTATGTTTGAAATGATCAAGTTCACGGCCAGAGCGGTAGCTGTTATGTACATAGCATTATCAAGGCTATACAAACTAATCATTTCGCCGACGACATTGCACAACTCAATAAACATCATAAAGTGCGAATAACAAGCAGCATTTTAAACTTAAATCCATTCCTGGACAAACACGAAATCTTACGTGTAGGAGGACGTCTGGAAAATGCCAACTTAAGTCAAGAACAAAAACATCCAATTATCTTACCTTACAATGACAGGTTAACGGAGTTACTGATCGACCAAGCGCACAAGAGGACCCTGCATGGTGGGGCCAGACTAACTCTATCATATCTACGCAACAGATATTGGATTATCAGCAGCTTCAAGAACTAAAACTTATGTGTGGAAAGTGATTCCGCTTGATTTATAATATTTTTTTGACCTGGAATTGCATTCTTTCACTACGCATTTACCAATTTTTTGTCGGGGATCGTTCGGCTCAACTCTGTCGGCGTCACATTGAACACTAAATTGACGTTAGCTAGACATATGACTGTGGCCATATGTGCAGTGGCAACGCTTTGGCGCTGTAATTACTAATCTAGTGTAATATAAATCAATGGAGAAAACGACACATATATCTACAACAAAGCACTTGTTTCGTCGAAAAAAAGCGCTTTAAGCGCTAACGTTCTAGGGATATTGCACTCTCTGGCTCAGACGCTGCGGCTGAGGTTATGGGATTATTTAATTATTTATTTGCGATGTAAATAAATAACTTATGGATAAACTAATATCGGGTGTTGATTGCGCATGTGAAAATCTACAAATTTACATTTTTTATAATTATTCTTTTAACGTCATTTTTAAGCAAAAAAAGAAAATTTATTATTTTACAGCACCCGCCATATTTTTTTAGATACTTAAACAAATATTTAACGCGCAAACAAATAATTGGTACCGATAAACATCAATTTTTAGAAAATGTGTCCACGCGTAAGCAGTAAATAACAGTTCAAAAACTCTCCACAACAGCGCTCAAGTAGCTATACAGGGTACGATAAAGCGCCGTATTTTACGGCTTATATAGTAAGAGTGTTTTGAAAATGAAAATTTTGAAAGGAATAAAACAATTATTGTAAAAAGAATTATGGTGAAAGTCCGTGCAATAAAAAATTATAAAAAGTTCTTTAAAATTTAGACTTTAGCTACAGTGGCGCCACCCATATTTAGCGCTTTCTTACGGATACTTTTTTATACAGAGTCTGTACTCCTTACCTCTACACTCCATAGTTCCATTCCATGGAGGTTAGAGAAACCTCCATGTTCCGATCTGACACTGACAAGCACAGAGTACAACTCAGTACAGTTTATCTATGGACTTTGAATTTGAAGTTTTGAAGCTTTCTTGTTCTAGTTTTTTAACTTTGCATTTTGCGATTGTTTAATAAGTAATATGAAATTATGAAATAAAGATTGCCCTGTGAATAGCTAATGCTGATATCGTAAGTTCTGTCGAGTGAAAATGTCACTGTTTCGCAAACCAAAGAAAATTCAGAGACGCGTTTTCTGCGCGGATGATGACGAGGACGGCGATCCTGAGCCGCCACCACCTCCAATCATCAGTCAAAAAAAGGAAAACAAACCTATCAAAAATACTCCACTTTTAAGTTTTGCTGATGAAGGTAAATTTTAGAATTAAAAATATTTCACAAGTATAACCTTAACAAGCTCATATTTTAAAAAGACTACTCTTGTTTAACTCATGTATTATTATCTTTACTTTTGAAATGTCTTTTTCTTTGTAACCTTGTTCCTTGTGTTTTAGAATTCAAATTGGTATTAAAAGTTCATCACTCATGTAATTTTTTTAATATAAGACTGTATACAAAACTGTCAGAACACATATTGTGTTGGAAATAATATATAAAATCTATACTCGATATAAAGAAACCCCTTTAGTTCTGAAAAAAAATCTAATTACTTTCATCATTTTAGCAGTTTTATAAAAATACACTAATCAAGATCTGTCTCCACTCTTCAGTTTCATATTCAGTGCTGTCAAGGACATGTTTAACAAAGTACACGGAAGGCATACTACTGCTAGAAAGATTGTATGATATATCTGCAATTCTATACCTTCTGTGGCTTAGAAAAAACCTTGTTTGGGTTTTTGAGCAAAATAAAAAGATATTTACATACAATACAATACTCGAACAAAATAAAAGCATGAACAAAGTACAAACTAACTATGTACAACATTAAAAAAAAAACGCCTGGCAGATGTGAAACGTCGAAATTAATAATTTTGTTTAAGTTATATGCATAGAAGAACAGATTACGATAGGAATTAGATATGGTATAATGAAAAGATAAAGCATTACAATTTTTTTTCCACAAAATAATGACTTTTTATTATATAGTTATTCATTTTTAATAAACCAAACAAAATGATATTTTTAACTCATATAGTAATATAAATATTGAATTATTAAATAAGCCAATAGCCGTGTTTGTGCTATCTAGCATATTCTTTATGTACCACCATGAGAGTCAATCAATTTTTGTTCGATAAAATGACTTCCACCTGTAGAATTAAGTAGACGGCGCTATTAAAATTTTATATACTGAAGGACTAAAGGAAATATTCTTTGAAAACATCTATACATTTATTCTTTTGATTTATTACATTAAAATTTAGGCTTCACATTAAAAAAAAATTAAAAGATTATTTGCTATAAAATAAACTTATACCTATCTCATATTTTATGTTGCCGTACAAAATGATATTTTTAACTCATCTCGTAATATAAATATTGAATTAATAAACCTTTAAATATTCTTAGCTTAATTAAACTTTAATACTAAAGAGTCCTGTATCTATTAAATTATGAAAAAATGTTTATTGAATTAAAATTTCATTTTTAAAGATTTTACCTTTTCCTCACCGATTAGCACTTTAACACACTTCAATTCATTACAAGGAACACTATTATCCTCCATTTTCACTAAAAATCTTTAAAAAAACATAAATTTTCAACTCGTAATATTCATTCGCTCAAGTAAACACATAGAGTACACATTGAAATGTGAAGTGAACTTGAAAACGTATCGCCCGCGCACCCCTGTGCTTGACTAACTTCACTTGAAACAGTTTATGAGTTATTTTATTAGTTGATATTATTGATTGAGCAAGTTTTTAGTTTAATAGGGCAAGGCCATCTTTTCGGCTTCTATGGAGTCTGTTCTACCTATGTGCCTCCGGCTCTATAAAAACTCTTCTCTTCTCTAGGGGTAGGACAGACTCGTACCAGGTGGCATTGGGTTCAATCAATTTGATTCTTTGACATAAGTTGAACCTAACCTATTTTTTTTATAACTGCTCTAATAGGTACTGTTAAAACAAATCGAATATAATTAATGACTTATTAATCAATTTTATACACATATTGTATTGCTTTAATTAATTCTTTGGAAATATCAGTTTTACTTTTAGTTCCACAAGCCGGCAAAATACAGTAAACACTACACATTTTAGTAGCTCATAAAGAAAATAATTCTGTAATTGAAATATGTATAACCTTAAATATATGTGCATGCATGAAAACTATTGAAATGAGTACAACATATAATTACTTGAGTAAATTTATATAAAATAAAAGGTTACCGAATGTATGACTACTGAACTGTACGTAAAATGGAACATTCATTGGTGAGAAAGGATTCTTATATAGGAATATAATCTGTGGTAGGGATTGACATACATATGGAAAAAATAAATGATTTTCAATAATTATTTCTCAAAAAGTAAGCGTCTCTGAATGTTGAAACTTTGCATGTGGGCTTATAATAATATAATCTTTCTGTAAAAAAAAAATATCAACCCCCAACTTGACGGATGTCAATGGAATGCTAAGCCCTATATTTAATTAGATTTTACACTGAAATCAAAATAAGAAACATTATCTACATATTGTGGATTATCAATGTTTGCCAAACCTTTACAATATAATTACCTAACATCAAACTTTTGTTTCATCAATTTTAGTTTTTTATGAAACTGAAGGGAATTATAAAATATTCGGTATATCAAATAATTTATTAAAATGAAGTTTGTTATATAGAGGTTAGGTGGGACTACGATTAATTTTAACAATTTATTTATTTTTACTTTAATTAACATTACATACTAAAAAAAATTACATGTCTGAACCAGTGGGAATGATTAATAGGATATACACTCAGCGTCACAAAAATCGCACCTCTCTGAGTTTGCGCGAAAAATGGCTGTAATGGCTAGAAACGAATTATATTTATATAAATATTGGTATGTTTTAAATGAGTATTTGAATAGCTTTACATTATTAATAAAAAAATCATGAATCATTAAAACATTTATTATTATAGAGTGTCAAAAATAAACACTGTCAAATGCTCGGTAGTAAGGACGCTAGTTACACCACCTAAGGGTATAAAAAGAGTCGATCTGGATGAAATATGGGTCAGTCGTAATTTAGACTTTGCAGTGAACACACGTGAACAAGTAACCCAAGTAAGAACAAGTAAAGATGGACACCAGCTCTGAAGAAGCCGCTCAAGTGATTGCCCTATTGCAGTCGGGGATGCGGCAGTGTGACGTTGCTCGACAGTTGAACCTGTCCCGTTTTTCAGTTCGACAGGTGTTCTAACGTTTTCAGCAGACTGGTGGTTATGTTAGAAAACCGGGATCTGGAAAAAAATGGTGCACATCAGAAAGAGATGACTGTTTCATCGTTACGACATCTTTACGAAACCGTTTTACAAATGCTGTTGAGTTGCAACAACAGCTTCGATCAACTCTGAGAACATCTGTGAGTGTTTCTACGATATGAAGAAGGTTACACGAAAAGAGTTTAACAGCCCATAGACCTGCTAAAGGTCCAAAACTTACTGCACAGCATCGCAGAGATCGCCTAGAGTTTGCTCGCAATCATTGTGAGTGGACTCTAGAACAGTGGCGGACCGTACTCTTCTCTGATGAGACGAGGGTCTGTCTCTTCTGCAATGGCAGACGTAGAAGGGTCTACAGAAGACAGGGTGAGAGGTTCACACAACCCTGCTTCGAAGAATCCGTCGAATACGGGGGTGGCTCGTGTTTGTTTTGGGGTGGCATTTCCGTCGACGGGAAAACGGAACTTGTGTGCGTTTCCCGGACTCTGGGTGGCCGTGGGCAAGGGTCATTAAATGCTGGTCGGTACATTACTGACATCCTGGAGGAACATGTGGTCCCGTATGCTAGTTAGGTCGGCGATGGATTCATGTTAATGCATGGTAATGCTCGTTGCCACACCGCGGCTATTGTACGGGATTATTTACAGGAGGTCGATATCCCTGTTATGCATTGGCCAGCACGAAGTCCAGACCTTAACCCAATAGAACATCTCTGGGATGACCTAAAACGGCGCGTGCCAGCTCGAGATCCAGCTCCAACCACTCTTCAAGAGCTCCAAGATGCGGTACTTGAAGAGTGGGAACAAATACCCCAAGAGGCCGTTGCGACCCTTGTAAGGTCCATGAAAGATCGCATGGAAGCCGTTATCAACGCAAGGGGGGGGTAACACTAGGTTTTAAGAACTTTTTTGTATTTATTAAGTTTTTTTTTTAAATTATTAATTTGCAAATTTGTACATACCCTGTCTTTTTCTTTAATTTCTCTTTCGTCTCGTTATAAAAGTAAAATTCAATTAAAATTCCTGAAAGCTAATGAAATTACCTTTCGAATGATACCCTCAAACCACAACATTGCCATTGGCCTGTTGCGTTAAATAGTATTTAAATTATTTTTTTTGGATGTGCGATTTTTTTGACGCCGAGTGTATTACGTCAAGTTTCTAAATTTAAAAAAATTGTTAGTAATTTCTTCTATGTATATTCTGTAATGATTAAAAATTAGTTATAAAGAGGTTTTTGATAAATGTATTTGTAATGTCGAGGTATATTTTGTATTAGCTCTTATAGGGGAGTTCCAGGGGATTTCGAAAAATGTGTTAAACTGAGGAATTCATTACATTGAAGCTTGTTACACCGTATTTTTGAATTATCATGGCTAAACCAGTCTTCCATGTATTAATAATTACTGAAATATATTAAACTAACTAGCTGACCCGGCGAACTTCGTACCGCCTAACAGTCAATGAATGTCGTGTTACCTTTTAGCTGAACTAATTTAGGCTTTGATGAACGTAATACAATAATACAAAATAAAAATACAGATAGATATAAAAAAAGTATTTTATTATAATAAATAATACATACAGAAAGAGAATTAAAAAAAAATTAAGTACTTCAACACGTGTCAGCAAAAAATGACTGAATTAAACGATTAACTCTTTTCATTCAAGCACCTTGTGGTAAACGACATTCTTTGTTTTTTTTTTGTCAGGCGCAAGAACAAATAAAGCAGATGGTTTGCCGACATGTGAACATGCCACGTACAATTGACCATGAGAAAAACATGAATTTTCTAGATTGAGGCCACAAATAGTCAAGGATTGGCCCTGTGATTTGTTAATCGTCATGGCGAAGGCAAGACGAATCGGGAATTGAATTCTTTTAAACTCAAAGGGCATATCCGTTGGGATCATCGGAATCCTTGGAATGAGAACTTCCTCATCTTTAAATTTTCCTTTGAGTATCGACTCGTGAATCACTTTGCTCATCAGTTTTCGTATCACCAAACGCGTTCCATTGCACAGTTTTGGTTGGTTTAAATTTCTAAGCATAATTACTACCGAGCCAACCTTCAGTTGTAAATTGTGCGGTGTTAAACCAGGCACATCCAAGGAGTTTAAAAATTCAGTTGGATAATTAGTGGCTTCATCTTCGTTTGTTACACAGTCGATAGATTTGAATGAATGTAGAGTACCTGCGATTTGGATTCTGAATTATAAAATTTAGGTCATCTACATCTTTATTTTTAGCCGCCAAAATTGCACGCTCACTTAACCATTTAGTATGTTTGTGGTTAGCAATGATATCCGGGAATATTTTGTTGATAAGCTCGCTTACGATGAGACGAAATTGCAAAAATTTGGAGGAAATGACATCAATCCGCTCGATTCGTCAACAGGAACACGGCCATTACCGATAGTCAGCAATTGCTTAGAGAAATCATCAGCAGATAGATCGTTAAACAATGCAACTCTCATATTTACTGACAGTTGAAGTTTCTTCACATATCGCCGCAGATTTGATGCTTTGAGGCAAGCGTTTATTTTGTCGGCAGCAGTAGCTCTTGGAATGGCTGGTAGTGTTTGTCGGAAATCGCCAGATAGTAAAATCATCGCACCACCAAAACATCTCGAGTCATTGCGCAGATCTTTTAATGTTCGGTCAAGTGCATCCAATGCGCGTTTGTGCGCCATTGTGCATTCGTCCCATATTATGATTTTTGATGCTACCAAAATTTTTCTTAGGCCATTGCGGAGTGTTTTGAAATGTTACACGTCGGTTGTTCAGTAGTTTGAAGGTTTAATGGCAATTTTAACGCTGAGTGAGCCGTACGGCATCCGTCTAACAATGTGGCCGCTATTCCAGAAGAAGCAACTGCTACCGCAATTTCGGATCTCGCTCGTACAGTGGCCAAAATTAATGACATGACATGTCTTTCCAGTTCCACCGGGGGCATCCAGAAGAAATAAGCCACCATTTCCATCATCAATTGCATTAATCAATGTATCATAGACCTTCCCTCTGTTTAGGATTGTTCAAAAGTGGTACATTCGTTTGAACTGATTGGACTAGTTCATGTGGATCATATTCACGTTCACGTTCTAGTTCTCTATTAAATGCGTCATTCATTCCGCGATCTGGCGCTAGCATTCCTAGCCTGACTAACAAACTGCCGCACATGAGGTAACACATATCTTCGATCAAGAGCAAAGCCTGGTTATGCTCTCTCAATTCGCCTGAACTTGTGCTGACACGAATTCGATGTAAAATGTCTTCTGACATGTTATCTTTGTATTTGTTCCACAGGTCTCGTGGGTTCGATGGGAAGCATGTCGAAATGATGATAGCAAATAATGTGCGTATCTGACTTGGAGATGCAGAAATAATTGCTTCAGCGATTGTCGTGTCCCAATGAGTATCGTTTTCAAGCAAATTGAGCTCTTGACATGCTGCACGAAATGTGGGGCACATTATACCATTAACAGTTCGTAGTGATTCAAAGGATGTTGGCCCTCGAACATGTACCAGCAACAACCGCAAATAGAAACATTCATCATTCTTCGGATGAACTGTGTAAATACGACCAAGAGCATCAGTAGAACGCATATCTAGATGACCAGGAACTGCATCGCCTTGCTTCCGACGTTGAAATTTCTTCGATGTAGCGTTCCAAGTGTAATAACGTGGCATCTCCGAGTAAAGCAACGTTCGTGCGAACGGATCGCTTTGACAAATCGCAAAGAAACTGGTCAATGTTGTCGCTGGAGGTCTTTCGGCACGTTGAACAGCATTCGACGCTGTGAAATATACTCTCTGACCGTTCTCTAGATGCACCCCCAAATGCACAACAGTGGGATGACGTTCGTGAATAGGGAATGAGAATATACGCCAAATTGCTTCATTGCTGTTCACATATCTACCAACTTGATAGCACGTAATTTCATCGTTGGTATTGGATGCTTGGATACCAAAAACCGCCATGTCGCTGCCTTTCGTGACATATTTGCAAATGTATTTAATTGACTTAACCGAATCGCAATAATCAACATTACAATGTGCCTTGAATGTTTTGGAAAGAAGTGGTGAATATGGAACAATCCAACTGTTGTCGACCACGAAATCCTCTCCTTTCACTTTAGTTGTGATAGTTCTACCATTATCATCTGGCGATCGACGCCGATACACTGGATAACCATCGTTGCCGGTGATGGTCTCTGCCGTCAATTTTCGTGGATACCGTTTGGAACACTTGCCGTCGACCATGCACGGTGATTGGCGGTTAATAGTGCCACACGGTCCATGAATCATATTCGTGATTACAACCTCATGTAGGTCTGGATCGGTTTCAGGATCAGGAATCTCCGCACATATGATGTCATCTATTTGATCTGGCCGAATTCTTTCGACTAACCAAATTAGAATGTGTGCATGCGGCAAGCCTCGTTTTTGCCATTCGATTGAATACATCCAGCATCGAGTAGTTCCAAAGACGTGTTGCTTAACAATGTGATTCATCACCGATTCATGACCGGATTTTTTGCTTGAAAACACGTGCGGTGATGTCGGGCCGATCACTTGATGTTTGTCCGGGAAGCAGCAGTTGAATAATATCCATCCATTTCGGATTACATGTAAATGTAATGAATAGATCTGGCCTGGACCATAATGACGAACATATGTCATTGCATCTTGCGCATATTCATACATATGACGCGGGCTACCTGTGTATGTAGCCGATAAAATAGTCAATCGACCAACATTTTCTGCATCTCCTTTTGTGCTAATTGCATCGCGTAAATGGATATACTCTTCCGAACGTAATTTAGCTTGGTTCAACCGAATGAAAGTCAGGCGCTCCGTTTCGATTTTAACGTACATGTCAACGCAATATTGTTGAAGCAGTCGACGAAATCGCAACAAATAATTGTCAGAATTTTCACGAATCATCAAACGATGTGCGTAATAATTCATCGAACTAACCTTCTTGGTAGTTTCCTCACCTGAAACAAATATAGTAAAATTTGTATTTTAGAAGAAAAATCCATGTCTGTATTCCTTGAAGGGGTAAACAGAATGTCATCACTAAGTTTTGTTCAATATTTTCTAAACCAACAACCCCTAATAGGGTTAACGACTCTTACAACTACTCTCTGCTAAATTAGGAGTGACAACTTTTTATGGTTACCAAAAGCAAACAGAATAAAATGTATATCAAGTTAAAATGAAAACTATGACACTTACCATTCAATGGATTCATCATTTTGATATTGAAGATCGTTTCCTTGCCAAAACATCAGCGGGTACTGTAATGCGTCATATGAACGGTGTGTTTCATATATTTTTGTAGTTGCCCAGTATTGCGTCGTGTAAGTACAATATCACGTGTTTCTAAGTTTTCACCAACAATCAGGATTGCCACTTCATCAATTGTTGGAGCATTAAATGTGCGTTCGTGTGTTCCAGCTGGTCGTTTATCTGCTCTGATCACAACTTTTTAATCATCACTTGGCATGCGCTCTAAGGCAGTCTTGAACAGCCTGACCAATGCATGATGTTCATGAAGCAGTTGTTGCAGATCTTAGAGAATGGCTCTTTTTGTAGCTGTGTTGATCCCTTGACGCCGGTCAAGTTGTTCTTCCATATTGCCCATGAAGTATATTTGCAAGAATTTATGCTGTACATCTTCATGAGGTTGCAATGATCCAATGCGATGGTAAATCTGGCCTTGAATCTGTAAAGTCGAAGGCATAGTTAGATTTACAATTATTATTTTTTTCATAATGATAACATGCCATTTTTATTTTAGAGACAAATATAGAAATCTAACAAACTACATTCCAGCAATTACCTTAAATGTCGGATTATATCTGTGTTCTTCGATAATTTCCGCCCCAAATGAAGTCATTTGAAAACAGATATTGTATTTTTGAGTGTTCGCTAGAAAATGTCGTGATTCTGGAGTTTCGCCATTAAGCAAGGAAAACAATGGCTCTGGTGGTGGAACCAATAATGACAATTTCACTTTACCACTAAGGCAGCACAAACCAGGCGTTTCACCAGTAAACTTCAATGCGCCACAATGCTGGCAAACAACGTCCATTGGACCAATGCAAACTAAACGATGCAAGCTGTAGTCGATGGTGAAATCATATAGAAACGCTGCTCAATTCAAATCAACGCTTGAACCATTTCTTCTTGCACGTCGAAGATTATCCCTCTGTTGATCTGTACAATAAGCTCGACGATTTCTCGTTTCTAACCTAGCCGTTTCACGGGCTGCCTCTCTTTCCTCTTGTGTTTGAGTGGCACGAATTAAAGCCCTTCTTCGCTCCATACTAACGCGGCGCTCTTCTCGTGCAATGTCTCGTTCTTCATCAGATAATTTACTCGCGATGTTCCGTTGCCTAATTGCAGTACGGCTTCGCTGGGAAAGATTAGATCTTCTAGGACGTGACATTGTTACTAATACTAATACTGAATA
Organism: Parnassius apollo; assembly: GCA_907164705.1. NCBI lineage: Eukaryota > Metazoa > Arthropoda > Insecta > Lepidoptera > Papilionidae > Parnassius > Parnassius apollo. Next base: position 3,130,451 of record CAJQZP010001557.1, read on the forward strand.
TGTACTCGCACAAAACCACACAAAACAAACAAATATAACAGTAGCTGAACTTTCGTGACATAGACATTGATTGACAATAGTTTAGATCATAGACTACTACTTTGGATACTGCACTTTTTAACCTTTGTAATTATATATCTTAGAAAATCATAGACAACATAAAAAGACATTTACGCTTTCGATAACTTAAATAACAAATCTTAGAAATTGTTTTCGAAAATAGAAACTTTAATTTACGCAAAATAAAGTTATGAACGCACGCGTAAATGTTAACCATTTGTCATTATTTCTGAACGCAGGCATAAATATTTGAGGAACTTCCGCATATTACAAGAACTTACAAAGCTTTCTTTATCACACTCTCCCTCCATTAATGTATATGCTCTAATTTAAATCTACTTAATACACTTTTCAACCTTTTTAATTGATTAAAAAAACACAGACAAAAGTTTATTCACCCTTTTTAAATAGTTTACACAAAATACATTTTTGAACGCATGTATCAATCACAGTATTTGACAGGATGATAGGAGGAAAACAAATGTTTGACAGGTATGAAACAAAGGAACATAATTAAATGGAAAATGATTCATTTCCATAATTATGTATTCGTCAAGTTTTCATTGTTTCTAAAGTATTCTGCTATTCAGGGAGGAGACAAATCCAACGAAACAAAAACCATGAAAATTGATCCAGCCGATCTCGAGTTATAAGTGTTGTAACAAACCCGTCTTTGTTTTATATATATATATATATATATATATATATATATATATATATATATAGATAGATATGGAAATATGGATACGGAAATTATTTTAAATATATAATCAATATTTTTCCTCACTGTAATGTTTCAAGATAACAGACATATACATAACTGCTTCCAAAATGTGTAGCTACCTGAATTTCTACCATACAACACATTCCATCTACTCTCAAGCTCTATACAAATAATGTCCACTGTTCTAAAACAGATTTCACATCAGTCTTCACTTTATCATATTAAAATAAGCTGTGATTGCAACTTTATAAAGAACTTGCTCATGGTTAGTAGTTTCTAAACAATAAACTGATAAACATGGGATTTCCATTGAAAATTGTAGTGCCATTCATTTTACACCTTTAATCACATATCTATCAAAGTGTACCACACTTATTTTTCACTTCCCTTATTCAACCTCTACAACACATATCAACAACGTAGACAATTACGTTTGTAGATTGATATTAATATAGATTTTTTGTTAACAGAGGATGATGGAGAAGTTTTCAAAGTAAAGAAATCATCACAAAGCAAGAGGCTTGCTAAACGACGGGAGAAGGAGAAACGTCGTGTCCCTGATGGTGATATTAACAAATATGACAATAACACAACTGAGGTAATGGTTACATTATGCAAACAGGGATTGTTTTTTTATAAATTATACCCCAATAACTACAACCACACAACTACTGCACTAAAAATAAAAACCATTTATTTAACTACAAACATCACAAATTAAAAATATGTTTATATTGCGTACTATTAGTAAATTTCCATAGTATATTAAAATATGTATAGGTAATAGTTTAACTGTTTATATTTTATGTAATGCCCATGTAACACGCAAAATTTATCTAGGAAACGCCACAGACAGAAGATGCAGAAGAGAAGCAAAAATCAAAGAAAAAAGTCACACTTGAGGGACTTATTTTATCCGGCCGTGAAGCTTTAGCCGCGGATGGGGCCGGTGATATCTCAGATGATGATGTGGAGGAAGAAGATGAGGATAGTAGGGGGTTCCATCGATACCGCGCGGAGTCAGTTCGCGCGGCGCTCGCGCAGCCGGGGCACATCCCCGACGCGGCGCTCATCCACGCGGCGCGCAAGACTCGACAGCAGGTATGAGAGGTGAGGGACTAAGAGATGGCCGTCACCGACGTCGATATTGTTCTTTGTCCTCATGTCAGAATTTTAGATCCAGAACTACGGTTTTGAATGGAAATGGCGCTGAATTACTCAATTTTTCTTGATTGGCTTTTGAAAGGTAAAGTTTAAAATAAAGAATTAAAAAGATGCTTGAAGAAACTAACACAATAAATGTGTTAATTAAACAGTAAAAGATTAATGTGACTAAAATAAATAATGTAGGCCCAAAATTAGCTCCTTGCGGTACTCTTGTTAATTTTAAATAAAGATAACATGTTATATTGTATATCTTCACTTTTATGTTTTTTCTCTTTTAAATTTGTTTGTTCTTCTAAAGTTTTCATTATCAAAAGGGGGAAAACTTGTAAATATTATTCTATCGTGCATATCTTTGCTTGTCGGCAATTCAAAATAATCCGCAATTTAATTAAGACTAAATATTTTTATGAGGTGAATTGTATGTATTCTAATACAAAACTACGACTTTCAGGCGCGTGAGCTAGGCGATTTCGTTCCGATACAATCTGAAGCTACTCCTGGCTCGCGGCTCATACGCGATGATGGTTCTGGCGATGATGAAGACGAAGATGGCAGGATACAAGTCCGCGGCCTAGAATTACCTAGTGATAAGCCCAAACGTAAGTATACTATTATGTTGCTAGTAGGTCCTAGCCGATTTTAGTGTACCATCTATAAAGAGGCTTCAGCGTTACCAGAAACTGGCATGTACGACTCCCACAGGCTGCATAAGAACTACACCAACAGCAGTTTCCCTCATACATGTATAATTGATAAAATTTACTCAAAAATTCCTATCTAACAAGCCAAGTATGATAAGATGCCAAAACAATTTGTATTTCAATAAGAAGTGTAAGATACAATTAAATGAAACCGGCCAGCCGGCGAGATTAAGGCCAAGAGAGCTTAGAGTTTTCATTGATGGTTCTAAAACAAATGAAGGTGTAGGATCTGGAACTTTCTCTGAAGGACCTATCCTATCCATATAATATGTACACCGCTGGGTACCCATAACACAGTATTTTAGGCGGAATGTAATGTAAAATGTAAAAGACTTCTCCGTCAGAATACTGACCGACAGTATGGCGGTACTACAAGCTCCGAGTTGTAATGTGGTGAACTCGGGACTAATATATGAATGCCATCAACAATTAAATGAGATATGTAAGCACAACAATGTGACTCTGCAATGGATAAATGGGCACAGTGGATCCAGAGGCAATAATGCAGCAGACAAACTGGCCGGAAGAGGATCGGCTCTGGCCACTATAGGGCCGGAACCAATAATACTAATCCCTTTTGGTAATATTTGTTCACTGGTATGTAGAAACTTCACTAATCTACATGCTCAGAATTTGGAAAAATCTAGTAAACTGTAGGCAAGGTAAGGAGGCCCTGCCTGAAATAAACAGTTATCTTATAAACAGTTATATATTGACAGTATAGATAACTAAAACAAACAACCAATAGTGACATTTTACAATATGTTATATAACTAAATAATAGTAGAGGAGTGAACTTGGATAAATTGAACACCAGTTGCAATCTTTATATTACATGTATTAAAATTGTTATTAACTCATCAAACCATGCAACAGTATAATACAAATAATTAATATACTATGTTTTCGTTATCAATTTCCATGATGCAACCCTGAGTCTAAAAGATCAAATACTTAGGTACTGATTATAACTATTGGAATTCATGAGCACTTGTGACTTTAACTTGTTGTAAAGACGTACCTACATACGTTCAATGTGTGCTTTCGCATGCTAAAGTGAACACAATGGGTGTGTTTGGCAGAAAAAAGCACTAGCAAGCGCTTGTAAGCAAAATGGCGAAACTAAACAGTTTTCGGCCAGGACACCTTTGCTAACTTCAGTAGCGCTGACACAATCCGCCATTTTGCTTATTTACTTTGTTTGTTTTGAAGTAGAGTTTATAAGTTTTGTGCATATAGTATAATATTAGTTTTAAGTAATATAATGACATGAATAAACATATACAAGTTATTAAAAATTCATGATTGGTAAGTTTTTAATATGAATACTTTACAAACATATATTTAAATTAGGTTAGGTTCCCCGGTTAAAACTAACTTCGTGTCCTAAAGGAAAATAGCTACTTACGATTTGACAGCGATTACCGCTTACGATCGCCATTTTGCTTACAAGCGCTTGCTAGCGCTTTTTTCTGCCAAACACACCCAATATTGCAACTGACCGCTCCCACGCACACTACTACAACTTGCATGTATACAGCTAACCACAAGTAATGATCACGCGCGCTCGTGTATTGTAGGAACTGTATAACTATTTACTTTTTTGAACAAGGATATTTGTAAAGTAAATTAAATATCAATTATTAATTCTATAGGCGGCACAGCTGCAGCAGCCTCTGAAGAAGAGCTTGACAGTGAAGTTGAAGAATGGGAAGAGCAGCAAATGCAGAAAGCAATGCCTGCTATCACAGATATTGCAGGTAACATATAGTATGTTTTGTAAAGAGTAAAAGTTAAAAATAGCTTTATATATTTCTGTAAAAGTAATCCTAATTTGGATTTGTTGATTGAGTGAAACTACATACTTCTTTTTTTTTTACGGATTTTATTGCATTATCACTACTTATCGCCTGGTGGGATGCAGTGCCATACCATTCATCAGGCTAAAAGGAACTTGCTTGCGCGCGAAGCAGGACAATTAACTGACAATAGTTGGCGCGTATATCGTGATTATATAACTCTACCAAGTTCCAAACGATATTTTCACAATTATTTATTCTTCAGTAGCAACGCGTCGGATACTAGCTTATAGAATTTAGAAATTTGCATGGCATAGGGTCATTGAAATTGCAACCAAGCAAATTTCAAAAAGAAGCTTTACACAGCTGCGTAGCCATGCAAACGAGGGTTAGGGCGTCGACACGGCGGAAGGTGGAGGACGGAGTGCAGAGTTGGCACGTGGAATGTTAGAGGGAGCATGAGAGATAAGACGAATGAGTTGATCGAAATAATGAAAGAAAGAGAATTAGATGTCGTGTGTATGTCGGAGACCAAACGGAAAGGCAATGGTACTGAAGAGCTCCACGGCGGGACGTTAGCTATATGATCCGGAGTCCCGGAATCGAGAACGCCTGCCAGGGAGTGGGGGTGCTGTTGTCATCCCGGTTGGTCGATCTTATGATTGAATATAAGGTTATGAACTCAAGACTTCTCAGGGTTCGCTTTAAACTGGGACTGACGAAGCTATTCCTTTTGGCTGTTTATGCGCCAGTAGCTTCTCGTCCAGGGCTGAGCTGGAGGAGTTTTGGGAGAATGTAAGAGAAGTTCTAGATTTGGTTAAGGGAAACGAAAGAACTGTTGTATGTGGTGATTTGAATGGATGCGTAGGTATCGCTCGACCAGGGTACGAGTCGGTTCTTGGAAAGTTTGGCGATAAAAGGGTTAATGATGCTGGCAAGCTTATACTGGCTGTATGCAAGGAAAAGGGTCTTCTTGTGACAAACACTATGTTTAATCACAGGAAAATCCATATGTACACTAGAGAAAGAAAGAATGAGAGAAGTATGATTGATTTATTCCTGGTGGATGACCGACTGCGAAAACAGGTGATGGATACACGAGTGTTCAGAGGTGCTGAGTGCTGACCTGGAAACGGATCACTATCTAGTAATTACTAGATTTAGGGGTTTGTTCGCGGGTTGGCGCTACAGGACGGCAGTAACAGAACCACAGTCGGTCTGTCGCATCCGAAGCTGGAAGCTTCAGGAAGCGCATACTAAGGGCAAATATCACACGAGGGTAGCCGAAAAGCTTGACACCATCGATGGCAGAAAAGAATGTGTGGAAAGAACATTAGGGCAGAACGTTAGGGATGGAATGGTAAGGGCAGCGGAAGAAGTATGTGGAACGACAAAAAGAGGTAGTAGTAAAAGAAGAGATGCATGGTGGAATGATGAAGTGGTTAGACTACTTGGCCTCTAGTAACGATAAGCATATGAGAGAGAAGATGAAAGAAAGATATAAGCTGCAGAAAGTTCATGCTAAAACATTGATTGAGGAAGTACGTGAAAGGTGTAGAATAGAAGCGGACGAAAGGTTGTCGCACAACTTTAAGGAAAACTCCAAACTCTTCTGGAAAGAGGTTGGAAGGTTCCGGAGTGGTGCGACAGCTTTAAGAATGAACAAAGTGCTTTCGAAAACCAATGACGTCCTCTCAGAAAAATCGGACGTCATGCAGCGATGGAGCGAATTTTATAGAGAAATGTATGCGTGCATATCTTAGTGAAGGATCCGGGGGTGACGCCGTGACTGGCACGCCAGACACGGACCTCGATGACACTGAGATCATTAGCATGAAAGAAATTGAACGTGCGATTCAAATTTTAAAATGTGGTAAGGCTGCGGGACTAGACAGAGTTACTGCTGAAATGGTCAAGTACGGTGGGCCTCGCGTCTGGGACAGCTTTCATCTGCTGTGCAATATGTGCTGCCGGACGGGAGATGTCCCGGATGATTGGCGATCCGCGGTCATTGTGCCTTTATATAAGGGTAAAGGTTCACATTTTGACTGCGGGTGCTATCGGGCGATCAGCTTGACCAGTTTAGCAAGTAAAGTTTACTCGAAGGTTTTGACACGTAGGATGCAAGAGAAATCGGAAAGATTCTTGTGGGAGGCACAATGCGGATTTAGACCTGGAAGATGATGCACGGATCAACCAGTTTTCTCTCAGCATGATCGCGGAAAAGCTTCTGAGTGTTAACCAGAGGATTTTCTGTGCTTTTGTGGATCTGGAGAAAGCATTTGATAAGGTTATAAGGAAGAAAATGTGGGAACTGTTGCCGGAATATGGTGTGGATGGTCGATTGTTAAGGGCTGTGCAGTCACTTTACTATGACTGTAAAGCCTGTGTGCGGGTAGGGCATGACCTGGCACTCATGTTTAGCGTAAAGCGGGCGAAAAACAGGGTTGTGTCATGTTTTCCTGGCTGTTCATAATGTATCTCGACAGCTGTTTACAGAAGCTGAAAAATAGCTGTTTGGGTGTGAAATTGGGTGACATTAAAGTAAATTGTCTGCTGTATGCTGATGATGCAGTGTTTTGCACCATCAGAAGCAGAACTGCAGGCATTAGTCACGTGTATGAAAGAGGAATGTGAAATTAAAGGTCTTCGTTTGAATGCTAATAAAACTAAGGTTCTGGTATTTGAAAAGGACGAAGAGAGAACGAACTGTGGAATATGGGTAAATCAGGAATGTCTAGAACAGGTAAATGAAATTGTATACTTGGGGAGTGCTTTCAGCCGGGATGGAAGTGGTGATTTAGATGTGGGCAGGCGTGTCGCTGCCGGGAACAAAGTCAATGGTGCCCTGAATATTTTAGTCAAAAGGCAAGGCGTAGTGAAGAGTGCACGCCTTGCAATACATAACACATTGTTGGTACCGACTTTGTTATATGGCAGCGAAACCTGGGTATGCCAGAAGAAGCATAAAAGCAAGTTGAATGCAGTAGAGATGCGATCTCTTCGTAAAATGTGCGGCGTTACCATAGCCGACCGAAAGCGAAACGAAGAGATTCGCAATATGGCAGGATTGAAAGATGACCTTATCACAAAAATTGATAGGGACGTACTCCGATGGTTTGGGCACGTTGAGCGAATGAGTGAAGACCGAATGGTGAAGAAAATATATAGCGCGAAAGTAAATATTAAAAGGTGTCGAGTTAGACCGAGACTAACTTTCGAAGACCATGAGAGCAAATTACTCGAATTTGACGAGTCTGTGGCGCAGTGGCTTAGCAATGAGTGGCTGCGCTGGGGGTCGCGGGTTCGAATCCCGCACGCAACAAGTATTTGTATGGCCTACAAGTAGTTGTTCCGGGTCTGGATGTTCGTCCTTGTGCAATTTATGTTTGTAAACTACCCCCACAATACAAGAGAAAATCTTAGTGTAGGGGTAACGTTTTTTAAAAAAAAAAGGGAAGGTCAAGAGTACTCGGATACCTAGACGTGCATGTATGAAGAAGTTAATGAACCTGAAAGAAGCGAAAGAGGTATGTAAGGATCGTGACACTTGGCAATCTGTTCTCTCTGGCTACCCCGTTAGAGATTGTGCGTGAAGATAACATATGGTTGCTAGGTACGTCAAAAGTGAATCATAGGTTAATCATCATTTCGTTATTTCACAACTCTATTGCAGTTAATGTGTGCATAGCCCTTGTAAATTGTAGAATTTATAGCGGCGCTGACGTCGGTGAGTAGTGACAGTGAAGTTAGCTGTTTATGAGTACAAGTAGATGAAGTTAGTTAAATAATGTACAAATTTTCTCCGCGGTATTGCTGAGAAAGTTTTCATGCTTCGTAAATTTGTAATTTTTGACAAAAAGAAACATTAAAAAGTGGAGAAATATTTTATTTTGCGTGGATGTGCATGTGGTTTAGCATCTGATCGGAAAAATAGACTGAAAATGACTTTTATTGACCGAAATTTGCGATCGCAGCGCCTCACTTATGGTATCACTATTTCAGGGACACTGTTTTCTACGGCGATCGTTCTTCTGTTCTCTAACCTTCATGGTATCTAGTAATGGATGAATATACATTTAGGCGATTATATTTCAGGCGAAGGCAATATCGAGCTCAACCCATTCGCAGTAGCGCCGCCACAGCCGTGTCTGACAGAGGCGCCTTCACACTTACGCTCATTAGTTGGCCCCGGCAAGGCTCCACCTTCCACTGCTCAAGAACTCCTTGAAGCCCTAAAGACACGGTACGAATCTATCTAATATTTATTTAAAGGTTATGTTCCAAAATAGAACCCAGTGTACTTACTGTCCAATGCAAATGACGTCATGAATCGACGCTTTACTGGTGATTCGTTCCAAAACATAGGACAGTATATGACGTCATACATGTACGCCATATTGGAAAAGTGTTCGCGATTATTTTGTCATGTTGTGCTCCAAAAATCATTATATCCTCCTAATGGAGATATTATTCAATAATTTTTTGTATTTGAATAAATAAAAACAAATTCTGGCATGTTTCATTCAGCGCAAACACAATTAAAAATTTTTTTATTGTGGCCGGATATCCGACACAATATGGCGGCGGCACGCCATTACAATATAGTGTCAATTGACGACGTCATTTGTATTCGGCAGTATACTGAAAACGTTTCGGAACATAGGGTAAAACACCCAGTAGTCAGCCTTTTAGTGAGGACTAAAATTTGTTTCAATTGTATTTTAAATATTAAGTTTTTAAGAAAAGTTGTTTATTAAATTTACTAAAGAAATTAACAAAAAAATATATTTATAATAGAATTATATAAAAAATCAGTAGTAAAATTATGGCACTTTTCACCAGTAGTCAGCCTCATTTCTCAACAAGTCAGCCATGTCTAGGGATGGGTAAACGCCCGGATTAAAATCCATCGCTGGATTAAAACCCATTTCAGCCCCATAAACGCCGGGCGTTTTTAATAAATGCCGGGCAGAAATTAAATTAATTTGTTTCCTACACTCAGTGTTTAATCGATAACAAAAGAAGTTACAGCAAGGTGAAATACGAACTTAATTTAAATGTTTGTACATAAAAAATCACGTAGGTATTATTAAACAACAAAAAAAGGGAAAAATGACTTCGGTCACCGAAAACCGGTTGTGTGCGGCACGGCAACCTAACGGGGCAAGGGACGCGGGGCGACATTCGTTATCATACCACGGTTCTCTACCCGTTCACTCGAGTATTCTGTTTCTCTGAGTATGCACGTACGCTGCAATTTGTTTTTTATTGTGAAGTGAGTTAACAAACGACCCGGCATTGTTTATTGTGATCTGATCCCGCATACCTCGGCTTTAACTGGTTTTGTCTTCGTAATAAAAGTTGTAAGTATAAAATGTTCAATATTTATAATAGTGACGATTATATTTTTCAACTAAATAAAATAATTTAGAATCGAAGTTACTTTATAAAATCTGACGTTTTTTAACTATGAAAGCTATTTATTGGTATCTGCTGAGAGGAATCTAATACAAAAAGCATCCTTGTACACACGTACACGTACGTTCACATTTTGTCTAGAGACAGGTGTTTAGACATTTTCGGCTTTGTGTTTACGTGTACTGTATGTGGAACATGGTAATTTTTTCATGATTCCAGAGAAACGAGTACAAGTTTTAAATAAATAAATACTTGGAAAAATAGTGTGTGAAATAGGGAATCATAGGATATAAATAAAAAAATAATCCTTCCGTGTAATTTTAAAGAAATCTAGTGTTAACTTCTACATACTACTATCTAAATATTACGTACGTAATTATATTCAATGCTATTAATTTGGTATAAACAAATATTTTTCTACCAATTTAAAAAAAAAATAGAGATTAAGTAGATTAAGTTACGTACCTTTTAACTGTAGGTAGTTATTAAGCGATATAAACTGTCACGTGATATCACTTATTAACGTACAAATGGACTCACTTCACTGCTAAACAATTTTAAAACAAACAAATACTGGAAGAACAAAACTTTTCTCCAACGTCATGTCACCGAACCGAAAACGCGTAAGTAAACAAAAAACGTGCGCTGGCAATGGCGTTCCCAAATGTACGTTAAGAAAAAATAACATGCTGTAAAAAATATTGATTCTGTTTCATTCATTTATTTTAACTTCGTTAAAGTTAATATTCATTTACGCGTGAAATTAATTGCCATAACTTTTTAGACGTCTACCCACTATCTGAAACTATGAGATTGATTCGTCGATGGTCGATCTACTTTTTTGTATGCATTGTGGTGTCCTACCGGATTTCGCCAAATTAATTCGAGTCACAAATGACGATTGCTTGACGTATTATGTTTCGATATACGAAAGATTTTTAATTCATTAAAAATAACTGGAATAAAAAAATTGACTATATTAGTACGTCTATTAAGGAAAACTGTACAGTCGGCAGCACATCAAGTTAAACAGTTGAACTGCGATAACAGCTTTTATTATGTATGGCATAAAGGCGGTCTCAACATCAACATGTATAGTCTGATGTATATCTAAAATGGAATGTATGGTAGAAGTTTACATTAGATTTTTTGAAAATAGAAAAGAATTCTTTTTTATTTATATCCTAAGATTCACTATTTCACACGCTATTTTTTCAAGTATTTATTTATTTCAAACTTGTACCCGTTCCCCTGGGATCGCCATGCATCGCCAGAAACGTCAAGTTAGCAGCCCACATAGAGACCCTAATATCTTAGCTTGTATTAAAGCACTCCTTTTGAAATTTTGCATTACTTTTACCAGTAAAAGCATTGACGATAATTTTATACTCAGTATTAAGTATCTTAAATTTGTTTTAGATAATCATGGTGGGGAGACCAAAAACTACCCAAGTCTGGTGTCATTTTAGAGAAACGGCTGATGGACCTACTTGCAAATATTGCGAGAAGCATTATCGTAGAGCGCATTTGGCAAAAATGAAGAGACATTTAATACAATGCATCAACTGTCCCGAGGAGTGGAAAAGGCAGATAAGAGCCACTGGATCTGAAGGAAGGAATACTCAAAATAAAGAAAATGAGAATCCATTGGAGCCAAATGTACCAAGTGAGAATGCTCAGAACTCTACAGATTTGCCACAAACACCGCTGTCAGATGGAATAAAGGAAAACCTCCATACATTACTAGCTAAAGCTGTATATGTTACCGGAACACCACTTTCAATGGTCGAGCATCCTCTTTGGATAAATTTCTTCGAAAAACTTCAACCACAGTACAAGCTGCCGTCAAGAAAAACAATTTCTACGACTATTTTAGAAAAAACGTATAACAGCATGCACCGTGAACTGAAAGAAGACTTGATGACCCAAAAGTGTTTGCATCTGCTTCTGGATGGCTGGTCAAATTGCAGGAATGAAGGTATTATTAATATCTTAATATCAAAGTCGGAACCCATATTTGTTAAGAGTATAGCCTCAGAAGATCATCGGCACACAGGCGAATATATTTACAATATAATTTCGGACGTTCTAAATGAATATGGTCCACAAAAATTTGTCAGCCTCATTGGTGACAATGCGAGTAATGTGCAGAGGGCATTCCGTATTGTCAAAGAAAATTATCCTCACATAGTAGGACTCAACTGCAGTGCTCACACACTTCATCTGCTGTGTAAAAATATTATGAAAATCAATACGTTAAATGCTTTCAAAGATATGGCTACAAACATAATAAAAACCATTCGACAAAGTCAGGTCCTAACATCTTTACTGGCAAAAATCGTGAAAGAAAAAAATGTTGGCGAAAGTTTAAAATTGCCCTGCGATACCCATTGGGGAAGTCATTGTTTATGTTTTAAAAGCATGGAAAACACTAAAGTGGCCCTTCAAACCTTGGCTGTCCACGAAAAAGCCACAAACATACCTCCGGAAGATAAATCAACATTATTAGATGAAGATTTTTGGACAATGTTGAAGCAATGCCGCCAGATACTGGAACCCATCAGAGAGGCTATAATATGTCTAGAATCCAATGACAAGAACTTGCACAAAGTTTTTTTAACTTTAAAAAACATGAAATCTAAGTTACTTTTCTGTTTGCCAGAAGTAACAATAGTTGAAAACGCTGTCAAAGAAAAGATTCTAGAGAATGTCGATCAGAGAATTCAAATGTGCCTCAAGCCCATACATTATGCGGCATACTTATTAGACCCTGCTGAACAAGGAGCAGAGCTTGATCAGAATCAAAATTTAGAAGCCATGGAATTCATTTCCGAGGTAGGACAAAGCATTGGATTAACCGTGATGCCAAATTTAGCGTCCTACAGATCAAGATCGGACTTTTGGAACCGAAGATTTTTATGGGAAAATGTAAAGGAAATAAAACCAACAACTTGGTGGAGTGGCTTATGCGCGTCCACTGCATTAAGCAAAGTGGCTGTGCGAATCCTCACGGCACCTTGCACTTCTGCTGCAGTTGAACGGTCATTTTCTACACACAGCCACATTCACAATAAAAAAGAAACCGGCTGACGAGTGAGAGAGCAGCCAAAATTGCCTTCATATCCTACAATTGGAATTTGCTCAATAAGAGCAATTTGGAAAAAGATGATGACTATGAGGAATGCATGTGTGTTACACCTCCGACTATAGGCACACATGTACATCGAACGGATAGTACAATGGACACTTTTGACTCACCTCAACCATCGACCTCAGGCACTGCCACCATTGAATTTTTAGATTGTGGTCAAATTTCAGACTCAAGTAACAGCGATGACTGAGTCAATTTATTTTCAATTTGAATTTTACTTATTAAGTTTGATACTGTAAAGAAATGTGTCCTTATCTAATTTTTGCAACATAAATGAACAGTAAAAATAATAAATATTCCATTAATCAATACTACGTTTTGTTTTTTATTTAATATCAATACAATTCTCCATCTACTTATTTTCTTCAAATACAAAATATCACAGTCTTTCGTCTAAAGTACTTCCTTTTATTATTGTTTATCTCTACATGGTAAGTCCTGTCAAGCAAAGCGATAGAAAAAGAAAGATATTCCAGTGAGTCGCGATCGCGAGGCGAGGATGTGAAAAGGCGCGCGCGAGCACGCAGCTCGCCTCGCGTACTCATGCATGCCAAAAAATCCCTGCTCCGGAAGCGACCACGCGAGCCACAAGGCGAGCCGCGAATGTAGCTGAACTATTAGGTATTCAATTTAGGTATCCGTACACTGACATTGCCTACAGACTGTAGGTAAGTTGGTTGTTGGTCACTCACTAAATAAATCAATCTCAGCGTATTCGTTTCCGCCTTTTTGCAATTCATAACTAAGCAAAGAAAGTTTAAAGTACTAAAAGCGAGAATTGAAGTCGAACCCGACTTAAGTATGTGTATTTTTTAATCGTGTTCTACTCATTAATTAATTTTCCAAATAAGGTTTTGCAAATAAAAAATAATTTGTTGTAATTTTCATTTATGCCCGCCAAAATGGGCAGAAATCCATTTCTGCCCGATTTAAATCCTTTCCGCCCGATTAAAACCCATTGGGCAGAAAAGACAAAAACCCATCGCCCATCTTAAGCCATGTCTTACCCTGTAGTCAGCCTCTCACTTATTCTTGCATATTTGACATAAAAATTCTTTATTATATATATTTTCATATATTTCCCCAGTGAATTCAGTACAGTTCAAATGATACCATGCAAGGAAATTGACACATCCAATATTTTTTAAGTCATTAATTTCTGTATCGCTATTCAATTCTTCACAGTTGCATCTTATTCTGTTTATTGTACACGTATTTTTCTTCCTATTTTTACTATTTTTCGTAGTCATAGCTTGTATTAATTGCTCTTCTTTGTATTGGTGGATTGGTCTTTTTGACATTATGGAATTCTAAAACAAATGATATTCACGCTAAAATAACCGTTCATAAATTTAAACCAAACTAAAAGGCTTTAAGGTACTATTTTATGCAACAAGACTAACGGCTGAGTACTGGATTTGTAGACCCATTGGTCGGCCTCCGACATGCAATTACATTCGTACGCGGCCGACTACTGGTAAAATACACTTTTCGTCTCATAAGAGTTAAACCGAGAGTAATGGGCAAAATTGGGACTATTTGCTTCGGTAATCTCAACTACATATAAGAAAATCATGAAAAAACCAGTAGACAGCAACTTATGGCTGAGTACTGGATCTAACCTAAAAGTTCGAAACCCGGTAGTCGGCCACCTAAATTACAACATATCCAACAAATGAAATGCATTTAATAGTTAACTTTATGACAAAATAATCATTTTAGTGAAAAACAGTACAACAATCTACCATAAATTAAAAATTTTTTACAGCAAATACACACAAAAACTTACCAAATACTCGAGCGCGTTTCCTTAAGCGCAAAAGCGATGCGTCTAGTCGTGTCTTTGACAGCAGTGTAAATTAACAAGTATAGCGCACCAACCTGACGAGCTATTGGTTATTTTAAACGAACGTTACGTTACGTTACGTAACGTAACGTAACGGAACGTTATTTTAAAGGTGTAGACAAATATCAGCACTATTTATATGGAAGTAATGTCTGTAAAGGCTGAGTACTGGCACAGGGCTGACTACCGGGTGTTTTACCCTACCCAATATAATGTTAAGCTTAGTAAACTATAGAGAGTATAGGCTAGAATGGCCATCGGACCTAATTAAAATGGTAAAAACTATGCTTCAAGACCTAAATTCGAAGGCGCTAAAAGTTGCTCAGAAGATTGACTTAAGCCTTCTTACAATGCTATTTTATTATTTAAACTGTAAATTAACTGTAATAGATAAGATTATCAAATTATTTTTAAAATGAATTCATAGAGGTACTAGTTCTTGACCATGTGTAAACAGAAAAACCTTCATATTTGTTTTACTGTGTTAACTTTTAACTATGTATCCCAAGTGCTAATGTAGAACCGGTAATATAAATTTAAATAACAGTAGGCTAATATAAATTTTAGTAGGATGGAATAGAATAGAATAATTTTTTATTCAATATAGATTACATAAATACACCACTGGTTCGAAAAAAACCTCTGTTCTGGGAAGTATCAGCAAGAAACCCAGCGGGACGTTTTTAAAATAAATTTTACAATCTGAATAGTTATAAAGGGCTTGGAAGCGACCACCTCATTCCCAGGGGTTATTATCAACCATGTATTCATTTATATGATAATTACCCTTTTTATAGGGTTTTGTTTAATTAAATATTTAAACTTAATAACAGTGAGACCTTGTATATTTTCTGAGATTTTGTTGTAGCATATACAATTCACATTGCTCCAAGAATGAATTTCTGACTCTGTGGAGTCGAGAAACTGGTATTACTAGCTTGTGTTTGTTCCTAGTCTTTACAGAGTGTATATCACCTTTTTTACTAAAACTATCTTTGTGTCTTTGTGTTGATAGTATTAATTTATGCAAATAACATGCTTTCGATTGGATTAATACTGCTTTTGTCTCAGCATATCGATCTCATACTAATCGAATGTAAATAAGCTTTAATAATGTTTTATTGCATGCTATTTGGTGGTAGAACTCGCTTTTACTTAGAAGTCCGTTTGGGGATACCACCCTATTACTTATGTTTTGCTACTAAACAAAAGTGTTATGCAATAGATAGTACGCTTATGTAAGAGGAGATTTACAAGTAAAATAAAGGTTTTAACTGATTTCAGGTATAGTTTTAGTATCAGAATCCATACATTGTTATTTTGTTGAAGTAAGAGGTGTTAAAAAAGTACACATTCCACCTGATGGTAAGTGGATGCTTAGGCTCTTAGACAATTACTTACATTAATCTTTAATTAAGAATCCAAAATGTATTTTATTGTGAACCCTGAGGACTAAAATAGAATGCCTTATTACCAGTAAGATAGGCCTCGAGTTGTATATTTTTTTAATAGTATTAGTGTGACAAACGAGCACACAGTCCACCTGATAGATTACATCTATCCTCGATTATCAATCAAAATACAGATGCGTTGTCACCCGTGAGGACTAAGATGGAATGCCTCATTACCAGTAAAAAGGGTCTCCGGTTCTCTACACTCACCATACGAAACACAGGAGCATTACGCTGCTATTTTATGCTGGTATTCTGTGAGAGCGTCTTTCCCCAGTCGAGCCGACCCATTCGTGTTACATCTACTAATATAGCTGCAGCGTGGCTCTACCACAACATTATCTAAAATAGAAATAATCTTCACACCCAGTGTGTGTGAATCATTATATTATTTTATTCATTTTAAATAATAAACAAAACCATAGAATTTTTCAAAAACTTAGTTTATCCTTAAGTTTTAGTACTATTTTTATATTTTTTATTATTGAATTGTGTTTTTGTATAAAAAGTACCCGGTTGACCGAGCTTTGCTCGGTATTTTTCGCTCGGTTTTTTTTTTAATTCGTGTATTTTGGAAATTATATTTAGATACAAATTACATACTGAAGAAATACGAATAATATTTTTTGATCCTAGCGACATAATAGAAAAAACTGAACTGGTTATTTGAATAAAAAATCATGAGTGCAATTAGTTTAATTTAAATTTTCGTGTTTTTAAAAAATACTAAAAAAAAGGGCTCGAAAAATAGATTTTCACAAAAAAAGAAAGGAACTTGAAAAAAAAATTAAAAAAAGTCGGTCGGTCGGTCTGGGCTCGAACCACGTTATTACGATTTTGTGACCGCCCAATACACCAACTAAGCTATTTGACATTAATAAAATGTCAAAATTTACCTTCTTATTCTAACGATATTGTAGCAGTTTCTAAAAATAAATCCTAGCTAGATCGATTTATTGCCCCCGAAACACACTGCACACAAAATTTTATGAAAATCGTTGGAGCCGTTTCCATTCCGATATATATATATATATATATATATATATATACAAGAATTGCTCGTTTAAAGGTATAGTTAAAATAAATACATTTTAAATAGATGATTGTAAATAATATTTACAAACCTTTGGTTTATACGATATTTTGTTTCATGAAAATTTTAATCTAATTTTTGTTTCATATGTCCCAGTGTAGTTTGTTGACAAAGCTTAAGCAAAGCAAAGTTAAGAAGGAAAAGGACTCATCGCAAGGTGTTCGGCTAATGTTACGTGATAGTACAGAGTTATTCTATACTCGTATATATACCGCAGCACTTCGAAATTTCGATATCGCGATTTACATTTCGGTCTGTTTTCGTTTGTGGCGTGATGGCAGCGTACATTGTAATTTTTACTTGCCTGCTTTGTTAGTATAGGGGTCCATGTAAATGATAATCACGCTAAAATTGATCTTTTACGGTGGCAACATCATAAGGCCTACATCTGTCAAGTGTTAGTTTGATGCCAGTCATTTTGGTATAACTAGTCTAATACACTGTGTGACTAATGAAGTATTTAACGCTGGCAGAATTCATGGTAGTATAAAAGTAAAAAAGTGGTAAAATTAGAAATTTTTTGCAACCGACTTCTAATACAGTGAGAACATCATCAATGTATTAGAAGTCAATTAAATATACATTATTAAAGGTGATTCAAAAACGACTGGTAAGAATTTGCTCAAATTTATATGCGACCACACGCGAAGCACCAGATTTCAAATAGAAAAAGAATCATCAAAATCGTTCCACCTACAAAAAAGTTGTGAGGTAACACATATAAAAAATTATTTACCACATGCTCGCCGGTGAAGGAAAACATCGTGAGGAAACCTGCATGTCTGAGAAATAAGAAAAAAAATATTTACGAAGACATGTGAAGTTCGCCAACACGCACTGGGGCAGCGCGGCGAACTTTTCCTTGCCCTAAAACCCTCTCAGAAATGAGAGGAGGCCTGTGCCCAGCAGTGGGACGTATATAGGCTGTAATTTTACTTTACTTTTTTTACATATAAAAAAACATACAGTCGAATTGAGTACCTCCTTCTTTTTGAAGTCGGTTAAAGAAAACATTTTCAGTGTGGTACATGCGAGTCTGTGCGTTGTAGTGCAAATTAATCCGCTGGCGGATTGACCGCCAGAACCCGTTGTAACATTTGCATGGATGTGTCAGGGTGGAAGAGCTGCGGCAGGAGCGCGCAAGCACGGCCCGCAAGCGCGCGGAGTGCCGCGATCGGCTGCTGCACGCCGCGCGCATACGCGAGTCGCGGGCCGCGCGCCGGCACCACCTGGACGCCGCCTACCGCCGCGCGCAAGCCGCCCGTGGCTACGTCACCGACCTAGTCGAGTGCCTCGACGAGAAGGTGCGCGAGCGTCGCTGCTAAACTTAAAAACAAAAACGATTCTTCATTCATTTATACATATATACCGATCTCTTGGCGCAGTGGCTCAGCAATGAGTGGCTGTGCTGGGCGTCGCGGGTTCGAATCCCGCACGGAACAAGAGTTTGTGTTTGTATGGCATACAAATAATTGTTCCGGGTCTGAATATTTGTCCTTGTGCAATTTATGTTTGTAAACTACCCCCACGATACAGGAGCAAATCCTAGTGTATAGGTGTAACGTTTTTTAAAAAAGAAAAGAAAAAGTATGTAGCAAACAACCTGATGATTCTTTTACGGACGTATAGAAGCACATATTTGATGGATGGCATTTGTAACACTAGTGTTAACAATATCTCACTTCCTAAATTCAATCTTGTAAAAAATGTTATTCACATCTGAATTGACTGACACGCTTACACGCATCGGTAATACACGGCCTAGACATAGGTAATAAACCTACATACAATTTGCATATAAAAATTAATTAAAATTTAAGAGCCCTCTTACATTTAAGCATTAGGCGGGCGATACTTTATTTCAGATCTATTCACATACTCGCACTAAACGATCTTGACCTTCCATTATACAAGTTTTCTAAGAATGGGGTTCAGTGGATGGAAAATTTTTGGTGTGTCATTTTTATGTTATCTTATTAATTTATTATAATGTATTTAATATATTTTTCATTATTTATGAACCTTACCTACGTATACTGGGTTCTATTTCGGAACATAGGTCAAAATAGCAGCGCCTATACGGCAATTGACGTACAATATGATAATAATATCGAAACGAGACGGAGCGCGCCAAATCAACTAACACAGGTCCAACCTCGGCAAGCGCTCGCGCGGTAGCGAACGCAGATGACTGTTGCGATGAAATATATGGTAGTTTTATTTAATTAGTAAAAAATAATAGTAACGATTTAAAAATTAAAAATCATAGTATAGTTTAAGCAAATGTTGATGATTATTTTGGTATAATTTTGCGTCAAAATGATATAGAACTTCGGGGAGATATAGAGCTTAGGGGAAAAAGCTTCGATACAAGCCCCAATGGCTTGTATCGAAGCTTTTTCGGTCGTTAATTAAATTATATCGATTTTTTTCCTTACGTGAGACATATAATGAAAATGTATTTTATCATTATTAAAGTATAGGATATTTGTGAGATAAAAATATGTTTTTTGATGGTTGATATTCAATAGAATTTTCCTAATTAGAGCTCCCAAATCATGTCTCTGAGAGTTTTGGTCTAAACACGCACCGGGAGAATGGTTATTACTAAAAAATAAATAACATATACATACAAAAACACTCACGCCTGTCACCCAGAGGGGTAGGCAGAGACTACGGACTTCCATTTGGAACGATCCTGACATACCTCTTTCGCCTCCTTTACATCCATATATCTACGCATACGTGCTCGTCGGTTAAGGGTACTTCTAACGTGGCCCATTTTCAAAATATCGCCAATTTGGTCGATAAACTTTTTTCAAGGGCGTCCCTTCCCGACTCTGCCATTCACATCTGCCATATAAATTTGCCTTGTCACTCTTTCCTCATTAATTCTTTCTACATGACCAAACCACCGAAGCATTCCTTTCTTAATCCTGGTCACAACATCATCTTGCATTTATCTCTTATCACGCAATTTCTCACCCTGTCATTCAGATTCAACCCTAGACATACTCCTTAAAGACCGCATTTCTACAGCATTTATTCTACTCTCGTGCTTCTTCTGCCACACCCAGCTTTCACTACCATACATTAAAGTAGGGACTAACACAGCATTATGAATTACCATACGTGCCTTTTTTGACACATTCTGATTCTTCATAATAGATTGTAGTGCCCCATTCACTCTATTCCCTGCATTTACTCGTTCGATATTCTTATCATATCTACCATCCCTGCTAAATACACATCCCAAATACACAAACTCATCTACTTGCTCAATTAACTCTCCTTCTATTCTCATTTCACATACCGTTTTGCTTTCGTCTCTTTCAAAAACCATCACTTTCGTCTTACTTGCGTTCACTTTCATTCCCCTTTCTTTTTAATTCCCAGTTCATTAATGTAACCATCATTTGCAACTCAGCCGCAGATGACGCAAATATGACTTGATCATCGGCATACAAAAGGCATTTGACGGTCAAATAAATAAGTTATCACAAATTTGCCTTAAGCTTATTATAGTAGAGAAAGCGAACTATTTCACCCCAAGTAATTGTTATTTATTTCAAGCAACGAACGGAAAAAATGTAATTTCAACGAGGAAACCTTGTAATTTCGCTTTTTTTTTTTTGTAATACTCCTCTTAGTCTGATTTTTCGAGTTTTCTAAAGTAAACTTATTTCTATACGTTTAATACTCATTCTGAAAACTAACCTTACGAGAACCACAGGATTTTTGTCTCATGTTGTATGTATAATTCTTAAAGTGTCACTGAACTCCTGCTGGAGCGGTTAGAATGGGTCCCTGGATAGTTTAGATTCTGTTAAGTGGCGCTGGTCTGGTGTGTGTCGAAATCCAGAAATCACCCGTGCATAGTAGCTAAGGCGGAACGCTAATTGACTTAATAATGGACAGGGCGGACGGCGCGTTAAAATTGCGTCATTAAAATTTTACTTACACCAAAATTATGGTTTGACAGCTTCGTTGGTCTGGCGGTAGCGTACTCTACTACTTATTGGGTTACTCTGTTAAGAAATTCTTAATGGCAAACCGAAGTCAGGAAGTTGACGGTGTTTCACCTCTGTGTCTCGGAAAGATGTGAAAACGTAGGTCCTGCGCCTGATCTCTCACCGGTCGCGTCGGATTACCGCTCCATCGGACTATGTGAGTGAGTGAATACAGCCCTGCGCAAATAGCTGGTCCTTCATTGAAACTAGCCGCCGTGCTTGAAATACGGTCTGAAGGGAATTATTATTTACACCGAAAGGACTTAGTCGCGCGGTCGGCTGTCGCGGAAACAGTATTAGAGAAGCTATTCCAAACAAAAAAATGTGCGCTACTCTATAGCTTCGCGCATGCGCGCTAGACGGTAAATGTTTATTTAGATTGCTTAATTGTATACAATACATTTTTTTTAATTGTCATTTATTTTTCATATGTGTGCTAATTTAATATAATATTATGTCACAATTCTGATTTTCTTTTTTTGAATATTTTAAAAGGTAGCTATGTAAAATATAAAAACAGATTTATTATCAAAGATTATTATTATTACATTTTATTTACAATATATTTATTCACAGCAATTTTCGACAAACATTAGTTGATATTTTATACTAAAAAGATAGAACTTTAAGTATTCAAAAATATAAACTGATTATAAAACAATTCAAAAAAATTAAATCTCTTTCTAAAAACACCGCGTCAAGTCAGTATACAAGTCGTACGGTATAGAGAAACAACTGTTATATCGTAAGCGACAACAAATTAGTGTTATGAAAATGGAGTACGAAACCTAAATTGCTGTTCACAGATGCCACAACTAGAGGCGTTAGAAGCAAGGGCACTGGCGATGCATCGACGTCGTTGCGAGTTTCTCGTGGAGCGGCGACGGGCAGATGTCCGTGATCAAGCGCAAGACGTTTTAGCACTTTCCGGTAAGTAGGGAGTTATAATATTGTATTTTGAAGGAAAAATTACAATTTTATGAAGTAGTTAGTAATTTAGAAACACGATCGACACATTTTGGCTCGATAGAAAAAGATCGCAAAATTTGCTCAAAAATCTACAATTTTAGGTACGTCCACTAAGTGAAAAAGGAGTTTGATTCGAATGTAATGTAATCAATTTCAATTAAATTCCGGCTATGTGTTCACCAGTAAATACGTTAGGGATTAATGGATTTATTTTTCAATAAAAGTAAATATCATTTTAAAAAGAAATATCAAGTAAATATTGTGCGATTAAATAGTGCGCGGGCCGATCAAATAAATAGTCCTGCGAGTCGTCCGCAGCGCGTCGTAGAGAGCACCCGTGTACGACTTTATCACGCCCATTGTCGTCATATAAACGTAACAATATATTAAAACATATATAATAATTACCGTGGTGTGCCATTGAGTGGTAGTGAAAAATTAGGTCGAGCGATCCCCGCCGGCACCAATGAAATTGTTAATTGCAATTTTAAGTGCTTATTTACCACGTGCTCGGCGGTGAAGGAAAACATCGTGAGGAAACCAAAAAATTATTTCGAAGACATGTGAAGTTCGCCCACATGCATTGGGGCAGCGCGGCGGACACTTCCTTGCCCTAAAACCCTCTCAGAAATGAGATAAGGCCTGTGCCTGTGCAGTAGTGGGACGTATATAGGCTGTAACTTTATATATATATATATATATATATATATATATATATATATATATATATATATATATATATATATATATATATATATTGTTACGGCCTCTAGTTACCCGGGCAAGGTCGTGGGACCCGGGCCCATCAGGGGTTCCACTCGACGAGTAACAGGAGGTCGGCCTAAATGGCTTGTGGAATATTACACGTTAGCGGTAAAAAGGGAACCAAACAAAACTTACCTATTTCTTCGAAGTAGGGTCAACCCTAGGAAGATTCAGGTGTAAGTGTGTGCGTGCTGGAATGTGTTGTGTTGTTCGTGTTCACTTGTGTAACCTGATATCCCCGCTGGTTGCAGAACAGCAGATCCGAGGGCATCTCCTCTTCAAATATAGGATCCGTCTTAGGGTCAGGTATCCACAGCATCCCATCTTCTCAGAAACCATTTTCTTCCAACACCCATCAATTATTGTCCAATCGTCTTTAGATTCTAACCATCAAGTCCATCGAAGTTAATTATGGACACGAGGCAACTCAAGGACGGGGGGTCAAAGTTCAATGATACAGACCGACGTCGAACGAGCTCACACCGCGTCGATTCAATTGACGGTTTCTCCCAATACAATAAAGAGTTAAGCCTAGTTATCAATTCACTAACAAATATAAAATAACTCAAGATCGTCCCTTCGAAGCACAATTATATTAATCTTCAGAGCCGAACCGGGTAACGCCGCGCGTGCGCCGCGCGCTGATGCGCGCGGCCCCGTCCGTCACGCCTCAATACCAACGGGCTACTCCACGCCCTGCACTCAGTATGCAGGTAGCCTCCCCCCTCCCGCACCTCTGGTAGTCGTCGCTTCACCCCGCTCGATAACACGACCTACTATCAGGCCTAAACAAGCCCCCGTCCCGGACATAACGACCTATGTCCGCGAGTAAATTGGCGACCGGGAGAGGGTCTCGATGCCACGATGCAAGACCGAATCTTCAACCAAAACCTCGGCCACTAACAAGATGGAGATGCGCTCCTGCAACGCCAACCACCGGCTCACATCACGGCCTCAGAGTGGGCAAACCGAAGAGTTGAATTTCCCCTGGATGCCCTTCTCGGACATCGCAGCCAACCCATAAATCCTGTTGCAGGACAGAAATTCGACGACTTCCTTCAAATATCTACCAGTGCCCCTACAATCCGTTCCGCAGTCCGGCTGGATCCGGTCCGGCAACCGCAACGCGATAAGAAGCGACCCAGCGTAGCCACAGCACTTCAGTGCTGAGGGCACCGGCACGTTTCAAGCGAACGGCCCTAGTGGCGAGGCATACGAAAACCACAGATAGGCCCGATGTGAACGCGCGTGGCGCAGGTCGGAGGGCTTGACGAGGAGGGGGGCTAGCAAAGTCGGTTCCGACTCCAGTGGATGGTCGGATGAACCCGACGTGGTCGGATGGTAAGTCACTCATCATCGGCTGCGGTATAGGTGGCCCTCAATCCACCACAAAGTATGTTCACAGGAGTGACGCTCCAAATAGTGCGTCGGTCAGACAAATTCCAAAACTCCCGCGGCAAATTAACCGCATTCCGACGATGATGGTGAGTTATCAGTGACCAAGCACAATGATAAACACAAGCAAAATAAAACAAAAAAAAAACACAAGGGCAAACCAAATTTTCCAACACAAATATCTCCGATAATGCCAACAAAATGTGATAACAAAGTATGGTTAATACTCATTTCCTTCGCACAAATAGTTACTCAATTGCAATTTTCAATTCTACAACAACATAATGATCCATATAGCCACAAAACATAGGTACTTCCCAAAGGCATTTCAAATTACCTTGTACCTACAACCGCTAACACACTATGAAACATTTCGCAGAAAAATAAACAAAGAAAAATTAACCGCTAATTACGCAACATTTTAGCGAAATAATTACTGCGAAAATTAACCGCTACAACTAACAAACTACAAAGAACAATATCGCTACAGTGAACATAACATTTCGCGTAAAACAAGCAAAAAAAAAAATTTTTTTTTTTTTTTTAAACATTCAAAGCTCCAAATGAGCCCTAGTCTCCCACCTAACCAATTGGAGGCTACACCGCGTTTGAGCCCGAATACAATAAAGCGCGAACCATGACAACATCGCAACTCGGGTGGTACACCTTCCCTGAGACCGTCGACAATAGAAGCGTTCAACAAGTGGGCTGACGACTCAAAGATCAATGGGGGCGGCCGTGGTAGAAGCCAGGGCGGCAGCCACCCAGTTGGAGCTGCCTACATCAGACCGGCACTAGAAGCGGGGCACAGTAGCCCACAAGAGAGCGCCGAGATCGCCCGACAGGGGACGTGACTAAACGTCCCCCCGCCCGTGAAAGTCGGGAGCCCGGCAGAGCCCCGAGAAAAGCGCCGGTCGCACCCAGGCACGACACGGCTAGCTGACTGCCCTGGCCGTGCAATGACATCACTGTTAATAAAACTACAAAATAGAAACTACATGCCAATACAGTTGAATTGAGTCCATCAAATATCATCATCATGATATATCATCACATTATATATCATCATACCATCGACTTGAACTCAATACAAATTACTACAAATGCAAATTACTATTTATGAAATCAAAACAAATACACTACAAAATTAATCCAATTAATACAATCAAATTCACACAAATACAAAACGCTGTGGATAAATTATGTTCACCGCAACCTCATTAAATACAATATTGAACTTAAAGCGGAGGATACAAAAGAAAACACATCGTATAAATCGATTTGAACGCAAGGCACTAAATAACGGAATGGTTCCTCTAGACTGTAATCTCGTTCAATAAACTGCGCATCAGTACGTTATGATGCAACTTACTTTATTTACATTACGTAATTAAACCCTTCAAAAATTCTTCATTGCTTTATTTAACGTGTTCGACTCATTTGTTTCATTAAAGGAAGCTTAAAAAAAAAATACAAATTTATATATTTAGTATACCTAACATAATCGACATTCCACACTGAAGGGACAAAAAACTCAATATCAATAATCATTTAAAACAAATAACAAGTTACAATTCTCTCAAAAACAGCTAACAAAATAATCAAAACCTATCAACAAAGTATCCCGCCTATAGGAAACCGTTGTGCGATCTTTAAACCTATCTACATCTTTACAACTTTTATTTATTTCTTTATTCAAAGTTAGATACACTTACGTTAACTACATCGAACACAATTACCACCCGCGAGTACTAACTACAGTCGGGCAACGAGACGCCAGCGAAGGCACCCAACTATCGAATCAAATCAATTAAACAAACAAATTACTACTCCACGAGTAATAACTACAGTCGGTTTACGAGACAACGCTAATTAATAATTATTACGCTAATAATTTAGCCGACAGTCCAAATGCAATACCCAATACACACGAACAATAACGATAATGCAATAATTCACCGAATTGCAATTGCCACGCTTATGTAGCAACGGTAATTATAAACCCTACTCGACGCGTGTACCTAAACCTAAGGTAAGTACCTAAACACTCCGCTTACGCCCGGCCACGGGCGTGGCACAAATTCTACCTACCACTAACAAAGTAAGCGACCAAAGAAAAGATACAAGAATTATTTTTATTACGTGGTTCTATACACCGATCCTATCCGCTCACAAATAACACGCGAACAAAATAAAATTATTAATACGTATTGCAACAAACACAACCAGCAGCCACGTGGTTACAACCGCTATCTTGCTACCAACTTACGTATTGCGCTGGGAGACTACGCTACTCCTACCAAAATGTTACGTATTGAGCTGGGAGTGGTTTCAAAACCCATCAGGAAAACCACGCTCTGCTACCAAATGTTACGGCCTCTAGTTACCCGGGCAAGGTCGTGGGACCCGGGCCCATCAGGGGTTCCACTCGACGAGTAACAGGAGGTCGGCCTAAATGGCTTGTGGAATATTACACGTTAGCGGTAAAAAGGGAACCAAACAAAACTTACCTATTTCTTCGCAGTAGGGTCAACCCTAGGAAGATTCAGGTGTAAGTGTGTGCGTGCTGGAATGTGTTGTGTTGTTCGTGTTCACTTGTGTAACATGATATCCCCGCTGGTTGCAGAACAGCAGATCCGAGGGCATCTCCTCTTCAAATATAGGATCCGTCTTAGGGGCAGGTATCCACAGCATCCCATCTTCTCAGAAACCATTTTCTTCCAACACCCATCAATTATTGTCCAATCGTCTTTAGATTCTAACCATCAAGTCCATCGAAGTTAATTATGGACACGAGGCAACTCAAGGACGGGGGGTCAAAGTTCAATGATACAGACCGACGTCGAACGAGCTCACACCGCGTCGATTCAATTGACGGTTTCTCCCAATACAATAAAGAGTTAAGCCTAGTTATCAATTCACTAACAAATATAAGATAACTCAAGATCGTCCCTTCGAAGCACAATTATATTAATCTTCAGAGCCGAACCGGGTAACGCCGCGCGTGCGCCGCGCGCTGAAGCGCGCGGCCCCGTCCGTCACGCCTCAATACCAACGGGCTACTCCACGCCCTGCACTCAGTATGCAGGTAGCTCCTCCCCCTCCCGCACCTCTGGTAGTCGTCGCTTCACCCCGCTCGATAAGACGACCTACTATCAGGCCTAAACATATATATATATATATATATATATATATATATATATATATATATATATATATTTAAAGCGAGGGAGTCCGCGCGCCGATCGCCCACCCGCGTCTGCTTAAATCTACGTGACCACGATACCATTTCGTCTTTAGAGGGTCTCTGGTTTTGTATTTTCATCATACGAAAGATAATAGCTTTGAGCTGCTATTTTGTGAGATCGTGGTCCTAATTCTGTTAAATTGATCCATTCATGCTACAATTAGCTTATGTGAGGGTAATATGGTCACTTTATAAACTAAAAAAACTACAGCCTTGTTTGCATAGATGGCTCTGTGATACAATAACTCTTCATTATAAATCAAATAATAAAAGGTCAAAAGGGTGCTGCTTTATCGACATTTTGACAGTTGACAGTATAGCTAATATTGTCATAAACTAGATTTTCAAAATTGATTTTTGAAGTGTTTTTAATTATTGCCAAAGCTTTTTTGGTATTTTTTCTATATGTTTTAGTTGTGGTATATGATTTCATGTTTTTGTGTCTGTCCTTGTGTTGGATTTAGTTTTATAGGGCGGCAAAGCTTAAGTTGGCCATATTACCTTCACGTACTTATAAACTTATAATATAACTGTAGCATGGCTCAAGTACATTACTAATGAAGGATGGCTCATTATGTATGTGGCAGCTCGCCCAGGCGCGGCCCGGCCTGTGGACAGCGAGGAGAAGACGCGGCGTGCGGCCGAGCGCGAGGGCCGGCGCCGCGCGCGTCGCCTGCGTCGCGAGGCCGCCGCCGCCGCAGCCGGCACGCCGCCCGCGCACCGCGACGGCGACTCCAGCGACGACGACCTGCCGCCCGCCGAGCGCCAGCACTTTGCGCACGAGGCCGGTACGTAGCACGCACGCACACGCACAACGACATGCCGCTCCACAGTTCACTGACACGCCGCTCCACACGCACACTTAGACGTCGCCCCGCACACACACTGATACGCCGCTTCATACGCACACCGACACGTGCCATACACAGATATCCACACGCATACTACACAAACTCATTATATATATATATATACAGTGTGTAAGTGTAAACACCGTTGTCACTGAAACCATAGGTAGTTGGCTTTAATATAAAAATATTTATCCGATTTAAAAAAAAAACGCTATTTTCTTTCATAAAATTAAAATAGTTTCTGTCCGACACCGTCCGTAAATTCATGAACCCTATGCGGCCGAGTGACGTAATCACTGTAAAGATCACCGCTCGCCCTTGCTACCTACACAACATTTCAATAAAAACACAATGGTACACATAAACTATGATGTAACTTTTCCTTCGTACTTTCTTACTGGCTTCTCTCTTCTCTGGGTTCTCCGCGAAGAAATCCAAGATACGTTTTTGAAGGGTAACTGGCAGCTGCTGGTTGCCACGCCCTTGAGCATGAACCGGCACGGTAAACTGTCCATAGCTACGTAACCTTTGCGTGGCCGCCACAAAGTTTCACGATTTGGCACAGGTTGTCCAGGGAATGATTCTGCGTACATTCGTCGAACCTCGTTCACATTGTCGTGACTTAACGCATAAAGTCGGACCATTTCGGTCCACTGCACGTTTATGTACGACATAATTCCAAACTAGCAAAACTAAAAAACACACTCGCAGAAAATTACGCGGCACGGCGCGCGGAGCGCTTATAATTCAAATAAACACGTACATTCGCTTAGCGAAGCAGCGACTGACTGACAAAATGAAACAGTGACGCTATGGTAGGGCTGCCAGGTGCAAAAATGGCGTGATCGTACGACAACTAAAAAAAATCATATGCCAAGGAAATTTAGAAATGAAAAGATCGTACAACTTATAAGTACAAAGTTTTTATTAAAAATAACAAATAATCGTTTAGTTTTAGAAAAGAAACGCAATAAAATAAATAAAGAAAGAAAACATATTTATTTGGCAGATGCCTTATGTATACCTACACAACAAAAAAAAAACTTAAAACTACACAATTAAAAAAACTATTTATTAGAATTGTACAAATTTTCTGTTGTCATATTGTTTAACATTTCTTTTGTTGGCTTAAACTTCGTACAATTTTCGTTTCTTCTTATTAATTGTTTGGCTAATAATGTTCCCTTTAGTGTTTCATTCGATAAACTGTTTCTAAGTTTTGTTTTTATTAAGTTTACTTCGCTGAATGCTTTTTCACAATTTGCACTAGAATGGGGCAAACATAACAAATTTAAGGCAAATTGAGTCAGTGTTTTATAATTCTCAAATTGTTTTTTGATGATGCCCCAAAACTCGTCGGTATTCATAGATAAATCAATTTTATCTGAAATGTTGGGAAAACTGCGCCATTGGTCATCTATTGCCTGCATCATTTGAATGTCGTCGGGTTCTACGATTCTTGGAAAAAGTATCTCTCTCTACAAAGAGTCTTCATTCAAGTAAAAGATCTACGTACGCGTTAGGTTGTTGGGGAATTCCCCGAAACTCATACTTGCCAGTTGAGCACATTCAATTCATTATGAAATGTTGCCAGATTTGCCAGGTATATAAAAATCGTACATTTTCCGTACGATCTTGGTCTAGCGATAGTACATGAGTAAAAATGCCAAATCGTAAATCGTAGGAGTACGATTAAAATCGTACATCTGGCAGCCCTGCGCTATGGACTGTCGGCTGATGGCCTTGACCGCTCAGCTGTGCGCGATGGCGCTACCATATGTTGACTATAATTTTGTATATGCCTAGGGTGAAATAATACTAAGGAAAAAATGAGATTTGACTTTTAAAAAAATGTTGTTATTTTTCATTGAATTTACGTTCTATAAGTGAAACCAATCCACTGGTTTCAAGGACAACGGTGTTTACACTAACACCCTGTATACATATAAGTTCCAGCACACTTCACCTGTACATTGACATGGCACTCACCACACATATATCGACATGACATTCTTAAAACGTACACAAACATGGAACTCTTGAAACGCACACCGACGTAACACGGCACTTTCGACACGTACAAGAACGTGGCACTCTTCACACGCACACCGATGTGACACACTGACATGACATTTTTCATACACACACACCGATACTGAGTCTGTTCTTACGAACATAACACTTTCAACGTATATGCCGACACGTCACACCAACAAAAAAACACACACACACTTAACAGACCTTCACATTCACATGAACACAGTACGGTACAGCTGTAATGATAATGTTGATAATGTCGCTACAAAGTGTTCGTAGATTAAATGGTCTTTCGAGACAGATTATTTCACTGCTTAACAGTTATTAATTATTACAATGATTATACAACAAGTGTATGTTACTGATAAATGTTACTTTTAAGCCCCGGATATATTAGAGGACATTTTGTCCCGCAACATGACGCGGAACACTCAATCTACGCAACGTTACACAGTGACCCGTAATGCAAAATGTCCCGCGTAACGTGACATGGCCCGCAACATTTTACGTAACGCGGGACATTTTGCATGTTCCCGCTCCGAGAACGAGCGCACGTGTCCCGCGTAAATTTCGCGCCATTTTGTTAATGCAATGGCAAGTCTGATATGAGGGCCAACAGCGTTCCGTAGTATTGTATCCAGTTTGGCTATGGAAGGTCTGATCATTTGTAGTAAAGTTTCAGAATCAAATGTTGACATTCGAGTAAAATTCACAATAAACCCAACAGACATTCGAAGATCGCTTAAAATATTAATTCTTCTTTCTTCTCGTTGTTGTAGTAAGAAATTCCGCATCCACCACCTTCTCCTGCTCCTTCACGTGCTACTATGACGCAGCACTAATTGCCACAACCTCCACGGGCGACATTTCTATAAACACAAACTAGTGTGGCCTGAAAAATGCTACGCGACAT
The DNA here is from genome assembly GCA_907164705.1 of Parnassius apollo. Taxonomy (NCBI): domain Eukaryota; kingdom Metazoa; phylum Arthropoda; class Insecta; order Lepidoptera; family Papilionidae; genus Parnassius; species Parnassius apollo. The sequence continues at coordinate 3,162,051 of CAJQZP010001557.1, forward strand.
ATTTCTCGGGACATTCCACGTAATTGTTGAGCGACATGTTCCACAACATGCCGCTCCTTTTGTCCCCAAGTATATCCAAGCCTTAAAAGATCCCATTAGCTTTCTCATTGTTGTTTTCCTAACTAATGGTTAAAATGAAAAGTCTGTCTGGGTAGGTACCATTCTTTTACCTTTTCTTACAACGTAGTTTCAGAAAACATCTCTCTATCACCAAGTAGAATTTTGTATTAAACAAACACTTATACTGTTTTAAGATATACTTAAAAGGGTTAATAAGATATAAATTAATATGTCGTTGATAATAAGCACCACTTTCTATGGTCAAGCAGCAGTGCATCTACTGCTATATGTGGGTTTGAAAGGTGAAATGTAATAAAACAACGGTGTGGGAGCAAGTGTTAAAAGTGGTTATGTGCGGTGTGAGTAAAAATGGCGATTAATATGCGAAACGAATGTATTCTTCCACATACACATCAATTTTACAATTACAATTACATACATTGTCCAAAATCACTAAGTTTCTTCTGTAAGGTTCTTAATATTCGAAGTCGTTGGTTGATTGCTCGTAGTCGCTTCCGGAAGTAGATTTCGCGTTCGCTTTCACACAATTTTATACTCGATATAAGCGGAATATAGAACTTTTAGGCCAATCCAGGTCATTCAACTCTTTAAGTCGGATGCTACTAGAACACTCGCTATTACATAAAAATAACAATGTCATAACAAGAAAAGACTATTTACGTAGTCATAACGTTGCATCTTGTTTTCGTCAATAGTTTCAATGTTATCTATTTTGATGCCTTTGTCGTTGGGACCATTCTCGAGAAACGTGATACAATACGCAACTGGTTTTCGTAGTAATGACATGTATCTTGTTGCCACATTTTTTTTAGATGTTATAATGCTCCCACATCGGTGAAAACTTTTTAATAATTTTATAGCATGTTTAACATTTTTATTCATTTTATAAAAGAAATTAATAACAGAGAAAAAGATAAATAAGTATTAAATGCTCTTGTGTTGTGTATTCTTGATATTGTTAGCAGAAAAACCTGATAATAAAAATGATTGTAAAAATATTTATTTTAACCACTCGTGTAAAAATGTAAGGTGTTATATGCACTTAAAAAAACGTCGTATGCAGCATGATATATAAAGTAATAAAGAGCATTACTGAAGACTATGCACGGAAAGTGCACAAACTGAGTGGTGAAGTTGCCCACACAATGTAGTTTCTGACATGATCGTCTTGTAACAGGAAGGTGTGTAGCTTATACTACGTGTGGAATTAGTCTCAATGACTGTGTATGGTATTGCAGAGGCGATCAGGCGGATGTCGGCGGATCTGTTTGCGGACGCACTGGCGGCGTGGAGCGGCGTGCGCGGCGTGTGCGCGCGAGCGGCTCGCTGGCGCCGCCGCCAGCCCGCGCTCTACAGCGACGCGTACGTTGCGGATTGCCTGCCGCGTCTGCTGGCGCCATACGTGCGACACGAGGTACGCAGTACGTGTACAGTACCGTACAGTGCAGTGCAGGCGCCGCGCTGCCACCAGCTCGCACTCTACAGCGACGCGTACGTCGTGGACTGTCTGCCGTGTGTGCTGGCGCCCTACGTGCGACACGAGGTACGCAGTACGTGTGCAGTATGGGATAGTGCAGTGCAGGCGCCGCGCCGCCGCCAGCCCGCGCTCTACAGCGACGCGTAGGTTGCGGACTCCACCTCCCATGGCCCCACCAACCTTGCGGTTATACGGGCCGAATCACGAGAGGTGCACGCGGTACTTGCTCAGGGCTCTTTCCCGCGCGCACTTTCTTGACTCTCTACAAGTTATTTAATCTACTCCTTGTCCCATGTTTCCACTCTCCCTTTCTGGGCTGGACGAGCACAACACGCCTTCGGTTCCGGGCTGCTCTTCGCCTGAATATTTCACCACCAGGGCAGTCCTCCTTGCATACCAACCGTGCGCAAACTCGCGCAGCCGACCAAAGTTCTCCCGCCCGTCAACAAGTTCCGGGTAGTAGACCGGGCCAATCCTTCCGCGTACTATTCCATCCATCATCTTACACCGCAGGTCGTCATAAAGCATGCACTCCCACAGAACGATGTGCCTATCCTCATAGGCTGCTCCACACTCACACATACATGATTCAACAAATTTCATATCATACAGTCTCTTCCTGAAACATCTATGCCCACTGAGGATCTGTGGACTTGGTAATCCGGTACGACCCAATTTGCATTGAGTCGCGCCGCCACGTCCGGGAAAAAGCAGAATAATTCCCTGCCATTCGTCTCATTCTTCCATCGTTCCTGCCATACATGCACAACTTCAGCCCAAATTTCGCGCTTACGTCTGCTCAACTCCCCATTCTCAGCGTTTCTACGCATCCGGTCAATCCTACCAAGACGAGTTACCTCCAGATCGGCCGGAAGGACGCCGGCCAATACCGGAAGCGCCGCAGTACTTATCGTCCTATAGCCCTTCGTCAGCAACACGAGCGAGGATCTCTGCGATCTCAGCAGTGCCGTGCGCACTGAATAATTCCCCACACGATCAACCCAAACAGCTGCTGCATAAGTCACTATCGGAACATATGTTCCCTTATATAGAACACGGAGGGCCGGGTAGCGCATGCCCCAAGAAGATGCCGAAACGCGCGACATCTTCCCGAAACATCTCCCAGCCCTCTCTCCCATGTCCTTGGCGTGCTGGATGAAAAATAGACTTGAATCCAGCGTGACACCTAAGACCTTAGTCGACATTACGCTTTTTATAGACTCCGTCCCCATCTTTATGACAGGTGGTCGCTGAAACTTCCCTTTAATGGTCATAGTGCATGACTTCGCGGAGGAGAAGGATAACCGGTTCCGCTCTCCCCACGACGATACCAGCTCCAGTGCAGATTTGGCCGCCCTTTCTATTTCAGCTCTAGAATTTGCCTCAATCAGAAGTGTCACGTCGTCTGCATACGCCAACATTTTCGTCCCTAAGGGGAATGGCAGCCTCAACAAATCGTCCAGCAGTAGATTCCACAGGGTCGGACCAAGAACTGATCCCTGCGGGCAGCCCATGGTCGAGCGTTTCCATTCGACACACTCGCCTGCGAATATACCCACCCGTCGGTTGGTGAAATAATCCACCAACATACGGTAGATGTTAGGCGGAATCCCCCCCTTGTTTGGCTTTCAACAGTATCATTGGCCACCATGCATTATCAAATGCTCCCGATATGTCCAGGAAGACGGCCTGCACATACTTGCGCTGCGACTCGCGAGCAGTGCAAAGCACATCTTGCAGCGCCGTTACTGTTGACCGACCCGGCGAAAACCCGTGCTGGTAGTTCGATATTCCCCTTATCAAACTCGGGGCACATCGCAACAAGACTCGCTCCAACAATTTCCCAAAAATGGGAAGGAGCGTTATCGGGCGGTACGCCTTGGGATCCGTTAGTGGCCTGTCATTCCCTTTCGGAATCACTATTAGGCGTCCTTTCTTCCACACTTCGGGGAAAACCCCCTCTTCCACACATTTGGAATACACCCAGTGGAATTCCCTAGGTGCAGCTTTCCACACATTCTTAACAATTCTTGCACTGATTCCATCCAATCCCGGAGCAGTGTTGGGCAGAGCCCTAACTATGCCCTCCAGACCCCCAATGGTGGGGGGAAACGGCAGTCGGCCCCGATGGAGTGAGAGCAGCCATGAGGCGCACTCGCCCGTGGTACCCCGTGTCCTTAGACCTATCGTCGTCCGGACACAGCGCCACGAGCAAGCCCCGCATGGCCTCTCTCAACCCCCCCCGCGTATCCCTCCGCAAACCTTATCCCATTTATCACGTTGGTGGGAGGACGGAACCTCCCACTGGCTACCTGATAGGCTCGCCCCCAGGGTTCCATATTGCCTGTTTCGGCTATTTTTCGAAAATGAGCTAACTCCGTTTCCCCCATCATCTGTCGGTATCTCGCTCGCATACTATGGAATCGTTCCATAGCTAGTACCTCTAACCTGCCACCTTTCTTTCTGGTCTTCTGCCACACCCTTCTCGCGCTACATACCTTCTTTCTCATCCTATCGAGTTCAGGCGTCCACCATTCATAGCCGCCTTCCCGCCTCGGTCGCGCACTCCCCAGCACGTCCTCCGCTGATCGGATGACGATATCCGTGAACTGCGCGCAGAGTCGGTCAGCCGGCTGTTTAACTTCCAAATTGCCCATTCTTAAATGAATTGTACCGCGGAAATACCGCCAGTCAACCCCCCGATCACGAAAACGGGCGGGCACCTCCACCGGCCCCGCGAGCTCCGCATGTCGCTCTCTTGCGACCTTAAAAGTAATGAGGCGATGGTCGCTCATGCTGGCGCAATCCAGTACTCGCCACTCTGATATTGTGACACCTCTGGTCGCGAGGGTTAAATCGATGTTGGATTCACCCCTGGCCCCAGAGAACGTGGGCGGTTGTCCCTCCACGTTGGCCAGGGTGAGACCTCGCGACACGATAAAATCTTCCGTAGCTGTCCGGCGGTGCTCTGCTTCATGCCCTCTTCCCACTGTTTGGGCCATCTCACTGTACCAGAGCGGCGAGTGCGCATTGCTGTCGACTCCAATTACAATGCGCTTGCCCTTTAACTGGTCAAGTACGGTCTCTAGGTGTTGAATATGATGGTCTATGGAGTCGCTGTACTTAAAGTACGCGGAGATGAGATAGAGACCGTACTTCTCCACATGGCAAACCACGCAGTAGGAATTGCTGAGGTGGGGCAATCCAGCCACACCCATATGCCCACGTGAGATCATAATTCCTGCCTGGGGCTCCGCGCCAAACTGAATGAAATCCCTGGATTGAGCCCACTGCTCCTGGACAAGAACAAGGTCCAGGCAGAGGCTACAGGCCAGAGATGGTAGCTCCTTCGTGGCCACCTCACCCCGCCCCAGGTTAAGCTGCCCAATAGATATTTTGTCATCCTTAGCCATACTGCGTGGTATTTATGGCCCTCTCTTCTGCGTACACCCTAGCCGGGCACGTCTTCGCCATCGTGGCATGAGATTTGGCGCCCGGCTTGCCAAACTTTTTACAGGTGGCACAACAGGACTCAGTTGATGTGCAATCCTCCCTTGCATGGCCTTCCCCTCCGCATTTACCACAGGTTACCTCCTTGGCCCGGCAGTACTTTGCCGGATGGCCATACTGTTGGCATCTCTGGCAGCAGGTGACGTCAATATAATCACAAGGTTCGACCACGTCCCACCCTATGTAAAGTCTCTTCCTTGCTATAAGGGCGTCTCTTAGTGCAGAGGTGCACTGCAGCACCACTGTGGTACGCCTGCTACCCCTCCATGTCTTTTTAAAGGCAACCTTGCATCCCTTATTCAGCTCCTCCAAAGTCCATCTCGTGTCTTCCCCGAAATTTTGGTCGTGAAGTGCCGGTAATAGTTCTTCGGTCTTCACATCATCTTCAAAGCCACGCAACGCAACTAGTGGCTGGCGCTGTCGTGGCTCTGACACCCTCAATGTTGGAGGAGCTGCAGTCCTCAGTTTCTGTGCCGCCTCCTGGGACGTGGTCTGGACCACCACCCCGGCATTCCCCACCTTCCTTAATTTAGCCACCTGTATATTTATTTCCGAGGGCTTCACTGACTTCTTTAACTCTGCCTTTGTATCGTCCGCAGTCTTGAGGTGCGCTTGTTCTCCAGATGGGTAGAAAGCCAGGACCGGGCCAGTCTTTTCCGGTATAGGCACCGACGCCGTACCTTTCGGCATCCTCAGCACCGAAGCGAAGCTTTTGCTTACTATCGGGGCGTGGTCCCCGTCACCTGCGGGTGCACGCGCGGCCTCCTGGTGCGCCAGCTTCGCCTCCATATATGCTCTATCCCTCTCCGCCTTGCATAATGCCAGTTCCGCCTCCATGACATGGACATCCATTGCCGCGACCATGGCAATAAGGTCGTGCCCCGTGACGGAAATTTTAGTTTGCTCAGCCTTATTGAGTTTCGAGCCTGGACCAGAAACTATTCCCATAATGGTACTAACCGCCTTCCTCACGTGTTCGATAATCTCCAGTCTCGGAGTCCTGACCGCGTCAAACCCACATGGCGTGGTCGCCTCCGAAACCTCCCTTGCAGCTACCGGTTCCTTGCTAAGTATAGTGTCGAGGGCCGGTGCACTGGAGCCTAACCTTTTTTTCTCCAGACGTTGCCGCTGAGCCACTGACTGCTGGTCGTCTGGAGATGTCAGAGGCCGTTTCTCAGCTGCGCTTGAGGTAGAAGCCGTAGGTGGCGCCGGGGGCGCCACTGTAGGTCGTTCCTGCGAGACCTCGGGAGGCGATCGTGCCAGCGACCTCCGCGGCGCGAACGGGCTCCCACCATCCGCCATGTTAGTTTACACAGACCCTACAAGAGAGTCTATCTCCTCAAACACAAAACAAGATTTTTCCACAATAATAAAAATTTTTCAAAATTTGGTAAAGTTCAAAAAATTTGCCGGAGGGGCATACCCAAGGATTTGCATATATAGGAGCTAAAGGTGCAATCAAATTTGAAAAAAAAATTTTACAAGTCCAAATAAAAATAAATAAATAAAAGTCAATTTCTTAAATGGTCACTAGATGACAGCTGGTCACTGGGCACTTAGAAAAATACACTAGCGCCCTCTAGCGGTTCTACGCACAAACAAAATAAACAGCAAAAGTTAAAAACCTTAAACAACTACAGTGTCACTGTCACAGACCAAAATAAAAGATGTCGCCAGCTACTCGGCACCTATTTGGCGCCATCTAGCGGCATCTACCTAAACTAACATATAATGTCTAACTAAAACTAAAAGTGTCACTGTCACAAAAGGTACAAAATAGTTCGCTTAGCTGGACACAGGTGTCGCTGAGGCGCGGAAAGTCTCCAGCGCCACCCAGCGGACAGCAGCCGAAGATCCAACCCGCTGCACAGACGACGCAAGCCGTGCAGGTTGAGCGCACGGCGCCCACAGAGGACGTCACAGTGCCGGAAGTGCACACTGTCGCCCCCTGGTGGAGGAAAGCCGCCGAAGCTTCGAGAAGGATCTCGACCGACCTGTCAGATTCAATCTGACAGCCACGTGCCAGCACTATCCACTAAGTTAAAAAATAGTCACAGAAACACAAAAACAAGTCCAACAAAGAGTTAATTCGCGACACTTGCACTACAACAACCACTATACACTAAAAAGAAAGTATCTATACCAAAATCCGAAGGAAAGCACAATAAACGCAAAGAAAAACAATTTGAACACCAAAAATACACGCAGCGCGAGTTCGCGACACGTCCGTTCCGAGCGACGACCGGAACCGAAGTGCGGCACGAGGTACGCAGTACGTGTGCAGTATGGGATAGTGCAGTGCAGGCGCCGCGCCGCCGCCAGCCCGCGCTCTACAGCGACGCGTAGGTTGCGGACTGTCTGCCGCGTGTGCTGGCGCCCTACGTGCGACACGAGGTACGCAGTACGTGTGCAGTATGGGATAGTGCAGTGCAGGCGCCGCGCCGTCGCCAGCCCGCGCTCTACAGCGACGCGTAGGTTGCGGACTGTCTGCCGCGTGTGCTGGCGCCCTACGTGCGACACGAGGTGTGCAGTATTAAATAGTGCAGTGCAGACGCAACGCCGCCGCCAGCCCGCGCTCTGCAGCGGCGCGTAGGTTGCGGACTGTCTGCCGCGTCTGCTGGCGCCCTATGTGCGACACGAGGTACGCAGTACGTGTGCAGTATGGGATAGTGCAGTGCAGGCGCCGCGCCGCCGCCAGCCCGCGCTCTGCAGCGGCGCGTAGGTTGCGGACTGTCTGCCGCGTCTGCTGGCGCCCTACGTGCGACACGAGGTACGCAGTACGTGTGCAGTATGGGATAGTGCAGTGCAGGCGCCGCGCCGCCGCCAGCCCGCGCTCTACAGCGACGCGTAGGTTGCGGACTGTCTGCCGCGTGTGCTGGCGCCCTACGTGCGACACGAGGTACGCAGTACGTGTGCAGTATTAAATAGTGCAGTGCAGACGCAGCGCCGCCGCCAGCCCGCGCTCTGCAGCGGCGCATAGGTTGCGGACTGTCTGCCGCGTCTGCTGGCGCCCTATGTGCGACACGAGGTACGCAGTACGTGTGCAGTATGGGATAGTGCAGTGCAGGCGCCGCGCCGCCGCCAGCCCGCGCTCTGCAGCGGCGCGTAGGTTGCGGACTGTCTGCCGCGTCTGCTGGCGCCCTATGTGCGACACGAGGTACGCAGTACGTGTGCAGTATGGGATAGTGCAGTGCAGGCGCCGCGCCGCCGCCAGCCCGCGCTCTACAGCGACGCGTAGTTTGCGGATTGCCTGCCGCGTGAGTTGGCGCCCTACGTGCGACACGAAGTACGCAGTACGTGTGCAGTACGGTACAGTACAGCAGAGTTTACCCGCTCAGCGAGCTGGCGGCAGAGCGGCGCCTGTATTGTACTGTATTCTATACTGTGCTGTGCTATGATGTGCAGTGCATGGTATTACACCCACTTTGAAATAGTTTTTTAAATAAATCCTAGAATGATGATAAACTACTATAATTTCATATGGTTGTTTAAACCGAATAGTGTCATAAGAGTTACTTTTAATTTATCTTTTTAAACTTTTGCACAAAAACACTAGTCCCGCCATGCTGTGACGCTTGTGACGTCACTGCTTAAGTAAATAAAACGATTTTGCAAAGAAATAGATACTTCTGGATGTTTAATAATGAGTTATCATCTTTATGATTGGTGTGTTGTGCTTTTGTGACTGCAAAAAACGAGCATAAGAACACTGGGGAAGTTACAAATTCAAGTACAAACCGGTTTAAATATGAGAAATACTTGGTTAAAACTGGCAAGAAAAGACCCGTAGGCATTGTCACCAAAAACTAGACTATACTTCTGTGAAGATCGTTTTATATTACAAAAACTAGACTATACTACTGTGAAGATCGTTATAAGTATGACTTATATTAACTATCGTTTATACAAAACAAAACATCATGGGGTATTGCAAGTAAAATTTTGTAAAATATTAAGTTATCTTAGATGTAACTATTGATTGTTAATGATTGTAATCATGGATAAACATGACTATGTATTATCAAAATATACTCTGACCTAGTATTGTGTTATAGTATAAATTAAAGCTGTTAATAGGTATTTATATTGATGTTTTAACATTACTCTATTCAACATAATAAAAAACGGGATTGCATGCAATAAGCTTTGCCATCATTAATATATTGGTCCTTGGAAGATTAGTACTTTCTTCTTTTACGGATCTGTCTTCCATGATGCCATTTTAATAAAATAAATAATTAAAGTAAACAAATTATGTGGGCTCCAGCCAGAGGTTGCAAAAAAAAAGCAATCTTTATTTAAAATATATTTAATTTACAATAATTATTACAACTAATTATTACAACTAAAAGAGGTGACTCTAATTCGAAGTTTGAATCTAGAATGAATTCACACGGTAAAATATCAGAACCAGGTAATATTACACAGTACACACGTTGTGCTGACGCGGTGCCTCGTGGTTGTCGTAAGCTGATGCAACGCTGCAGATTGCCTAGATTAGGGCTGCGTAACAAACAATCGTGAAGATAACTTGAAATCGAAATAATACACAGTACATTAACTTGTTTACTTTATGAGTGACGTCACGACGGAATCTGGTTTTTATTTTTTTATATAGAATAAGGGTGACAAACGAGCACATAGTCCACCTGATGGTAAGTGGATGCTGTGGCCCATGGACATCTACATTTATCTTCGATTAGGAATCCAAATGCAGATGATTTGCCAGCCCTGAAGACTGAGATGGAATGCCTCGTTTCCAGTAAAAAGAGTCTCCGGTTCTCTACACTTACCATACAAAACACGGCAACTTTAAGCTGCTATTTTACGCTGGTATTCTGTGAGAGCGTGGTCGTCAAGCCGACCCATTCGTGCTGCAACCACAATATAGCTGAAGCATGGCTTGAGGCACAGATAAAAAAATATTCTTAAAATTGAGTTATAAAATTTATAAGCCATTTTAAAGAATAAAAGTCAGCATTGTTCATTTACTTTTTCCAAAACCTTTCATAAATATGTATTTTTTTTACATGGTGCTAAATATCCTATTCTCTCACTTTACCAATCAATCAGCAATCTATTTTTTTCAAAGCAATTGTTTTTGTTATTTAGTTAATCCTGTGGAATCCGCTAGCTGACGAAGATAATGAAGATTATGAAAAAATGGACTGGTACAAGTGAGCATTATTTTTTTAACTTTATAAACAGCTACTTAATCTAAGCTATATTATTTAATGAAGGAAAAATGATTTAAATATAAAAAAATGTAATAAAAATCTTTTGTGAGCAATACACAGCTTTTAAGATTATGTAACTTAAAACCTAGCAGTAATAAGCACTTTTTCAAATCAAATAATTTATTTTTAAAACATAGGTAAAAAGTTACAAACTTGGTGGAAAAGGTATGATAAGTAACACTGTGTTTCGCCTACAAAGGCATACAAATATTTATCACTATCACCTGGCAATATGAAAATTTATTTTTAATAAAATAACAATTTCAATTATAATTAGTATGTTTAGAAATAACATTAATTATTATCTTAATTATCAATTACATAAATATAAACATTTTTTTAAAAGTTTTAACACTTATGTCAAAAATATTCAATAAAATATAAGCATTCTCACTTTACAAAACAGATGCCTCATGATGTACGGGGTCCGTTCGGAGAAACTTTCGAGCGATTCCGACCAGTCTTCAGATGAAGAAGATGCGGATGTGCCGGTGTTGAGCGAAGACGCTATCAGAGAAGATCCGGATTTGTTCCTCGTGCCGACTATTGTGAACAAGGTTGTGTTGCCCAAAGTCACAGGTATGTCGGCTAGATTTTATGCCAGTGCTCACAGCTGACCATTGGTGGCAGTGAGATGCAGTTATATCATATAAAAATCATGACACAAGTTACATATTTATAAAGAATAAGGTGGGTGTACCATGGAAGGCTACTCTAACAAATAAACTGTTATTATTCGTTTATTTACTGGATAAATGAAACTAACAAATATTTAAGTAATACTTTGTTTTATTACGTAACATTTAAACCACTTTTTTAAATTACAGATTTAATCAATATTGATTGAACTTAAGTTTCGTTGAACTCTGCCAAATGGCCTTGCTAAGAACAAGGCTCCTTAGAAGGCCATTATAATAAATCAGTCATTTAACACTAAAGTTTAATAAATAGTGATTAAATCTACAATAAAAAGAAGTGGTATATATGATACGCAATAAAACAAAGTATTACTTAAATAATTGTTAGTTTTATTTATCCAGTAAATAAACGAATAATAACTGTTTATTTGTTAGAGTGGCCTTCCATGGTACACCCACCTTACTTTAACGTCGTCGATTCCCGAAATCAATAGAGCGAGGGACCGTACTGCCAAAATAGCAGCGCGAGCGGTTCGCCGCCACGTCCTTGATTTTTAATTCGATGGGTGTTAGTGTAAGTAGAAGGAATTTGTCATCACATAGCAATAACTACGACATTTTAATAATTGGCCTTCGAAGGAACATGGCCTTCCATGGTCCACCCACCTTATATGTATTTGTAAAGAATATCGTAGCATTATCCTTTAGAAAAAGTGCACTGGGAAGATAAATGCGAAGTTTCTTTCGCTATTTCTAGTATAAGCAAATTCAGCCGTTTCAAGAGGAAACCCATTTTGAAACGGAAGACAATTAAATTACATATTGTTTGACTTGCGATATATTAATGTCCTACGTCGTAAATTAAAGAGGAAACTTAATTCATTCTCTCTCGTTCCATCAGTGGTGGATTGCATTTAAATTAAATATAATCTAAAAAAATCAAATACAATATTTATGGTTGTTTGTTATACTTGTTCATAAAAGGATCGAAGGACCAAGTAGTTTTTTTAGTTCTCTATATGCGTTCTTTGATCTAAATATAACCAACAAACTATAATGACATACAGTTGTATTAACAATCTTCCTTTTTTTTTTGAAATGGTATAAAAATATATGGATGTAATAAAAAATCACTACGAAATGTTTTTATTATGCGCCCGTGTGTTACTGCCAGGTTGAAGAAAATAAAATGTTGAATATTGAATATTGATACTTTTTGAAAATATTTATGAAATATTATGGACATAACTATGTACATCAAAATCTTCATTAAATTCTAATCTTAATCTAATCTAATCTTAATTAAATTATAATGGAATGTATTATTAAAATATTTTATATAAAACCAGATATAAAACCTAATCATTGGGAAAAAAACTTTTACATTTTTTATTTAAATTCATTTATTTATCTATTAAAAATAAAAACGTGGCGGACAAATATGCATGCTACGAAGAAGCCATCTCTAAAAGATTTTAAACTTGGGAAATTGTCACCTTTCATATAATATGTCTGGTAACAAAGTATTTTATGTATACTACGGGACTCGCAATTCAGAATAAAAACTGTGTATGCGTAAAATATGTATTCTGGGCACGGTAAATAAACCACGCGTCATTTACGACAGTAATTTTTTTAAGCAACTATGAAATAAAGTATATACCTTTCAGAAACGAATTTTAAATCACGTTGACAAAGTGCGCATATAAATAATTACATTATTTTCTTATTCATATTAAACAAGATCAATTTTATATTGTCGAAAACAATGTTCGCGGTTTACAAACTAAAGGACTTCTCGGTCGCGCGCAGACGAGTAAAGGGGTTACGGAGAATTGAGCGTAACTTGGTGACATTGCTCACTACCATAGAATACTATAATACACAATAGAATGGCTGTCAAACTTATATTGTAGGAGATTCGGCGTCATCGGGAGCACACATACAAGCAATTACGTCGTATTATCACTACTACAACAAACCCGATTCGCAGTTTTGACAGACTGTGTAAATTTTCACATTTTAGACTTTTGATTAATGTTTAAAATCATTATTAAAAAATTGTTTAAATTTTAATACATATTTATATGTAAATAGTGTGTAATTTGGTATTTTCTAAATAAATTGTAACGTAAATCTAAGTAACGTCAAAACACATCTCGTGTTGACACTTATACGTGTGAAGCGTGTAGTGACAATTTAGTGGCTACACGGGCTCCGCCCACTCCCCCGTTCTATTATGTATGTAATATAGTATTCTATGCTCACTACTATTGATGCCTGCGCGCACTGCGGCAACAGTTGGCTCAGAATAAATAATAGTACTACGTACAGAAGTTGTACTCCTTTGATGTCGACTGCTTGCCGACGTTTAATAGCCTACATAATTATTATTAATCAGATAAATCGCACACGCAAGCTAAATAAAACTTTATCGCTGCGCTATTATTCATCTTTTCCCTTCCGTCACGGCGGACGTTCCGTGGCTATTAAGGGATGTCAATAGAAACTAAAAAAATACATTGCGAAATGTTAATTATGTTACTTAGGTGAAGTACCTATTCTGACTATGATCGACTGACCATACACGTACAGAACTCACATAGGGGCGAAAGCCCCGATGTGAGTTCTGCGATTCCTAACGCATGCAAATTACAAGGTCATTCAAGGGAAGAAATAGGCAGATAGTGTAAACAAAAAATAAACCCGAAATACTGTTCTTAACAGAAATGTGATCTATTCTACTTAGTTAAAAACATTGTTAGTAAACAAAGTTTTAATTTCAGTATTTTGTGTTATTATAACTTAAAATATTTTAATTACAAAAGACAAGTATAAGTATGTAAGTAAATACTTGGATAGTGAAGTAAATTTTAATTAATTTTTGTAACAAATTACTTAGATATTTCTTCGGTAAACCAAATTATTACTCAATTCTTTTTTGCTGTAAGTACCTATCTTACAAAAAAAAAAATCACCTTTCATAACTTCCTTCTAAAATTCTTCGATAACTTAAAGAAGGATATGAAACCTTTTGTTGGTCATTTCATTTAGTATCTACCCACGCAACAGTTATAGTAGGAACGACGTTTTCATATTACAATTTATCAAATAGGTAATATACATAACATATAATTTTTAAAATACAATAAAACTTTTATAACTATTTTTATATAATAAATATACTATATTATAATTAAATATACTAAACACTAAACAAAAACTATTTCAACAAGTATTTACATAAAGCTTCTATAATCGCCTACATCGCGCTAGTCCCGACTGCGTATAACGCCCAGGGTGCCTCGCGATTTCAGGTAATTATTTCACGCAGTAAAGCAAGAGTAACAGAGGCCTGCAGTTGGTGCGGTTTGCATCCGCAAAAATCTGTGTTGCATTAACCTCAGTAGAGGATGTGCGTGCATTGCGGTTGTTCAACCGCATGCGTCTAAAATATTTGTGATTTGCCACAGATTTGTTGCGGTGCGGCGCCGCACGGTTTTTTTGCATCCTATGAACTTGTGTCGAATCTCGCGCATTGCGACAAAAAAACCGGCCTTCATGTTCATTCTGTAGTAACCAAAAAACTTTTTTGGAAACTTTCGCAAATCATTATATCTTATACAAGGTGTTAGTGTAAACACCGTTATTCTAGAAACCAGTGGTTGAGTTTCACTTATAGAACGTAAATTCAATGAAAAATAACATTTTTTTTAGTAAAATCTCAATTTTTCCTTAATCCCTCAATTTTTGCCTGTCCTAAGCCAGGATGAAAGTATGAAGGAAAAGTTACATCACAGGTTATGTGTACCTATTACCTATTGTTTTTTATTGGAATGTTGTGTTGGTAGCTAGCGCGGGCGGTGATCTTTACAGTGATTACGTCACTCGGGCGTATAGGTTATCCATGAATTTAAGGACGGTGTTGGACAGAAACTTTTTAAATTTTATGAAAGAAAATAGAGTTTTTTTTTAATTCATTGAATTTACGTTCTATAAGTAAAACTAAACCACTGGTTTCAAGGATAACGGTGTTTACACTAACATCCTGTATAGCTGTATAGAAGAAACCCTTTATAGGTCTCTTTGCTGTTAATGGATGAACCCAATACTGGTTGCGTTTCTGTTTTCTTGCCGTTAATATTAAATAAATGCAAATTCGGAGTCTGGTTTCGTAGTTCATGCTGTTCGACATTCCGTTATGAAAGCTGAGATACTAATGGCAAAACTTGCGGCTATTTAGTCGCAGTGCGTGCGCCAAATCTATTTATAAGTTTGCTGTACCGATTTTAAAACCGCCACCGCAACTTGCGTACCGCAGTGCGCGCTTACCCTTAAGGTAAGCAGGGGCTGGCTAGTATTGTACATAGAGGCGTTTGGGTATTAATGTAGTGTGTTATGCGCAGAGCTGGTGGAGCAGGCGTGGGATCCGATGAGCGTGCGCGCGTGCGTGCGGCTGCGGCGCGTGCTGGAACGCGGCGCGTCGCTGCCGGGCGCGGCTGGGGGCGGGATGGCTGGCGGTGGTGGGGCGCTGCGCCGCTTGGCCGCCGCGGCGCGCGTTCGGCTCGTGGCCGCGCTCAACGCAGACGTGTTCCTGCCTGCGCTGCCGCCGCAGTACGCAATCTACCTTTCTCAGCTTTTACTTTTTGTTAAAAAAACTTATCGAACTGAAAACTTCTTTAGCATTGTTATCATTTAAAACTGGATGAAACGAAACAGTGACACTAAAAAACAGACAAACCTATACATCTAATAGGATTTAGCCTGCCGGAGAATGAGATAGAATACAGTGTTTCCTATTATCTCGGTCTCTTATTTGTCGATGTTCCGTAACCCCCTCCCCCACACTCTTATCTACTTTTCTGAAGGTTTCACATATTCCGCGTGTGAACGTGTTTCCTGCACACATGTTTTTAACCCTTTTGAACATAAAAAATTATCCCCAATTTTGCAAACCTTAAATGTAGAATAACATCTCTAAAGGACAATATCCAGAATCACCCTGTGCAATAAAAGCAGCAGACACGCATGAATATTAATAGTCTATTTAAAGTTCCAAATACTTTTATAACACGGACTAGCTACAACAAAACATTAAAATGTAATAATGCTGAAGTGAACATACCCACATAATATATCATTATAATCATTATTCAAGGTTTTTTAATGAATGTTTACAAAAGTGGTAGAGTCATGCTGCAGTTATATTAGTAGTATACCTAGTTATAGCAAGAATGACTCGACCGGGGAAGCTCCCGCAAAATACCAGCTTAAAATAGGAGCTTAATGCTGCTGTGTTTCGTATGGTGAGTGTAGAGAATTGCATACATTTATCAGTGGCTTAATTTCTCGATTGTGAACTGTAGTACAGAATAAATAATAGTACTACGTACAGAAGTTGCAATCCTTTGATGCTGACTGCTTGCCAACGTTTAATAGCCTCCATAATTATTATTGATTAGACAAATCGCGCTCGTAAGCTAAATAAAACTCTCGCTGCGCGAGAGTGTCCGTATTTACATCTTTTCCCCTTCCTACGTTATTACTAAGGGATGTCAATATAAAGTAACAAAATACACTGCGAAATGTTAATTAAGTTACTTAGGTGAATTTAACTATTCTGAGTATTATATTATCGCACCTATATGAATTCTGCGATGCCTAAGGCATGCAACTTGCAGGGCCATTCGTCGGGAATCGCGATACTTGGCTCGGAAGGAAAAGGTAGATAGTGTAAACAACAAATTAACTTGAAATACGATTCCTAACAGAAATGTAATCGTATTCTACTTAGTCAAAATTTTGTTAGTAAACAAAGTTTTAATTTCAGTGTTTTGTGTTATTATAACTTAAAATATTTTAAATACAAAAGACAAGTATAGCTATGTAAGTAAGTACTTTTATAGTGAAGTAAATTTCAATTAATTTTTGTAATAAAATTCGTAGGTATTAAATAGTAATAAAATTCGTAGGTATTAAATAAATTATTACTTAATTGTTTTTTGCTATAAGTATCTTTCTAACAATAAAAATTAAATAAATTCACGTTTCATTACTTCCTACTAAAACCCTTCGGTAACTTAAAGATGATATATCTGAAACATTTTGTTGGTCATTTAGCGTCAATCCACGCAACAATTATAGTAGGAACGATGTTTTGCTATTAAAATTTATCAAATAGATGGGTAATATACATAATATATATAATTTTTAAATTACATTAAAACTTTTTAAGGACGCGTTTGCAAATCAACCAAAATTAGGGTGTTTTTCGGTAGATTTTGTGACAAAACTAAACCAAATCAAATATAAGTAAAAACTACCATGTATACATTGGTTCTTCATCTGCAAACGTATGTAAATCTTATGTTGAAAATAGTAGTTTTTTATATTGTAAAAACGAACTTTCGTTGCCATTTTCTACAAAATTAACGATACCGGCTTGAGTTTCGGTACATGTTTTGGTCTATTATCAACATATTTAAAAAAATTAAAAAATACTATAAGATGACAGACATATTCATTTAAAAAACCATTTGTTTATTTTTTATGAAAATGTCACAAATAGTCGTAGAAAAAATAAAAACTGATGCACATTTTTTCACATATTTTGCTAATACGGATGAATCATAATCTATTGCAATAAGGGCTATTTTATTGTTGTGCCTGCTTTGATTTATTGTACAAAGATTTCGATGAAACCACAGCCACAGTCTGCGCTCGGCCGCCGTCATGAGTGGACACTGTATCGCCTGTTTGCAGCGGCTCATTCTGAAAAGATCGCTGTACATACACAAAATATTAGAAAAAAAAAACAAATTGGAAACATAAGTACTTGACAAGTGATAAAATTATTATTTTTATACTCACAGTTTTTATTTAGCTAAAAATAAGTAGGATATATAAACTTACCTCTGGACTTGACAGAGAGACCTGAAGGTAACTACTACTGCAACTCCTGGACGAGCGGAACTAGGTGTGCCGAGTTTGGGCTCGTTTTGTTGGTTATGATGAGACCTTACCTCCGGACTTGATGGTGTGACCTGAAGGTGTACTTTCGTGACCGCTATTTGAACTTTTTGCAGAGTAAAACTAGGTGTGCCGAGTTTGGGCTTATTTTGTTAGTTATGATGGGACCTTACCTCCCGACATGATTGAGTGACCTGAAGGTGTAATCAGGTGGTTACAACTGGAACTCCTAGACTAGTCGAACTAGGTGTGACGAGTTTGGGTTCGTTTTGTTAGTTATGATGCAACCTTACCACCGGACTTGATGGAGTGATCAGAAGGTGTAATTCAGTGATTACAACTGAAACTCCTGGACTAGTAGAACTAGGTGCGCCGAGTTTGGTTTCGTTTTGTTAGTTACGATGAGACCTTACCACCGGACTTGATGGAGTGACCTGAAGGTGTATTTCGGTAACTACTGCTGGAATTCCTGCACGAGTAGAACTGGGTGTGCCGAATTTGGGCTCCGTTTTGTTAGTTATGACGAGTCCTTACTTCCGGTCTTGATGGAGTGACCTGAAGGTTTTATTGAGTGATTACTATTGGAACTCCTAATCTAGTAGAACTAGGTGTGCCTAGTTTGGGTTCGTTTTGATAGTTGAGATGAGACCGGTGTTAATGTCTTATCATAACTAACAAAACGAAACCAAACTCGGCACACCTAGTACTGTTGTAATCACCGAATTATACTTTCGGGTCACTCCATCAAGTCCGATGGTAAGGTCTCATCATAACTACCAGAACGAACCCAAACTCGGAACACCTAGTTTTACTAGTCTAGCAGTTCCAGTAGTAATCACCCAATTAAACCTTCAGGTCACTCCATCAAGTCCGGAGGTAAGGACTCGTCATAACCAACAAAGCGGAGCCCAAATTCGGCACACCTTGTTCTACTCGTCCAGGAATTGCAGCAGTAGTTATCGGAATACACCTTCAGGTCACTCCATCAAGTCCGGTGGTAAGGTTTTATCATAACTACAAAACGAACCCAAATTCGGCACACCTTGTTCTACTCGTCCAGGAATTGCAGCAGTAGTTATCGGAATACACCTTCAGGTCACTCCATCAAGTACGGTGGTAAGGTTTTATCATAACTAACAAAACGAACCCAAATTCGGCACACCTTGTTTTACTCGTCCAGGAATTGCAGCAGTAGTTATCGGAATACACCTTCAGGTCACTCCATCAAGTCCGGTGGTAAGGTTTTATCATAACTAACAAAACGAACCCAAACTCGGCACACCTAGTTCTACTAGTCTAGGAGTTCCTGTTGTAATCACCGAATTACACTTTCAGGTCACTCCATCACGTCCGGAGGTAGGTAAGGTCTTATTATAACTGACAAAACCAGTTCAAAGTCCAGAGCTAACATCTCACTACCAGTAAGAGGCTTCCAGTGCCAAGCAGTCTCTGGAGCAGGTATTCGTATTTCGTATCTAAGTATATTTCTGAGGTATAAGAAATGAAAAACAAATTCAATCTTTCAAATTATCAAAATAATTTCATATTTGACTACGATTCCCACAGCCAACCGTGCGTACACTTGTGTGTGTGACTTTTGTCAATGTAGTAGTGCGATTCTATACCTATCAATTTTGTAAACGCGTCCTTAATCATAAATTTCTATTTGCAAGAATCACGGTATAAAAAGATCTTACAATTTATCTAGTGCAATCGTGTTTCGCTAACAATAAATTGCAATCTAAAAAATCTTTTACGTCATAATAACATTCGGTTTTTAACCAATTAAACAAATGTTTCTTAAATAATCTTTCGCTTAATAATTTAAAATCATTAGGTAGTTTATTAAATATTTTTAATCACATATTTAGGAAACTTTTGTTGTATTTAACGAATTTAGGTATAACATCTAGAACTAGTTTTTCTGGGTCACGTCGTTTTCGGGGATATATATCACGCGCTTTAATAAACAGTGATTTTTTTTAAAGACAAACATGCCAACTTACAGGAAATATCTAGCGATATCCCGCACATTGCACGAATACATTTTTTTGGGCAACGAATGCCCTATTTCGGTCAGTACTATTACCCCATATTATAATTCCATAGCGTAGAATAGACATATGTATGCGTGCTACGTTACAATTGCCGTTTTAATATTTGTGATGTTTTAACGAGTTTAAGGGCATATACAAATGTATTGATTCTACTGCATACGTTATCTATGTTCTTTCCAGTTTATACCTTCATCTAACGTTACTCCCAGAAATTTTGTACATGTAACTTTTTTAGTTTTGGTATATTATGTTTAATATTATGATTTGAATTGATAGATTTACTGAATTAAGGTTTATCTAAATTAATTTTCAAATTTTTTTTACGTCAAGCCATTCTATTAATTTGTCAATTGTATTATTAGTGTCATCATCATTCCTAATTGTATTATTATTTTTATTGACAGTCACAATAATTGAAATGTCATCTGCGTACAGAATACATTTTTGATTCATAATGTCAACAATATCATTAATATATAATAGGAAAAGGATCGGTGCTAATATACTTCCTAGCGGAACGCCAAATTTATTATAATATTTATATCCTAAGATAAGATAAGATGTTAAGTTATTGTTTTTATCTATTTTATCAATGATAACACATTGTCGTCTGTCTTTTAAATATGACTATAACTACTGAAGTACTGGTCCTTTGATCCCAATTGTCTCTAATTTTTGCAATAATATGTCATGTGAAACGCAATAAAATGCCTTTGAGAGATCAAAGAATAATCAAAGTATTATTCTTTGACATACGAATAACGAAAAGATGCCAAGTGAGGTTGATTTGTGTTTTAGAAACCCGTATTGTTCACTTTTAATTATCCGGTATTTATCATAGTAACTAGTAGGTAGTACCCAGCCTCCCTGGCTGGGTACTATTAAATATAAAATTCGTAAAAGTAGTTTTAATCAATATTATGTTCTTTCCAATTTTAATAGTATCTATATTAACCTTAACTTTCGGGTTATGAATTTCATTTCTAATAAATTTCATTTCATTTAACTATTTTATGCTACAATTAATTACTAAACACTAAATAAAAACTATTTCAGGTAGTACCCAGCCTCTCTGGCTGGGTACTATTATATATAAAATTCGTAAAAGTAGTTTTAATCAATATTATGTTCTTTCCAATTTTAATAGTATCTATATTAACCTTAACTTTCGGGTTATGAATTTCATTTCTAATAAATTTCATTTCATTTAACTATTTTATGCTACAATTAATTACTAAACACTAAATAAAAACTATTTCAACAAGTATTTAAAAAAATTAAGTAAACAGCGGTAAAAAACTTTAACATTCAATCGCCTACAACGCGCTAGCCCCGGCTGCGTATTTCACCCTAGGTGCGTCGCGATTGTAGGTAATAATTTCACGCAGGTAGCACAAGTGACAGAGGCCTGATCGTAATCAGATGCCCTGACTCTGAAACTATAAATAAAGCCATTGGCTTCTCTGTATCCGAAGTAAAAATATTGCAGACCTCTTCTAAGCGTAATCCATCAGCAATCAATACCAATTCACCTAATCAAGGACGTTGGCCTTAGCGTCGATTTTATCAGAACCGAAACCCTGCATAGCAAGGTTATTAAAACGAGACCAATAGTCAAAAGCCATCTACTTCAGGTTCTCCAGTGTGCCGCTATTGTAAAAACGTGGACCACAATATCGAGGAATGTAGAAATCGGGAGTTCTGTAATAACCGCTTCTGTTTGGTCTTGTCCCTTTGATCTTATGATGACTTGATCTTATGATGTATGATTTAAACACAATATTGAGAAAAAAAACAAAGATTTATTAAGATTTCACAATATACTAATCTTGGTAAAAATGTAGGGTTGAGCCACTCGGTCGTATTGGTAGGCAAACTCCAAAGCACTAAAAATGTAGAATATTGGTTGACTATAGATCATGAAACTTTGCATACTAACTGAACTAACTATAAAATAGGACTTAAGTTTTTTTTTTTAAATTAATATTATTTTCACTGTAAAAAGAAATTACCTAAACTATCGGCGTCCTGAAGCTTGTTCCCTGCCGCTTGATAACTCCGCTCAGTCTCGCTTGGGCTTTCGAACGGGAAAGCTGTATCGCTTACGCAACAGGATGACGTAAAATTGAAGTTGGAAATAACCGTAATAAAAATAAGAAGCGACTGGGTTGGCGTAAAGGAACAGGCATAATTATGATAAATCTAATGAAATAAGTATCTGACGTCCTATCTACTTACAGTATTAGTGCTTATAAACATGTCGGTACATAGCATACGACGCGCGGGGAAGTGGGGGCGAAGTTAGAATTTGAGCTGAGATAGTATAGGCCCTTAATGAATAAGGGGGTCAGTAGCGCATAGTGCCTAATTAGCTAATTACTGAAACGCCGACGCGGGAGAATGCGCGGTGTTGCACCGTAAATGCTATGCTTGTATTATACTACTCAAAACAAAATGAGTTCCACCACAAATTTTCGGATTTTTTTGTCAGGAATTTGTGCTCGGGTAGTTTTAAATTCAACAAAACAATGTTTTTAGTTAAATTTAATTTAATGCAATTAAACAAAAAAAAACGCAATATATGAATATTTTTGTTTTCTTCCTCACTTTTTAGGGCTGTTTAGACATAACAGTAGAATTAAACTGTAGACTAAATGCACAGCTGTGTTTACTTTTGTTGTGACTAATAAGGAGTATGTCCTCATCTATTAAAAACACATTCTTGGAGTCTTGCTGGATGCTCTCAATAAGACGGCTGATGTTTTCTTCTGGGATCTCTCCCCAGCACATTTTCAGTAACTGAATCAACAGTTGCTGGTTGTGAACATCCTCTTCTAGTTGCCCGGACTCGACGTTTTAAACCCGTCTTATAGTACACATAATAGTGTTTGCTAACGCGGCGGTGAGGGAGCGTGTGTTGAGTGGTGTGTTAAGCGGGGTGTGGCTGTTTGCGTAACTTAGTGCACAATGTTTTAACAATGCAGAGCCCGTCTTGTAGTGTACGCTAACGAAACGGTTTCGATTAAACGGCGTGTGTGTAATTGTGCGTAGCTTAGTGCGCAATGTAAGCCGCAAAGATCATCTTGTAGTATACCATAAAAGTCTTTGAGTTGAGCTCCGTGTTAAAACGCCGCCTGGTTTCATGCGTAACTTAGTGCACAATGTAGAACGTAGAAGCCTGTTTTTTAGTTTACATAGAAGTATGGGTTTGAGCGCTGTGTTAAGCGGCGTGTGGCTGTGTGCGTAACTTAGTGCGCAATGTAGGCCTCAGAGCCCGTCTTGTAGTATACATAGAAGTGTTTGGGGGGAGCGTGTGCTGAGCGGCGTGTATTTGTGTGCGGGCAGGGTGGTGGAAGGCGCAGGTGGGCTGTTCTGGCGGCGCTGCCTGGGTGCGGGCGTGCGGCTACTGCGGGCCGCGCTGGCGCTCTGCGCGCCGCCGCCCACGCTCAATGCAGACGCGCTTGTGCTCTCGCTCATCGGTAACTCACTCTATTTTTTATTATCACATGCCAGTACTTCATTATTATACTCGTATATACCATTACTTCACTATTGTCGAAAGACTATTGGAATAATGTTCATTGATTAGATGAGTTGATTTAGTGCATTGAATTAGAAGCATCTGTCAGTGTAAATGTCTCCGACAGAAACGCTGTGCTGCGCGGCGGGCGCGGCACCCGGGCCGCAAATGGCTTTGGCTGCGGCTGCGCTGGCGGACACGCTGCCTCGCACGGGCACGCTGCGGGCTGCGGCGCTGCAGCGTGTGGCGCGCCTGGCGAAGCTGGCGCTCAGCCGGCTGCACAGCGACAACCCGCTGCACCTGTACGTATTGTTGTGTGTAGTGTGGCGCGTGGTGCGCTGCGGGCCGCCGCGCTGCAGCTTGTGGCGCGCCTGGCGAAGCTGGCGCTCAGCCGGCTGCACAGCGACAACCCGCTGCACCTGTACGTATTGTTGTGTGTAGTGTGGCGCGTGGTGCGCTGCGGGCCGCCGCGCTGGCGCCTGTCGCTCAGCCGGCTGCAAAGCTGTCGCTTGGTGCAACCAGAAATGTTTTTATTTTATTTTTAAATAACGTCTCTGATATAACGTCCGTTGCACTGACAACATTTCTGTGTCGTAGGATCTCAGATCATCAGCATTACACCCCTTCACAAGTGCACTGTTGAATATAAACCTCCTTCAAGGAATGCCACAAAGCTCGGTCCTGAGCCACCTGCATCCATCGACTTCCTGCATGTCTTAACCAGGTCGTTACTCCATCTAGTGGGAGGCCGCCCTACACTTGGCCTACCGGTACGAGGCTGCCACTCGAGAACCTTTCTTCCCCAAGGGTTGTCGGTTTTTCGAGCTATATGGCCGGTCCATTGCCACTTTAGCTTACTAATACATTGGGCTATGTCCGTTACTCGGGTTCTACTGAGGAAATCCTCATTTCTAAGTTTATTACGCAAAGAAGCCCCGAGCATAGCATTCTCTCTATATATATAGCTTGCTGAGCGACCTTGAGCTTCTGTATACAGCCAGCAGTGAAGGACCACGTCTCAGATTCATAAGTCATCACTGACAATACGCACCGGTTGTACAATCTTGTTTTTAAGGTTTTGAGGTATACCCGACGTGAAGATGTGTTGTAATCACCCGAACGCTGCCCAGCCGAGTTGAATCCGTCGATTCAACTCTTGGTTGAAGTTGGACTTAACTAGTTGGACCATTTGTCCCATACTAGTCAACAACTTTGATCTTAGTGCTCCCAACAACTACTGGCTGTGTGTGTGACATTGACGTTACACATAATCTTTGTTTTGTCAAAGTTCATCTTAAGACCAATCCGTTGAGAGGCACCATTGTGGTCATTGAACATAGTGTTTAAGTACTCCAACGATTCTGCCATAAGAACTTTGTTGTCGGCAAGTCGAAGGTGACGGATCGCCATTGATGTTTATACCGTATCCTTTCTAGTCCAGTAGCTTGAAAAAGTCTTCCAATGCAGCGGTAAAGAGTTGCACGGATTTAACTTCACCCTAGCTACCCATGGCTTTCGTAACCCTACTGTACAAACACTTCAACACTTCGATATTTCAACTTGGACAGTCACCTTGGCAACGCCCAAAATTTGACTAAATCAAAGGCCTTCTCATCGTCCACTAGGCAAGACAATGTGGCAGATTGTACTCATAAGTCTTCTGTACAATTTGCCGAACCGAAGAAGAAACAAGCTTGTTCGGGAGGATGGAAGTTTTCGAGTCTGCGTGTGAGATGATTCATAATGACTCTCGAAAACAACACGTAAACGCGGTTCAGAAGGTAAATCTGTCTGTAGTTTTTCAACAGAGCTTTGTCGCCTTTCATGAAGAACAAGCCCAACGCACTTCTGCTTCACGCCTCCGGAATAGTTCCACCGTGGAGGACAGAATTAAAGACCTTCTGAAGGACTTCAAATGCAAGTTTTGTATCCGATTTCTGAAGCTCCGCTGTAATTCCATCCTCGCCCATCGTAGCCTTGCCGTTTTCAAGGTGCTGGAGAGACTTGCTATTATGTTCAATACTAGTATCGAATCTGATGTTTTCTGATTTGATAAAACATAATAAAGTTATACCTTTATTTAAACATGGTAATACACTGGACCCCATTAATTTTAGACCTATTTCTGTACTGCCAACTCTCTCAAAACTCAGTCTTATTCTGGATCTAATGTTAAGTTTTTTAATGTAAATAAATTACTACATAAAAGTCAGTATTGATTTACAAGAAGTCGCTCGACAACAGACACCGGTGTTGAGCTAATTAAGCATATTTCTGTGTGTGTGGGAGAATTCAGAAGATGCTTTGGAATTAAAGTTGACGCGAAGTTTCAATGGAACCTTCATGTATCTAAACTAGCTAGCAGACTTAGTTTTGCAGCATATGCTGTAAAAATATTAGAGGCCCTACATGTGTTGAAACAGCTAGATTAGTTTATCTTAGTAATTTCCATAACATAATGTCGTATGGAATCTTGCTATGGGGTAATGCGACTGACATTTAAACTATCTTTGTTTTGCATAAGAGAGCCATAAGAGCAATTTATGACCTAAGTCCGAAAGAATTCATTAGAGAAAAAATTTAAAGAAATATTTAAATATATTAAACTAAGGCTCAATATATTTACGAAAATTTAATGTATGTACAGAAAAACAAAAATAGTAATGTACATTCTGTAAGCACTTAAGCAAGAGTCAGTAATTCTTTCATGGGGCAATGTATTCTACAACAAGGTCCCAGAAAATGTGCAAACCTTTTCTATCAAAAGGTTTATAAATACTACTAAAAAGTAGATGATTGATAATAACCCCAGGAAATTAGGTGATCGCTACCATGCTGTTTCTAAATGTTATAATAACACTCACGCCTGTCACCCAGAGGGGTAGGCAGAGACTACGGACTTCCATTTGGCACGATCCTGACATACTTCCCTCGCCTCCTTTACATCCATATATCTACTCATACACGCTCGTCGGTTAAGGATATTCCTAATCGATGAACCTTCTTCTAGGGCGTCCTTTCCCGACTCCGCCGTTCACATCTGCAATATAAATTTTCTTTGTCATTCTTCCCTCGTTCATTTTTCAATCAAAAACAATTGTATTATATTGTAAAACATATTATATTGTAACTTATGCTTTAAAAAAGTCCCGCTGGGTTTCTTCCTGGTTCTTCCCAGGACAGAGGTTTATTTCTGAACCAGTGGTAAAATTAATAAATGACTGAATGATTTTATTCTATTCTCGCTTAGTAATATCATCGGCATAGTGTCAGACTATAAAACTTGCTCTTGGATCGCGAGCACATTATGTATTATACCTAGTTTGCTAATCATTTTTTCCGTGTTTAATATGATTAATGATCGCATAGTAACGCCTGATTCTATTATAATTATTATAACATTTTGTTCTAAGGAAAGCGCTGGAGCAAGCACGTGGAGTCCTTGCGGAGGCGCGAGCGGCCGAATGACGTCTGCTCAATTCAAGAAAAGACCGGTGTTAATATATTCTGGAGTGTACCTGGTGTTCGGAATATCATTAAGAAATAAAATCTGCTCCATAATTCTTCACAGTTATGAATATTTTTGTCTCCTTATACAACCTCTCTAAAACACGCCAACATTGAAATTATTTATTTGTAACCGGGTAGATAATTATTTGGACAGCCATAAGTAAAACTTGAATTTATTACGTTCAGTTAGTGTCCATTTCAAGGTGTGTATTTAGTATTAAAAATGTCTTAATAAATACATAGAAATGTTTGACTCCAAGACATTATGACGTCATTTACTCTTCTATTCTTCTACAATTTCTGTAAAAAAAGGTTTCTTTCGTTCGGACAGCTTATAAAAAATATTTCATTTGACATGAGTGTTTTATAAAAAATGTCGATATGAATCAGAAGAAAACTGTACTCTAAGTATGGTCATGTTAGAACGATTAACAAACGTAATATTTTATATACATCTCACATTTGTTTGCAAATTTGAATAAATGTTGCCAAGCATTAATAGATGATAAAAATAATTTAACATTCATATGAAAATATCTTTTCATAAAGTTATTAATTCTGACAGAAATTATTTAATAAATAAGAATTAACTAAACATTGATTCCTAAGTTTTATTTAAGTAATTGTTGCAGTATGAGGTATGTTCATTAATAAATATTTAAACCTCAATTCTTTTACTTATAATTTGCTAACCCGATTACTACTAAATTAACATGTGACTGGAAGATTTTCGAGTTAATCCTTTATTAAATTACTGCTATAGTTTTTGTTTTATCTTTTGCAACAATTCATTATCTGTGTGAAGCAGTTTAAAGATGCCTGCCTGCTTCTTTTTATAGAAAAGATAAGAGTGGCGAAGCCTCCATAGAAGCCGAGAAGCCGGGCTTGCCCTATCAAACGGCTCAATCAATAATATCAACTAATAAAATAACTTGTAAACTGTTTCAAAACTATTTCAATATTTCCCGCGTGCTCCTCTGTTCTACACAGGTTATGACCTCGTAGCCTTATTATGTAACGTCAACACTTGTTAGTTTGCTTTCAATTCGAAATACACTGATTCGTGTTCTCTGTCTCAAAGCGAATACGCAATGGACTGTCAAAATTAATGAAAGCAAGGAGTTGAGTTGAGCGATTTGTCATCTCTCGCGCACGCGTGGGCTTTTTACCGGACTTTCGAGAAAACGATCGCTCCCTTTCTAACCTGTGGCAAAATGTTTTATAATGAAATATAACTACGATTGTTTATATAGCAAAAGCCACCGAAGGTATGCAATTTCTGATATGTCATACACTCTATTTAGCAGTGATATGCCTTCTGTGTGCTTTGTTAAAGATGTCCTCGACAGAACTGAATATGAAACTGAAGAGTGAAGAAAGATCAAGATTGGTGTATTTTTATAAAACTGCTAAAAACAACAAAACCATATCTTAGGCTTGCCCTAGTTTGGAGCCCTAGCTTCGCCACTGCTGTGTTCCATAGACATCTACATCTATCCTTGATTTGGAATCAAAATGCAGATGCATTGTCACTCCAGAGAAACAAGATTGAATGCCTCGTTCCTATAACAAGGATCTCAGGTTTACGACACTCACCGTAACAAACGCAGCAGCAATGAGCTAGTTTACGCTGTTATTTTGTGAGTGCGTGATTCCTTCCCAGTCGAGCCGACCCATTCCTGCTAAAGCCATAATGTAGGTGCAGCATGGCTCTACCGCGTAGTCTCACAATGTAAAGGTAACTTTATGATAATCAGTGCCAAAAAACGAACACTGTTCACCCAATGGTTGGTAGATACAATGGCCCACAGACACGCACATCTATCCTCGATTAAGAATCTAAATGACTTCATTATTCATTTCTTGTAGTTGTCTCTAAATGCATGATACCCACGGGACGAAGTAGGGCACTACATTTCCTCACGCCATCACCTCACTACGCGTACTTTAAATATTATAACTCCATTTCATAACAACTAGTTTTTATGAAGTTGAAGTTAGGGGTTGGGTTGTATGACGCTTCTTAAAAATGGCCCATTTAGATTTTATTGATAAAATTTCTCTGAAAAATGTCATTTTCATAGAAAATGTGCATTACTTTCCTAAGATAGGCTTTATTAATGAATAATAACAAACATCAGAGATAATGTACTTTATTAATATTTCAAACATGCACATGAATCTCACATATAAACATTACAAAAAATCTACTACATATACAGATTGAAAATGCTGTATTCAATTTAAAACATCCATTTAACTAACATAAAATTTAGTGACACTGAGTATTATATATCGGTAGAGTTAAAATTAACTAACATTTATAATTGATTAAAATGCAGTTACATAGATTAATGCCATAAAGATCACCCTGGATATAACCACTTAGTAGGTTTTATTAGAAAATAAAGCTTTCATAAATAAAGAATGTTAACTTATTAAGAATGTTTGGTTAAAGTAATGGTAATGAACCAACAAACTCATCTCAATATCTAACAAACTTATTATATGGTTCATCTAGTTAATGAAATCCGTTTGCCCATCAGCTAGTTGTCTTAACAAGTATTTTTTTTATTTTCACTCCAAATAAGTACAATATGACTTCAAGTTCGTATTCATACATCACAGCCTTAAAATATACACTTTAATCAGTAATGTCTAATTATAAATGAACTATCCAAAATTGAGCTCCATGTCTATCATTTTACTCAATAAGATGATGATAATGTCATATATGGGAATACAACATAATCCAAATGTGGTAAGATGTCAAGGTACCTGTGTATATTAATATACAGTCCTTTACTTTAAATGAGCAATTCTTGTGTATATGTATTTAGTTTCTCAGAAACAGCTTTTACAATTTGAATTAAATTTTGCATTTAGATAATGATGATACTACTTTCAACATTGGCGAATGATAATACTTTCAACACTTATCTAGATATGTTTCTAAGAAAGTTGTCAGTCGCCTGGATATTATTATTTATAACAATATAATACATTTTTATGTTTATGAGATTTCGAATTAAGTTTTGAAAAATATGTATACTTTAATAATACATTAGTTACATCAATATGACTAGATAATGTTGCCCTTGAAAGATAATAATATAACAATAGAGTAAATAGTTAATATTAAACAATGATTTATATTTCCGGGTGAAAATATTTAAATATCTTGGTTTATTTATATCTGACGCTTATGTTGCCACAACTAAAGCACAATATCATTCTCAATTTTTAATAAAAAAGTGTAAATGCTTAAGTAGTTTCAACATCAATCATGAGCTTAAAAGCTCCATCGGGATCTACACAACGCAAAACATTGGCAAGTTCACCACTAGTCATATGAATCTTAGGATTAGCTAAAAATGCCAAATTATCTATGAAACTGTTAGATCTATTTGTAGATATCTCTCCTAGATCTTCCATCAATTCAATTTTATACCAGCACAGTATTGCATTTGCATCTCCATTATTAATTACAGGTATGTTTACAACTTCAGATCTTATACCACTTGTGTAACTTCCTAAGGATGTAGGCTCAGTAATGGGGGTGTAATCTAAATGTGACAGGTCAATGCAAAAGTTCTGTGACACTTGATACTTATTAAGATGCACTCCCACTTTGTAGTTGCTTACATTTTCGTCATAAACTCTATTGTTTATATCTAGCCAGTGGCAGTTAACAAGCTGACACATGATTGTTATGTTTGATGGCATAAAAAGGCCGCCTTGCAGCAAATGAGCATTTTTTAAATGCTGAGCTATGTCCTTCTGCCTCAAATCAATTTCTCCACATAGCTCAAATGTGTTACAAAAAATGGCATGATATTTTTCATCTGTGAAAGTATCCTGAGTCCAATCATCTCCAACTAATACATTTACCTTAGATAAATCAATATTATTGTCTTTGAAGACTCTGATTATGAATTCTTCATCATTGCAAGTTTTGGCATAACAAACTAAAGACTTAGCTCCTCTTTTCAACATATGCATACCAAAAACAGGGAATGGACATAAGTCGACAATACTCATTTCAGACATGTCTATCATTTGACCAAGGTACACACAGGCCATACCAATGCACCCTGTAATCATCTTCATATAGTCAGAGTCATTCAGAAATCTCAATGTCTCTGGAGATATTCTCATTATATCACTGTTACAATCTGGTAGCATTGTCAGCTTCCCAGAATTCATCAAAAATTGTGAGATGATAGTTTCATTCTTTTTAACTTTTTTTGGTATATTGTCAAAAAACACAGCTTGTTGCCATGCATTACACCTGTTATCTGCCCTGGGATCTGTGGTAATTGTAATATTCTCAGTCAAGTATAATTTGAACCATCCAATCACGGTGTTGATTTCTCCATCTTCTAAAGCACCAAACTCAACACTGAACGGCTCGCATCTATACAGTTTGTCTTGAATATCATCATAGTCATTAAAATCTACTTTTATGAGGGACTTTGGTTCAGTAATGTATTTTATATCTTTGAATAAATGGACATCCTCACAGTCATAAGTTTCATCATATGTCAATATATGAACGTTCACCATTGGTATGTTCAGAAGTGCTTTGGCATTATCTCCTAATTGGTATTTTAAATGCAGATGGTTACAATTTGCCGCAGCAACAAAAAACTCTGCCTTATTTGGTAATACTCTGCCAATATCACTTAATAAGTATTCCCAAGCATGGGACAATGTTTGCAAGATGTGTTCACCAAACAAGCCAGCATCAAACATTTCCGTAATTAACAAGGAACGCTTGCCACCTATATCCTTGTAATTCATTGATGTAGACATCTTGTTTAATATTATCATATTAATAATGCCCATGTCTTGTGAAATGTCTTCAGCTATCTTAGTCATCACCTCAGAGCCATCACAAGCAGTTATCACCATTGGTTTACGTTCATATGCATATAATGCCAGTAGACCTGTTCCAGTACCAACATCAATAACACTATCTTTGATTGGAGTAATAGTTGCGTGAATAGCAGCACGATATGCTTCATTCCGAATTTTATCATTTAACATACGAAAATGCCATCTTTCAACCAATAAATTTTTCACTGAATTTAAATTTTTCTCCGCATTGACAAAACCGGAATCTGTCTTCAAAGCCTTCTGAAAGTGACACCATGCTTCAGTATAATAACCGAACTTGTAAAGATATTTACCGATCTCATTCAACAGGTAAATATTATCCGGGAATGTTTTAATAGCCCGACCAAAATTGGTAAATATGTCCTCTATTTTTCCAGCTGCTGCCAAAATTTCGTTAAGCCTCATGAGTACAATTTGGAATTCAGGTTCAAAGAGATTTTTCAGTTGAGGATTTTTATCAAATGCTAAAATATATAAATCAAAAGCTTTACTATAGCACCCGTTTGTAGACAGCTGTCTGGCGTAAGTTAGGTAGTCTCTTGCAGCTTCTGCCATTTTTGGGTTTAAATATATATATATTTTTTTTTTATTTAAATTGCTATCACGTAATAAATTACTTTCGCAACGAAATCAAAATCAAAATACAACATCATAAATCAATAGTTGTTATTGTTATGTTAAGGTTTTTTTTTGGGGTTTATGGCCTGGTATCTAGACCTTTAAGGCCAATTATGTTACGGTTTTTTTTTGGAGTTTATGGCCTGGTATCTAGACCTTTAGGCCAATTATGTTACGGTTTACTCATGGGCAGTGTTGCCATTTCGAAATTTTAAGTTGCTGTGTTTCGGAATAAAAACTACAAAATTGCCGTGTACATTTTTATTTATATTAAATTAACACGCAAGATTAAACATGACATAAAAACATTACTCTTCACAGTCATCATACAAATTTCTTATCATAACCTAAAATTTCTTCTTCGTCTTTGGTGAATTTATATTTATTATTTTCCTTCATATTGTATATCATTTGTTTTGTCAGTTTGAAATTTACACAATTTCCTTGGGATTGGATAAAGTGCTTAGCTAGTAAAGTTGAATAAAGTAAATATACAGCAGTATATTTTCTTAATGTACTTTCCAAAAAACGAAAGAATGAAATGAATACCATAAACAATGAAGTGTGCGCGAATGTATGTCGAATTCGCGTCGGGATTTCCCCGCTCATAGAGTCGTGACTACGTCAAGTCTAGTGTTGTAAATTGTAATGACTTATCAACTACCGATCAAATTTTCGGGAAAAATTAGTAGCCATTTAATTGCCGTGTTTTAGAACACGGCAATTAATATGCTGCCGCGTACCGTATTTAATTGCTGAATAGACCCAAATTGCCGCGTAAATGGCAACGCTGCTCATGGGTTTGCTAATTAAGACAGGTAAAGGTTTTAGATCATACTGCCTAATCCGATTCCCCCTATTAGTTTTCTGGGTAAAATTATAAAATATAATGTTATAAGCCATTGATTTACATATTACACTAGATTAGTAATTACCGAGCCAAAGCGTCGCCACTGCACATATGGCCACAGCCATATCCCTAGCTAACGTCAGTTTAGTGTTCAGTGTGACGCTGACAGAGTTGAGCTGAACGATCCGCGACAAAAAATGGGTAAAAGCTTAGTAAAAGAATGCGATTCAAGGTTAGAAAACATAATAAATCAAGCGGAATCACTTTCCACACATAAGTTTTAGTTCATGTTTTCATATCAACGTAAGAACCTCAAATAATTAAATAAAATTATTGAATATTGCGATTTAAGTTGAATGTTGCCACTTTTCCGCCTTTGTGATTATCCCACATTAACGGGAGACTATATAATTAATGGAGTAAGTTAAATTGTTACCTCTGATTTTAAATATTTTGAAAGTTATAATAAAAACTACGTTTTAACTTTCATACAAAATAAATTATTATTATTATTTTAGTTTATTCATGAATTATCTATTAAATATATTTTATTACCTATTTTATATTAATAATTTTATATCGATTATAATTTTATTTTTATATAAACTTTATATTTTATATTAATTATATTTTATTACCTGCTTTACATTGTTTGATTTATTAGTACAATAAAATACAATATGTTTTATTTCATAAAAATATGTTTTATTTCATCAGTTATGCTAACTTCTATTCACCTGATAAGAAAATATACATTTTAAAATAAAAGTAATTAACTGCAGCTTAAAAAAACTACTAGCCACACTAACCCGCCATTGCACGTTTGGTGTGTCTATCTTTATCTAATCTTAGCGACGGTATTGTTTTCGCAACTTGTGTAAGTGAGACAGATACATGTTTATTTAAAAGGTTTAGTAATTTAGTGGTTACACTTATTTCGACGCACGGTAATGTGGTTTGCTCCTCTAGTTTTGTATAACTCAATGTTATAAGCATTGTGAGTTAAACCTTTATTGGACTGAAGAAGAACGCTTCCCACATACAAAAACAGCCAAAAGACGCAGGTTTCCTACATTATGTTAAAATTTAAATACAAATATATTGTCCATGCCTAAAAACGGAGACGTAAATCGGAAAGCACCTTTATTTTTTTTCATCAGCTTTCACTGTCAAAACTTGAAGACCTAGAAGCTAGAAGTCTTGAAATTCGTTGTTGCTGTGAGGTTATTGTTGATAATTTTTTACAAAAAAAATCATAATGTTGCGAAAAGTCGGCAAGTATATTTTAATTACGGTAGAAATTTTGAATCGTTTGGCAAGAATTTGTGGGACTAAGGTGTTTTATTTGGTAGAAGTTTGATCCCCGATTACAATAATACTACACACATTAAAAGGTAATGCACCGCTATCGAAATAAAAACTATTATAACCTAAAATGCGTTATAGCGAAATATAACTTCAGACTCATAAAAAGATTTTAGTTTTTATAATGTGGGAAATATATTTCATTGATTGTATATAAGCAAATAAAATAATTAATATAGACAAAAAAAATACTATGATATGAATAAAGACAAAGATGTGGAAATGGTTTAATCGGTCTTCAACTGACGATGACACTGATTCAGATGACTGTGTCGCCGCCAGTGAACAACTGAGAAAGCAACCTGAATGAAATTTCAACTGAGAATGCAGGCATCAACTTTGATATCTCTAATGTTATGAGAGAAGAACTATCATGCTTGGAAAACAATGTTGTCGAAAAGGTATTATCCAACAAATCTACTGTACCTCATAATTCTAATCTGTCTATAAATAGTCCAGACGCAGGTGCTCAAATGCAAGAAAATGAAGACGTAGATATATTAGACGCTCTGCGGCTGCCTAAATTCTGTACCCAGACCAAGTTATTCCGACATGCAACAAAACGACGAAAGACAACGGTTGTGGATCACATCAGTTCAAAACTTTGAAAATATTTTTTTTGACAAACCACTGCAAGTAAACAAGAGTTATGCCCACAGAAGTACCCCAAAAGATTATTTATTTAGATTTCTTCACCGAGTCAATCATAAATATGATAACAATAAATATACTAACAATTATGCAAAAGAAAAAAAACCTTTTGGATGGACAGACGTAACACAGGAAAAAATCAGTACATACCCAGGTATTATAATTCTAATATAAATCAACCCCCCTTTCTGATATTTTTTTTATTATATGTGAGCAGCTATGCAGGTCTAGGGAAAGAGACCAGTATCACTGCGACCTAAAAGATCTATTGTGATCGCTGCTATGGCTATAGTTCACGGCTAAGCCCTATGTCTTCAATGAATAGGAGTTACTTAGCCGTGAGCAATTTCACTTCTTCTGGGCGGGGTACATAGTTTCCCAGATGAGTGTTAGGTTTATTAAGGATCCGCAATCAGTTAGGAAGTGTAGAGGCGTTTCTTCCTTTATGGAACAGAACCGACACATCCTTGAGTTGCTTAGTCCCAGGATGGACATGTGCTTTTTAAGACAACAGTGTCCAGTTAGGGCTCTTGCCAGAATGGACAATTTATTTTTACTTAATCCCAAGGCTTCTGAAGCGAATTTACGATCAAAAGCCCGGGTTAAGGTTTTAGAATGTTTTAAGCCTGGTGTGTCAGACCAGATCTTAAGTGATTTATTGTGATAAAGAGTTTCAAGGGTCAATCGGGCTAGGCTTCTTGAGATTCCACAAAATGGCTCAGGTCCAAATTGTGTGCACTTTGAGCCCTCCCGTGCAATTATGTCGGCAAATTCATTGCCTACAATACCCTCGTGACCTGGAATCTATCTTAAAACGACCCTGTTGTTACATCCCAGGGCGTTTAAACGGTTCACGCAGTCTCCAACTAGCTTCGAGTTCACTAAGTTTGACCTCAGCGCTAGCAGTGCTGCTTGACTATCAGAGTTTATATAAATTATATGGTTGACGTAGTGTTTTTGCAGATTGATTTCCACACACCGAAGTATGGCGAAAATTTCTGCCTGGAAGATAGAGGTGTATCTAACCAAATTCATACTAAGTTTGAATTTGTGGCATTCCCCGTAGATTCCAAAGCCTATGTCGAGGCCCATTTTAGACCCATCGGTATACCATATGAGGCTACCAACCTCACAGATAACCTGGCCATTCAGCCAGTCTTCTCTGGAGGGTAATTCCACTACAACGACTACACAGCCCGAATAGACGCCTCATGAAAGGCGACCACTTTCTGTCAACACATCAAATACGTCTTATGTAAGAAAACGATCGCGCGATCTACTTTAGTAACGACCACTTCCCTGACCCGTGAACATCCTGCATGTGACTTGTGAATTTTCGACAAAATAAAATACAATAGACGCGCAACATGGTTCCCTGTACAACAAAATAGTGCGGAAATAGTAGCCAAATGTGTAATTAAAAAAAATGGTATCACTTTTCATTGATAAGTGAATTTTAATTTCCAAATTCATTAATTAAAATTAAATCGCGAGTTGCTTGTGACAAATATAGGTTGAGCTTACCTATATTTGTCACAAGCAACTCGCGTTAATTTATTCGGGCATCTTCGGATATTTTCGGACTATGCATCCCTTTCTTTTCAATGAAGTTCATTGTTGCTATACTTTTCTTTAATTACCGGCACGTGTAATCAGTGCTGTACCCATAGATTTACAATGTAAAAGATAAACAAAGACGTGCCGAAGGCGATACAAAAATAAAAATGCGCATGTGTGAGTGTCATGGTGATGTGTATATTACGAAATCACAGTATCGATAAAGTCTAGGAGTCAGGTGCCGACGAGTCTAATGGCCGCGACCTTAGAGAACCTTAGAGATTTATATGCAAGAAAACCCTAACGTGTATGTAAGAAAATAACGCTCACTGGACGGGAGGTCCTCCGTCTCCACATATTTTGTATGAAGCGTCGCACACCGTCAGAAATTTGCCGTAGTGAAAGTCCGGATTGCATAATAAAATTTTATTTAAAAATAACGAATCAAAAATATAAATAAAGTAGTATAAATATTGCAGGTTTATTCTTTTAATACTTATTTTAGATACCATATACTAACATTCATTGACCCCTGAATGTAATAATTTTATTCAAACGGGTCCGTAAGGATTCTCTATCGCACTTTATCGATTTGATTTCATGCTTTAACTCCGCGGTCAAATTTTACCGCTTGGTAGCTAAGAGGTTAATCGAAGGTCAAAGAATATTTTAATAATACCTTTCATAAGGAGATAATTGTGATCGTCCAATGGGGCTTGCTCTAAAACATGTTTCTTTAAAGAAAAAGAGGTGCTGATTATTACGCAGAACATGCAATAAATTTTTGGCATAAATTAAGTCATCCATTATTTTATTCTTCATATTTTGTCTAAAATGACTTTCAGCACTGCAACACAATGTGACATCATTTGATGGTTATGTCAGAAAACCATCGTCAGTTTTGCAATAATTACAATTAATGCATTGTGAAACATTTCTGAAGAACTTGCCTTCAAACTTTGAACACTTATATCACACCTAATTTTTTTACTTAATCGTCTTATAACATTATCAGATATATGAAACTATCATCATAGACATCTGAGACAAAGAAGCAGTATTATCCAAAAGCACCATATCTTCGTCACAATCTATTTTTTCGTTTTGGATAGGTTCCTTACCTTCCTGCAACAGCTCATTGAAAATTTTATTATAATTTGATAAATTCTTAGTTCTATCAATTGTTGACATGGATCTGGTAGATGATACTGCAATTTTTTCTAGTCACTTAATTTTATTTCAGTATGACATAAGAACCTTTTGTAGACAGCCGTAAAAATTTTAACTGTGGGTTATTGTCAAAGCCTCCTATTGATCAGATAGCGCTGAAAAAAGTCTCCAAATGGTCTTGGGACATTTTATAAGTATGTAAAAATTTCAAACCATCTTGTTTTTTAACAAAATTTACATATACCTATTTCAGCGTAATAATATTATTTAGAAAGCCTAAAAACCCTAGCTGCCTCTGAGTATTTATGAGAAATTTATCATCTGGACGTTTAAGAGTTTGAAAGTACTCATATACTTCGTCAAGTTTATTAAATATATCCGTTTTATTGTTGAGTTTATATGTTTTTCCAATTTATGTGTCGTGCTGATAATTTATTGGCAAGATGTAGACCTTCGTTTTTCTGCAATTCCTGCAACTGTTCTAAAAATCTAAATTCAATTCTGCGTCCAATGTTGTCACAAAAGACTTTATGATCACCGAAACAATTCCTGATCAGCTTAATCAGATGACACGGATCAAACAAATGATGTATTTCTTGTTATTATAAAAAAAAAGTTATAAGGTGGTGTTAAAATACTCACACCAAGTATTTTCGCCATGTTCAATTTTGACGCAATTCCATCGAAATTAATTGCAACTACATGATAGTTTGTGTCTTTCAATAAATCTAAGCAAATTTTTTAAAGTCTAGTTTTTCTGCATCTGTGAAGTTTTTTTACAGGAAATAAAACCCACAGGTACTTTCCAATACCCATTTATGGCTACTACCATAAACACCAGTATTTCTTTTGCAACATCAATTTCATCGCCACTTAAATCATTCCCCACGTTAACATAACCATAATTTTTTTGCCTAATATTTCTGGCTATTCCCTTATTTTTATCTCGTCAAAAGTAAGAGCTACGAATACAGGTCCATTTTCGGTTAATTCAAATATCGTGTCTAGAGATTCTTTTGTGAAACTTGTGGTAAACCTAAGTCAAATTTATCTCTAATATATATATATAAGACCTGGGACTGTAGAAGTGAACCGTCAAGGCCAATTTCTTTAGCTCCTCGTCGTATTCAGCTGTGTGACCGACTTTCCCGTAGCTCTGCCGTTTACTCTATATACTAAATTCTGCAGTAATTGTTGTGGCACGCGGCTTGAACCTCATTTTAGTGATTTTCGAGGCCCGGTATATTATTAAGATCTTAGACAACTTCCCGTAAATTTAAAATTCTTTTTTTCATCCGTTTAGTATTGGCTTTCAAATTCCTTAACAAACTATTTTTTTCTGAAAAATTTCTTTTTAATCGCATATTCTTATCAATGAGTTTTTTCTCGGTGTAAGTACTTGACTTGAGGAAGGCCCAGGTATAGGTGAAGCAGGTTGGGTCAGTTTTTCTCTTGGAAGGGTAGTATCTCTATTGACGTATGAAGAAACTGATCATATTTGTTTCAGTTTAATCTGCAAGAAATCATACCTATTATTTCCATTACATACATTCCAAAAAGACAGAGTCGGTACTGAATCTTTCAATAATACACGTCAACGGTTTCTTTGTATAAAACATTTTTCATCGAAATGTTTACTGCAAACTGTTGAGTTTTTGCTCGGAGTTTAACCCGGCCTATTTATAACGCGTAACCATTTGTCACGTAGTGCAGGTCTAGAAGGTTACCTTGAAAGACATAATCATAAGTCAAAATCGTTAAAATACCCAGAGGCAATGCAACGCAATACAACATATTCTAAATAGCTAGCCACATATTTTAACATAACAAGCATAAAACGCAGTTAACCATTAATAATGATGCATTTTTAGTCGGTTAAAATAATTAATAACGGACTTTGCATCTACAGATCCATAACATTACACAGTATTGACTTAAAATATGTTTTACTTTATTCAGTTTAAGGTCCTACACAAGACTTTTATCGATAATCATGTCGTCAGCATTTTGCCAAGCTCCAAGCGTAACCACAAAATTTTATAAATTCCTAAAAAAATACTTAAATTCCGCTTGCAATTATGTAATATAACCACAGGCAACAACGTAATTCAATATACTATAGTTAAAACTATTGTTTTAAACATATTTGCAACAAAAACTAAGTAAATAATCTTCATAAAATTCCAATGACAAAAATCGAATTTGCCTGTGTAACATGTAGTTATTTGGGTTATTTCTTCTTATCATGTCACAATTGCTTACCGCACATGCTACCATGATGATACAGAACACTATTTTGTTATTTATTTGCTAAAAATTGAATATTTTTTTACAAAAATCATCACCACGTCACAGCAAGCGGGCCGATATGGCCTCTTACTCGAAAAAAACTTGACACGTCGTTACTTTCGTACGCGTAATCCTAGGTCTATGGCTTTACCAGTTGAACTATAATATTGGTACAAGTAAATATTATGCATGTTATCGAGAATGTTTTACAGACTTATACTATAAGCGACATAGGTGTAAGCTGATTTTTTTACTAAAATTGATATAATTTTTAATAGACGGCACTCCGCTCTCTTTACAGCTACGACGCCATGTCAAGACAAGTAGGAAACGGAAGTGAACTGGACAGTATTATACAACTATTGCTATTATATTTTTAATGGTATTCTATTATTATTTCAATATTGTAAAGAAAGCTTGTTTTAATAAAAATATTCTTTAAAAAAATTATAGGTATTTTACTAAATACGATACCTACTTAAATAAAACTTCTTTTGTTTTTTTTTTAATTTTGTACTAATTTATAGTAGAATTATAATTCTGGTACTGATTAAGTAGACTTGGTACCAAATTTATTAGTTAAAGTTCCCATCACTATTTGCTTAATAGCAAGTGTCGTAACCTTGATTTTAACCAATTAGCGTGCATTTCATTGCCTCCCCCGTACCGATTACCTCAGACTTTTGACAGACAGGTTTGGATGCAGAAATACATACATTAGGCGACTATTCGGGCTGTGTAGTCGTTGTTCCACTATATACTTTTTATCAAAAGTGTGTAGTGGACGCATGATATCTGAGATCATGCATAAGACCGGTGATTCCTTAATTGAGTCGAGCATGGATCTCAATCTGTAGGAGAGCAAGCTCAGACCGCACTAGGCGTTAATTCTATACAAACTAGCCCTCGCCTCCTTGTCTAGATATAGATCAAGGGGCGTTAGGCATAGAAGTGCATTAAGAGCCGCTCCAGGCGATGATCGCATAGCTCCAGTTGCCATTAAGCAGGCAGTCCTTTGTAGACTATTTATTCTGTCCGCAGTCGTCTTTTAGTTGGCCTTGTTACACCAGACAATGGAGGCGTAGGTGAGAATCGGCTTCACTATGCTGCTGTACAGCCATAGGACCATACTGGGACGCATGCCCCAGTTGTTCCCGACCAAACGACTGCACGTACCTAAAGCAATTTTTGCCTTATGGCATACGTTGTTAAGGTAAGAGTTCCGCGTTAATTTTTGGTCGATTGTTACGCCCAAGTACTTAACTTCCGTGGAAAATGGTACTTCTTTACCATTAAGTTTTGGTGGGACTAATTTCCAACCTTTCTTTTTTGTAAAGGGTATTATAACAGTTTTATCAGCATTAACTGATAAACTGTTATCCCTACACCAATTATTTATGGTGTTTAGAGCTCTTTATATTATTGACGATAAGGTACCTTGGCAAAAGCCCCTCGCAATGTCACAAGGTCATCAGCATAACCCAATGTGTCAATGCGTAGGTCTTCTATTTTGTACAATAGTTGGTCAACCGCAAGATTCCAAAGAAGGGGTGACAAAACACCTCCTTGTAGGCAGCTTCTTATAGTTGCAACCTCAATCGAAGTTTGAAACAGCGCTGTTTTTGCCTTTCTATTTGAGAGCATGGACTTCACCCATCTGATGGTGGTGGGTTCAATATTTTTAGATGTCAGGCCCCCAATCAGCAGTGATGTGGGCCTACGGTCGAATGCGCCCTCAATATCTAGAAAGGCACAAAGAGGTATTTCTTTATTCTCCAATGTTTTTTCGACCCTGTCAATGACACTGATCAGGGCTGTTTCCGTAGATTTGTCTCTGCGGTAAGCATGCTGGTTGTAATGTATGGGCCGCGTAGCTAGAGCTACATCCCTTATATATCTATCTATAACCTTTTCCAATGTCTTAAGGAGAAAGGAAGATAGGCTTATAGGTCTAAAGTACTTTGGAAAAGCGTAGCGCCTTTCTACCAGCCTTAGGTATAAATAGAAACTTGACAATTGTCCATCGTTCTGGAATATATCCCTATGCAAAACTTGCTCTGAAGATTTTCACCAGATAAGGAAGAAGGATGTCGATACCCCTCTGTAGTTGGATGGGAATTATTCCATCCTCCCCGCTTGATTTAAATGGTTCAAAGGAGTCAACAGCCCACTGAACCAGGTTTGGCCTCATTATCTTTGCAGCCCTATGCCAGTCCTCATTGCAAGACCTTCGTACGGCTCTGAAAGTATTCAAGGCTGAAGTTTTGTGTGACCCTGGGAAATGGGTTGACGCTAGTACCACCAATGTTTCTGTTTCACTATTAGTGAAGTTATCATCTGACTTTTTAAGAAGCCCGATCTGATTAGGTTTAGCTTTCGATAGCATTTTGTGTAGTCTTGCACTGCGAGGCAAAGACTCAACTTCCTCGCATAGCTTCCTCCACGATGCTCTCTTGGCTTTTCTAATTTCTTTATTATATTTAGTTAGGACTGCACTAGAAATATCCCACTCTTTGGTTTTCTTAGCCCTATTAAATAGTTTCCTGGTCTTTTCCCTAAGTTCTTTTAGCTTAGAATTCCACTAAGGAACTTTTCGTGTTGAGGTCTTAGTTTTGACGGGACAACTGTCCTCG
Organism: Parnassius apollo; assembly: GCA_907164705.1. Taxonomy (NCBI): domain Eukaryota; kingdom Metazoa; phylum Arthropoda; class Insecta; order Lepidoptera; family Papilionidae; genus Parnassius; species Parnassius apollo. The sequence goes on from CAJQZP010001557.1 coordinate 3,205,082, forward strand.
AAGGCTTCACGGATACCTACGGTTACTGTCTCCGTCGCTAACTCCAGCCTTCAATTGTTTTGATGCTTTTAGGAAACGTTTCAAATTCCTCCTTAGGCTATCTCTGTAGATATCCCAGGAGGTCGCTTTTGGAGCCCTAAAAGTAACGGTTTCATAGGTTGGTGATGCTCCAATCACAAACTTAATGTGCTTCTGATCAGATATCGAGTTTTCGCTACTAACATGCCAGACATTTATCCGCCTGTACATGTTATTGGTAGCAAAGGTTATGTCTAACACTTCTTGCCTAGCACGCGTTACTAAGGTTGGTGTAAAACCTAATTTTAGGCTTACCAGGCGGTTGGCAAAATCAAACCCCATTTCTGATAGTCAGCTTTATTGGTCAATTGACATATTTTACAAGAATTCTGTGATAAGTGAAGTTATGACTTTGAAAATATTTTAAAAAATTACTGAAAACATTCATATTACTGACACAAGAACAGGACTATCAAGAACGTCTCAGCACTATGACAAATTATGTAAAATAAGACTACTTGTTGACAAATTGAATGAGACTTTGGAGCAGCATGTACACCATCATTAATAAATCTATGGTAAAATTTAAGGGCAAGAGTTCCATGAACCAATATATGCCTAAAAAGGCTATAATAGGGGCTAAAATGCTAGGCAAGACACAACTCTAAAACTGGCTATCTCCACCAATTTCAGTTCTACACTGGAAAAATTGGAAATAATACAGGAGAAAATTTAGGACACAGAATTGTGCTAGACTTATCGGAAAATGTAACAAATAACACATTGCTAGTTTTTGATAACTTTTTCACAAATTTAGGATGGATGATAGCGTTATATGAAAAGAAAATATTTGCAGTTGATACTATCCGTAAAAACAGAGGTCTACTGAATTGGAAATAATACAGGAGAAAATTTAGGATACAGAGGTCTACCTGAAAAAATAACAAAAAAAAAAACAAAAGAAACCACTTTAAAAACTAGTGATTTATTTATCAATATGCTGAATCAATTTCAGTTTTGAAATAGAAAGATACGAAAGATGTTTTTGTTTGTACCACAACATTTGATTCTACTGATGTGTTGGTTATCAAAAAAAAAACTCAAAGATAGATCAAAGGATACACGTTTTGTCTTTTTTGCTGGTTTCCCGCTCAGATTGTAATTGTAAAACATGAATTTTCCGTTACTTCGTTATTTAGGTAAAATTATGGAAATGAATGTCTAAAGCCATAAGGGTTAAATAAAATTTATTATGATATCAACATTATCGTAAATTTAGAATTCATGGCAGTCTTATTACAATGTATAATATCTACAATTAAATTGTAACGTAAAATATCTCATATTTCGAGCACAATCTCATGTAATATCTATAGATTTTACTATTATTGCACGTTTTTCTGGATCATGTTGCTGTTCCAGGTTAAAATTTTCTTCGGTCGATGACAATTTATGCTTGTTAGTGACGGAAAATATATCTGCTGTTTTCTCTGAGATACTCGCTCTGAAAAATATTATCTTTAAATAGAAAAATAAAATTGTAAATACTAATTAATTTATTATAATACTATGAAATATTTTTTAGTAAAATATTATGTATTTGCATCAATATAAAAGACAAGATATGGCCGTGCGAACAAAAATTGTTCACGGTTTAAGCATAGAATAAATCAGCGCCATCTCTTAGTCATGAACTACCACGGAACCAGTGTTTCATTTATGATGTGGTTTTACCCAAGAACCTGTAGAATTACTCCCTAAATTATTGTAAAAAAATCAAAATAGCCTTATTTATTGCACCTAATTTTCAATATTTTTAAGAACAAAATCATTGCAAGATTTGAATAACATTTCACGATTTAAAATCTTGATTTTGTGATGAAGAAGACGTTCTCATTTTCAAATTATACTAACACTAAGTAATAATGAATAACGAATATGTAACTAAGTAATAAAAGGATACAGAAAGGCGCAAGAGGGACTCCTAAGATCGTCCATGTGGATCGCTTGGCGCGTTATTATGGGGCCGATAATGCTCGGGACAAGCATGTCTTAGGAGGGGGCAGTGTTGCGCGCCTTAGTTGACGTCATGTACCCGGCACTAGCGCCATATAGTGTCAGGGACGAGAGCGAGGGGAGCTTTCCAGAAAATGACATCACTAATCTTTCAATCGACAGCGCCATCTAGTATCGAAACGAAGAACTAAGCTTCTAGAAGTCGACACTCGAACTTTCGGCGCCTTTTCGATTGGTGCGCGTATTTACTTGAATGTTCTGGATGTTTCGGTGCTAATGTGTATATATAGGCGCTGCAAGATGCGATCGGGGCAGTATTGAATTTGGCGAGACAAGCGAAGCTTAGGAGCTGAATAAAGTGAATCAGTGTGATTAATTATTAGTGTTTTAAGTTTAATTAGTGTAAAGTGAATTAAAGAGTTAATTTTGGTAATTCCATCGGTAATTTTTATTGTCACGAACCTCAAGCTCGTAACAATATTATACCATTATACCGATATACAGAATGAAAAACTTTTTCATTCTACACTTTTCTAGCACTTTTAACTCTATCCCCTTCGAGGAATATTTAAAAAAATACATTGGGTGGGAATAATAAACAGGGTTACCTGAAGTTCGGTTTTACCCCAAATTAGCCAAAACCCTGTCAACTTGAAGAAACGCCTTAAGCTCTACCTATTATAGTAGATTTACCCTAAAATAGTGCAAAATATCTAAAAGTGGAAACACTGCATGGACGCACGGCACGCATTGGTGCTCAATAAACATTTTCGCACCAAGGAGTCGGTGCCATTTTGTTTGTTCATTGACCCGGTCCATACGCAGTAGTATAATAAGTCTATGCGTATTTGCGGTTTAATTAAGCGGAGTGTTTTAAAAAATCAAAAAGTTGTTACAGCAACATTAGCAATGAGAATTTTTTCGCTTCAATTCCGATAAAAAAGTTTGATCCAATTGATTTATAAATGAAACAAAGGACAACATTTTACACAACTCTAAATATTGACATTAAGCGTAAGCACCGGTTTCACCCGTATCCAATATATATTTTTTTAAACGTTACTCTAGGATTTTGCCCTACATCGTGTAAACAGATTGCGTATATAAATAATTATACAAGGACAAATATACAGATCCAGACCCGGGACATTATTGGTAGGTCATACAAATAACTTGTCCCATGCGACATTCGAACCCATGGCCCTCAGCGCATACGCCGCGCCACGAAGTCTTGGAATATTACTATATAGTTGATAGTTGATATGACTTAGGCTCATAAAAGTTATTCGTACATTTTAACGCGCACCATGGGGTCTGGCTCTAATCCTGACCTATCGGCGCTTGGAGGGGCGCAAATGTAGTAATAGTGTACCAGTGACAGTCAAGTCAGTGCATTTTTTACAAATACGGAAGATACTATAATTCCTCATCATTATAGTCCTGATCAAGTCTACTGCTGAACATCGACCTCCCCCAAGAAATGCCACAAAGCACAACAACAACTTCCAGCTCAGTGCTCCCATCAACTACCGGCATAGGTGTGACATGGACGTTACACATGACTTTTGTTTTGTCTATGTTCATCTTAAGACCTATCCGTTGGGAGACACTATTGAGGTAATTAAGCATAGTGCTTATGTCCTCCAGCGATTTTGCCATAAGAACTATATCGTCGGCAAATCGAAAGTGAGCTTTGAGGTATTAAACCTAAGGAGGTGGCATCGCAAGGCATATCCTTCTGTCAAAGGTACGAGAGTCCGACTCACACCCGTTATACATATAAAACTAGTTGCTCCGCGATGTCCGCCATTTCGCAAGTGATCGTGCCAGGCTATCGAGCTCCGGCAAAAATGCCAAATCTCAGTGTATTTTCATGCAAAAAACACTCCAAAATGTCAAATCTACAAAAGGACATCATGACTTTTCATCTGTAAATACTTTTAACATAATATTATCCTTAAAACTCGTGTTTTCTGAACATTTTCGAAAAACACCAAGTGTTGCCATCACAGTTTATGAAGTGAAAAATAAGCTGTTTGTAATAAATATAATTTACTACTTACACAAATTAAATATATGAACTAAAAATTATTTCCTATTAACTAATTCGGTTTGAGATGAATAATAATCATTACACTAAGATGTGTAGTGGATTTTGACAAATGATTTAAATATTGAGCTCAATTCAACACGATTCTGAATACATTATAATTTAATATAATTGATAACTATAGTCACCCAAATCTAAGAAATACCTTTTGATGTTTCACATTAATCATTCCGCAATAACTTTGCAAAAGCGTACTCACACGATTCAAAATAATGAAAAATGAAAATAAAAAAAATGTAAATCTGAAGAATTATGAAGTTCTATCTATACAACGTGGGGCTACACTGGCGACTTTAATTTAACACACATATACGTTTTCACACTTTCATTTCATGACGAAATTATATTTCCATTAAACGTTATTATTTACGGATTTATTTAAAATTTTAGAAAATAGCATGTTAGAGCAACCTGTACTTAAAGAACTGTCGCGCAGCGGTCATTTGCCGGGGTCAGGGATCATAACATTGCATCATCGAAATTAAAACGAATAAGCAATACTATTGAAGGAAAGAAGATTTGTCGGCGAGCGGTCGGCGCAAGAGACACCTGATCCTCCCCCGCACCCCGCCGCACTGATATCGAATTATTTTTATAGTACTAGCTAAACTCGTGTCCTTGACATCCTTGTTCATAGCAGTGCGCATAATTAGGTCGACTAATATTTTGGTGAATAATTCCGCGAAAAAGACGCTTACCTGTTGTTTTATTTATTAATTTTTGTGTAATTAGGTTATGGTATTGCGACAAAAACGCTTTGTTTTTTTTTTCAATCTAGTTGGTACATTTACATCTTTTGCGATACGGACGCTTTTATTTGTGTTATTAGTGCTTGTGTAAACCTGTGATCGTGATGGCAAATACACATCCGAACTACACAGCAGCTGAATATGCGGACATGATCCTAATTTACGGAGAAAATCAAAATTACGCCCTTGCGATTAGAACATATCGCGAGAGATATGGCGATACAAGACAATGCCCTACTCATTCTCGCACTATTGTAGGAGCTCTTCAGCACATCCGCGAAAACCGACCAGTGGATCCTAGGTATCAACGCCCTGATCGACCGCCTACACGACAATACCGAAACCATTTAACTGAAAATGTGATACAACACTTCGAAGACCAACCCAAAACTAGCCTTCGCCAGAGTGCTAGGCATTTTCAAGTCCATCACAGAACCGTCCATAGGATATTATAGCACGAAAAGTGGCACCCATTCAAGTTTAGAAAAGTAAACAACTCTGCTATCACGTGATAAAATAATAAGAGTTAATTATTGTCAGTGGTTACTGAGAAAAATTGAAGAGGACAGTGACTTTCTTTCCCAAATTTGTTGGACTGATGAAAGCACGTTCACCAGAAACGGCATGTGGAACCAGCACAATCTGCACCATTGGGCACCCAAAAACCAAAATCCGCGCGTTTGGCGGGAGTCAGCCCATCAGTACAGATTTTCGGTAAATGTTTGGGCAGCTATTCATGGTGACAACATCATCGGATCCGTATTCATTGTTGGGCCTTGGAACGGCGAAATGTTTGTTAATCTATTAAATAATACGGTGTCAGAATACACAAACACCCTAAACGTTCACCGATACCAACGAATGTGGTACCAATTAGATGGCGCGCCTGCACACTCTGTAACAACAGCCAGGCAGTGGCTAAATGACACGTTTGGTGCACAATGGATTGGTAGATTTGGACCTCGTAGGTGGCCAGCAAGATCGCCAGACCTCACGCCACTCGATTTTTTTCTGGGGGTGCACCAAAAAGGATGTATACGCGGAGAACGTGGATTCGGTGGAACAATTACGCCATCGAATAATAAATGCGTTTGAGAAATTGAGGGAAATGGCTATAAGTGACAATTTATTTGCAAATGTGCGAGAAAACATGAAACGACGTTTAGTGCTTTGTATCTGCCAACAAGGTGGTCTTATTGAAAACAAGATAATTTAAAATAAAGACAAATTAAAGTAGTGATTAGTGATGACAGTTAACAAATAGTAACACGAGAGTGTGATATGATACGTGTTTGACTAAGCATCTCCGCTGTAGGTACCACTTACGACGCGCGCCGCCACGCTAATAAGTTTCTTTGATAAACAAGACACTTTGCGCGGTTGCCAGCCCGCTAAACACTGCGTTGCCGCTTCGAGTTAACGTAAACCAGCTAGGTAAGTATTTTCATGAATGAATTTTCGCAAGGGTGATCCCAATTTTAGTTACTTTTTTAATATTTAGTTTGTTTGAAAAAAATAATTTTTCAATTTACGAGTAATTTTAACTTATCAAATGAATATGATTAATGGTCACTAGCCCTACACGTGTATTAAATTTAAGTCGCCATTGTAGCCATACGTTGTATAATATCATTACAACGTATATAGTTTTTTATCACTCATATACAAGGCCGCGCTAAAAAACCACTACGTAATTTCAATCTACCGCCATTTCGGAGGCTTACTTTGTGTAATTTTGTGATTTTATGTTTGTCTTCTTAATTTTGTGATTCGGCTTTAACTTTTTGGACTGTTTCTTCTATATTCGTTGAATCGTCATTATTTGTGAAATGGGCACATGCCCATTTCACAAATAATGATTGGGCAAAATTGGTAGAAAAAGCAAAAAAAAACTTTCAAAGAGACATAATTTTTACTGCATTATTGAAAATCAAATAATAATTAATCTAAACAACGACAACTCAACTATTTGTACTGAAAGTGATTGAATAAATATATTTTTAATCTAGTTTCAATCTTAAATTTTTATAACTTTGCCTCTAGAAATAGCAGTAACAACAAATACGAAGAAGCTGATAAGTCTTTTGTTTTGAATTATCCGTTTTTAATTTATTCTGGTATTATTCAAACCAAACTGTAAATGATTACCTACTCTAAATAATCGATATCGATTATTTTAAGAATCGAATATTCTACGTTCCCATTTCTTGGTTGGCATGCTTGGTGCAATAAATCAGACAGCTGTCAAAATGTATTTCTTAGATTTGGTTGACTATAGTATTTATCAAAATATTATACAAAATAAAGGCCAAATGAGTCGTTCCAATGCAACGGTGAAGATTTTCGGGGATATTTCGTCACCCTGTCTTACACCTCTCTGCAGTTTGATAGGTTTCGTACTCTCGTTCTGTACTCGAATATCCATAGTAGCCCTACTAAAGAAACACTTCAGCACTTCGATATACCAACAGTCAGCTTGGCACCGCCAAAAATTCGACGGAATCAAAGGCTTTCTCATAGTCCACATAGGCAAGACATAGTGGCGGAATATACTCTTCAGCCTTCTGTACAATTTGCCGAAAGGTATGTAATATATGGTCTATGATACTAAAGGATTTTCGGAAACCGGCTTGTTTGGGAGGCTAGAAGTCGTCAAGTCTGCGTGTGAGACGATTCGTAATGGCTTTCGAAAACAGCACGTAGATGCGACTCAGAGATATTCCTTCTTTAACAGTGTTGTCACCTTTCTTGAAGAACAAAATCATCTCACTTTTCTCTATGCCTACGGGATAGTGCCACTATGGAGGACGGAATTGAAAATGTTCTGAAGGACTTCATGTACTGGTACTTTTCCACTCGCTTCAAGAAGCTCCGTTGTAATTCCATTCTCATCAGGGGCCTTGCCGTTATTAAAATGGTGGAGAGCCAATCTCACTTAGTCTGACGCCCGGGATATCATCGCAATAGTATCGTACAAGACTTGCTCTTGGATCGTTACTCACACTTGCGTGTGGCTCCAGTGATTAAGTATACAGCTACCCGTAGAACCTGTTTATCTTACTCAAAGTGTCACTGAAGCAATGCTATCACATTAGGTCTTCAGCTTCGACAGTTGCCTCTTTCTGGTAAGCAGATCTCTGGCAAAGACTTTGGGCTATTGGTTCCGCTCAATAACTTCTACAATACCAGTTGTATTGAAGTTGCGGAAGTCCCACCGCATACATTTGTAGATCTGTCTGTTCAGTTGCCTTATGTCATATCCACTTAAGACTGTAGCTTCGTAAATTATAATGCCTGGGTAATTATAAAATCACTAAACTGGGTATTCTAAACAAGGTGAAGCGATAATTCACGCCTGGACAGCATGAGTATTGTAATCACCTTTGGGATGGTTCAGCAAAATATCAACTTGTTACACTCGACTCAGTGCTACGCAGAGCCAAGAGACTTATCGACGATAAGTCTTCTCTACAGATTGTACTTCGGACAGCGTGCCTATTAGCATCATAACCTCAGATCGAGGTAAAGAGTAAGCCCATTTTTAATTTAAAAAATAAATAAATTGCAATGGGTTTTTTAGCGATTAAAAAAATAACAACTATGTCCTACTTATAATGACTAATACTTGGAAGCTATTCTGGTTTTCCAGTTTAATTTTTTTTATAAAAAACTGTTAGACATTTCTAGTATATTACTAAGATTAGGGTGTCAACCTTCTCAAGAATGAGAAACCTGTGCTCAGCAGCGGGCCTTTATTAGACTGTATCTTTACTTTTAATAGATTAGACATTAAATGTAGTCAAATCATGTCGTTTATACCATGACATTTAAGAAAAAACCAGGAAATAAAACAGAATGACTGTGCATAACAAAAAATATTAGATATGAGGCCGATTGGTGGTGGTATATATCTTGCTACGGCGTATTGCACGTCTCATAACGCGAAGCGTTATTAGTTAGTACTTTACTCTCGACACTTCAAGGTCAAGCAATTTTTGATTCTTAAAATACCTCTATCATAACCATATTGCAGTTATATGATAATATGAGTAGCCGTATATCAAGAAAACTCTAATTAATCCATCCATCTCCATCTTATATTTTTTTTTATATTGCTACTTTGAAAACAAAAAGGTTTGATAAAATTTTTTGTGGACGTCCGGATGTTGATTTTGTATGTGGTCGCGATATCTCAAGTAAACAATGACCTATTGAAATGTATGAACTTCAATAATGTATATCAGACCGAGACCTGTTTCATATCAATAGCCTAGTACGAGTAGTTTGTAATAAAATGATTTTCAACTTTTATAAATTTTATTGCTATAAAAAATTTAAAGGCGCTTTCATTTTTTTAGCCCTTGATAAACAAAGGACAAATCACAAATGTACCTACTTAGAGCCTATATCGATTTTATACTTTGTGTAATCGATTTATTTTGGTAAACATTATTATTTTTTTCCCTGTAGGTGACACTACTTTTTTAAATAATAGAGCCCTAAATTTAAAACATGTAAATAATAAGTTTTAAAAGTCAGGTATTCAAATTATTTTGACAAGACAACGTCTAATAAATCGATGAACGCCGGCTGCATGCACGAAAAAGGATGACTCATTGTCCCGTTACGCTCCAGCCGAGCCGAGCACGATCGGAGGGAGAGCGCGGCACGAACGAGCGAAAGGAACGATCGGTTTGCAATATTTTGTTATGACGTTGTCACGTTCAACTATCGTCCGTAAACCGACTTTACAGACAACCAATTTTTTTCACTAAAATTAAATGAAACGCTCATGAGGCGTACACTTTTGGATTTTCCAAATATTTTCCAATCCCATGACATATTAATGATCGCAGTACCAGACATTAGCACCTTTGACGCTACAGTTCTTCAGATGGAAACGAGATGTTTATACCTATATCTATCAGAAACCATAAGATTTTCTAGTATTGCCCACAGTCGACTGTTACGACCCCCACGGGATGAATTGGGCTCGATTCTCTTCTTAAATTTATGAAAAAGAAAAGCAAAAATACCTTGACTCGTTGGACACACTTGTTGCAATTGAAATGGACCTGTGGCTTTCAAGATGTTTTTTAAGCAACTCAGGTGTTGACAATACTATACTGCATAAGCAGCACATATATGAAGATGGTTTAATGTCCATAGTAAGCTTTACGTCTTCTTGTGGCTCAAAGTGAAAATTTTTAATATGAATGAAATAAGCACTTTTTCCAATTATTTTTCTGTGACATATCGGACACACAAATGTAGAGATATCATATTTTTTAGAACAAGAATTGAAATGTGCACAATAAACTGAATAACTGCTGAATGAAACATTACAATACAGGCATGGCATGTTAATTTTTACGGATACAACTTTTGTTTCATGCGACACTTGTTTCAGGACTGTTGTATGAACTACCTTCATATGCTTTTGCAAATTCTGCATTGTTCTAAACTTTGCTGTGCATATTTCGCAACTGAAATTGACAAGTTGTTGTGGACTCGCTGGAATTTCCTGTATTGACTTGCGAGAGGATTTGCTACAATTTTGCAAATGTCGCTTTAGCATGATATTCAACTTGAATGTTTCGCTACATTTATTACATTTTAGATTGAGCTTTGTTTCTCTAACATCCGGCATATTTTTAGTGTTAGATGATGATTTCGTTACACCTAAACCAATACTTTTCGCTTTACTAATTTTATTGCTGCTGACAGAGGACTGTGCTTTCAAGTTGTTACTCCCATTTCTCTTGCTTATTCTTTTATGTTCCTGTTTTTGTAGAATTGTTTTTTGTTTTTGGCTGGCAAGCTTTTTCCTTGTGTTGGGAAGAACTGAAGATTTCTTATTTATTCTATTAGCACTAGATTCGGGAAGGCACACTTTTGATGATAGGGTAGGAGTGTTACTTTTTTCGGTATTGGTTTCAATTGAAAAAGTATTGTTATCATTTAAAGATTGATTTGATTTGTTGTCGCAGGAGTTATTCGTTTTAGTAACACTGCTCTGGATATTTGTTGTTGATGACGAACTGCAAGCTGTAACAATTAAAATAAAAGAATTAGAGAAAAAGAGCAAATTTAAACTTTTATTAGTCTCATTATCAATATGATGATAGCCTCTAATTTGTGATTTATGTTATTACGTACAATAGCTAATAATTCTAATAAATAAATAACATTAAGCTGTTATTTGTGGCAAATTTGCAAAATTTGTACCAAACGAACTAGAAATGATAACACGCAGGGTAACATGTACATAATACCTTAGATTATTATGCTACCACGGAGTCTAATTAAAAATTCAATGTATTTGCAGATTTACAATTTTGAAGTCTAAAATAAGTGAGAGCGTTGTTTGTTGTGAGGAAAAATTACACTTGACATAAATGCCTCAAAGAATTAAACTATTTCGATAGCCGACCGACTTAAAGCTCAAAACAGTGTTAGGCGCAGACATCTTCTCCCTGTTGAAGAGCGATGAAGACAAACTCCTAATCCTTGAAGTCTTCTGCAGTAGGTAGAGGGCATAGACGTACGACGGGCGGCGAATTCACATACTAACAACGAAGGCAAAATCAGCATATTTTTTTAATCATAAACATTTTTGAAGGAGTTACGGGGATATAACGACAGCGTTTTACACCTCTCTGCATTTGGATAGGTTTCGTACTTTGTTCTGTATGCGGATAGCCAACGTACAAACACTTCGACATACCGACGCTCTACTTGGCACTACTGAAGGAATTGTATCACCGCCCAAATTTCAACGGAATCACAGGTTTTCTCATAGTCAAACTGGCAAGGCAAAGTGACGGACTCTTCGGTCTTCTGTACAATTTGCTGAAGTGTATGTATGTGGTCTATGGTAATAAAGCATTTTCGGAAAACGGCTTATTCGGAAGGCCGGAAGTCTTGGAGTCTGCGTGCGAGACAATTCATAATGACTCTCGAAAACAGAGCGTAAACGCGGCTCCGAAGGTAGTTCTTCAACAGAGAGTTGTCACCTTTCTAGAAGAACAAAACCACCTCACTTTTACTCCACGCCTCCGGCATTGTACCACCATGGAGGACGGAAATGAAGAGCTTCTGAAGAACTTCAAGTACTGGTACTTTTTCCACTCGCTTTAAGAAGCACCGTTGTAATTTCACTCTCACCCGGGGCCTTGCCGTTATTAAAATGGTGGAGAGCAAATCTCGCTTAGTCCGACGCCCGGGATATCATCGCAATAGTATCGTACAAGACTTGCTCTTGGATCGTTACTCACACTTGCGTGTGGCTCCAATGATTATGTATACAGCTGCGCTTTAAGAAGCTCCGCTGTAATTCCATCCTTGCCTAGGGCCTTGCCGTTTTTAAGGTGCTGGAGAACCATTCTAATCTCGCTCAGACTGACGTCAGGTATATCATCGGAATAGTGTCGGATAAGTCTTGCTCTTAGATCGTAACTCATACTTTTGTGTTGCTCCAACGATGACGTGTACAAATGCCCTTAGGACCTCTCAATCTCACTCAAAATCTCATGTGTCCCATATTCGACCTTCAACTTCAACAGTTGACTCTTTCTGGCAGACGCTTTTTCAATACGAGCTGTATTAAAATTGCGTAAGTCTCGCCGCATGCATTTGGAGATCTGTCTGTTCCGTTATCTGTATGCTGTCAAACCTGTTGAAGACTGCAGCGTTGTTTACCGTCTAACAACTATGAGATTCAAAGTGTGATCAGAGTTTTTGGTTCTTCTGTGGCGGGTTTTGCAGAACTTAGCCCCAACTCATGGACAGTTTCCATGAGCTAGTCATTTATATCACCCACTGTGTAGCAATCTTCTACTAAGGATTACGCCCAATGACCTCAATAGTGTCTCCCAACGCATAGGTCTTAAAATAAAAATGGACAAAACGAAGATCATGTGTAACGTCCATGTCACACCTATACCGGTAGTGCTATGCTCTGAGTTGTCGACGAGTATATTTACCACAGAAATCTAAATAATAAGGCAATAGAAGTCGTAAAAGCGCGTGACCTTGTCGCCGCACATGTGACTCGTAGGCCACAAGCGCGCAAAGAGCGTTTGTTTCGGACGCAGAGACGTAAAAATGATGTTTTGAAGCATATCCAACCAACTGCGGAAATTCTTCCACAACTCGCAAATTTTCTAATGAAGGGATAAAACATTTCATAAATAAGTACTTAGTGGTTTAAATAATGTTGTTTTTAATGAAATATACTTAAATAAAATGATTTACCTCCAGTACTACGATTGTCTTCGAAACTGTAATTTTTTTTAAATATTAGTAATCCTTTTAATTAACATTACTAATATTCCCTTTAACCACTCCTGGTAAGCTGAAAATGCTTGTGTTAGGAGTGGTTCACGACAGTAGTCGAATGGTGGATTCGAACCCGCGACCTTTTAAGTTCGCGGTCCGCGCCCTGCCACTAGGCTACTGTCGCTTCAAATTGTTTTCACATTTCAAAATCCATTGATTCTTAAGCTAGTTCATGTCTACGAGTATAACAGCTAAAAGAAGCGATGGATTTATAGTATGGGCAATAAACAAAATTGTTGCGTACGTAAATTTCCTAGAACACGGCCGCAGGAGTCGAACGCGAGTCAGTTACGTGACACTACAACACGTACGAATTAACTTGAGACTCCGCTGGAATGCCCGCACCGCGCCCCGCGCTGGCCGTGAGCGCTCAGTACCGATAGCATTTTTGTTACGGATACGCGTCTCGACTCTAGTTCGATATTTTTGATAATTGTTTGTTGTTTGGTTTGGACTTTTGTTTGTATTTGTTATACTTGAACGTTATTTTATCTGTTTGTTGTTAATTGCGTTGTTTTATTGTATCCAAGATTGATTCACTTTCACCCTAAGGTTGCCTGGGAGAGATTGCTTTTTAGCAATAAGGTCGCCTGTTATGCTTTGTATTTTTATTGTGTACGAATCTGTAACACTTTTTATAGTGCAATAAAGTGTATAATAAATAAATTAATAATATTATAAATGAGAAAGTGTGTATGTTTATTTCTTTGTCCCTCCTTGACGCGTTAATTAAAAATAATATTATATATATTATAAAAAATAAATATTTAAAATGTATAAAAATGGCAACAGTATATCACTTATTACTTCACCCCTTGCCAGAACATTTTATTTTGTTTTTATTAATAATCTCATGCAAATCTCAAAAATTTCAAATAAAAAAATATTACGACGCATTATTTTGCACACCGTACATTGACAATTACGTCATCGGCCCAGGTCTCAAGTTAATTCGTACGAGTTATACTATTTTATATCGACAATTTATTACGTTTTTTTACTAAGAATATTGATTTTTCGGTAAATATTTATTTACACCTTCTCTATTTTTTTTCTTTCTAAATATTTTATACCGTTAGCCGTTTATCAGCGATTATCTGTTTGTTTGTACTTTTAAATGAATTGATTAATTTTTATGCAATTTTAATATATTATAAGGATAAGTAATTATAATGTAAGGTATAGTAGACTAAATTCTATCTGTAAGAAGCCGGGTAACAGAAAAATAATAAACAACAGAAAGTCAGTTACAGATCTTTAAAACTAATAAAAAATTATAAATATATCACCCATACATTTATAATTTATTTATTTGCTGTTTGTATATTTTATTTATAAATCTCTTTATTTAATAAAATGCTATTATTCCTGGTTTTCAAAAGATCTGGATATTAAAGATAAATGGATATACTTATCCTTAACGTTTTATTATATCCCCTTTTCCCTAATTATAAAACGTCTAAAAGCTAAAGCTAAGACTAAAAGCGTCTATTACTGAGACGTTTTCAATTAATTAGTTATATCTTGGTGTGAGACTCCTGGACGATCAACGACGCTCAATAGAAAGTCATCGAAACGTGCATTGCGCTGCACTATTCCCAAGTGAGAGTGATCGCGCAATGTCATTCTCTGTTTTTTGCACACGTTAATTATTGGACTGAGTGGCTACGCCTCCTGAGATTTTGCGTTTTTACAAAATATTAATTAACGAAAATAGTTTATAGCATAATCTTTGTTGCATGAATGCTAGAATGTGTAGTCGTAATTGTGTATTTATTGTTTGTCTATGTGTGAGAACTGCGAACCGGCGACACGCATCCTGATATTAAAAGACAGTAGAAGCCATTTCTAGTGTTTATTATTTAGATTTCTGTGATATTTACCTAGGACAAATAGTCCGTTTAGGTAACTCCAAATTCAACCAAGAGGTCAATCGACAGATTCAACTCGGCTGGACAGCGTTGGGGAGATTACGAAACAGCTCATCCAGTATAGCTCAAAACGTGAAAACAAGATTATACAACCAGTGTGTTCCCAGTGATTATATATGAGATATGATCCTTCACTGCTTGCTCGGCTATGTTCAAGGTTTCTCTCCATGATAAATTTAGAAATGAGGATATGCGCAATAGAACCATGGTTGGACAGGTTACTTAACAACTGCATACGATTCATCTTTGGTCTGCGCAAATACGATCACGTATCAGAATTTCGCTCCCAATTAAAGTGGTTGACTATACGCCAGCGCAGAGATTTTCGAATGCTGTCCTCTCTGTTTTCAGTTCTTAATGATTCTTCCTCACCCCTTTACCTAAAAGAAAGATTCCAATTCCGTAGTGACACTCATTCTCTCAATCTCCGGTCTTCAGACAATTTATTACTGTCTACTCCTCTCCACCATTCTGGGTTTATGTCAAATTCTTTCACATTAACTTCCATCTCCCTCTGGAACAAATTGCCTGTTGACCTGCGCATAATACCTGCTAAAAACGTGTTTAAAAGAAAACTATACGAATATATCCGTAACCAACAAATTTGAGTCCACTTACTTTATATGTTTATAGTTATTTGTATATAAATTTATGGAGATATATAATTTATATATGTATATGTGTATGTATATATGTTATATATATATGTATATACATATGTATGTGTGTGTAAGTATAATGTATATAATATATATGTGTATATATATATATTATATGTATGTGTAGCATGTACATTTTGAATTGAATGAGATCATGACATCTTTACTGCCCATAACTCACTCTCTGTTCTACCCAAGGTTAGCTGGTAGAGAATGCCATATAGCATTAAGCTCGCCTTTTGTACAAAATCTTTGGTGCAATAAAGAATAAAATAAATAAAATAAATAAATAAACCATAGGAAGCAACATAACTAAACAGATGCGTAATATGAAATGGCAATGGGCCATAGCAAGGCAAGTCACTCGAAGAACCCACAATCGATGGGTTAGGCAACCTACTCCGGTAAGCGAAGTGTAGAGCGGCACCCCACCAGATGGAGTGAAGACCTGGTAAGGTATGCAGAAAGTAGATGGATGCAGGTGGCCCAGGACCATGCTTTGTGGCATTCCTTCGGGAGGACTGTGTTCAGCAGTTGACTTGTAAAGGTCTGTTATGATGAAGATGATGATAAAGCATTGTTGACGGACTGCACTATAGTATGTGCCAAATCGATTGAGAAAAACGGACAATAGCCTCAGATATTAGCCGAGTGTGAAAAGGCGTAACTTACAAAATCTCAATTTAGATGTGATAACAATAATAAAAATATTAATTACTTCGCAACCTTCCGCTAACTAAATACAATGATGTGTCTTACCTGGATTGAAGAGCACCTCCCTCCCTCCCTCAATTGCATGCACTAACTCCGTCACCACTAGTCCCAGCACCACTACTCCCAACACCACTACTCCCGGCACCACTACTTCCAACACCACTATTCCAGGTAAGACACACCATCGACGATAATATGACACGTGTTTCGCCTCTACACGAGGCATCGTCAGGTGATGTAGACTCTACGGCGACTGACCACTAAGTCACTTAGAGTTAGTGCATGCAATTGAGGGGGGCGGAAGGTGCTCTTCAATCCATGTAAGGCACATCATTGTATTTAGTTAGCGGAAGGTTGCGAAGTAATTAATATTTTTATTATAATGAATTTCAGCAAGTTACGCCTGATTCTATCAATTGTGTTAACAATATTTAAATATTGATATTATTCGCACTTCTAGTTCAGCACATAAGTTTTGTTTTTTTTGTTTCTTAAATAAAATTGTCTGTGGTATATTATAATATAATAAACCTATGAACATCGTAAAATCTTACCGTACATCGCGAAAAATGTGTTATATTTTATATCTCAATTTATGGTAAATAACGCAGCAATTCATTTAATAACGGTTTCATATTGACAAAAATATTTGAAGCAATATAATCACCATATTGAGCTTTTGCAAATTCATCCCTTTAAAATAAACAAAACGCGCGTTACGTCAGTTCGTTCTATAAGAAACGTGAAAATGGCAGCCAAAGATGCGTCACCTTTTTTGGGCCGGTGCGCATGCACCGAATAAAAATAAAGTTCTTATATAATATTGAAAATAAAGTTTTATCTTTTGAATAAATACGTACTTACTCGGTGTCGTTATACTCGAATCTTTATAATATAACAGTGCGGCAGCTTTGCTGTTGCACGTATGGGCCGGCTCAAACCCGGATGGTACCATGATCTCACAGAATACCGGCGTGAAGTGGAAGCTCTGCTTCCGTGTTTCGTCTGGTGAGTGTAGGTGGCCGGAGGCCCAAATCAACATGGTAGTGGAATTAAATGTCAAACTACCCTAGGAGGGTACCAGCACTCCTGAAAAATTCCTCGCTGAGCATCCACGACCTAGTTACTCCACTCCTGAGCGTGGGTGCTCATGCTGCCCCGCGTATTCTGGGGGGGCAAAATTCCGCTCAAGACTACAACTGCTCACGACAAACGGAGCAACAAGACAAAGCCGAGCCCTGCCACGATATCCGTGAATTTCTGCAATATCAGGGGACTTCACCTTAACGTAAACGCCGTCCACTGCTATCTCGAGACGGCGAGGCCAGCTCTGCTCTTTCTGACCATAATACGGTACAACTGACACTCTCCTCCGTCTTGAAGGTTCGGACCTATCATCCTTTGGCTACGCGTAGACAGCGACAACCATCCGCGCGTCTACGGGTGTCTCTATAGATCCCACAACGGTAATGCCGAAACAGACCGACTCCTCGACCACGTCCAAATGGCTACAGATTCGTTGCTACAGCAGATCCCCATCGCAATGATAGTGATCCTCGGCGTCTTTAACGCCCATCACGCCGAATGGCTTGATTCACGTTTAACCGATCATGCGGGGAGATCTGTTCATGATTTTGCCTTGGCATTTGGTCTGACACAACTGGTTGCTTCGCCTACGCGGATTCCAGATCTGGAGGATCATGCACCTTCCCTGCTGGACCTTCTGCTGACTCTTTAGACTCCTCGGACCATTGTCTTGTCCGGAGTGTCGGCTGCCGCCGTGTTTGGCACTATAGGTCAGCCGATTGGGATAGAATGCGGTCTTTCTTTGCATCCTACCCTTGGGGGCAGGTTTATTTCTCGCCGGACAATCCCAATGTTGTTGCGGATTCTGCCGCTGATGTGGTACTTTAGGGTATGGAACTTTTTATTCCTTCTTCTGTAGTGCCCGTCGGAGGCAAATCTCAGCCATGGTTTGGTCGCTCCTGTAAAATAGCATCATGCATACGCAGGAAGGCTACCAAGCCTGGGCTGACGCATCAAAGTCTCGGGATGTAAACACCAGCGCTCTAAAAAAGAAGTATAATTCCGCCTCCAGGTCCTTCAAAAGAGTCATTGCCAAGGCAAAGTCAGAGCACATAGGCAGAATTGGCCAGAAACTAGTTGAAACAAGTTCGCCTTCCTTCTGGAACCCGTGCATTCTGATCTCTCGCCAAGGCTGTCCAAGGGAATTTCTGTCAGACATCTCTTCCAACTCTGCACAGGGAGGACGTCTCACTGGCCCATACCGCAAAGGAGAAAGCCGATCTGCTAGGCTCTTTTTTGCGTCCAACTCGACTCTCGATAACGGGGGGAGTACGCCGCCGACCATCCCGCGGTATGAGTGCTCCATGCCGGAAGTGCAGTTCACACAGCGCTTGGTTCGCAAAGCACTCCTCTCCCTGAAAATCCACAAGTTGAGTGGGCCTAACGAAATCCCCCCAATTGTGCTGAGGACGTGTGCGCATGTGTGAGGTTTTCGTCGGCGTCTTTTACGGTACTCCTACTCCCTAGGCGTAATCCCAAAATCATGGAAGACGGCTTTCGTCCACCCGATCCCTAAAAAAGGCGACCGCTCAGACCCATCCAACTACCGGCCTATCGCTATCACCTCCTTGTTCTCCAAAACAATGGAGTCCATTGTAAACTGCCAGCTCATGAGGTACCTTGAGAATCACCAGTTGATTAGTGATCGCCAATACGGTTTTCGTCGTGGTCGATCAGCTGGTGATCTTCTGGTCTACTTAACTCATAGATGGACGGAGGCAGTAGAGTCAAAGGGGGAGGCATTGGCCGTTAGTTTGGACATTGCAAAGGCCTTCGATCGGGTTTTGAACAAACCGCTTGTTTCGAAGCTCCCTTCCAATGAGCTTTCCGAGAAATTGTGCAATTGGATCACCAGCTTTCTTGCAGATCGGAGCATCAAGGTCGTTGGAGACGGTGCAAGCTCCGATTACAAGCCTATTAATGCTGGTGTTCCACAAGGCTGCGTGCTATCGCCAATGCTATTTCTTCTGCATATCAATGATATGTTGCAAACCCGTAACATTTATTGCTATGCAGATGACAGCACTGGTGATGCTCTGTACACCGGCCGTGCCAATATTTTTCGGGAAAACGTCTTCGAGTACCGGTACCGGGACAAACTTGTGTCTCAAGTCGTCGAGTCTCGGATTGGGGGCAACTAAATCTAGTCCAGTTTAACCCCCAGAAGACACAAGTTTGCGCGTTAACCGCAAAAAGAACCCCTTTGTCGTATCTCCTCAGTTTTAAGGCACACCCATTGTTGCCTCAGCTAGTATCGGAATCCTCGGCGTCGACATATCGAGTGACGTGCAGTTTCGTGGTCACTTGGAAGAGAAGGCCAAATTGGCCTATAAAAAGCTTGGTGTGCTCAACAAAGCGGGACAGTATTTCATGCCGGCACACCGCCTGCAACTTCACAAGACGCAGGTTCGGACGCACATGGAATACTGTTCCCATCTCTGGGCTAAGACTCCCCAGTACCAGCTCCTTCCACTTGACCGCATCCAGCGCAAAGCGGCTCGAATCGTCGACGACCGAGTGCTTTCCGATCGCTCGCTCGATTGCCGAAGAGATGTGCATCTCTTTGCATTTTCTTTCGCATATACCACAGGGAGTGCTCTGAGGAATTAATCCCAGCCACCAAATTTCGTGAACGCACTACGCGCCTAACGTCACAATACCATCCACACCATTTGGATGCACGGCGGTCCAGCACTGTAAGTTTCACAAGGAGTTTTCTTCCGCGTACGACCTCTCTGTGGAATAGTTTAATATATATAATAATTCCCCTGGTGTTGCGGTTGATCATGGGCGGCGGTAGTCACTTAACATCAGGTGAGCCGCATGCTCGTTTGCCCCCTTTTACATAAACAAAAATGTGTTATAAATTAATGCTTTTTGTTGTTAAATGAATAAAGTGCTTTATAACAATAGATGATTTTTCTTCTACAGCGATCTTTTACATAACTTTTTTATAATAGTTAATAAATATATATTATATCAATCATTATTAAGAAAATTAAAAAAATCATTATAAATAAAGAAAGTATGTACTACATAAAAAATCTGCCTATATGTTGAAGGTTACAAACCTTCAATATATAGGCAGATTTTTTAATCCCTGGTTAAATGACCGAAAGGTCATTGTCCATTTTTCTCAATCGATTTGGCACATACTATAGAACATATTATTTTTGTATGGAGCGAAAAATAGATTAAACCAAAATATTGTGGAAACGAGAGGTTTATGAATTTTATTAACAAAAATTTACTATTAATGCAATAAATAAAGTTCTGTAATATATATAAAAAGAATACTAAAAAGAAAGATTAAGCAATATTTTTTCAAAAGGTACAATTTTTTGAGCTCCACCCAAATATAGTATAAAATAAAATAAACTTACTTTGTTGAGACACATAGTGGCGTCTTAACTCTTGGTCAGATCTTTCACACTGTTGTTTGAATATGTATGCACTGCTGAGTTTCTGAATGCACTCTGTGCATATCTTATCAGGCAATCCATCACCCATGTGTATCTATTAAACAAATAGATAAAATGATTGACAGTAATTACTAATCAAAACTGCAATTATTATAATGGAAAATGTTACATTACTTTAGGATGTAATTTTAAAGTAAGAAAACTAAAATAGAAAGATAGAGAAAATATTTACCAAAGAAGGAAAACATTGTTCCATACCATAACCCTCTCAAATATTCTAATAACTTAGCCCAGCATTGGGACATACATATATATGCTGTAACTTTACAATTAATACAAATTAACCTTTAACATTTGGTATTATAGCTTAGCTGTAAAATAGTAAGGCAGGAAAGAAATATGTTTATTAGGCACATTCATTATAACAAAGAAAAAAATACTTTTCATATTAATAAAATTGAAAAGAAATGAAATGCACCAAAAATGTCTCCACTCAGCTTTAAGTAACAAATTGAAGATAGACATCAATTTGTAAGGCTAATTTTCAGTAGAGCCAGATGACAAACAGCAAAAATAACTATATATATATAATAACATAACAACAAACACAACAAGAAAATAATCAAACCTATTATAATAAAATTTATTGTACTACAGGGATAACATATACACACAGAAAAAAATTAAAAAAGATTGTGCATGTATGTGTTCTTGCATCGAAAGTGTATGATCAATACTGTTTACGCCTGTTTGTCGGATTTCTGCAGTAATACTAATTTATACACCAATAAATATAAAAAAATGGTTCAAAGATGTTTCAAGTCCACCACCAAGTATTGTGCACAGCCTAAGAAGTCTCTCATCGGATTGGATGTTGTTGTAAAAGCAGACATAATAAATTGCAATGGTTTTTCAAAACAGGAAGTTATAAAAAAATAACAAACTGATTTTATTTAAATAATGCAAAGTAAACTTGAGTTAAAAACATTTATGAACAATAATGTAATAGTTAAATTGTAAAGTGTGTATTTGATTTCATTTTGATGTCTGACATACGGTTTAATTGTATTATGTAAATGTATCGATTATAAACAGATGTATTTTACACATTATTAATTTATTTTAGATACAAAATATTATCATAATGAAAAAACAATAAGCAGTTGCCAAAGTTGCAGTGATAAATCATTTTTATTAGCAGCAAATGATTGCCACCACAGTAACATAATCGTACTGCTTTATCAATTACCTTAACTCGAGCACATTCCATCACCATTTCAGCAAGTTGCAGGTTATTATCTTTAGTAAAGATGGAATAGAAATTGCCAAGTTTAAGGCAGAGCCGGCATTTTTCGAGATTAAGTGTCATAATATTGGAAAATTAAGATAAAATAATGTTGAGACAACTCTACAACAAATCCAAAGCCAGTTTGTACTAAAACATCCCATTCAATAAAAATGGTAATGTAACAAAAACAAAAGGTTTTCAAAATTTAATATTAATTAATTAGTTAGGTTTTAAGTCAGCTTATAACTAGCTTTCTATATAAATTGTATTTTGATTTAATTTTTAACTTTTACTTTATAATTATTTACATTTTACATCCTCCTGTCATTTTTAGATTTTTGGCTTGGAAGCTTGGATGCTTATCTTTTAAGCCATGTCTTCATAAATTTCATTCCGGATTTTGTGAAATGTCGATTTTTAAACAATATTTTTTTTGTGATGATTGGCTTATTTCCTATATTGGTCCATCGTGTAAGAGAGTTTGCAGCAGCTACAGTTCACGACCGCAATAAAGGATACAGCCCTAGGTGCTACGACTGTGGGGAAAGGGGCCATCTCCGATCCAGCTGCCCAAGCGAACTATAGAAAAGGAAGGTGATCGATCTCGGGAGGGTAGTGCGGCCAACAGCACCGTCCAGCAGCAGCAGGGAAACGAGTAAAAGCCAGGACTGCGGGGCGGGCTGACTGATATTAAAAGAGCCCCAAGGATCTCGATCTCACAAACCCATGATGGGAACAGTCTAATCAACAAGGGCGAAGTTAACGGAATTCCGTGTAAACTGACCATAGACACTGAGGCCTCTCGCACGGTTGTCAGTTCCCAACTTATAAGTCAGTTCGATCGCAAACGGTTGTGCCGGTTAGTTAGCCTCAGAATCCTGGGCAAGCTAATCGTTGTGTACTCGTGGAAAAGTTAGACAATGACCTTCCATGGAAATTGTCTCAAACCTTGGTCAGAACCACTAACATCTCCGGAGTACGTGTGCTGAACCTTTATGAGCAGGAACAGATTATAGAAAACGGCACCTGGTTGTGGACCGGTTGCGTCGGTGCCAATATCTATCGACTGGGACCCCCAGCAAGGATGCACAAACGAGAGTGACACTTTTAGAAGACCGTCGGAGCGTTCTCTCCCCGAATGAAATGGTCAAGGCGAAGAAGTTGTTACTCAAGTACGCCGATATATTCTCATCAAACGATGCTGACATAAGGAGGACTCAGCGACCAAAAAGATTGCCGGTAGCACGTGAAAACAAAGTGGAAACCATGATTGAGGAAATGGTGAAGGATGGTGTTATTGAATCTTCATCTAGTCCATGGTGTTCACCCGTGGTGCTGGTAAAGAAGAAGGATGGCAGCATGCGGTTTTGTGTTGACTGCCGCCGTCTGAATGACGTTATAAACAAGGACAGCTATCCCTTACCAAGAATTGATGACACGCTGGACATGCTTACAGGAGTAAAGTGGTTTAGCACGCTTGATCTAAAAAGTGGCTACTGGCAAGTTGAAATTGACCCTAAGGACAAGGAGAAAACTGCGTTCTCGACGGGAAAGGGTCTGTGGCAATTTAAAGTAATGCCGTTTGGATTGTGCAATGCTCCAGCAACGTTTGAAAGGCTGACGGAGCTTGTCCTTACCGGGCTAATTGGCGATGCCTGTCTGGTCTACTTGGAAGACATCATCATCGTGGGCCGTACGTTTGAGGAACACCTTCAAAATCTGGAACGCGTGCTCATGAAGATTCAGAGGGCCAACCTCAAGTTGAGTCCGAAGATATGTTCACTATTCAAACGGCAAGTTAACTTTTTGGGGTATGTAGTGTCGGAAGAAGGTATCCGCATGTACCCAGAGAAAATCGCTGCTCTCAAGGATTTGCCGGTTCCAAAAGAAAAGAATGAGGTTAGAGCATTTTTGGGGTTTGTGCTCCTATTATCGGCGATTTGTGAAGAACTTATCAGATATAGCCAAACCTCTGCACGAGCTAACCGAGGAGAAGCGACATTTCTGCTGGGATGAAAGTTGCGATATCGCATTCCAGGAGCTCAAGGACCGTCTGTGCAAAACACCTATTTTGGGGTACCCTGATGCAGGCAAGGAATTTATAGTTGACACAGACACAAGTGATAATGACTTGGCGGTGTGTTTTCTCAACGGAATGGTGATCAAGAGGTTGTGATAACGTACTTCAGCAGGTCGTTATCAAAACCGGAAAGGAACTGTTGTATCACAAGACGCAAATTGCTAGCTGTAGTAAAGTCGTTGAATCATTTTAGCATTTTAGCAAATATCTTCTGGGGCGGAAATTTCACTTACGAACTTACAATGCTGCACTAAAATGGCTATTGTAGTTCAAAAATCCAGAAAGACAAGTTGCGAGGTGGATTGAACTACTGCAGGAATACGACTTTGTGATCGAACATCGCAGCAGGAAATATCATGGCAACGCAGACGCATTGTCAAGAATAACTTGTCCTAAAGATTGCAAGCATTGTACTAGGCAAGAGGGTAAGGAAGTGGTATCTGTGAGGATGCTCAGGACAGACCACCTCAGCAACGAGTGCAAGGACGATTCTGGAATGGATGAAGGCTAGTGCTCCCAAGCCCAAGTGGAGCGACGTTTCAGCGATGAGTTCGACCACGAAAAGCTATTGGGCCCAATGAGACAGATTGCTGCTTCAGGATGGAGTTCTGTACCGTAAATGGGAAAATGGTCGGGGAGACAGCTGTCATTTGCAATTGGTTGTCCCTTAAGCTAAAGTACCGGATGTTTTACAGCTGTACAATAATGATTGTTCAGGAGGCCATCTGGGAGTTAAACGAATTCTCCAGAAGATCCGAGAATGGTTTTACTGGGTCCACTGTCAAAACGATGTCAAGGACTGGTGTCGCAAATGTACAAGTTGTGCGGCTGTAAAGGGACCTCAGACTCGTAGTAGAGGTGCATTGAAGTTGTAGAATTTTGGTCCACCGTGGAAGGGAATAACCATTGACGTGGCGGGGCCGTTTCCGGAAAGTGAAAGTTACTTCACTAAGTGGCTAGAAGTCTTCGCCATTCCAAATCAAGAAGCTTCAATAGTTGCAGATAAACTAGTCCATGAGACTTCATGTTTCCGTCGTTTTGGAGTACCATTAGAGATTCACAGCGATCAAGGGAGGAATTTTGGGTTCCAAATTTCCGGGAAACTTGCCGAGTTACGGGTACTCATAAAACAAAAACGACTTCTTACCACCCGCAATCTGATGGAATAGTAGAACGATTTAATCAGACATTGGAGAGGTACCTAGCCAAAGTTGTAGACAACCGGCAACGAGATTGGGGCAAGTACATACAACCATTTTTGTTGTCATATCGAAGCGCTGTTCACGAAAGTACATCAGTGATACCAACTTTCGTAAGCTTTGGAAGAGAATTACGGCTGCCTGCAGACCTGATCACCGGAATACCACCTGATGCCCCACGTAGTATAACCGACTTGCGGAACATAATGAATGACATTTATGAGCACGTCAGACAATTAGGCCAGGAAATGTCTGAAAAGATGAAAACCCGGTATGACCGCAAAATGAACAACAAGGGTTCGACAAAGGTTCACTAGTGTGGTTGCACAATCCAGTCCGCAGCAAAGGGAAATCTCCTAAGCTTCAAGCTAAATAGGCAGGCCAGTAACAGATTGTGACCAGGATCAACGACGTAACCTACTGGATACAGAAGGTGCAAGTGGTACTCCTAAGATCGTCCATGTGGATCGACTAGCGTGTTACTATGGGGCCGATAATGCTCGGGACGAGCATGTCTAATGACGGGGCAGTGTTGCGCACTACAATTAAGCCAGATATATGGCGGGTTATTATTAGCGCCATCTGGTATCAAGTAGAGGAAATAAGTGTCAAAATCTTTCTAGAACTCTCCCATTAGCGCCATCTAGTATCGAATAGAAGAACTAAGCTTTCTGGGAAAACTCCACACTCAAATTTTCTACACCTAGTCGGTCGAGACCGGTATTTGCTGGAAAATTCTAGATGTTTCGGTGGAAAAGGCCTATATAAAGCCGTTTAGAGCCGCGACCGGGGCACTATTGAATTGGCGACACGAGCGAAGACTTCGGAGCGTAATAAAGTGAACTGAAGTGTTAAGTGTGATTAATTACTAGTGTGTTTTAAGTTTTAGTTGGTGTTCAGTAATTAAAGTGTACAGTAGTTAAAGTTTTATTGTCACGAACCCTAAACTTGTAATACTATTCTTAGCTAAATCTGTGATTCAAACTAACGACACCTGATCCTTTCACTAATGTTTACCGATTTATCGTTTAGGTATATTTTTTAGTGTTTGTCTTTTTCATTATATATATATATATATATTTATTATATATATATATATATATATATATATATATATATATATATATATATCTTTACGGTAAATGTTGATCAGACGCGACTTCACGCGAGCACTTTGTTGATCCAATATACATCTCTGGTAACTAACTAATAAAGTTGATCCGATATACAAATCCACCTTGCGATGGTTACGGAAAATGTTGATCCGATTTAGATGAGCCAATCAGAGTACAGCAAACGATAATATAAACGATCGGATTGGCCGAAAGCAGCCGCGACGTTGCCGTTTCGTATCTTTGGCGGTACAAGCTACAGATAAAATGCGTGTTCAATACAATAATGCATTCTGGGTGCTGTCTCGTTATTGTAATGCGCCGGGTATGTTTGCCGATGCGCGTGTGGATTATTTCTACACCACCATGCGTAAACGATGCACATCCCTGGTGCGCAGGGTGCTTGCCAGTTCCAATGGTATCCTGAGGGCATTTTCTGACAGGTTTGAGGTCAGTACCTAAACCATTGTCATATGGTGCACGTGCTGACTAATCGGGCCTGCCTTAGATATAGTTTTAAAATTAAGAAAATAGTTTTAAATTTTACTAAAATTAGTATTAAAATTTGTATTATTACTAACATCTATGATCCTTGTGGTCGAAATAAACGACTTTTTTTAACGAATAACTCGACAACGCCCCTTCTTGTAGCGGAAGTGACGGCAACGGCGACATAAGGTATTCGTCTGAGTGCATGTGTGTGTGTGTGTGTGTGTGTGTGTGTTTGTTTGTGTGTGTGTGTGTGTGCGCGCGCGCACGCGCGGGTGTGAGCTTGTGCTTGCGCACGTGGGTGTGTGATTTTGTGTGTGCGCATGCGTGTGGGTGTATGTGCGTTCATGTGTGAGTGTATGTGTGTGTGTGCACTGTTGTGTTTTTATGAGTACGTGGGTGTGCGGCAGTGTGCGTGTGTTTGTGGGGTTGTCTGCTTGTGTTTGCGCGCGCGCGTATGTGTGTGTCTGTGTTTGTGTGTATGTGCATATGTGTGCGTGTGCGTATGTGAACGTGTGTGTGATTGCGTGTGCGTGTGCGCATGTGTGCGTGTGTGCATGTGTGCGTGTGTGCACTGTTGTGTTTGTGTGTGTGCGTGTGTGTATGACTTTCTGCGTGTGCGAATGTGTGCATGTTTGCGCGCGCTTGCGTGTTTGTATGTGTGTGTTTACCATGAACTAGTTAACATGTTTTCTACATCTTCATAATCAAAATTTTTAGGACGCGTTTACAAAATTGATAGGTATAAAATCGATTATTATTACTATTACATGAGATATTATCATGAGACCTTACCTTACGGTCTTGATGGAGTGACCTCAAAATGTAATTTAGGATTACCACTGGAACTCCTGGACTAGTAGAACTGGGTGTGCCGAGTTTGGGCTCGTTTTGTTAGTTATGATGAGTCCTTACCTCCGGACTTGCTAAAGTGACCTGTAGGTGTACTTCGGTAACTAATACTGTAACACCTGGACTAGTAGAACTAGGTATGCCGAGTTTGGGTTTGTTTTGTTAGTTATGATGAAACCGTCACAAAACAAAAGTTCTTTTCACTTTGTCTCTGGTACCAATAGGTAGCCAAGCTGATATTCGGAAAAATGGATAACCTCGTAGTAACATCTTTATGGGCAGTATCGATATCCACTTACCAGCCACATTGTTTTTCGCTGTAACCAACTGTCCTTTATGTGAGCCTCACTTGCCCTCACGCGTTACCCACTTTACTGCACTTCAGTGCATCCACCACCACCTCTGCCACCTACGCCTCCACCATAAACTCTGCTCCCTCCGCCTCAACATAAAAATTCCGCTTCCTCCGCCGCCACCACCACGCGCCGTCACTATTCTTTCCGCCTCCAACATAATCTAAGGTCGAGCCACTTCTGACCCCACTCTCCCCGTTTCCACTATCTTCGACTGCACCACAAATTCCTCTCCACCGTCTTCACCACAAACTACGCTGCATTCCCCTCCGCCTTAACCACGTCTCCATTCTCCGCCTCTGTTTTCTGCGCACACACACAGACATATATACACATAAACACTCACTCAGACGAACACACACGCACGCACACACTCGCACGCACGAAGAAGAGCGACTCCAACCACACAAACACAGACACAACAGTGGACACACGCACGCAAACACACACGCGAACACACACATATACCCACACGCACACACACGCACAAACAAAACACACACAAACATTCGCACGCATGCATCGGCGTCGCACGCGCACACAACGCACACACAAAAGCAAACACACGCTAAACCGCACACACACACGAACAACAGTTAACACACGCACGCACACACTCACACACACACACACATACGCGCGCGCGCGCACACATACGAACACTGAAATACACCCCCACGAATGCACACGTACTCACACACACACACACACACACACACGCACTCAAAAAAGCACACGCACACACAAACTCGCATAAAAACACACACACACACACTTAAACACACGCTCGCGCACTAAATGGCACCCCCCCCACCCTTAACACACACACACACACACACACACACACACACACACACACACACATACTCGAGTGACAAAATAATTTGTAATAAATTACTACCCATCATCTTCTAATTGATCTATGACAAATGAACAAAATAACACAAATTCACTCACACGATAACAAAAACTCGAACAAACGTCATTCCACAATAAAAACCTGCCAAAGTTTGATCCACAAAATCAGCAGATAACGCATTTTCTTACCTTAAATATATATATATATATATATATATATATATATATATATATATATATATATATATAATATGATTTAACCTGCGAGAGAACAACATAGAGTGTTTCTTATTATCACAGTCTCCTCCATAAATTTAATATTTACTAACTCCTCTTTGTGCGGTACTTTAAAGTTTGTTATTATAATTTTTAACTTACTGTAAAAATAAGGTTAAAAAAATTACAAATTTATTAAATAAATAAAATAATAATTAATAATTAAGTTATCCTGATTTAAAAATTTATTAGTTAAATATATAAAATAATAATTAATAATTAAGTTATCATATCCAATCCATTTATAACATTCCACGATTTCATAACTTACCTATTTATATTGCATTAGTTGTTTTAAGCCATCTAGAGTCCATTTTACGTACCATATTGAAAATCTGTTTTGTTCGATATAATGACTTTACTTATAGAATGAAGTAAGTAGCGTTATTACAAAGCAATTTTACTCAGAAGAAACAAGTTTTTTTTATTATACTAAAATTAAGCTGTTTAAAAATATGGATGAAAACATTTATTTCCTATAAAATTAAACTTTTTGTTTACCTCCCACGTAACACGCAAAACACAGCGGTCGGCTTAAAAAACGCTATATCATAGATTACTGTATATATACTAGAGACGCTATATTATCGTTAAAAATGTATTCAGAATCTATCGGAATATCGTCATTTTTTTCATAATAGATGATATTACGAAAATAATATAGTCAACAAATCGATAACAGTAAGCGTTTAGCTCTGAATCGAGATCGAGTCACTATCACAGCGACATGTAACATCAATAATACCACACAGGTAACAATATTCGTCACATGTATAAAATATATCTGGGTGTGATTTATCACACATGATATGTTATAATGATAGATTTGTATATCACAAATCTAAATAGCAGTGTTAAAAAATAAACTATATGACGTTATAGTTATTTTAAAGTAGCTATAATTTCTATGCCTAATTAAAATCGATTTTCGATAAATTTTAGAAGGAACTAGAAAGAAAAAGATTCAATTAATGAACTCACTAAATATATACAATATATTTGACATAGTCTTTATAACCAGAGTAATTACTTAATAACAGAATAAGTCCTGCGTTCACAATTCGTCTGCCAAGCATGTTAAAAGCACAAATTAATATATATGTATAAACTGTTATAAAAGGTACTCTGTAGAAAAATATTTCATTTTCATTATTTTGCATTTTTGTGATGATGAAAAATTATTACTCGTCGACGTAAGTATTTTTAGTATTAATCATAGTTATATTAAGTTAACTACTTATATTTAACATCAAAACTAGCTATATAACAGTCGTCACAAAACAATATCAGTCTTGTTTTAAGATGTAGGTACATAATATGTATGTATATACATAGATGTAGGTAAATACATGGTCAGGCATAAGTCAGGGCAGTAACCTAGGACATTTTGAATTCATTTTGACGGTAAATAATCTACCTGAGGTAGTGAAAGAGGCGAAATGTCTGTCGTTCACAGGCGAACTTAAACTATACCTAGAGATTAGGATGAACTGCGAAAGATTGCAGAGTGATATCGATAAAGTAGTGGGTTTGGGTGAGAGAAACGGTTTACAGTTTAATACTGCTAAGTGCGAAACAATAACATTCTCGCGAGCTCACCATCCTATCCCAAACAATTACAAGGTTGCGGGAGTCCTAATGACCAGAGTAAGTGAACTTAGGGATTTAGGCGTTCAACTCACTTCAAGACTTTCATTTAAGGAACATGTCGAAAAAATCTGCAAGAAGGCATATCGTAATCTGTGTTTCATCTTACGCAGAGCTCACGGATTTAAGAATATTGAGGCAGCTATAGTATTTTATAATGTCTTAGTAAGGAGCCACCTCGAGCGCAATGCAGTCGTATGGGCTCCGCATGAGACTAAGTACATCCTCATGCTGGAATAGATACAAAATAAATTTATTAGATATTTATATCTGAAACTGTATGGAGTATACCCATTCTATCCGTTAAAGTATCCTACTTTGTTCATCCTGGGGTGGGATATAACGAACTGAGGGTTAGGAGAGAACTGGCTCTGGTTTCCTATATGTTTCGTCTTTTAAGGGGCAATGTTAATAGGTCTGAGTTGCTGAGAAAGATTTACTTCTGTGTAGTGCTACGCGGAGCGGACGCGGCAGCCGTGGCTGCTGGCTAAGCCGAGTGCGTGCACGCGCTTGCTGCGGGAGGCGCCGCTTACTAGCGCCACACGCCTTTTGGATCAATTGTCGGATTGGGTGGACCTATTCTGTTGCACTCTGAATGAATTCACAAGGGCTGCTTTGTTTGTTATTTGTTATTTGCAGTTGTTTGTTCTTTGGTATTGTTGTTTGTATTAGTTTTAGCATGTACTATCGCATTAGGATATTAAACTAGTTATGGTAGTATTTATGTGGAAATATATAAATAAATAAAATAATTTATTAATAGTTTAAATTATCACAGTCATAATATTATAATATTCTTAAATAGTTCTTTCAAAACTGTAAACAACAAATTATTTTAGTAGTAACTAATACTCTTTGAAACACAAAGCGTGCGCACACAACGAACAAATCGAGGTCTTACTATTTCGTTGGCTCGTTTCATTTGTTTATGTATAGTCAGCCCAAACTCGAGTTAAGGAGATCCAACTCGAATTAAGCGCAACTCGACTCGAGTTAGTAACTCAAGTTGACCCATCGCTAATTATTGTGTTTTGTATTTCGTTTTGCTGTTTTTTATAAACTTTTCATAAAATTTCATCTTTATTTGTTATTTTCATATCTCTTAGGCTTTCCGCAAAAATAGCTTTTTAATTTAACACATTAATTAATATCACTAATAAAAATTAAACTGACATTTGCGCATCCCTACACAATAAGGCCGTTTATCGTACTAATAATGGAGTATGCCGGCAAGTCAGGTATCTTGTTTTAATTTATTTAGTGAACAATTTACCGTTTGTTTCGTGTTTTTAGTTTAAAAATAATGAAGATATACGTTTAGTTTCACTATGTAAGAGAATAATGAACGCGTTGTTTGGCAGATAAGATTTTGTAGTGTCATGAAGATTAGTGAGAAGAAATCAATATGGCCCTCAAGCTCGGAAAATGTAGGCTCTGCCTTAAACTCGGCGACTTTTATTCCATCTTCACGATGGATAACAATCTACAGCTCGCCGAGATGGTTATGGAATGCGCCCGAGTGAAGGTAAAAGTATAAACTGGATTTATGTATAATGACAATTAATTTAATCAAAAGGTGTAATATTTCTTGTATCAATTTTAAACATTTTATTAAGTAATGTTTTTTTATTCGGTTTTGTTTTTATATTTAAAAAAAATCATAGATGCAAAATCAACCACAACAAAACATAATTTTGATTATTTTTCATTGATAGTTTAATTATTTTTTTAATCTTACACCCAGAGGTAATCAACTTATTTTATTACACATTGAAATTGTGTTTTAACCTGACAGTTTTGTTACATATCCATATGGCATTCATTAATTTGTTAACATCCTTATTTATTTCATGTTAGCATACTTTTTTTAATTATATTCTGTAATATTCATATAAAATTCTAAATCAAGAAGCTGCCAATCTGAACTGTCTGTTTTAGTACTGCAACTGTTTTCTGTGGGTATTATTTAAAAAAATTAGGAATAGATATTGTAATAAACTTGTACCAGGTGATATCTTAAAAAGATTTTCCTTTTTTATGCAGTGTGTGTTCCAATTAAACCTTTTCACATATAACATGTCATTTGTGAATTCATTGTTTCCGCCATAAAAGAAAATGAAAATTTCTTTAAAGCTTTTTCATGAGCAATTTTAAATTTGTAAATAGAATCCAAATTTTTAAGAAACCAGAGGTAGCGAGGTTGGGTATTCCTGCTACCAATCTGTCACGTAGAGACAGTTAATGTAAAATTAGCAATTTTCTATTTTTGAATGGAATTTATATTTTAAGGAGAATACCTGAGCAGATTGTAAAAGAGTAAAATCATTACAACCTTGTTTGCAATTACACTGGTGCCATAAAATTAAATGAACATGGTTTTATTATATCAAAGTTGTATGAAATCAATTGACAGTTTTGTTCATCCTCCAAGTGACAACATTAAGCAGACACAATGGAGTAAGGCCCGTATTCATTGATTTTAAAACCAAATTGCCTTGTCAAATGTTAATCTCAGATTTTTTGTACAAAATATGATTAAAACTTTTTTAATTAAACTGCTTTGCAATAAAGGTAGGGACAAACTGGTCCCACATACGCAATGTATGTGATGCAATGCTCTTATGTTGGTGTACACACTTGACCTATGTATACAATGTACGTTCAGCGTCAGACACTCTTGTTCTTGTCTTGGCAGCAGATGCACTTGTAGAAATTTATATCATATTTTCTCTTAGTGAGATTAAGTATGAATTCCTTAGTCTGATGTTCATATATGAATATAACCATGTCACAGAAAAAAAGATTTTTCTTTTACAAACCCAATATCTTTGCAATTTAACATTTTAGTTAAAAAAGCGAAAATATTGGGTTCATGAAATTAATAAACAGATAGTAGTTTGGAAAATACCATACAGCAGTTAAGGAACTGGAAAACGATGATTTTTTCTTTACTTTCGTATGTCAAACTTTTGATCTTTTGCGGGAATAACACAATATTTTACATATTCATGGATTCATTTTCCTTTTAAATTATAACAGTATTACTACCAAACTTTCTGAAGTCAGAGTTTTGGATGTTTACATAGTAATTCTGTTAAAATGTATGATTCATAATGCAAACAAATAAGTTAATTGTAGAATACAATGTGTTATTTCTACAATATATAAAATCAAGTCTCATCTAATTGTAACTGTGATAAAAAATACAAAAAGCTACTTTTTACTTTTAATCATATTTTAAAAACATTTGTATGGCCATATTAAATCGATGAGCTGTTTATCTCCCATTTTGACAACAAAACGCACCGGGCCTGCATTTTGTCTATTACAAAGGTCTATTTGTTATGACATGCTACATGTATATTCTAGGAACATACTGGTCGTACAGGTGGAATTGCGTACGAACATCCCCTCCACCTTTCCACGCCGATCTGGATGCTGCAGGTCCACGAAAGAACATGTGGGGTTTTTCATACAAAAAAATTTCTGCCATCTGCCAATACATTACTTCCTTCTCGGAAAACTTGCTCAAAAATAGGAGTTGGCTCTGCAGTCTCAGCTGGCATTATTTATTAATTTTTTTTTTTTTTATAGAAGAGGGGGCAAACGTGCATGTGGCTCACCTGATGTTAAGTGACTACCGCCGCCCATGATCAACCGCAACACCAGGGGAATTGCAGGTGCGTTGCCGGCCCTTTAGAAAGGAGTAAGCTCTTTTCTTGAAGGTCCCCAGGTCGTATCGGTCCGGAAAAATTGCCGGTGGTAAACTATTCCACAGAGAGGTTGTACGTGGAAGAAAACTCCTTTTGAAACGTACTGTGGTGGACCGCCAAGCATCCAGATGGTGTGGATGGTATCGGGACGTTTGCCGCGTAGTGCGTTCACGAAATTTGGCGGCTGGGATTAATCCGAACAATTCCTCAGAGCACTCTCCATGGTATATGCGAAATAAAATGCAAAGAGATGCAACATCTCTTCACAGTGCCAGTGAATCGAGCCGATCGGAAAGCACTCGGTCGTCGACGATTCGAGCCGCTCTGCGCTGGATGCGGTCAAGTGGAAGGAGCTGGTACTGGGGAGCCACAGCCCAGAGATGGGAACAGTATTCCATGTGCGGCCGAATATGCGCCTTGTAAAGTTGCAGGCGGTGTGCCGGCATGAAATACAGTCCTGCTCTGCTGAGCACGCCAAGCTTTTTAGAGGCCAATTTGGCCTTCTCTTCCAAGTGACCACGAAACTGCACGTCACTCGATATGTCAACGCCGAGGATTCCGATACTGGCTGAGGCAACAAGGGGAATGCCTTGAAACTGAGGAGATACGACAAAGGGGTTCTTTTCAGCGGTTAACGCGCAAACTTGTCTCTTCTGGTGGTTAAATTGGACTAGATTTAGTCGCCCCCAATCTGAGACTCTGTTCAGCAAGGACTCGACTTCAGACACAAGTTTGTCCCGGCACTCGGAGACGTTTTCCCGAGAAATATTGGCTCGGCCGGTGTAAAGAGCATCACCAGTGCTGTCATCTGCATAGCAATGAATGTTACGGGTTTGCAACATATCATTGATATGCAGAATAAACAGCGTTGGCGATAGCACGCTGCCTTGTGGAACACCAGCATTAAAAGGCTTGCAATCGGAGCTTGCACTGTCTACAACGACCTTGATGCTCCATTCTGCAAGAAAGCTGGTGATCCAATCGCACAATTTCTCGGGAAGCCCATAGGAAGGGAGCTTCGAAAGAAGCGCTTTGTGCCAAACCCGATCGAAGGCTTTCGCAATGTCCAAACTAACGACCAATGCCTCCCCCTTGGACTCTACCCTCCGCCCATCTGTGAGTTAGGTAGACCAGAAGATCACCAGCTGACCGACCACGGCGAAAACCGTATTGGCGGTCACTAATCAGCTCTCAAGGTACCTCATGAGCTGGCAGTTTACAATGGACTCCATTGTTTTGGAGAACAAGGAGGTGATGGCGATAGGCCGGTAGTTGGGTTGAGTGGCTGAGCGGTCGCCTTTTTTAGGGATCGGGTGGACGAAAGCCGTCTTCCATGATTTTGGGACTACGCCTAGGGAGTAGGAACCGGAAAAGACGCGTTAAAACAGGTGCCAACTCTGGAGCACACGTCCTCAGCACAATTGGGGGGATTCCGTCAGGCCCACTCGACTTGTGGATGTCCAGGGAGAGGAGTGCTTTGCGAACCGAGCGCTGTGTGAACTGCACTTCCGGCATGGAGCACTCACACCGCGGGATGGTCGGAGGCGTACTCCCCCCGTCATCGAGAGTCGAGTTGGACGCAAAGAAAGAAGATCGGCTTTCTCCTTTGCGGTATGGGCCAGTGAGTCGTACTCCCTGTGCAGAGATGGAAGAGATGGCTGACAGAAATTCCCCTGGACAGCCTTGGCGAGAGACCAGAATGCATGAGTTCCAGAAGGAAGGCGAACTAGTTTCTCGCCAATTCTGCCTACGTGCTCTGGCTTTGCCTTAGCAATGACTCTTTTGAAGGACCTAGAGGCGGAATTATACTTTTTTTTATAGCGCTGGTGTTTACATCCCGGCACGCTGATGCGTCAGCCCAGACTCGGTAGCACTCCTGCTTATAGCATGATGCTATTTTACAGGAGCGACCAAACCATGAGCGTGAGTGGCACCACACTCCGGACAAGACAATGGTCCGAGGAGTCTAAAGGGGCGTCGACGGAAATCTGATATCCGTCCGGGTGACAGGTCAGCAGAAGGACCAACAGGGAAGGTGCATGATCCTCCACATCTGGAATCCGCGTAGGCGAAGTAACCCGTTGTGTCAGACCATATGCCAAGGCAAAATCATGAACAGATCCCATCTCTCCTCATGATCGGTTAAACGTGAACCAAGCCATTCGGCGTGATGGGCGTTAAAGTCGCCAAGGATCACGATCTCTGCGTAGGGGATCTGTTGTAGCAACGAATCTGTAGCCATTTGGACGTGGTCGAAGAGTCAGTCTGTTTCGGCATTACCGTTATGGGACCTATAGAGGCACCCGTAGACGCGCGGATGGTCGTCGCTGTCTACGCGTAGCCACAGGATGGACAGGTCCGAACCTTCAAGTCTGCCGAGGCGTCGAGAACAGATATCCTCTCTGACGTAAACGCAAACTCCAGCCCGAGGCACAAAGGAGTGTTCCAGTTTGTACCCCGGGTAGGTGAGATACGAGACATCAGTCGGAGAGGACACCTGCGTCTCGGTCAGAAAGAGCAGAGCCAGCCTCGCCGTCTCGAGATGGTAGTGGACGGCGTTTAGGTTAGCATTATAAGGCCTGAATGGAGTATTAGGTGTATTGTATGAATATGAGAAATATCAATGAACACAATAAAATTAAAATAAGTTTGTGGTTATGAATTTTGAAAACAACATTGTTTTCCGTTCTTTCACTGATTCCATGTTTGTTTATTCACTAGTTCTGTAATTGTAGTGTTTCTGATACTGCAGTTCTCTAAGTTATTGTGTAACTATTATATTAGGCACTGGAAGAGGGGATTTTTTAGGTAGTTTAGTTAGATTAAAATGGCTGTTGGTCACAGCTAAGCATGTGTTTTGTGTGAAAATAGGCATGCCGAGATACTTAATCTTGTAGTTGATGACAGAGTTTAACCTAAGCAGGGCGTAAGCTGCCATTTTCAAGGGTTGTCTAGCTACCTAATGGTGTGTGGTAAATGTGTGACCCAAAGACAAACAATTTGTAAAAACAATTGTTGATCAAATTAAGATTTATTTGGAGTAGTAGTCACACAAAATAGTCTGAGATGCTAATATCGCCAATGTGTGGATTTTGTCACCCTTTAGAGGTAACTATGCAATATCTCTGACCTTTTTCGTTTACCTGGCACTAAAATTTTCGAACGAACATTACAGTGTTTAAAATCTATTGTGGTGAGACATGTTCATCTCTAAGATTTTTTTTGCTTAGATGGTAAATTTTTTTTTATTTTAACAATAAGTGACAGTATAAATAACACAGGTAGCTGCGGTCAATTAACTATGTAGTGTCATTAAAGGTGACAGAGGGAAACTGAAACAGGAGATGGGCAATAGTATCTTTCTGATAATAACTCAAAATTATACTCAGGTAACTGCGGTTGCCAATTCACCTGCCAAGTGTGGCAACTATGGCCAAATCGCCCCTATTAGGCAATCTATGTTCAGCAGTGGACTTAAGTTGCAATGGCTGGATTAAACATGCATTTACTAGTAGTAGTAGAATAGTGTGCCATTACAAAGATATATAGTTAGTTATTTAGATATAGTTTGATAGTTGATATTACGCAACAATATGATCACCGTTCCGACCTTTATTTGAAGACTGTGAGGTGGCAATCCTGGCAAATCGAGAGAGTTCACATATTCAGTTAAATAGTTGATGACTTCATCTTTTAGCCGAATCAACTAATTTGTATGTCTTCTATTTGCACACTGATTCTGGTAGCGGAACCAATGGCACTAATTTTGCTTTTCCGTTTGCGCAACGCAATTCAGCGGCTTCATTTTTGTATTTCAATCTTTTACAATGTGAACAAAGTTCATAGATCCAATAGCAACACATTGGTAGGCACTGTAGTCAACTGAAACATCGTAACTGAAAGCAGCTCGTTTCAAACTTTCAAGATGGCTGAATGACGCGCTGCACGGGGTTGTGATATCCTAATCCTTTCAATTTCATTTCGCTCTTCACGTTGGTGTGCAGTCCTATTAGACTGAAAATTAGCTTGGCTTCTAGCATTTCCAGTGCTTCGACTCAAAGTGCTCCGCCCGCGTTTTATAGGCGGCACGAGTCTTGAACTGAGTATAAATGAAAATACACAAAATAAACGAATCAATCAAAGATAAATCGATGTACTTCTTTGCCGACTGAGAAGCGAAATAAATAACAAGAAAATAACTTCTAACGTTAATTGATACTAAATCTATGAAAATAACACACTAAACTGTCAAAGTCAAATTGTATATCATAGAAAAATAAAGTGTCAAAGTGCACTCAAGTTGCTTTTATTACCAGATAGGAACACTTTGAATAAGAAAAACAAAAATATGTTTTTTTGTTTTTTTTATGCTCCATTTTTCAACTTTTCTCTTCATATGTGAAAAAAAAATATATATTTGCCGAATTGGTTCAGCTGTTCGCGAGTTTTGCGCCTATTAACATATTTAGTCATTCATTTTTATTTACATAGATTTTGATCATTCACTCAATACTCATCTTTATGCGCAGATATATGAAGGAGATGGACTACCAGATAAAATATGCTCGGAGTGTATACAGAAACTCAGCAGCGCGCATATATTTAAGCAGCAGTGCGAGAGATCCGATCAGGAACTACGACGCAACTATGTGCCGCCGCCAGGTAATCTCGCTCTTTCGTGTCTCGATTTTATTTACCTACATACATGTACAGAGAAATAATGTGAGCTTATTCTTTAGCAAAGTTAGGCCAACTCTATCAAAGATTTTTATTAATATAGTTAAGTTAATTATCATTATTACAAAAAAAAGATAAATAATGGTTTCATAAAATTTTGCATTAATTCATCCATCAGATAAAATTTTCATTGTACAATTTCTCTCTCTTAGAAAATATTCTTTTATTGTTATAGGTTTCAGTACCGCACCTTCCCCACCAAACAGACAGAGCAGCGACTCGGCTTTTTCAAACAATACTGACGTATCCAGCAACAATAAGCCTACAGCGTCACCCATTGAAAGTAAGGCCACACCAAGTCGGAGCCGCAAACGTAGTCGGGAGAGCGTTGACAATGCTTCATCCAGCAGCCAGTCCCATGACTACCGACCGAGTTCCACCAAGCGCGTTGAAGAGCTCCGGACCTCACAGAAAAGACCGAGAAAATCACCAAACACATCTTACGCTGATTCTGATTTTGACGATAACAGCGCCTCCCATTTCTCAGTCGAAACCGATTCGGATGAGCCACTATTGAAAAGCGAATATAAGTGCAAAATCTGTGGTAAAGAATTCCTCTCAAAAATGAGTGTGACTGCACACACAAAAGTGCATTATAGAAAATCTCTGACCAAGAATGCATTAGTGGACGTACCGAAACCGGCAGACACCAATGAGAGTGTGGAAGATGCTAACGACGTCGATGATAAACTAACGTGCGAGAAATGCGACAAGACGTTTAAATTGAAAATAATGTTGAAGCGTCATCTAGAGACCTGTGACAAGACTCCGTCGAAGTCACCGATGAAAGAGTTACTGGTGTCGTTGGAGCCAATTGACGCAGGTCCGGCACCGTCGAATAAATTGGACTGCGAAATGTGCACTACAAAATTTAAGACGATAGAAAATTTAGAGAAACATATGAGGGTAGTTCACGCAGCCGTCCTCAAGCGCGATAAATACGAACAGAAGGAGAACGGAAAGGTGAGCGTCCCCTGCTTCTACTGCGGAATACATTTTGACGATTACTACCTACACGCTGCGCACTTTGAAACCTGTTCCAAAAAGGACGATTCTGTTAGCTTTACTTGTCCTGTATGCCAGAAGGTAATGACAAGGAAGAACTCGTACTTCATTCATTTAAAACATATGCATTTCGAGCCTCGACTCGACAACCGTGAAGAGGGCTCCAAACAGCCGTTTGAGTGTCGCATATGCAGTAAGAAGTTGGCAACACAAGACCAACTAATCACACACCTTGCTGCCCACATGTCTAATATAAACGACAATGAAGATGGCGCTGACGATGGTTCTCGGTATGTTGGTATATTTAATAACATATATTGTTAGAGTTGTTGTGTTGTCAAGTAGTAATAAGAGAATCCACAACCCCATATTATCCTGTGGATGAGCCGTAAGAGGCGACAGAGGGAAATTGAAAAGAGATTGGCAACAGCCTCTTTCTCTTTACAACTCACTTAATTTTATTAATAATAGGATCCCAAACTGATGGTAGCACCCATCTATCTTCTCTATTGAAATCAGTTTGTTAATTTCAATAGCCTTGCGAATCATCCTTGGTAGGTATCGGTGTTTTTTTTGCGAGGATTTGTGG
This sequence comes from Parnassius apollo, assembly GCA_907164705.1. Classification (NCBI taxonomy): domain Eukaryota; kingdom Metazoa; phylum Arthropoda; class Insecta; order Lepidoptera; family Papilionidae; genus Parnassius; species Parnassius apollo. Next base: position 3,246,325 of record CAJQZP010001557.1, read on the forward strand.
TCTATCAAATCTAATGTAATGTAATGGTCCACTATGTTCCATGGTGAGCCAGATCGATTCAACAACTTACAAGTTGGCTCAACACTTGACAAAAATACTGTCACCTCTGAGATAACACAAGAGCATACACAAAGGATTCATACTATTGTGTCAGTGAGATAAAAGACCTACATCTTGCTGACAATGAAACTATGATTAGTTTTTATGTTCAGTCACTATTAGCATGTCTACCTATTGAAGACTACATCTCAAATGTAACTTGGAAGCTACAAGAAAACAACATGCCTGCAGAACATGCAGTATTACTCAGATACATCTGGCTGTCTGTTGTGGAAGGAGGAGTTCTAAAAGCAAGTAGATGGTGTGGCGATGGGCTCACCTGTATCTCCCATGACCGTCGACATGAAAATAATATTTGACGGCTCCGTGGCGCAGTGGCTTAGCGATAAGTTACAGCGCTAAGGGTGGCGAGTTTGAATCCCGTACGGAACAAGTATTTTTATGGCCTACAAATAATTGTTCCGGGTCGGGATGTTTGTTCTTGTGTAATTTATGTTTGTAAACTGCCCCCACCATACAGGATAAAATCCTAGTGTGGAGGTAACGTTTAAAAAAAAAACATAAAATTAATTTCATTTGATTTGATTGATTGAGATTTGGTTATTGATGACTTTGTGCTTGAGGTATCCTCACAAAAAAATGTCAGAACTGCGTGGGGGCCATGGAATGTCACCTCTTCTTGAGTCTGATTGGGAACATTTGTTGCAATACCGCCATAGAGACATTTGCCGTGTGACAGGTTACTCCGTTTTGTCGACCAGGCTTCCCTCGACTGCACCACGTTGAGTGGCGTGGGGCTTCCGTTCCCCAATTCTCTCTCCCCATAAATCAGGTTAAAATTGTCAAAAAAATTTCGAAACATAACCTCAAAATGAGATTTTTAAGAATTTATAAAAAAAATAAGTACGTCCTGCAGGGGGGGAAGTGGGGGGCGCCTCTACAACTCCCCCCCCCTCACCCTCTAATTCAGGCGACTTAATTGTAAACCTTACCTCTGGGCTCGCGCATCAAAGTTTCGGGACGTTAATACCAGCGCTTTTAAAAAGAAGTGCTTTTACACCGGCTGTGCCAATATTTCTCGGGAAAATGTCGCCGAGTACCGAGACAAACTTGTGTCTGAAGTCGAGACTTTGTTGTACCAAGTCTCGGATTGGGGGCGACTAAATCTAGTCCAGTTTAATCCCTAGAAGACACAAATCTACGCGTTTACCGCTAAAAAATACCCCTTCGTCGTAACTCGTCAGTTTCAAGGCACTCCCCTTATTGCCTCAGCCAGTACGTCGAGGACACTTAATAAGTTTTGAGATAAACAAAAGGTATTCTAGATAATATTAATATTTATTTTACATCTTTTCAAAATATTCTCTATCATGCTCTATACAAAGTTCCATTCGCTTCGCGTCTTGATATGACGGGTCGGAAACCGCTTCTTCGTAGGCAGCCATGGCTTCTTCCGAGCTTGAAAAAAATTTGCCTTTTATCTATTTTCTTGGATTCTTGAGAACGAAAAGAAATCACAAGGAGCTAAGTCAAGGACTGTAGGGTAGGTGACTTAGAGTTTCAACACCAGATTCCTCAATAAATGATTTTGTTCTAAGGGAGGTATGTGAAGAGGCGTTATCGTGATGCAGCATGAATCCCCGAAGCTCGGTCTTTGGTCTTGTCTCCCGCACAGCTTGAAAAGCTTTGGGTAATGCAACTGTAGTATACCATTCAGAGTCGACTGACCTACAATTTTCCAGCATTAACGTCGACAAATGTCCGCTCCGCGAAAAAAAATCTAGCCACCATTTTTTTGCCGACGTTGCGAGGTCTTTGCAGTTTTGTCGGTAAGTGTCCTTCTGAGTAGACCCATACCGATGATTGCCTTTTATTTTCCAGATCATATTGATAGATCCATGTCTCGTCACCAGCAACTGTTTCCGAAACACGCCTAGATGCCCCGTTTTCAAAATGTAGACGCATTTCATGGCACCAATCACCAACACGAGTCTATTTTTAGCTTCCGGAGAGCAAACGTCCATCGGCAACAAAGCTTCCTCACTCCAAGATGTTGATGTAGGATGGTATGAATGCTCCGCGAACTATTTCAATGTCCGTATATGTGATTCGTGGGTCTTCTCGCACCAACATTGCAGTAGTCCATACATTTTCTACCGTTACTACTGCTGTTTGCGGGGCCCCGGTTCTTTGGTCATCTTTAAGGTTATTTATACCCCTTTTGAATTCAGCAAACCACCTAAAATTGTTGCACATGATGGATCTGAGTCCCCTAATGCAGATTATAACCGTTGTAAATTTAGTTGTTTGGTTAAGCCAAATTTAAAATCATAATAGATCATAGCGCGTAAATGTTCACGGTTAAGATCCATCGTTTTAAATGAAAAGTGCGGGAAGCGTTGCAAGAAAATTAATTGAACTTTGTTTTTTTTTTAATATTGCTTTTTAGAAACATATAACATGGGTGTGTTCCATTTTTAAATTTCGATCATCTCAAAACTTATTGAGTGACTTATTATTCCGATACTTAGTATCGGAATCCTCGGCGTCGACATATCGAGTGACGTGCAGCTTCGTGATCACTTGGAAGAGAAGACCAAATTGGCCTCTAAAAAGCTTGGTGTGCTCAACAAAGCGGGACAGTATTTCATGCTGGCTCATCGCCTGCAACTTAACAAGGCGCAGGTTCGGCCGCACATGGAATACTGTTCCCATCTCTGGGCTAAGACTCCGCAGTGCCAGCTCCTTCCATTTGATCGCAGCCAGCGCAGAGCTGTTTGAAACGTCGGCGACCGAGCTCTTTCCGATCGGCTTGACTCACTGGCACTGCGAAGAGATGTTGCATCTCTTTGCGTATTTTGTCGTATCTACCACGGGGACTGCTCTCAGAAATTGTTCGGACTAATTCCAGCCGCTCAATTTCACCAGCGTATATCGCGACAAAACTCGCGATACTATCCATACCATCTGGATGACTGGTGGTCCACCACTGTGCGATTAAAAAGAAGTTTTCTTCCTCGCTCAACTTCCTTCTTACCACTTGTAACCACCAGAGATTTTTCCGACATAAGGACCTTCAAGAAAAGAACCTACTTCTTTTTAAAAGGCCTGCAACGCATCTGCGATTCCCCTGGTATATGCTCGTTTGCCCGCTCTCCTATAAAACGTTGTCACCCCTACGCTGGAATGCCTCATATCCATTAAAAGGGTCTCTGGTTCTCTACACTCGCCATACGAAACACAGCAGCATTGAGGTGCGATTTTATGCTGGTATTCTCTGAGAGCGTGGTCCTTCCCCGGTCGAGCTGACTCATTCGTGCTACAACCATAATATAGCTGCAACATGGCTCTACCATATAATATGTTTTGTAATAAATTAGCAATTCGCTCACAGGGAATTTCTCTGGAAACGTAATCGCTTGCATCATGTTACAAAATTATTCTCATAAGTCTTATTTTTACAATTACAGTATGAGTCACGCAGAAGACGATACTTCGGTTACATCTAGCTACAGCAATGCGCATGTACCCAGCGGGCCATTAAAATGCAGCATGTGCGAAAAACGGTTCACTTACAAGAAGGCTCTCCTGAGTCACGAACAGAGACATCTCTCCGGAGACTTGGAGATAAAGACAGAGCCACCCGACAAGAATACGTCTAGCAGTCTGTTAAGCGAGACATTCCGTCAATCAGAGTCGGATTCTAGTCAGGAGGAAGGGGATGATAATACGTGCGACATTTGCGAGAAGCAATTCTCCTATAAACGTCTCCTGATTCATCACAAGCGGACCAAGCACAATATGAGCTCAGGCACCAAGCGAGCTAAAATTAACCTTAAGGATTGCTCCGTCCGCTGTCTGATCTGTGACTTGGAGATGAAAGTTAGTGCAATAAATGAGCACAATCAAAAGCACACATCTGTAAATATAAAGCCGAGGAATCTCTACACGTGTGCGGAGTGCTCCGAGAAGTTTAAGAGTTGTAGCTCGCTGGCAAATCACATCAAACTGGTGCACAGGCTGAAGCAGCCCCAGCAGCCCAAGCAGCCCAAGTTAGAGGGAGCCGATTTGGCGGATTTTTGTGAAGTCGTTGTGACAAAGGCGGAACCCCTGGTATCAAACCAGAGTCACAACGACTTTGGGATGGTTCCGTCGAATCAGGACGGCAGTCCGCTTGTTAATTTGAGCGGATTCACTTGCCCAATATGTGGTAAGCAGATGCCTACATTGATTTCACTGAAGAGACATGTGAACTGGCATTCTAATGTTGGTAACAACATTGAGAAGAAGTTGGAGTGTTTTGTGTGTAAAGAGGTAAGTTTGGAGAAACTTTTTAAACAATACCTTCAACATTAATTTAATTTTGCACATTTTTAATGGCCTTAAAAGTTGCACTTAATTCTCAATATTAGTTTTTTGACATCAATCTTTATTGTGATAATTGTCACAAAAGTGAATATGATGTCAATTTTAGCAAGATCATTGGCTATGGCATTGAGCAAGGTGACTAGTAGTGCTAGACTTAAATTTCATGTCATAAACCCAAATTTTATTATGGTATGAAGGTGTAGGTCTGAAACATTCCTTTACGCGATTGGTCCTTCAGCCGATTGTCATCATCTACTATAATATACTCTCATGTTATTTGCTTACTGTACAATTAATGCAAATTATTTTCTATTTCTTATTACAGTGGCTGCTATCACTCTTATTAATTGTATTTAAAACCAAATATATTTCAAAAATATATTTTGACTTACCTACATTTTCATAATACATTATGAACCAACTTTGTAATCTATATTATGAACTTGATAGTAAAGTCAACATTCAGAGACCTTTCTAGCTTACCAACAGCCACTTGATCATTTCTTTTCTCCATTGAACTTTTCTCTTTTCAGTAAACTTTATTCAATTTCTGTTTCAAACCTTAAACTTGTTAAGATTTATAAACTGAAGAATTCTCGAAAGACTCACCACGCTCGGCAGGTGAGTTTGTGAGTGCAGTGCTGATGGCCTTGCATTATTGTCAACCTGTTGCCATAGTTGCCAATGTAAAACCTATCACCAGTCTGTAGGATTTGGATTTGGTATTTTAGGATGGATTTTCTACCATTGTTTAGCTACTACACATATCCATTGATAAGTAGTGTATTGCCTGTAGGTTGGCAACAGGAGACAAATGTTCATATATTCCCTTCACTTTTTTTGATGATATTTGATTGCTGTGATAAATAAAGCAAAGTTAATTTCTGTTTTTGTTCTTTTTGCTTGCAGAAATTTAGATTTCAGTGCCATTACCGGCTGCACATGCGCGAGCACTACAACGACCCTAACCTGGACCCGAAGCTGCTGACTTGTACTATTTGCAACCGCAAGAGCAAGCATCTGCGTGCTGCGAAGGCCCATATGAACTTCCACAAGCAAACACGCTTCAAGAACAAAGACTACCAGTGCTCTATATGCAAGAGAATATTCCAATTTAGAAAAGTCTACTTGTCGCACATGGCAATACATTATAAACGCGGGGAGAGTGTGAACACTGTTGTGGGTATCGAGCTGCCGAATACCGCTGATAGAACAGTATTCGATGGAAAATATACCTGCCATCACTGCGGGAAAGTGTGCGATTCGGAGACCTCGTTAAAGCATCATATCATTTGGCACAAATCTAAAACTTCGCTCTTTGGTGCTCGCCACGAATGTCACATTTGTCATATCCAATTCACCAACAAGAGGAGATTAGAGCTCCACATCAGAACTCATTACGAGGACGACAATGGGCCATTTAAGTGTCCCGTATGTGGCAAAGGGTTTATTGACGAGGATTACCACAGGAGACATGTGAAAGGGCACAATTTCGATCACCAATCACATAAGACTAGGATTGCAAACCTCCGGAAGGATAAAGTGAAGTGCCCGATTTGCGCCCGTTTCTATCCGGACTTAGTGAAACTCATACGCCATTTAAGAAGAACCCATCCTGAGAGCAAAATGATTAAGGAAGATCCAGATGCACCTGCCCAGAACTACTTCTCGTGCAAACTGTGTGCTAAAGTATTTTTAGATGAGCGACGATTGCAGCACCATGAGGAGGCTCATTTGAGAAAGCCAGAGTTCTTTAAATGCAAATTCTGTGGCAAAAAAACCATCTCCTTGAAGAATCATAGAATTCACATTAAGTCCCACTTAACGCAGAAATATATTGACGAGCCCCTGAAATGTATGCATTGTGATGAAACCTTTACAAGAGGGTACGACTTGCACCATCACTTACGCGATGTGCATGATATTAATGAGACATGGATTGCTGAGAGAACAGAGAAGACTTTAAATGGGCCATTGAAGGAATTGCAGTGCTCCATCTGTCTTAAGATCCTAGCCAGTAAGGGCAACTTTGAACGCCATATTGACTATCACAACTCGCTTAGGTGTAATTACTGCTTTGACTACTTTAGCTCTTTGAGGTTCTTAGAGGGGCATTTAGCATTCAGCTGTGAGAAAAAGAAATTGATAGGGGACACTGAAGTGTATCCCAAGAAGGTAAAGTGTCACATATGTTACAAAGCTTTCCATCTACAAGTGAAGTTAGACTGTCATCTACGCACACAACACAATATTAAAGTTTCTAAAGAAGTATCTGAAGGCAAGAAGGAGATTGTCTGTGATTACTGCTTCCGAGTGTTTGAGAATGAGTATGCTTTGAGTACCCACAAGATTTACCACCGCACGATTGGATATTACGGCTGCTTGTATTGCAATCGAAAGTTCAACACCATTACCCTGTACAAAAAACACAAGAATCATCATTTATCGCAACTTAATGTTGATAACCCCACAAAATGCGAGCACTGTGATGAGAGGTTTGTTGCATTCCGAGAGATGATATATCATATGAGGGATGTTCACGGCGATGAAAAAGAGTGGATTGTAATGCCTAAAGAGTCCATAGAGGAGAAGTGCCCCATTTGTAACAAAATATTCTTTAATCTTCATAAACATTTGACTTATCATGAAGAGAACAGGTGCAAAAAATGCGCAGAATATTTCTATTCACAAATTGACTTCGATAATCACCTCTGTGCCATAGAAAGCGACGAGGAAGTAGACGATAATAATGAGAACGATTTACGACCAAAATATGAAGAGTGTGCTTTTTGCTTCAAGCCCACAACTAAGAAGAACTCGCAGCGTTTGCATGATCACATACATAAAGTCTCTGGATCGATTTCGTGCCGATTTTGTCATCTCAAATTTAAAACTATTGATGCGTTTAACATTCATGCATTCTCCCACCGTAGCAGGAAGTACAATAAAAAGCCGATTAAATGTCGAAAGTGTGGCGAGAAGTTTGTACGCTATGGCCCCTTCATGAAGCACATGAAGTCTGTGCATAAGTCAACTCAGAAATTACATTATAGAACCATGGTAAAGCCAGAACCTTGCGCTGTTTGTGGTGAAGAGTTCCCAAATCTCCATAACCACTATCGAGCTCACTTGCAGAACCAGTGTCAATCATGTCACAAATACTTTACGTCATATAAACTATTTTCAATGCATCAGTGTGATAAAGAAGATTCTGACCCAACTAAAGTTTTCACATGTGATAAAGATCTAGTAAATTTGATTAATGCTTACACACCTAAAGACGAGAATGATGATGAGAAGTTTTATGGGCATCCTGATGATGAAGACGAAGTAGAGGAGGAACCTGAAAAAGATATTCGAGATAATGAATATACAACACAGGATGAAGAGAGTCAGAACTCATCAGATGCAAACTTACATATGATGGTCCATACGCCTATTATATCAGATGTGTTGTCACTTTACCAAAAGAAGGAAGACAAGCAACTCGATCCTGCTAATGAAGTTGTTAGTTTGTCAGATGACGACACTTTGGATGGTGAAGAAGTTGTAACTGTTATAACAATTGATGATTGAAGAGAATACAACTGAAGCGTAGTGGTTAATGTCATTTAAGTGTCAAATTTAACAGTGCATGATTTTTTTTGCATATTTGCATAAACAAATACGATACATAGCCTAGATATGTGATTGTTTTAGGGAATTGGCAATTATTAAATATTCAACTTAGTAATTGCATCGACCAAAGCTGGTAATATTCAAAGTGCTTCTCTTGTTTTTTCTATACACTGCAGGTTAACTATAATATTTTGAGTGAATGTTGTTGAGGTCATGTACTTTCCATTGATGAGTCTGTCTATTTCTAGTTTTAGAATATTATAAATATGAATGAGTGTATGACAATTATGAATGTAGGTGTTATATATAAGTTTGACTTATATTTTTAGTTTGATTGTAATATACTTTACTACCATAGTTTAAAAATAATTGTATAATTTTCTTCACACAATCAAACAAATTATCCGAGCATGCGGTTCGTCTCAGTTATAATCATGTTTGTATTTAATTGTATATCATCATGTCGCTAATAAGTAGTATGTAGTTCCTTCATTTACATTTTCATGTTAAAAATGAGTTATTTATATTAATTATTTTTAATATTCATTTTTAAACATGGAGATATAATTAAAGAAACTTTTTATAAAATTGTGTTACAAAATTTGAAATGGTTTTTCGTATTTACTTTACAAAAAATATTTTTATAGCATGATCAAAATTTTGATGAATGTTGAGAATAAGTATTAGAATATAAAGTTCTTATTGCATTAGCCATTTAATATTATAATATGGTGGATATGTCATAATGAAAAAACATTATGGCCATGATTACAGGTATTGGCATTTAGCTTAAACATAAGTGCATATTTGGGGCTGGTTTACACAGGAACACATAGATGAAATTATTTTTATTATTTTTTCCTTACGCTCTTTTAGTTGTTTTTCAAATAAAAATGTAGTCTGGAGGTAACAGTGACACTCCTTTTTAATAACCAGTCACATTAAGGCATTAGGCAGTCGCAAAAATGTTTAATTATTTGGTTGTTGGCTTTCATATCTACTATACTCTCACTTTTGTCGTAAGTAAAGAAATACTTTAGCGGGAATTTGTGTTGAGTGAAAATGTGCTCTGAAACTGAGCGGAATGTGTAACCAATGCGAGAGGAGGTGTTTAAGAAAATAATTTAAAGAACTACCCTAATAGGCAAACCCAAACTACGAAGCCTTTCTGAAACAGCTTTACTCCTTTCATTCCACGTAATTATGCATGTCAACATATTTGTTAAAGTTTGACTCAGTGAATCATATTTCTTAATACTTGGGCAAAATCTCAAATGATGATTAAGAGACACTGAAAATTCATTATTTACCTATTTTGAAAACAATTCTGATTTAGGTTTTCCTAAAAAATTAGTAATTAGTGTTTTGTGAATGATTTTATTTTTTAATGTAGATTTATAAGATATTTTCAATTTTCTGTCAATATAGTTTACCAGCTATCAGGCTGCCATATTGTAATATAATATTACGCCATAGATCTTTTGTGGAGTATGTGTGTAGTAGTATTTACTATTAGTTTTAAGCATATAGTAGTAAGAAATACGGGAAAATAAATCAATAATTATGAAATATCCGCATTTCTGTTATGTTACTGATGGCATAAACTTTTGCATAGAAGTTTAAATATTATAATGTGAATTAATTGCTTTATTGTTTTACATACACCAGGAACATAAGTAAAGCTAAAACATCAGTTAAAAACAATACAATTTTTTTTGATATGCGTCAATTTTTCCAAACTTATAAATATCTACAAAAATTTTATTTTTTAACAATCAATATACGTTATTTTACGAATTAAAAGAAATAAGTATAAATGTACTAGTAATACATTTATGGCATCTTATTTTAAGGATCTTTAAAAGTAATGTTATCAATCTGAACTACAATCCATAAAAACTAGAAATGGGCCGAATATTCGTTTCATATTCGGTATTCGGCATATTCGGCAGCTTTACCGAATATTAGTATTCGGCCGATATTATTCGGCTAAATCACCAATCATTCGTTAAAGTGGTACTCAGTGTCCACTGTATTGAAATGTACAAATTGAGTAATGCTATGTCTCATAATTTTACTGTCGAAAGTATATTTTATTTGTGGTTTAAATCTACTTGTTATGTTTTTGAGGCACTGTACATTTATTTCCAATTATAGCAAATAGAAAGCTTGATTAAATGTTTTTGGAATCAAACAAAGAAACATTACATTACATTAGTACATTTCACTTTACTTGTCAGTTTACCTAAAATAAGTCCAAATAGTAGATCTCCTGCCACTCATTTTTATAATATAATTATTAATTTTCAATAAATAACAAAACCAAATACGTTTTTTGTCACTAAAATAGTCGAAACCATAAGTACCGGCAATTTTCTCAGTACTAGACTAGATAAGTGAGGTGGCAGGATCCGGCGCTAATCCCGCGCTTTTTATGGTAACAAGTTTCGACATAAATTGTGTAGGTACCGAGGTGATCCTGCCGAATAATGTTCAATGTAAAATTTTACCGAACTTTTGGCCGAATTTTCGTATTCGGTGAATCCCATATTCGGCCCATCTCTAATAAAAATATGAAAAATAAGGAAACTGCTGAAAACAATATATACCATAGATTTATTATATACAGTATATTTTAAAGCGATGATACATACAGCTAACAAAGCGGCCCGTATAAATGTATTTTTATAAGTATGACTAAATTTGATTCAATGTAATGGTATTTCGTTTTTAACAAACCAGGAAGATCTGACGGGCTTTATTCGATTGGAAACATGTTCTCATTTGACCTGTAAATTCTATAAGTAAGATACCGGTATTATTTTATCTTTGTATAATAGCCTAAATGTAGGGATTATACTAAATTAATATATGATCGTTGCTAAATTTAGATATCACTAAGAGTTAATGTGATTTTCGTGTTTTTTTTTTGTTATTCAAAATTGTGCTACCTTTTTTAAAAATGGAATTTAATTGCAATGGTTTAAGGGTCAGCATAGATCTCTGTTTATTAAAAAGCATGCGAGCAAACAAAAGCATAGAAGCATAAGCAATATAACTGGAATTAGGCTATATTTTGAAAAATAAAATTACCTCACGGAAATTAAATAATCTAGATCCTAGCGTATTTCTCAATGGTTTGCACTCATCCCTATTAAAATTTGTTTGGAAATAAATATAAAATATTAGTTTATTTGAGAAAAACAATCTAATTATTCTATTGACTTAAAATGTTGTTTTTTTACGTAATCATGTTAAATATTTTTTGTGATAACATGACGTTTATTAATTAGATTAAGTACTGAGTAATGAAGGATAATTGTTTAGGTGTAAAATAAAATTTCAATTCAAACAGAAACCAGTTTTATTTATGTAGGTAATAGAAATAATTTTTAATAAGAATTTAATTTTCAATGGGTCTTACGCCCATAATGAGGAAACTAAAGCTATGTTTAGCAGCTAACAATATGTGGTTGTGAAAATTGATTAGGATGAAGGCAAAAATTACCAAACCTACTATTAAGTTACTCAGGTTAGCGTCGGCTCTGATTATAGTAGTAACAAAACATTGGTACATCGGCAATCTATCTAACAAATATAATTTTAATTAAAAATATTTGCGGGGCCATATTTTGATAGGCACCCTAGCAAAAATGTATTCTCCACTTATATATTAAAATTATAATTTACTTAATAACTACATGAACGTAGTTGCCGTGCAGACGGATCCCGTACTACAACACAAAATACTGAAATTAAAACTTTACTAACAAGATTTTTAACTGAGTAGAATACGACCACATTTCTGTTAGGAATCGTATTTCAGGTTTATTAGTTATTTACGCTATCTACCAATTTCTCCGAGCCAAATATCGCGATTCCCGACGAATGGCCTTGCAAGTAGTATCCGTTGGGTATCACAGAACACAGGTGCGAAAATACGGTCAGTCAGAATAGGTACTTCACCTAAGTAGCCTACTTACAATTCGCAATGTGTTTTTTACTCTTAATTGACAGCCTTTAATAACCATGGAAAGTCCGCCGTGTCGTAGGAAGGGGAAAAGATGGAAAATAATACGGAAACTCGTGCGCAGCGGTATAACGAATATCTAATTAATAATAATTACATCGGCAAGCAGTCAATGTCAAAGTAGTACGTCTCTGTACGTAGTACTATTAGTTATTCTGTGCTAAAACTCATATTAGGATATTTTCATAATATCATCATAATTATTTTTGAAGATTTGACAGCTATTGTAATCACTGTGGGCTGGGGGCCTTTTATATCACAGACTAAATACGCTTTATAACCACGGGGCCCTGGCACATGAGTAAAGAAGCCGTACAACAACGCAAGACGCATCGCGCTAGTGTGTGCCACGCTAGCGCGATGCGTCTTGCGTCTGCGATGAGCGGGAAAATAGGCAATACGAGACAAAAGGGAGTTGGCGCGTCTGGCGTGCGCGACAGGCGACCGCGACCAGCGGACGACAAACTACGTGTCAGCGCGTTTTGCGTATTAATCAAATCTTGTTGATTTTTCCGCGATGCAAAACATAAATACGGAGACGTTTATTAGCGAATAGCTCGGTCTACAATGTGGTCTAGTAAGCATGAAAATTATAAACATAATACTATATTTATCAAAATTTCTGTGGGTAATGACGTATTTCATTATACAGTCTACGATATCCAAACTGATGCTTGTTTTAGTTTAAATTATGAACTCTTATTTTAATTTGTATTATATCTTGCGCAAAAATCTACTTCCTTCTAGACACGAAAGTATCAATTTCGAGAACTTCATTTTTAAACCTGCGCACAAATGAGGAAGAAACCACATCATGTCACACAGCGCACTACTAAGAGGAGGGGTCACAGTAGTTAACTTTTAAGTTAGAAAATAAAAGTAACATAGGTCTCCTTCCACTTCAACCCTCCCTAAGCTGCTGCAAAAACTTTACTAACTTAACTTTCCTGTTACCGACTGCGCCACCAAATAAATTACTACATCTAGAGTTGGTTATCGAAACCATGTCAACTTGACTTGCAATCACGCACACATCTTTCTTCATCAACCCCTTGAAAGTTAACTGCTGGACAAAAATATGCAACTAAAACCAAATTAAGGACTAAGGATTTTAGATGCATGGTTTTAGAGGTGTAAAAGTAACGACAAAAAGCGTACCCGTATGTATACATTAATATAACAATTAGCACTCGCTAGCGCTACTTTCGTATAATTACGTTACTTTCGTATCGTTACGTTACTCGTTACTTCTGATAGCTCATAAGCTCATAATATTGTTACGAGCTTGAGGTTCGTGACAATAAAAATTGCCGCTAGAATTAACTAAATTAACACTTTAATTTTATTTACACCAATTAAAACTTAAAACACTAACAATTAGTCACACTGATTCACTTTATTCCGCTCCGAAGCTTCGCTTGTCTCGCTAAATTCAATACTTCCCCGATCGCATCTTGCAGCGCCTATAAATACAAATTAGCACCGAAACATCCAGAATATTCAAGTAAACACGCGCAAGGGGTCGAGAGTTCGAGTGTCAGTTTCTAGAAGCTTAGTTCTTCGTTCCGAGACTAGATGGCGCTGTCGGTTGAAAGATTAGTGATGTCGTTTTCTGGACAGCTCCCCTCGCTATCGTCCCTGACACTAGATGGCGCTAGTGCCGGGTACATGACGTCGAATTATTCGCGCAACACTGCCCCCTCCTAAGACATGCTCGTCTCGAGCATTATCGGCCCCATAATAACGCGCCAAGCGATCCACATGGACGATCTTAGGAGTCCCTCTTGCGCCTTTCTGTATCCGGTAGGTTACATCGTTGATCCTGGTTACAATCCGGTACGGGCCGTCCCATTTAGCTTGAAGCTAGGAGATTTCCCTTTGCCTTCACTATCGTCCTTCACCTTCGTCGAACCCTTTATTGTTCATTTTGCGGTCGTACCGGGTTTTCATCTTCTCAGACATTTGCTGGCCCGATTGTCTGACGTGTTCATAAATGTCATTCATTTTGTTCCGCAAGTCATTTGCATAATCGGTTATACTGCGTGGGGCATCAGGTGGTATCCCGGTGATCAGGTCTGCAGGCAGCCGTAATTCTCTTCCAAAGTTTGCGAAAGCTGGTATCACTGCTGTACTTTCGTGAACAGCGCTTCGATATGACAACAAAAACGGTTGTATGTGCTTGTCCCAATCTCGTTGCCGATTGTCTACAACTTTTGCTAGGTACCTCTCCAATGTCTGATTAAATCGTTCTACCATTGCATCAGATTGCGGGTGATAAGAAGTCGTTCTTGTTTTGTGAGCACCCATAACTCGGCATGTTTCCTGGAATATTTGAGACTCAAAATTCCTTCCTTGATCGCGAATGGCGAAGACTTCTGGCTACTTAGTGAAGTAATCCATCACAACCATGAAATACTTGTTACCGCTTTCACTCTCCGGAAACGGCCCCGCCACGTCAATGGCTATTCTTTCCCATGGTGCACCAACATTGTACAACTTCAATGCACCTCTACTACGAGTCTGAGGTCCCTTTACAGCCGCACAACTTGTACATTTACGACACCAGTCCTCGACATCGTTTCGACAGTGGACCCAGTAAAACTGTTCTCGGATCTTCAGTAGAGTTCGTTTAACTCCCAGATGGCCTCCTGAACAATCATTATGGTACAGCTGTAGAAGAATCCGGTACTTTAGCTTTAGGGACAACCATTTGCAAATGACAGCTGTCCCCCCGAACATTTTCCCATTTACGGCACAGAACTCCATCCTGAAGCAGCAAGCTGTCCCACTGAGCCCAATAGCTTTTAGTGGTCGAACTCATCGCTGAGACGTCGCTCCACTTGGGCTTGGGAGCACTGGCCTTTATCCATTCCAGAATCGGCTTGATGTCCGGATCTTCCTGCTGTGCATGTAGTAAGCTGTCCTTCCACTCGTTGCTGAGGTGGTCTGTCCTGAGCATCCTCACGGATACCACTTTCTTACTCTCTTGCCTAGTACAATGGTTGCAATCTTCAGGACAAGGTCTTCTTGATAATGCATCTGCGTCGCCATGAGATTTCCCGCAGCGATGTCTGATAGTAAAGTCGTATCCCGGCTGCTGCTGGGCGGTGATGTTAGCCGCACTTCCCTTCTGAGATCGTTCAACTTCCCTTTCTAGGGTTCGCTTAGGGTAGCTGGATCGAAGATGGCCCCTTTCCCCACAGCCATAGCACCTAGGGCTGTATCCATTATTGCGGTCGCAAACTGTAGCTAATGCATCCTCACTGACGCGATGGGAACGATGATCCTGCCGCACGGCTTCCACCTCCAGTGCATGGGCCAAGGCGTCCTTAAGCGTCTCGTGGTGCCCGAGCCTCACAGCAGCTCTGACTTCCAGGTCGCGGATGCCGTCGATGAATGTCTGCACCAGGTTTCCTTCAATGAGCGCAGGTGCAGACCGGTATGCTTTTCGCACCAGCTTCTCCACCTCTAGAGCCCACTGCTGCAGGTTTTCGTTGATGCGCTGCACGCGATCTTTAAGCTGCGCACGAAAGACGTGTTCCAGGTGGGCGTCGCCATATCTCGCCTTCAATGCCTCAAGGAGTTGCTCATAAGTCACTTCCTCACCGAGAGCTTCCAGAACTGTTAAGGCCTGGTCGCGCAGGCCTAGTGTGAGAGCAGTCATGGCCTGACTTTTATTCCAGCCGTTCGCCTTCATAATATCTATGCCTCGAACTGGATTTTTTGCCGACCAGGAAGAAGTCCCGTCGAACGGCGGCACTTTGAATCCACTTAGCGAAGGTGTTGTAGCTACTACGGGAGCTGTTGTTCCATCCCCAAAATTGAGGTCGTCCAGCGTTTTCTTCAGTTCAGCCATCACGTTGTCAACCCGATTGTTCACTTGGTCGATTCGGGTTTCAGATTTCTCAATTCGGGTTTCAGCTTCTGACAGGCGGTTGTCATGTTGAGCAACCTTATCCTTCACCTCCTTCCCGATAGCGTAAAGCTCCTTCATGAGGAGCATCTGCTCTTTCAACCGACGGGCCTGTTCCTCTTGTCCTCCCCGCAGCTGCTCTTCCAATCGGCGTGCTTGTTCCGCCTGCTGGCGAGCCTGTTCCTCCTGCTGGCGAGCCTGTTCATCCTGTCGGCGAGCCTGTTCCTCTTGTTGCTCTTTCAACCAACGGGCCTGCTCCTCCTGTCAGCGAGCCTGCTCCTGCAGCATCACCATCAGAGCACCTAAGTCAGGTGCTGCAGATGTAGGAGTTACTGACGGGCCTGCAGTCGGCGACTGGCCCTCCGACGTCTGCGGCGTTGCACCACCAAATCTTCTTTGGTCCGTCTCCTGCTGGCGTTGACTTCGGGTACGAATACCCTCCGTTTCCTCCTTAGGTAAAATCGGCATGATTTTATCCCACTTCTGACACCAATTGTTACGAGCTTCAGGTTCGTGACAATGAAAATTGCCGATAGAATTACCTAAATTAACACTTTAATTTTATTTATACCAATTAAAACTTAAAACACTAACAATTAATCACACTGATTCACTTTATTCCGCTCCGAAGCTTCGCTTGTCTCGCCAAATTCAATACTTCCTCGATCGCATCTTGCAGCGCCTATAAATACAAATTAGCACCGAAACATCCAGAATATTCAAGTAAACCCGCGCAAGGGAACGAGAGTTCGAGTGTCAGTTTCTAGAAGCTTAGTTCTTCGTTCCGAGACTAGATGGCGCTGTCGGTTGAAAGATTAGTGATGTCGTTTTCTGGACAGCTTTCCTCGCTATCGTCCCTGACACTAGATGGCGCTAGTGCCGGATACATGACGTCGAATTATTCGCGCAACAATATGCTACGTTAAGTTACAGCATCAAATCAAGTCGTATTGCGTACGCGTACAGAATAATATTGCGGCGTCGCAACATTCATAATTCGTAGAAAACATACTATTTTTAATTTGTAAAAATACTTTCTTACCTTGTTTTACTTCCAATCTAAAACTTTGTCTTCCCACACAAATCTTTAATAAACAGTAAAAAAAAGACTTGGACGACGAATTTCCAAATTATACTTTACTTAACTTTTAACTGTGGTAGAGACACGCGGCAGCTTTGCTGTTGCACGTATAGGCTCAAACCGGGGTGGTAGCACGACCTCACAATACCGGCTTGAAGTGGAAGCTCTCCTTCCGCGTTTCGTCTGGTGAGTGCAGGTGGCCGGAGGCCCAAATCCCTCCCCTCATCAATATGGTAGCGAAATTAAATGTCAAACTACCCCAGGAGGGTACCAGCACCCCTGGAGAATCCCTCGCTGATCCATCCACGACCATGTTGTTCACCTCCTGAGCATGAGTGCTCAGGCTGCCTCGCGTATTCTGGGGGGGGGGGGGAGGGCAAAATTCCGCTCAAGACTACAACTGCTAGGGGCAACCCCTGCCACGCTATCCGTAAATTTCTGCAATATCAGGGGACTTCACTCTAACCTAAACACTGTCCACTACCATCTCGAGACGGCAAGGCCGGCTCTGCTCTTTCTGACCGAGACGCAGGTGTCCTCTCCGGCTGATGTTCCGTATCTCTCCTATCCGGAAATTAATTGAAACAAACTGGAACACTCCTTTGTGCCTCGGGCTGTAGTTTGCGTTTACGTCAGAGAGGACATCTGTTCTCGACGCCTCGGCAGTCTTGAAGGTTCGGACCTGTCCATCCTTTGGCTACGCGTAGACAGCGACGACCATCCGCGCGTCTACGGGTGCCTCTATAGGTCCCATAGCGGTAATGCCGAAGCAGACCGACTCTTCGACCACGTCCAAATGGCTACAGATTCGTTGCTACAGCAGATCCCCTCCGCAGAGATCGTGATCCTCGGCGACTTTAACGCCCATCACGCAGAATGGCTTGGTTCACGTACAACCGATCATGCGGGGAGATCTGTTCATGATTTTTCCTTGGAATATGGTCTGACAAAACTGATTACTTCGCCTACGCGGATTCCAGATGTGGAGGATCAAGCACCTTCCCTGTTGTAACTTCTGCTGACCTGTCACCCGGACAGATATCAGATTTCCGTCGACGCCCCTTTAGGCTCCTCGGACCATTGTCTTGTCCGGAGTGTGGTGCCACTCACGCTGAAATCGCAGTTGCATTCAGCAGGCTGCCGCCTTTTTTGGCACTATAGGTCAGCCATCACGCCATCACCTCCTTGTTCTCCAAAACAATGAAGTCCATTGTCAACTGCCAGTTAACGAGGTACCTTGAGGATCATCAGCTGAATAGTGATCGCCAATACGGTTTTCGTCGTGGTCGATCAGCTGGTGATCTTCTGGTCTACCTAACTCATAGAGGCAGTAGAGTCCAACGGGGAGGCATTGGCCGTTAGTTTGGACATTGCGAAGGCCTTCGATCGGGTTTGGCACAAAGCGCTTCTTTCGAAGCTCCCTTCCTATGGGCTTCCCGCGAAATTGTGCAAATGGATCACCAGCATTCTTGCAGATCGAAGCATCAAGGTCGTTGTAGGCGGTGCAATCTCCGATTACAAGCCTATTAATGCTGGTGTTCCACAAGGCTGAGTGCTATCGCCAACGCTGTTTCTTCTGCATATCAATGATATGTTGCAAACCCGTAACATTCATTGCTATGCAGATGACAGCACTGGTGATGCTCTGTACACCGGCCGTGCCAATATTTCTCGGGAAAACGCCTCCGAGTACCGGGACAAACTTGTGTCTGAAGTCGAGTCTTTGCTGAACAGAGTCTCGGATTGGGGGTGACTAAATCTAGTCCAGTTTAACCCTCAGAAGACACAAGTTTGCGCGTTAACCGTTAAAAAGAACCCCTTTGTCGTATCTCCTCAGTTTCAAGGCACTCCCCTTGTTGCCTCAGCCAGTATCGGAATCCTCGGCGTCGACATATCGAGTGACGGGCAGTTTCGTGGTCACTTGGAAGAGAAGGCCAATTTGGCCTCTAAAAAGCTTGGGGAGTGCTCAGCAGAGCGGGACAGTATTTCATGCCGGCACACCGCCTGCAACTTTATACTCGTAAGGCGCAGGTTCGGCCGCACATGGAATACTGTTCCCATCTCTGGGCTGGAGCTCCACAGTACCAGCTCCTTCCACTTGACCGCATCCAGCGCAGAGTAGCTCGAATCGTCGACGACCGAGTGCTTTCCGATCGGCTCGATTCACTGGCGCTGCGAAGAGATGTTGCATCTCTTTGCATTTTCTTTCGCATATACAATGGGGAGTGCTCTGAAGAATTGTTCGGATTAATTCCAGCCGCCAAATTTCGTGGACGCACTACGCGGCAAACGTCCCGATATCATCCACACCATCTGGATGCTTGGCGGTCCCCCACTGTACGTTTCAAAAGGAGTTTTCTTCCGCGTACGACCTCTCTGTGAATCTCTTTGGAATAGTTTACCACCGGCGCTTTCCGGACCGATACGACCTGGCGACCTTCAAGAAAAGAGCTTACTCCTTTCTAAAGAGCCGGCAACGCATCTGCAATTCTGCTCTGCAAACTCTGGTGTTGCGGTTGATCAAAGGCGGCGGTAGTCACTTAACATCAGGTGAGCCGCATACTCGTTTGCCCCCTCTTCTATAAAAAAAACTTAATAATCAAACATCGCTCTTTGTAACGTACGTTTTTAAATTCACCAATAAGCAAATGTTTCAATACACGCATCAACGGTACATGCGTGAACTGAATCAGTGTAGGTACCCATACTATGAAAAATGTGTGTACGTTACGTTACTCTGTACTAGATAGCGCACCTGTTACTCAGTACGAATACATACGGTTTGCTACAGCTTTAATAGTTTTTACATCACTTGAAATGTACGCAGCGCGGTCTTTCTTTTTTGCTGATTTTAGGCAATAAGACGGTTTTGTACGGACATTTCTTGGAGAACACTAAATAAATACAACATTTAAAATTATTAATCGTTTATTTAGTCAACATTGTGTACAGGTGGTATTAACTTTAAATCGATTAGTCTCATCAAGCCAGCACAACCTTACACGCCAGTTAATAGAAAACATAAATTTTGACATTATAAAAAATAT
This sequence comes from Parnassius apollo, assembly GCA_907164705.1. Taxonomy (NCBI): domain Eukaryota; kingdom Metazoa; phylum Arthropoda; class Insecta; order Lepidoptera; family Papilionidae; genus Parnassius; species Parnassius apollo. The sequence goes on from CAJQZP010001557.1 coordinate 3,266,442, forward strand.
TTTTGCGCCTTTTTACAATATACAAAGTTATACGCTACATTACTTTTACACGGCCTTCCAATTTGCAGGCTTCAATAGCAATGGTGTGGTCACATCACAGATGCAGCTTTGTTAGTTATTCTACATACAATACATTTCTTTTGGACATACGCGTTTGAGGGGTTTCGTGCCACTGCAGTTGGAAAAAATATGTTGCAATGCAATTTAGCTTTTTTAACATAACGGAACGCATTCTCACTTGAACTAGTCATATATGAAGGAAATACGAGTGCCCACGTTGCTTAAAAAAACAGATCGTGTTTGTTTTAGTACACTCTATCCAGTTAAGTATGAAGTTCCGTTTTCTTAACTAATTCTCACTCGTCTCCAAATTACAGAGTACCTACATTTTACCTTCACGTAAAATATTTTACAATAGATTTCAAGAAAGATATAAGGGTGAGGTCAAGGTGAGAGACAGAGAGGTGAGATACTGGCTGTATTGGACGACAACAATGTACAAGTAACACATTTACTGTCGTATTTATAAAGGTGTATTTAAATGATTATGTATATTACAATCAATTTGTAATAGAGATAAAATTAAGAACAATCTAAAGTTGGTAAATTAACGTAAGTGTATGTCTCTTCCATAACACTTTCTTTTGAAGTTTAGTTTATTATGGGCGGCTCAAGTTATATAGGTAAGGTGATAGGAACAATTGAATTAATAAATATGTTATATAAAATAAAAAGAAACAACAATATGTATAACTATAGTCTTAATAATGTATTTTTAACTTGTAGGCAATTTATATTGCTTCTATTTGAGTGTAGAATAAATAAAAATAAAGAAAAATTATTAATTATATATTATAAATTATATATTAAAGACGATTTAGGACGAAATATACTGTCTAAGACCGACAACACGACGAATTAGTTGACAAGGATTAGCTGAAGTGGCACTGAGAAGCCATATAGTTCAAAGAACCGATAACCATTGGGGAAGAAAGGTTCTCGAATGGCAGCCTAGTAACGGTAAATGAAGTGTAGGGCGAACCCAACTGGCTGGAGCGACGACCTGGTAAGACATGCGGGAAGGCGATGGATGCAGGTGGCTCAGGACCGTGCTTTGTGGCATCCCTTGGGAGAGACTGATGTTCAGCAGTGGACTTGTGAGGGGCTGCATTAATGATAATATAGAATTTGAAGATAGCAGATATTTTGCAAAAATCAGGCCATGTACAACAAAATAATGTTTATATCTATCCTATAAGAACAAGCCAATGTATTAAGCTATTATAAGTAAGATAAATAGAACCCTGACCACACGTTAAAATTGTCAATAAAAATGTAGTGAATATGACTTTTCATCACACTGTAATCGTAAATTCAACGTAAACTAAATCTTAAAGCGAATCAATGTGAAACATAACCTCTGCACCAACTTTCTCATAAAATTATCAAACGAACCTTATAACCATTATATAAGAGCGAACTTCGTTTGCAGACTTAATGTGACCTCAATATAAAAAGTATATAACATGAAACTATTTACTTACATTATTATTGAATTTTTACAAACCAAATTTACATTTCGTTATTTAATCATACCAAAAAACTACAAAAGTATATACACATGTACAGGGGAATACAAAGATTTACATCAAAATATAAAATAAAATAGAAATGTCAAATTATAATTATTAAAATATTTGTTACTAACTAAATAATACATATATTTTAATACTAGTTGTTAAATAAAACATACATTTACAAAAATTATATTTACTTGCTTATACAAAACATATTGTCCATTCAAATATAGGGTTTGTTATAAATGTTAAAAATCAATATAATGTGCTCTATGCTCTAAATCCTTTACATTTAATTGTTAGTGTAAAGAATTTGAGAATTTTCAAAATTCAATGGTAATATTAGCAACATTTATCACTTTGTTTCTACAATCGGGTAGTCGACATCATGTTCCAATTATTAAAAAATCATTATTGATGTTTTTAGTCGTGTTTTGGCTGAATTTCCATTCAAATGGATTGCTATTATTAATATACAATAATATTCGAACAAGATATTCATTTAACCACACAAAACTATGCGCATTTTAAAATCAATTTCATAAATTTCTATAGAAAGTTCTGTTTTAACAACTCGTTAAAAGTATTTCAAAATACATGAGTGTCAACTACCATACCGATGATATAAAACCTTGCATATTTTGAGCAAAAACGGTATAAAGTGCATTTGTCGCATGGACAGAATTCTGATTAACTATGTATGTAAATCACGTTGTCCGCCGAATGAATGTATTAAACATAACAATGTAATTGTGTCACTAGGTCTTAAAAAGGAAAATCAACACATGAAAATCAAAAACACTTTATGTTAAAAAAGGTAACACCACGTCTTATTTTTTTATTAGCAGATTTTAAAATAAAATATACACTTATAAGTAATCAAAAGGTATTGTGTACTCATAGCTTATTATTTCCATTACAATATATTTAATTTAATGCATGGACCCACCATTTTAAGTTGAAAGTTTACTGTTCTAAATAGGTATATTTTATTAAAAAGAATGTTTCATTCAAGTAAATCATAACGAATACTGAAAGGATAAAAAAATATTCAAGCATTTACTGTTTAGGCACCAGTGATTTCATTCATCTTTAATTTCGCTTGACCACAGTATTTCACGTGTAGACTTATACTTGCACTACATAATCCTACAATCCTCCAATTCAAACACGTCACCAGTACCTGTGCAGACGTCGCAAAGGTAGTCTAAGATGTACTGCGCGTCACTAACGCCTGTAAGTTGTATTATATTTATTATCCATTATAAAAACGCTTACAGACAAATACTGTTGAAATCCAGATTATCCTAACTTCACCAAATAAAATGCTATGTTTTGGGTTCCATAAAGTTGGTTCTGCTTCACATGCTTCAAAACACGCAAATATTTCTGTCGCTTCGCGTGAGTTAGCGAGCTTAGCCGAACTCCTTTGATGTGGTGTACTTGATTGACGAGCGAACTTAGTTGAACAATATAACGCTTTGAAATATCGCTTTACATTGTTAGTAGTAGTTTGGTTGCAAGGGTTGGACGATCATGTAATGGCAGCGTTAGGGTAAGTTCACACGACGCGTCGCGTTGACGTAGCGCTGCCACTGCGTCATTTTACATACTAATAAACCATAGTATACATACCATAGAATACTATATTACATACATAATAGAACGGGGGAGTGGGCGGAGCCCGTGTAGCCACTAAAATGCCACTAACACGTCAATTCACACGTATCAATGTCAACACGAGATGTGTTTTTACGTAACAATCTTTCCAAATTTCGCATGCAAATTATTTAGAAAATACCAAATCACACGCTATTTACAAATAAATATATATTAAAATTTAAACGACTTTTTTTTAATGATGATTTTAAACATTAATTAAGTCTAATATGTGTATATTTATTCAGTCTATCAAAACAGCGAACCGGGTAATAGTGATAATACGACGTAATTGCTTGTATGTGTGCTCCCGGCGACGCGGAATCTCGTACAAAATAAGTTTAACAGCCATTCTATTGTGTACTATAGTATTCTATGGTACATACGGTGCGCTGCGTTGACGTAACGCGCACTCGGCTGAATGAAAGCCCCTGAGACGAAAAAAGGGTATACTGATTTGCGTTGATAGCTAACTTCGTTTTTTCTTTGAATTTAATTTGCAGAGTAAAATAAGTACCATTAAAGAAATTGATATGGATTACTTGTGATGACGTAGCGACAGTGTGGGCTCACTCTTAGTTTCGATTTTGCCATAAACATGGCATTTTATATATATGTATATTGGGTTACGGGACTTTTTATTTGAGAATGTCGGTGAAGTTCGTTTCTCTATTACATCCTAATGAAAGCACCATTTCACTTATATAACGTATTATTAAAAACATACATAAAGTATATTTAAGATTTTTTTAGGTCCATGTTATTTGTTACATTTAAACAAGCCTACATTGAATATAGTTTTGACTCTGATTTTGTCTAATGATCTGAGGTCCCTTGGTCCCACGAGACGAGGTGTGGCCACTTCATGGCAACTTTTTGAATAATATGTTGTTTAAATGTTGGTGAGCGAGTGATTATGAGAGCTCGCTCGGCAGTAAAGATGCTGTGGCTAGTAAGAGCTGAGGGCATTTGCTAGGAAAATGAAAGTTATAACCGCCAGGAGTGTGGTTAAGCTTTATTTATCCTTGCACCCACAGCGGAGTGTATCCATGAAGATTTCTCCACGATAAAAAAGATATGATGTATTTGTTCGGCAGAGTGACTTTGTGTACACACATGCAGACGGTATCGGAGTCGGTGATGTATGTGGGTGTGGTGAGCACTATCCATACAGACGTCATCGCAGTCGGCAGAGTGTGTGCGAGTGTGGCGTACATGCTGACGTCATCGGGGTCGGCAGTGTGTGGGTCTGTATGTGTGCGTGTAGCGTACACAGTACATGCAGACGCCATCTTGTTCGGCGGAGCGAGAGCGCGCGTGGCGTACGTGGTGACGTCATTAGAGTGACGTCACTCGTCCCACTCGCCGTCGCTGGTGGCGTCGCTGTCCTCCGAGTCGGAGGAGTGTATGGCGCGGTTGCGCTCCTGCAGTGCGCGGGCGAGCGCGCCGGCCAGCCCGCAGGCGGGCGCCTCTGCACGAGCACGTTCGCCCGAACTGCTCGTGGAACGCGACACCTATAATTAAAATTAGAGTTCGTTTCGCTTCGTTTTTTCTAAAGAGTATTTTAAATGACTGCCTCGTTGCTCTAGTAAACATAACGAGTCGGGCCCAAAGCTTAAAAACATCAGTCAATCTGCCTGAAGCGTTACTGTTTGCCCAATAATTCAAACATTGGAAGTCGGGGAGAACTTTTACGGGCTGAAAAGTAACTAAAACTTTTTTTGCTTTGGGAATGAACGTGTTAACTGAGTCGGTTCCTGCCAGCGGTGTGACTTATGAACGATGGACTTTACATGCTTTAACATGCGTGGGGCCGGCAACACTAATTACGGTCTCTGTTCAGAAGTCAATTATTGGCGCAAGCACAGTAAAAGTTCTAAGTTCACAATCGTTAAACTGGTTGGAAAGTGAATCTGCACATAAAATAATATTTGTGTCCACCTGTATTGTATGCCTTATTACTATAATATTTACTTAGTATTAAAAAAAATATAATGCATATCTCATCAAGTAAAATGAAAAAATTTGTAAAAATTTTATGGACACATTTTGTTCCTCCATTATTTTTAGAAGTGAACTAAACAACTTAATTGCCATAAATTAATAAAATGATCTTCAGTAATCAATTCTTACATGAAATCGTACTTACCGATCTCAATTCGACTCCTTGTCTGATCTCGCTCAGTAGATTGCTTCTGTTGTGTTCGTTCAGCGATGTCTTGGAGCCCACTTCCACGTGCTGCGCATCAACAAAAAGGAACGTATTCTTACATGAAATCGTACTTACCGATCTCAATTCGACTCCTTGTCTGATCTCGCTCAGTAGATTGCTTCTGTTGTCTTCGTTCAGCGATGTCTTGGAGCCCACTTCCACGTGCTGTGCATCAACAAAAAGGAACGTATTCTTACATGAAATCGTACTTACCGATCTCAATTCGACTCCTTGTCTGATCTCGCTCAGTAGATTGCTTCTGTTGTCTTCGTTCAACGATGTCTTGGAGCCCACTTCCACGTGCTGCGCATCAACAAAAAGGAACGTATTCTTACATGAAATCGTACTTACCGATCTCAGTTCGACTCCTTGTCTGATCTCGCTCAGTAGATTGCTTCTGTTGTCTTCGTTGAGCGATGTCTTGGAGCCCACTTCCACGTGCTGCGCATCAACAAAAATATTTTTTTTTAGTTATGATATATTTAAAATAGTTGTAAAATCGCAGAGATCGACAAGATAATTGAGGCTCCAAAAATGTGGTTTTAATCTTAAGAATTATATTCTTTAAGAATTATATTCTTATAAATAACATTTAAAAAAGAATCGTCCTGAGCACTCTTATCTACAGTTTCGAGTAAACTTAGTGATCATATACTCTTTGATTCTAAGGCGTCCCTTTAATTATTATACTTTTTGTGCAGTCTACAAGGAGACATTTAAGGATCCAAATGGAGACTTCGGACTTTTAAGGGTTAAATAAATGTAATAATCGCCGATAGGTTAGTATTTGACACTATTGTCAAATGAAATTTTAAGATTACCAAAACAAACATTTGTACGACTCGCGCAAACAGAAATAGGATTACAAAAGACGTCGCTTATATTCACCTCTTGCTTGCACACTGTCGCTTAGACATCTGTCAATCATGAATGATTGGTTCGTTTAAGCTGGTACACTTAAAATTATTGATGGTTCATTCATCTATTTTTGAATGTTCCGGTACATTTTTTACGTGGTGCTACAGCTATATTATCGTTAAGGCACGAATGGGTCGGTTCGACCGGGGTAGGACCACGCTCTAACAGAATACCAGCGTAAAATAGCAGCTTAAAGCTGCTGTGTACCGTATGGTAAGTGTAGAGTACCGGAAACCCTTTTTACTGGAAACGAGGCATTCCACTTTAGTTCTCAGGAGTGGCAACGCATTTACATGTTAATTCTTAACCAAGGATAGATATATATGTCTATGGGATATAGCATCCACTTACTATCAGGTGGACTGTGTACTCGTTTGTCACTCTTATTCTATAAAAAAAAAAAAACAATCACAAACAATTGACGGAACCTTTTTAAATCGTGATTGGTGTGAATTGTGTATGAGTCGAAAACCAACCGAATCCCGATTGATCTGAATGAATTGTTTTTGAAATGTACTAGAATGGTTCGGTCACGAGAAATGAATGATTGACACATGTCTACTGTCGCTTACTACACCCGCCGGTAACGACCACAAAATATATATATATATATATAATAGAGGGCTAACGAAAATGCGGCTCTCCTGACGGTAAGCGCCCCTATGAACAACTGCATTGCCGGCCTTTAAAGCTAACCGGTTCTATTATTGAAGTCCTCAAGTCGTTTTCACAAAGATTTCACAAAGAAATGCGAGAAAGAAAGCTGCTGGTAGATGTTATCGTAAGTTAGTGAAATCTGGAATTATTCTGAACCATTTCCTGAGCACTCCCTGTGGAAGATGCTATCATTTGCAGATATATGCTATATATATTATTATAATGATAAATTTAATTTGATTGATATTAATAATTTAACTACAAAGTTTTTGACAAGACAGGTATTACCTATCAAAGTATAGACTGGTAACAAGTAAGCTATCTCATTATTTATATTTCGTATAGTATGTTTACAGTGCGCTATTTTGTAAGTTCATCTCAAGTGTGTTTTGCGATTTTTTGATACTGGCAAAAGTACAATAGTATGAGCTCATTACTAAATAAATAAGGAGTCCCCACCTTGAGGTTTTTGTTGCCGCTGCGTATGCTTTCCATGAGCGCAGCGCGCGAGTCTTGCGGCGGAGCGGCGGGGGGCGGCGGCGGAGGAGGCGCGGGCGGCGCGGCGGGCGCGGGTGGCGGCGGCGGCGCACCCGGCGGCGGCGGCGGCGGAGGCGGAGGCGGCACGCCCGGCGGACAGCTTGCCGGTGCTACACGCACCACCATTAATCAATGGGTGCGTTTGGCAGAAAAAAGCGCTAGCAAGTGCTTGTAAGCAAAATAGCGAAACTAATCAGTTTTCGGCCAGGACACGTTTGCTAACTTCAGTAGCGCTGACACAATCCGCCATTTTGCTTATTTAATTTGTTCGTTTTGAAGTAGAGTTTAGAAGTTGTTATGTGCAATATTAGTTTTAAGTAATATAATGACATGAATAGACATATATATGTTATTAAAAATTCATGATTGGTAAGTTTTTAATATGAATACTTTACAAACATATATTTAAATTAGGTTAGGTTCCCCGGTTAAAACTAACTTCGTGTCCTAGAGGAAAATAGCTACTTACGATTTGAAAGCGCTTACCGCTTACGATCGCCATTTTGCTTACAAACGCTTGCTAGTGCTTTTTTCTGCCAAGCGCACCCAATGTGATGATGAACCCAACCTTTCACAGTGATCTTTCCAAAATAAGGGTGGGGCGACAAACATAGATTACTATAATACCTATAATACATATATAATAGAACGGGGGAGTGGGCGGAGCCCGCGTAGCCACTAAAATGTCACTAACACGTCAATTCACACGTATAAATATCAACACGAGATGTGTTTTGACGTGGCAATCGTTTCCAAATTTCGCATGCAAATTATTAAAAAAATGCCAAATTGCACCCTATTTACAAATAAATATGTATTAAAATTTAAACGATTTTTTTTAATGATGATCTTGAACATTAATCAAAAGTCTAAATGTGTAAATTTATTCAGTCTGTCAACATAGCAAATCGTGTTTGGCGACGCCAAACCTCGTACAAAATAAAGTTGACAGCCATTCTATTGTGTATAATATAGTATTCTATGGTGACAAACGAGCACACAGTCCACACACAAGAAGCACACCTTTGAATTATTCCATAATTATTACCCATGTAAATTAAAATCGTAACCACCACACAACTCTAACTCCAATTGAATATTATATTTTGAGAAACATTTTACTAAAGTTACTTTTTTGACAACAAAATCTTCAATCTCTTTTCCTACTGTCGCCGAATCATTGCTTGAACAAAATTTAAAGACTTGTTTAAATAATTTTAAATTCCATTGAGACCAAAAGATTATATTTTAAAACTACTGATGTAAAAAAATTTCTTATTTTGGATTTCCGTTAAGGTTATTGCATTTGTAATAGATACAATAGCACCTTCACTAGCCTCTATTTAAATACAATCGTCGTATCCGGTGTTTCATGATTTAATTAAAAATACTACTATAATACAAATAATACCTTTTTGTGACCTTTCCAAGGCCTTGGATTGTATTCACTATGAGACATTAATCAGGAAGCTACAGTATTATGGTCTCAAGAACACAGCGTTTAAACTTATTATTTCATATTTAAGTAATAAAACGCAGAAAGTTATTATCAATGGTAAGTTCTTCTGGGTCACCGAGTGTCCCTCAAGGCTCAATTCTCAGCCCATTCATATTTCTAGTTTATATTAATGAGCTACCTTCCATTACAGGAGATAATCTTAGTATGCTATTATTTCTTGGTGATAGTTCCTTGATTTTTAAACTTGAACGTCAATCAATTAAATGTGACGAAGTGAAAAATGCTATATCAAAATTAGTGGATTTGTTTAACGTTAATAATCTAGATTTAAACTCTGTTGCTTGTTGCTATTTCTAAAAGAAATTTAAACATAGTTTGTACAACTTACAACTGTCTGGCAGGACAGAGGTTTTTTCCGAACCAGTGGTAAAAGTAAAAAATGACAATGAAATATGTAATCTTTATTGAAAAAAATATATATTATATTCCATTGACAGACAACCATAGACAATAATGCAATACTTAATGAACGCAGTTTTCTTTACAATTATGAAACGATTAGCTCTTTAGCTTCAATAATTATTTTCAATATCAAAATTTATTGAACCCACAGATTTAGCAATAAAGATTATTCAAGTTGATTATTCCATGAAAAAATATAAAATGCGTCACAGAAAATTAAATATTTTCATAATGATTTCTTAAATTTACGCGAACACTACACATTGAATAAAACTATTATTTACGGATTTTATCGCGTTTAATTACTTTAACACTACGTTACACGCGCGGGGCACAGGCGTGCCCCAGCTGCATATTTTTGTCTGTAAATCACAAAACTTAACAGCCAGGATTTTGATTTTTTAAGTAGCTGTTGCATATATCTTCGCGTGAGCGTCAGTGACGCGTCGACTGTGCCGGCGCTCGGACGTGCTCTGTGTAAGTGTTTATGCATCTTTGGGGCACGCCTGTGCCCCACGCGTGTAATTACGTAACTAGTGGTACGCGGCTTATTTGGTATTTATTATGTTTTTTTTATTATTTTCAAGATAATTATGTTAAAAATCTGTGTAAATTTGTTAAATTCATATTACTGTTTTTATTTTTTCTTTATTGGTGGTATGATTTTCGTAATTAAATTGGACATTTTTCTTGTTTTAGGTATTTTATCTTGTAAAGTTTGTCTGATTATCTGCTAAGATGGATGCACAGTCACAACGTGTAGCTAGATGGTTGGAAGAGACGGACGAAGAGGAGGAGAATGATTTGGAGGACCTGCCGAGTAGCGAAGATGAAGAAGATTGTTGTTTAGAAGAAAGACACGATTCTGAGTCGGAGCAAGAAAGCGATGTAGGGGAACAGATAATCCCAGATACTCCATCTGTATTGCAGCCGTTATCAGAGTCAAGCTCAGACGAGGATGTTCCATTGGCCAATTTAAGGATTTACAAATCTAAGTCAGGTCTTGAATGGCAGGCCACACCATACAGAACTAGCGTCCGATCCCAAGCGTCGAACATTCGTAGTCGTATTTGTGGCCCCAAAAATGACGCTTCAGCTTGCAAAACTCCAATCTCTTGTTTTGAATTATATTTTAATGAGGAGACAATAGATATTATTACAAGATGTACAAATATATATATCGACAAAATAAAAACAAAATACCAAAGACAAAGAGATGCCAAGAATACAGACTATACTGAAATCAGGGCAATGATTGGGATGTTACTCATGATGGGTGTAGAAAAAAAGTGGTCGAAGAATACTGAAAGATTTTTGGGACAATAGGTTTGGAACTGCAGTGGAGGCTATTTATCTCACAATGTCTCAAAATCGATTTGCCTTTTTGCTAAAGTGCATTCGATTTGATGACATCCATACAAGAGATTCCAGAAAGGAAATTGATAAACTCGCTCCTATCAGACAAATTTTTGACATTTTTGTATCGAACCTACAAAAGTATTATACACCGAGTGAGTATCTCACTCTAGATGAGCAACTTGTGGCATTTAGAGGACGTTGTGGTTTCCGGATGTTTATTCCCAACAAACCAGACAAGTATGGTCTTAAACTTTTTGCCTTAGTAGATGTTACGTTTCCTTATGCATACAACTTAGAAATTTATGCCGGTGCTCAACCTCCTGGACCTTTTCAGGTCTCCAACAAAGTGAAAGACATTGTTCACAGAATGTTAAAGCCTCTCGAAGGTATGGGAAGCAATGTGACCATGGACAACTGGTTTACCAGTATACCGTTGTTGATGGAACTAGAAATGAAGAAGATTACTGCTATTGGGACACTGAAATCTAACAAACCTGACATTCCACTCAATTTCAAATCATCCAAAGGTAGACCCATCAACGACTCCTTATTTGGTTTCCAAAAGAAATGCACTTTAGTGTCTTACGTACCAAAACCAAAAGAAGTAGTTTTAGTGGCATCAACCATGCACAATGATGGTACGATTGATCTTTCTACCGCTGAGAAAAGAAAACCTGAAATAATTACTGAGTACAACAGGACAAAATGTGGTGTTGACGTTTTAGATAAAATGTGCAAGCATTTCAGTGTAGCACGAAATAGTAGACGTTGGCCCCTCACCCTATTTTTTGACATGGTAAATATCGCTGGCATGAATGGCATGATAATTGACACAATGGTCAATCACAATTACCAGCGCAAATCTCGACGCGACTACTTACGTTCGGTGGCTATAGAACTTATAAAGGCTCAAATGCGACAGAGACTTATGACTAAAAACTTACCTCGGACTATCAAGGAGAAGATCATGATGTTTTTAGAAGTAAAAGAGAGTAATTTAGTGCCTGAAGATGAAGTTATACCAAAAAAGAGAACCAAAACAGCCAGATGTTACGACTGCGGAAGAGCCAAAGATAGATCGACCAGAACATTTTGCCAGAAGTGTCAGAAGCCTGTGTGCAATGACCATAAATATCCTGTATGCCTTGGTTGTTATAATAAATATGTAACCGAGCCCAAAGAATAGTCGGATTATGTCAAAAATCTTAATTATAAGTATAAGTGCCATTTTTCTTTAGTTTTATCAGTATGAAGCCAAATACTTTTTATTTTTGGTTTTAGTACAGAAGTGTCTATTTTTTTGTTGTTTTTTGATAAGTCAATAAAGGCTGATTATATATAAAAACTATAATATTTTATTTCTATTCCTATGTTACTAAAAAAATCACAATATTTTGGGCCACAATTGTGCCCCGCGCGTGGAATCGTGTCACTATTTTAAGCGCGTGTACTGGAGTGTTAATTTATTTTTATCATTATCCGGACGTTTCGGGTGCTTTACAGCGCCCATGGTCACGGGGGGACTGAGATGTTTGACGTCCCAATGTCATAATTAGTCCGGCTACCTTCAGTTTTTTAATATTAATTTTTGGTCCGATTTACGCAAAACGAGCTTATAGTATCATGAAGTCTTGCAGTGGTATGCTTGGGTTTGGGTTTAATTTTGTTAATTATAGGATCCCAAGCAGATGGTAGCACCCAACCATCTTCTCTATTGAAATTTGGATGTTTTTTAATTTCAATAGCCTCGCGTATCATCCTTGGTAGGAATCGGTGTTCTTTTGCGAGAATTTGTGGTTTATCAAATCTAATGTAATGGTGGGGACGATCTTGAACATGTTCGCAGACTGCAGACTTCCCGGAGCGTCGGTGCTTCACATCAGCTATATGTTCCTTCACGCGGGTTTTTATAGATCTCTTTGTTTGACCTATGTAAGAGAGACCACATTCACAATCTAACTTGTACACACCTGCATCTTGTGGAGGAATATTACATTTGATGGATGGTAAAAATTGACTAATCTTCTTCAGCGGCTTGTAGTATGTCTTAATGGACGCTCGCTTCAAGATGTAGCCAATCTTGTCTGTGACTCCTCTAACATATGGTAGTAGAGCAGGCGCGCGCTCGACTGTGGCCGGCTTCACTCGTTCACTGTGACGTAGGCGCGGGACTCGAAGCTTGTTGTCTTGCAATACTTGCTTGACGTGCTGAAGCTCCGCGGCCAGATGTTTTCTGTCACAGATCCCTCGTGCTCTCTGAAACAAAGATTTACCCACGGTAGCTAACTGTGAAGGATGATGGTGAGATTCACCATTTAAATATCGGTTGGTATGGGTCTTTTTCCTATACACAGTGTGACCAATAGTGTTATCAGGATTTCGGACGACTAAAACATCTAGGAAAGCTAAAGAATTATTTGCCTCTAACTCCATTGTGAATTGTATTTTAGAGTTTATGGAGTTAAGGTGGTCTAAAAATGCAGTTACTTTGTCAGATGGTAAAATTGTGAAAGTGTCGTCTACGTACCGCTTGTAGAACCTTGGATTTACAGGAGCAGTAAGAAGGGCTTTCTCCTCAAAGTCCTCCATGAATATGTCGGCGACTATGGGAGACACAGGTGAGCCCATCGCCACACCATCTACTTGCTTGTAGATCTCCTCCTTCCACAATAGATAGCCAGATGTGAGGCAATGTTCAAGTAGTATTGCATATTCTTGAGGCATGTTATTTTCTTCTAGCTTCCTAGTTACAATTGAGATGCAGTCCACAATAGGTAGGCATGTAAATAGTGACTGAACATCAAAACTGACCATAGTTTCATTGTTAGCGAGATGTAGGTCTTTTATCTCACTCACAAAATGGTATGAATCCTTTGTGTGTGCTCTGGTATGTCCTCTTAGTGGTGATAGTATTTTTGCTAAGTATTGTGCCAGCTTATAGGTTGGTGAATCGATCTGGCTCACTATGGGACGTAGTGGAGCATTTGGTTTGTGTATCTTCGGTAACCCATACAACCTCGGTGGTTTGGCACATGATGGTATTAGCGAATTCACGTCGAGATTTAATTTTTCGGAGTATTTCTTTATTAAATCGCTAGTTGTTTTAAGCGTGTTAGTTGTAGGGTCTGTTTTGACCTTTTTTATATGTACTTTCGTCCGATAAAAGTTGTTGTATTTTAAAATTATATTCCGACGCGTCCATTACTACCGTAGCATTTCCTTTATCCGCGCGGAGAATCGTGAGTTCTGGTCTGTTCCGTAAGTTATTTAGCGCTGTAAATTCGTCTTTGGGAAGGTTTGGTTTCGGCACTGAACTACGACGTAACAAGGACGAAATATCTTGACGTATGGCCTCCAAATCTTCCTTACCGATATTATTCTTAAACAGACAATCCTCAACACTGCAGATAATTTCTTCGTACGGGATTTTTCGCGGAGTTAATGCAAAATGGACAACCAATAATGGACAATGAAAGTATTAGCGAAGGGAATGAACTTCGCATTAACTCCGCGAAAAATCCCGTACGAAGAAATTATCTGCAGTGTTGAGGATTGTCTGTTTAAGAATAATATCGGTAAGGAAGATTTGGAGGCCATACGTCAAGATATTTCGTCCTTGTTACGTCGTAGTTCAGTGCCGAAACCAAACCTTCCCAAAGACGAATTTACAGCGCTAAATAACTTACGGAACAGACCAGAACTCACGATTCTCCGCGCGGATAAAGGAAATGCTACGGTAGTAATGGACGCGTCGGAATATAATTTTAAAATACAACAACTTTTATCGGACGAAAGTACATATAAAAAGGTCAAAACAGACCCTACAACTAACACGCTTAAAACAACTAGCGATTTAATAAAGAAATACTCCGAAAAATTAAATCTCGACGTGAATTCGCTAATACCATCATGTGCCAAACCACCGAGGTTGTATGGGTTACCGAAGATACACAAACCAAACGCTCCACTACGTCCCATAGTGAGCCAGATCGATTCACCAACCTATAAGCTGGCACAATACTTAGCAAAAATACTATCACCACTAAGAGGACATACCAGAGCACACACAAAGGATTCATACCATTTTGTGAGTGAGATAAAAGACCTACATCTCGCTAACAATGAAACTATGGTCAGTTTTGATGTTCAGTCACTATTTACATGCCTACCTATTGTGGACTGCATCTCAATTGTAACTAGGAAGCTAGAAGAAAATAACATGCCTCAAGAATATGCAATACTACTTGAACATTGCCTCACATCTGGCTATCTATTGTGGAAGGAGGAGTTCTACAAGCAAGTAGATGGTGTGGCGATGGGCTCACCTGTGTCTCCCATAGTCGCCGACATATTCATGGAGGACTTTGAGGAGAAAGCCCTTCTTACTGCTCCTGTAAATCCAAGGTTCTACAAGCGGTACGTAGACGACACTTTCACAATTTTACCATCTGACAAAGTAACTGCATTTTTAGACCACCTTAACTCCATAAACTCTAAAATACAATTCACAATGGAGTTAGAGGCAAATAATTCTTTAGCTTTCCTAGATGTTTTAGTCGTCCGAAATCCTGATAACACTATTGGTCACACTGTGTATAGGAAAAGACCCATACCAACCGATATTTAAATGGTGAATCTCACCATCATCCTTCACAGTTAGCTACCGTGGGTAAATCTTTGTTTCAGAGAGCACGAGGGATCTGTGACAGAAAACATCTGGCCGCGGAGCTTCAGCACGTCAAGCAAGTATTGCAAGACAACAAGCTTCGAGTCCCGCGCCTACGTCACAGTGAACGAGTGAAGCCGGCCACAGTCGAGCGCGCGCCTGCTCTACTACCATATGTTAGAGGAGTCACGGACAAGATTGGCTACATCTTGAAGCGAGCGTCCATTAAGACATACTACAAGCCGCTGAAGAAGATTAGTCAATTTTTACCATCCATCAAATGTAATATTCCTCTACAAGATGCAGGTGTGTACAAGCTAGATTGTGAATGTGGTCTCTCTTACATAGGTCAAACAAAGAGATCTATAAAAACCCGCGTGAAGGAACATATAGCTGATGTGAAGCACCGACGCTCCGGGAAGTCTGCAGTCTGCGAACATGTTCAAGATCGTCCCCACCATTACATTAGATTTGATAAACCACAAATTCTCGCAAAAGAACACCGATTCCTACCAAGGATGATACGCGAGGCTATTGAAATTAAAAAACATCCAAATTTCAATAGAGAAGATGGTTGGGTGCTACCATCTGCTTGGGATCCTATAATTAACAAAATTAAACCCAAACCCAAGCATACCACTGCAAGACTTCATGATACTATAAGCTCGTTTTGCGTAAATCGGACCAAAAATTAATATTAAAAAACTGAAGGTAGCCGGACTAACTATGACATTGGGACGTCAAACATCTCAGTCCCCCCCGTGACCATGGGCGCTGTAAAGCACCCGAAACGTCGGGATAATAATAAAAAATAAATTAAAGTAATTAAACGCGATAAAATCCGTAAATAATAGTTTTATTCAATAAATATTTTCATTTTATTGACATAAGTTACCAATGAGATAAGCAATTAAGGTTAAATATTTAAAAAAATATACTAGATATAGAATATAGAAAAAAGTAAACATTGTAATACTTCAATATTATTTTATTATAATGAACCGTCGAAGTCTGCTCTGAATTATCAATTGAGTCCTCAATAACATTAATCTTGAGTTCTCTAAATTTCAAATGTAAAATCACGATCCCAATCAGTCAAATATCTTTTTTTTGTTCTTTCGACGAAACTCGCCCAGTTTTCAAGTCCCATTAGCACACACATTTTAGTAGATCCAGCATTTTCTTTGCGGTGAAAGGAGTTGTGTTGTTTCTAGTGGCGGGTCGTTTGACTTATTTCTGTATTTGACCCATATGAGCTCAATGGCATTGTATTGAATTAAGTGATATGGGGGAATTCTGAGGGCGATACGCCTTCTTCGTTCTGCTGCCATTTCTTCAATTACGTATAGTTTTGGCTGCTTTATTGGTTTTTAGTATTTTTACTATTTCTACTTTTAGTAAAGACTCGTCCATATCCTTAAGCACTTTATTAATTTGACGAAAGTGATATGGTGCATTATCAATAAATATTATCGATGGCTCTTTGAATGACGAAAGTATTTCTCTGCACCAGTTTTGATACACGTCCGCATTCATCGCCACATGATAGTCTCCTGTCCTTTGGGATTTGAAAGCTAAAAGAGCGTCTGGCACATATACTCTTTCTGTTCTTGCATGACTAATGGCCATGCATGAACAGAACTTTGAACCAGAACTATTTACCTTTCCCTATTGGTACTGCGAAGTGGAGGTAGCAGTCGTCAGTCCAAGTTCTTGACATCGTATGATTAGCATTGAGCGAAGTTTCATGTGTGAAAACAATATTCGACAAGCCTTCAATTTTTTTTGTCTTAAGAATTCGCATTGAGCAATATCATGGCGTTACATTCATATTTTTCGTTTGTCACATTTTTTTAATCTAGTAATGGAATGTAACCACAGTGTGACTGGTTATGATTGAGCAATGTAAGATTGACTACGGAATGACGGGGAGGGTTACGACGTTATCAAGGTGCTTTTGAGAACCCGAAGGAGACGATCGTTTTTGACCGCTAGATATTTTAATGTAATCTAACCGGAAACATGAAAAGATATGCGTGTAACGAAGCATTTTTGCAGTTTGTACAATAAAAAGATAAATATTTTATAAACAATAACTTATGCAGATATATTATGTATTTGTATTGACATATTATTCCTTAGTTATCTTGGCTTTAATCATATTTCTTTAATTACTATAATGGTGTTTTGGATTAATACTCACTAATCAATCAACACGTGATTAAAAAAAATGTTCCCTGCACGTTTGTTTGTCTGTGCAATATATTTTTCCGGAAGTACTAAATGGATTTTCCATCAATGTTAAAGTACTTATAAATGCTGAACGTACCTACAACTTTGGTTTATACTATTAATTATTAACAGTGTACTATTACAACTTATATTGCCGGTGAAAACTAGACAAACGTTTTTAATTTGTTTTTAGATTATTGTGATATTTATATTTTAATTTCTCAGTATTCTCGTCAGATGCGGTATAACTAATATTATTATGTAATTTATCGACTACAAGGAATAAATCACATTATATATATATATATATATATATATATATATATATATATATATATATATATATATATATATATATATATATAAAGCTGGTGGAATAATGTAAATCTAAAAAAAACCCTTGTATAAGTTATAATGATCTATAAACGGCGCCACTTCAACATTTTTTTAATAGGGATCTTAATTAAAAATGTTTTTTTTAAGTTTACTTTTAAGTTCGAATCACTTTTATTTCAAAATCACCCACATCCTTAAATTTTCAAGTAACACCCAAAATAATTCGCTAATCCGTTAGTTCAACCTCACTGTCGTTAGATGGCATTCACCTTGATTGTGTAAATTTGTGCGTGCATCATTCGAGGTCACTTGACTCTTGCAGTTCCCTTAACAGTTCTGTAGTGTGTGTGTAGTGTATGCTCATGTAGCTATATATATATATGATAGCCTAATAAATATTCGGTCAGTAATAAACCTACATTCAGGACCAGTAGACGTATTATTTATCCCCCGAACCTCCCGACATTACAGTTCATATAATGCTGTTTTAGTGATAGAGAGCGATCTGGATCCCGGAATCTATAAGACCTAAGAGTTTGCTATTTGGACACATTAAACTTGGACTTATAATCTTCAAATCTGTTGAAGCGGAAACACGATTCTATGAAAAAATCTCGATTATTTTAAAAGAAATAAAAAACCTCGTTTTGTATTTATTTTCAGTTAGATCTCTGAAACCTTATGGAATTGAATGATGATTTTAACGTAATAGATAGATAATAATATTATCTCAAATGGTGACAATTTATTTTTTAGTTTTCTACGTGATCTTATCGTAATTAGCAATTATGTGATTTGGCGCTTGCGTTATTTTATTCTAAGCGAGCACACTGTCCTTCTGTCTCTTGTTTTGCACGCAGCAGTAATAGCGCTATCCTTTTCAATTTGTTCAATTTGTTCAATTAGTCTGCTGCGGCATCTGTTGCGGGACGGACCTGTGTTTGCCGATATTACAGAGACGACTAAACATTTTTTTATTTAGATAATTTCCAGTATAAGCTGATCTCGCATTGTATAGGCTTTCCTTATATTAGAAGATCGCTTTATCCTCGTGTTCCCGTGTGACCGCGAGCAGTAGTGTGCGAACGAGTGGCGCGGGTAAGGGGGGGCGAAATTAGAATTTGAGCCGAGGTAGTATGGGCTCTTAAATAGCGCTACTAAAATGATCCAAAAATGGTCGTTTTCAAAGCAAAATGTCGCTTAATTATGCGAACGCGCGGAAACGTTCGTAAATTTTACTACGCGCACTACGACCATAGAATATACGAGGGGAGGTCAAAAAGTTCGCAAGGAAGGATATTGAAATTAAACTATTTTTCATTTTCAATGTATTCTCCCTTTACCCTAATACATTTATTAGATCTGTCAAATAACTTATTAATACCGTCTTAAAAAAAGATTTGTTTTGGGCGTCAAAATAGGCCAAAATTGCCGACTTCACTTTATCATCGGCGCCAATTTTTTTCCCACGTCATTCTTTCTTAATTTTTGGAAACAAATACTAGTCGCTTGGGGCCAGGTCTGGGCTGTAGGGTGGGTGGCGCAGTTATTTAAAACCGCACCGGTGAATGGCAGCCATCGCATCATGGCTTGTGTGCACGGGCACACTTTTGTGCAAAAGGAGCACACCTTTTGTAAGCTTTCCTCGCCTTTTTTCTTTCAATCAACAAAATCGGTTCACAACTCACGAAGTTATCACGTAACATGATATGCAAAGAAATACACCCAGGTTGAGTATGGAGTGTAGAAGTAAGGAGTACAGACTCTGTATTAAAAAGTGTGCATAGAAAATGGCGCCCTGTAGAAAATTTTAAAGAACGTGCCGAAAAATATTAGTGGGATAGACGACTTTTTGAGGTTATATTTACTAAATAAAATTATTTTAGATTTTAGAACTACCGAGGAGTTTAGCAGCACACTTCAAACCGTCGAAAACTACTAAGTTCATTTCATCCTAGTAGCTACTCCAGTGCTGTTGTGGAGTGGAGGAGGGGAGGACACTTTTTCAACTATTCTACTATGGAAGTTGGTACTCCTTACTTCTACACTCCATAAGGTTGAGAACCGTCTCCTTATATATGTATGACGTTTATTGCTTTAAATAATTAACGACAGCGAATATTTCTACATTTTACAAATAGTAATCAGTAAATATCAATATCATAAATATCAGCATATTTTTCTCTTGGTTTGGACTACTATTGCTTTAATAACCTTAATTCAGTTCTTATTCTGTGAAAGTAGGTTTTGAGCGGATAAAAATGTAAAAAAAATTAAGAAGTTAAAAGTAAAGTTACTTACGTTGTGGTGGCCGCGGTGGTGGGTTTCTGGGCGCAGAGAGCGATGAAGGCGGCGGAGGGGGTACCGCACGCGACGGTGGTGGGGGCGGGGCGCGGGACGCTGCGAGCAAAATTGAACCTTAACACTCTCGCCTCAAGGTCGATTTGAAGTTGTCATCTTTATGACACGTATTTAAATAAATTTAATTAAATGTAAAATTTGAAGTGACAATACACTTATCTAGGGCAATATGTAGTGAAAGCACCTGCCCAATTCCCAAAATGAAAAAGATTTGAACAAAATTTAAAAGAAAATTATAATTGAAAGAAATATACATTTAAAAGTCGTAAAGGTAAAAAAATATTTTATCGAATGTCTAGTTTAAATAAGACTTACGACTGACATGAAACCTACTCAAGTTTGTCCGAATAAATGTCGATCCACAATCATCAGTGCAATGGCATGGCAGGAACATAGCTGGACCATATTCTATCATTGGCTCAAAAGTACGGTTGTTGCACCAGTAACAAACCAATTAAGCAACATTTTTGAGCAAATTTTAATGATGTGACTCAATTATGCAATAATCAATAAACATTCATACATATCAAATAAACAATCATTACAAAAAAATCATCGTACTCCTTATCTACCATATAATCACGACTTAATTCCGATTTTCTTAATAGCTATTAAGTTTATTTTTATTTAAAAATGAATGTGGCAAGTCACAATGTGCCTAAGGTTGACCAGATTGTACCAGTAATAGACTAGACATTGTGCCAATGGTGAACTAATTCATGAACTTAATTAATTTTTGTAATCAGAAATCATAACAACCTTAAATCATAGATGTAATTATTAATACTACCTAGGCTCATAATCTTGTTTTGTTTTTCAGTTTCAATTTTATTTATGACAGTTGTAAGAAGAATATTATATTTTCTGCATGTTTCTATACCTTTCGCGCCTTTCTTTATTACATCTATCGCTTTTAAAACTTCTTTAATATCTGAAAAAAGTTCTTTTCAGTGGAATTGTGTCTGTAGAGAAAGTGTAGGTGGTCAATTACTGGAACAAACTCGTAGTGTAAAAATATTTATACTACGAGTTTGTTCCAGTAATTGACCACTTACACATTACCAATAATAAACCACTGGTCAACAACTGGAACATTGCGAATTTTTGAAGAATTCCCTATAAAAAATTGTTGAAGAATCTTAAGTGAATATAAATTTAAAATAAAAAATGTATTAAACATGTATGTATTAAAATGTATTAAACTTAATCATTAGATGTTGACTAAATAGAATATGAGTGGAAAATCATAGAATTTGTATTCCAATGGTTTACTTAGTTTAAATTAGCATTTTCTGATAAAATTAGACGTAATACTATTGTTATATTCATTATATTGTGTAGTTGAATCGAAAATGGGTTACAATAACCGATATAAACAAAGATTTTTAATACGGTTTAAATAAATTACCGTCGCACGCGTGCTTAGTACATTAGCCATCCGGAACGAAGCAAACAATTGTCATTTTAGATTATGTGTTTTTTACCGATGTACATGGCGCGTATTTTTATATGATATTATATTATAGGGTGACAAACGAACACACTCAACCTGATTGTAAGTGGTTACTGTGGCATGTAAGACATCTACATCTTCGATTACGAATCAAAATGCAGATGCGTTGTCACACGTGAAGGTTAAGATGAAATGCCTCGTTTCCAGTGAAAAGGGTCTCCGGTTCTCTACACTCACCATACTAAACACAGCAGCATTAAATGAAGGTAAAGTAAAGGAAATATAACTTAGTAATTACTATGTTCTTACCTAAAAATAAAAAGTTATCAACAATTGCTGCTGTGTTTTGTGTGGTGAGTGTAGAAAACCGAAGACCCTTTTCACTGGAATCGAGGTGTTGCATTTTGATTCTGAATTAAGGATAAATGTGAATGTCTATGGTCCACAGCATCCACTTACCATCAGGTGGCCTGTGTGCTCGTTTGTCATCCAATGCTATAAAAAAATGTTTTGAGAAGTTATCAATTACCATGTAGTGGCGGTGTATGAATATCCATATCATTCCATGGGCCTCGTAAAGGGCGACTAGACTTGGGGAAAAGTGTTATTTTTAAATAACCGTGACGGTCGTTCCGGATACAAAAAACTCACAGTGAAATATCATTGTTACAGTCACGTTGATAACGTTGGATAACTTTAGTATTCGTTTTATTTCAGTAGTCGATTTTTAATTACCTTCCTTCTTCCTCTCCATTCTCCGGTTTCCCCATTTTATTGCACCGCGGGAAGCGAGTGTTTAACATTAGTATAATAAGGGTTCATTTGATAAAGAGATAATATGAAATGTGTTTACTGATATAGGGTGGGTACGCCAGTCCCACACCAAGAACTAGTAGTCACGCTGAATGCATTTTGTATAAGAAACAAATAATATTAATTATATAATATAGAAAAAAGAAAATATATACAGAGGTAC
Organism: Parnassius apollo; assembly: GCA_907164705.1. NCBI lineage: Eukaryota > Metazoa > Arthropoda > Insecta > Lepidoptera > Papilionidae > Parnassius > Parnassius apollo. The sequence continues at coordinate 3,289,306 of CAJQZP010001557.1, forward strand.
AGGTTTATCCTAGGTACTTGTTATATTAAGGCATTGTGTGGATTAATTGGACAGTTTATTAAAATTAAAATAATATAAATAATAAATACTCTAGGCAAATTTTTTTATTATAAATACCTTTAAATGTATATTTTAAAAAATCACATTCATAGTATTAATAATATGCTTTCTCACACACTTCAGTGTCAGCAAATAGCTTCAGTGCCCTGCATTGGCTCAGAACAATCCTGCTGCTTCATTGATGTAATATGTGGATCGACATTAAATTTTCGTTCAGGTCGCTATTACACGTCAAACAAAATAATAGAGGCAAATATACTCACGCGGTGCGGGGGGATGCAAGTGCGCGGGAGTCCGTGACGGCACCGGGGGAGCGGGGGGGCGCGGGCGGTGCGGGAGGGGCGGGGGGCGCAGGGGGCGCGGGCGCTGCACCTGACCCGGACGCGTCTGCAGGCAGAAAACACTTATTATCTTTCACATATTCAAGTGACAATTACAGTCCCACAGTCCACGTGATCGTGTCTTGTTATCAAGTTACTATACATTTGAACCAAGCAAATTGTTTCTAAACAAACTAAAACCAATAGGATAAAATTACTTTTGTCTGGTCTTGGCGTCTCGTGCAAGTCGTCCTTGACGGCGTCAAGTCCACCGTGAGTGTTGATAAAGTTGTAGATGAACTGCCGCGTGTCTCGGTCCTGTAGTTGCTTCTCCGAGATGCCCGCCTTCGACAAGAACGATCGCATCTCCTTCTCTGGCAGGTTGTCGACGTCGAAACCTTCGAAAAAAGAAGAAATTAGGATGAATGTTGTGTGTATCTTAATTAGCCTTTATATATATCTTTCCACCATTAAACATTACCAGGCCTCTATCACTCTTGCTACCTGCGTGAAATAATTACCTAAAATAGCGACGCACCCGGGCGAAATAACGCAGTCAGGGCTGGCATGTTAGTGGCGATCGAATGTTAAAGTTTTTTGCCGCTGTTTACGTAAATAGTTTTATGTAAGTAGTTGTTGAAATAGTTTTTGTTTAGTGTTTAGTATATTTAATTGTAGGTAAAAATAGTTGTAAAACTTTTAATGCATTTTAAAAAATATATAGGTATTATGTATATTACCGATTTGATAAATTATAATAGCAAAACGTCGCTCCTACTATAACTGTTGCTTAGATGGATACTAAATGAAATGACCAACAAAAGGCGCCATATCATTCTTTAAGTTACCGAAGAATTTTAGAAGGAAGTTATGAAAGGTTAAAAAATTTATTTAATTTTTTTGTTAGATAGGTACTCACAACAAAAAAGAATTAAGTAATAATTTGGCCTACAGAAGAAATACCTAAGTACTTCATTACAACAATTAGTTAAAATTTACTTCACTATCCAAGTATTTACTTACATACCTATACTTGTCTTTTGTAATTAAAATATTTTGAGTTATAATAACACAAAATACTGAAATTAAAACTTTGTATACTAACAAGATTTTTAACTAAATAGAATAGATCACATTTCTGTTAGAAATCGTATTTCAGGTTTATTTGTTGTTTACACTATCTACCTATTTCTCCCAAGCGTTACGATTCCCGACGAATGACCTTGCAATTTGCATGCGTTAGGCATCGCAGAACTCACATGTGGGCGAAAGTATGGTTCAATCATAGTCAGAAAATTAGTTAGTACTTCACCTAAGTAACATAATTAACATTTCGCAATGTATTTTTTTACTTTCTATTGACATCACATCACCAGCGCGCAGCGATAAAGTTTTATTTAGCTTGCGTGTGCGATTTATCTAATTAATAATAATAATGTAGGCTATGTATAGATTAGATCACATTTCTGTTAGAAACCGACGCTCCGGGAAGTCTGCAGTCTGCGAACATGTTCAAGATCGTCCCCACCATTACATTAGATTTGATAAACCACAAATTCTCGCAAAAGAACACCGATTCCTACCAAGGATGATACGCGAGGCTATTGAAATTAAAAAAAACATCCAAATTTCAATAGAGAAGATGGTTGGGTGCTACCATCTGCTTGGGATCCTATAACTAACAAAATTAAACGAAAACCCAAGCATACCACTGCAAGACTTCATGATACTATAGGATCGTTTTGCGTAAATCGGACCAAAAATTAATATTAAAAAAAACTGAAGGTAGCCGGACTAACTATGACATTGGGACGTCAAACATCTCAGTCCCCCCGTGACCATGGGTGCTGTAAAGCACCCGAAACGTCGGGATAATAATAAAAATAAATTAAAGTAATTAAACGCGATAAAATCCGTAAATAATAGTTTTATTCAAAATGTAGGCTATTAAACGTCGGTAAGCAGTCGACATCAAAGTAGTGCAACTTCTGTACGTAGTACTATTATTTATTCTGTGTACTTGTAACTTGGCTCGAAAGACCAACTTTTTTATGATATTTTTAGAATATCAAAGATTTTCATGGTTGAAAACTACGAATGGATTCTGTGTTTATTGATATAAGTATAAGGACATTTTTTGGAATTTTAATTAACCAAGGGAGCAATTACTAATTAAAATGCGGATGATGTAAAAGCTGTTATTTTTTTACATCAAGTATTAAGATTAATATAAGTTTTTTGTTATTGAATTAAGCACAAAGAACCCAAAGCTCTTTTATAAATTAATTTAAATAAAGATTTTTGCTTTTTAGAGCCGTGGTAGCTCAGATGGTTAGCGCTCGCTGTAAATTTTACAGTACGCGAGCAAACCGGGTTCGATCCCCGCCGGCGCCAACGAAATTGTTAGATGCAATTTTAAGTGCTGATTTACCACGTGTTCGGCGGTGAAGGAAAACATCGTGAGGAAACCTGCATGTCTGAGAAATAAGGAAAAAAATTTGAAGACATGTAAAGTTCGCCAACACGCATTGAGGCAGCGCGGCGGACACTCCCTTGCCCTAAAACCCTTTCAGAAATAAGGGGAGGCCTGTGCCCAGCAGTGGGACGTATAAAGGCTGTAATTTTACTTTACTTTTTTTGCTTTTAGGGACATATTAGTACGAATTTGTATTTTTTTAATTTAAATAATCTATTATGACAATTACCTTTGTCAGCATCCCACCCCACATGTGAAATGTGCTGGAAGTTCTCAGGGAAACCAATGTCGGCTTTTGTAAGCTTTCGTGTCTTCGGTTTTTTGCCTTTCAATGTGTACCCACCTGTAAGGAAAACGAACATAATATATACAAATTAACAAAAACTCGAGCGTGTTAAATAAAAACTTTTTGACACAAAACTTTATGCGTACCCTGACGTATTGTAGTTTTAAGCATGTATAACATTTATTTTAATTTCCTTAATATTAATCTTCGCCTTTGAATATTGAAGTTATTGGGAATGCCCTCGTTTTCAAGTTTTCACAGGTTATACATAAATAACACAGTGTATCAACAATAGCGTTTAGACTTTGTTTTATTCATAAATATTTGAAATAATAATCTTAACCAAATTTGAAGTTTTGATTGTACGTTTTTCTTTATCTCTAATGGAGCAGTGGGTATTAACATTATTGAGACATTGCTTTTGTTGAGCATACACTAAAGCTGCCTCCTTAATGACACCCAGAATACAGGGCATATCCATTATTTCAGGAGACCTAAGTCCTACCTATCCACTAGGACTTAATAATAATAATAATAATAGCCATTTAATTCCCAATTTTCATACAGCAGTCGATATTAGTTAAAACCAATTACAATATTATTATGAGTCATGCAATTTTTTAATTAAAAGACATGATAATGCCAGTGTCAATTTTAAATAAAAAGTTTAAATTAAACTATATTTATTTATATAATTATTATATATTATTTACGTATTTATATATTTATTTACGTATTATAATTTACAAAATTAATTTTTGATTATTTATAATGTTAGGGTAAATAATCAATTTATATTTATATTTTCAAGTAATTGTCAATAATAAAATTGAAGTTAATAATAATTTACTGAATTTGGCTATACACATAAAATAGTAAGTATCATAATTTATTATATTAATTTTAATTAATTATGGGATACCCATTTCCGGGTGAAGGCCTCCTCCATACTTTTCCATCAAGTTCTGTCTGCCGCTAGCCTCGTCCACGTTGCTCCTGCCACCTCTACAATGTCGTTGCACCAGCGTGCCCGCGGTCGGCCGCGCGAGCGCGTCGCATCACGCGGGTACCAATGTAGCACCCGTTCAGTCTATCTCACATCACTGACTCTTGCCACGTGTCCTGCCCATCTCCACTTCAGTTGACACGCTAATTTGGCTGCGTCTATGATATTTGTTATTTTTCGTATATCACTGCTTCTATGTCGATGTCTTAGTTTAACGTTAAGCATGCTGCGTTCCGTTGCTCGTTGGAAAACTTGTAGCTTAGATATTATTTTTCTTGTGAGAGCCCAGTTTTAACATCCAGATAATAAAGTGGGGAGTACAGTAGTATCCAACGCTTTCTTTTTTAATTTAATTGGTATTTTTGCCTTGAAAATATGTTTTAGTGACCAATATTTGCTCCATGCTAATTTAATTCTTCTATTAACTTCCGTCATTGTTAAGTTGTGAAATGAAATATTTTGCCCAAGATAAATATATTCATTAACATATCTAATTTGTTGGTTTTGAACGTGTACAGGCATTTTAGTGCTATTTGTCAATATACAAGTTTTATCTGGATTCATTTGTAGGCCACATTTTCTGCTTTCTATGTCCAAAGACTGAAACATATATATAAGGTTTTCGTGATTTTCGCTTAATATGATAATGTCGTCTGCAAAACGTAGATGACCCAAAATTTCTCCGTTAATATTAATGCCTCGTTTGCTCCAGTCAAGTTTTGAGAAAATGTACTCTAATAAATAATTAAATAGATTAGGTGAGATTGGGTCCCCCTGTCTCACCCCTCTCTCTCTATTTTAAATGGCTGTCCTGGTCTCTCCATTCTTATTGTTGCTGTAGCTATAAATTTCTTTCAGTATTCTTATATATTGGTTATGTATTCCATGAGATTTCAACGCCAACCAAAGTGAGTCATAATAAATAGAGTCAAAAGCTTTTGAATAATCAATAAATGCGATGTAAAGAGTTTTGTTATATTCTTCATATCTTTCCATTATCTGAGTCAAAACAAAGATGTGATCCATTGTAGAGAATTTGGGACGAAGACCAGCTTGTTTTCTCGGTTGCATGTAGTCTAATTTGGTTTGATTCTGTTAAGTAATATACTTGTGAAAACTTTATAAATTGTATGCAATAGGGATATAGGTCTATAGTTGTTGATATTTAATCGATCACCCTTCTTGTACAATAATATGATAGTAGAGTTTGGCCAATCTTCTGGTATTTGACTAAGGTCGAGTATTTCGTTGAAAATATTTGTTAATATCGGTATGATGGGTTCTTTTATCGCTTTCGCATCATTTGAAATACTATCTTCTCCTGAACTTTTTGCACTTTTAAGTTTTTTTTTATGGCAAGACTTATCTTGCACGGTACTAATGGCGGAATACGATCGTTTATGTCCACAATACAACTATTATTTATTAATTCATCCGTTATGTTATTTTTCACGTTATGACTTTTGTATAAGTTTTTATAAAAATCAGTAGCTATTTTTAAAAGGTGTTCTCTATTTGTAGTTTTTCCGTTATCATTTGCTTTTAGTGAGGAAATCCACTCTTTGGATAAAGTGAGTCGTTTTTGTGCATTTTTTGTAGAGCCTTTATGTAATAACTCTTCTTCTAATACTTTTGTAGTGGTATTCTATTTTTTTTCCACTAGGACTTAGACAGCGTGAAATAGAAGCATAACGCTGCTAACGTGACATTCTATCTTAGCCCTTAGAGATGACAAAGCATCTGTATTTTGATCCTTGATCGAGGATAGATGCAGTTGTCTATAGACCACACCATCCACTTACCATCAAGAGATACGTGTGGTAGTTTATTATTCTTACTTAAAATAAAATAAAAAACTTAAAAGAAAATATACTTACCAGACAAGTTGACAGCCTTCGCTGGTTGTGGGGTTGGCAGAGTCTGAGCAGGTATTGGAGGCGGCGCCACTCCGTTATGTCGCACGGAATTCTGGGATGCCGAGCTGTTAGCTCTTTGTGCCAGCATCGACCTTTGACGTCGCTCTGTAAAAAAATATTCAAATCATTAACATTTTTTATAGTATGAGTGACAAACGAGCACACAGTTCACCTGATGGTGAGTGGATGCTGTGGCCCATAGACATCTAAAATTATTCTCAGTAAAAAGTGTCTCCGGTTCTCTACATCGTCTCGTGTAGCGAACGAAACACAACAGTACTGAGCTGCTATTTTACGCTGATATTCTGTGACGGCGTGGTCCTTCCCCAGTCGAGGCGACCCATTCGTGCTTCTAGCATAATATAGCTGCAGCATGGATTTACCACGGAAATAAATCTCGAGGATTATAGTCGTATAACAGGCTTCATAGTTCCAAACCGACCATAAAAAACGTCTATGAAAGACGTTAAAGATAAAGCTTTAAAGTGTATGTATAGAAATTCTGAATGGAGTGACGGCCTGCGGGGTTAGCCAGATGACATTCTACGATCGTTAACGTTATATAAAATGTAAAAATAATATAAAAATGTATGATATCAACGCTAGCCCGATTTACATTTTGAGAATGACAAGTACGAGTGGCAAGTGCAACTGACAAATGATAAATGTTTATTTATATCAATGAACAGGCAATGACAAGTCATAAGTGTGAATAAAATTCAAACTAAGCACTTGTCATTTGTCAGTTGCATTTGCCACTCGCACTTGTCACTCTCAAAATGTAAACCGGGCCTAAGTCATGTCACTATCAGACAACTTAGCGTTCAGATTCATATTTATAGATTTATATGCCATTAAAGATTGAAGAGTCACATATTGATGGATGCTGGTGGGTCAGGACCGTGCTTAGTGACATTCCTTGGTTGAGGCCTATGTTCAGCAGTGGACTTGTGAAGGCCTGTAATGATGATAATGTTATTTATTAATTAGTGTATTATCACTATTCATTAATTAGTTTTCTTGGTGAATAAAAATCCTTATATCGGAAATCATCAACTGCGCAGAATATATTATTGTGCCACAGTGACAGTAGCTTAATGGTTATAGGAAACCAACTGAAAAGTGACAACTTAAGCCCGGTTTACATTTTGAGAAGTGACAAGTGCGAGTGGCCAGTGCAACTAACAAATGATAAGTGGCTAGTGCGTGTGAACAGGCAGTGACAAGTGATAAGTGTGAATAATATGCGCACTAAACACTTGTCATTTATCAGTTGCACTTGCCACTCGCACTTGTCACTTCTCAAAATATAAACCGGGCGTTAAAACTTAAACTTTTAATAAACATAAAAGCCGATGAAGATATCGTATAACATACATACAAAAAGAACATAATGTCGAATTGTAAGCGTCCGCTTTTTGATATCGACTAAAGCCTGGACATGGAGGGTGGATGAACTAACCTCGTGAACCACTCCTAACAAGCATTTTTATTTAGGCGTACTTGCAGTGGTTTGAGTTATATTCTCGTAAACCACTCCTATTCCCGTATAATATATACTTAATGTTAATAATTGATTGTGTTTAAGTAGTTTTTTTTAAATAAGAGACAGACATACAGAGATATTGACTGAGGCCCGCGCGTTCGAATTCCGCACGGAACAAGTATTTGTAAGGCCTACAAATAATTGGTCCGGGTGTTTAGCCTTGTGCAATTTATGTATGTTAACTACCTCCACGACAGGAGAAAATCATAACGAGAAAATAATAATTTTTTTAATACAGGAAGCTCACTCTTTATAACCTACCAATATGTGATATAACATAATATAAACATCAAAGAGAACGGGTTCTCAAATCGATATAAACATCAAAGAGAACGGGTTCTCAAATCGAAATTGCCTTTGGCTAGGATGAGCTACTATTATTTATTCTGTGGTTGAGCTTCGATCTCAGAATACGCGGCGTTGTGAGCCAGCTAGTCGGGCCACTTGGACGTGCCGCGTGGACGTCACAAACGAACATTTACCAATTTGTAAACCAATAGAAACTGATTTCTTAAATTTATGCGAACACTACACATTGAATAAAACTAAATTTACGGATTTTATCGCGTAAATCGGTTAAATAAACGCGATAAAATCCGTAAATTTAGTTTTATCCAATAGAAACTGTTGTAAACTTTATTTGAAACTGTTACTATACTGAAAAATAAAAAAAAATAGACTACAATGAAAGGTTATTGAGTCATCCGATCTTTATACTGTTTTTATCTTCAGACGAATATTTTTAATTGTAGCAACTTCCACATTTTTTTTAATGAATTACTGGTAACCAGCGTTGCCAGATTTTGTTTCAGGCAAAGCGGTGTTTTAAAACTTTCTAAGTAAAAATGTGTGATTCATTCGATGAAAGCGAGACATAAAAACAAAAACCTTTTTTTATATAGGATAAGGGTGACAAACGAGCACACAATCCACCTAATGGTAAGTGGATGCTGTGGCCCATAGACATCTACATTTAACCTCGATCAAAATGCAGATGCGTTGTCACCCTTGAGGACTAAGATGGAATGCTTCGATTCCAGTAAAACGGGTCTCCGGTACTCTACACTCACAACACAAACACAGCAGCATTAAGCTACTATTTTACGCTGGTATTCTGTGAGAGCGTGGTCCTTACCCGGTCGAGCCGACTCATTCGTGCCACAGCTCCACCACGTAAGAAAAAACAAAAAAACACTAAGGACTTCATTATTATTATTACAATGAAAACAATTATGAAACTTAGTCCTAAAGCGGAACTTTAATTACAGGCGAAAAATCGCCAAAAGCGTGACCCCTGGCAATGTTGCTAATAATTAAATGGCTGTGAGGTGGCGAAATAAGAGCATTCATCACGCCCAATATGTCCCACTGCTATCATTAGAGGCGAACTCAGATTCTTAAATCTATGGAGGCGACTATAGGAAATATCAAGGAATTTAATTGTTCTCGATATAGTCTTGTAGTTTACACCAGATGTAAAATACCCAGAGCGGCAACGGGCAGCAGAGCCAAGGGTACAAGACGTCTGGTAATAACTAAGGTGTTTTATACGTGGTAGAGCCACGCTGCAGCTATATTAGTATTATAGTTATATCACAAATGGGTCCGCTCGACCGGGGAAGGACCACGCTCTCGCAGAATATCAACGTAAAATAGCAGCTTAATGTTATTATATTGATTCGTAGTCGAGGATAGATGTAGATGTCTATGAGCCACAGCATCCACTTACCATCAGGTGGACTGTGTGCTTCTTGGTTTGTAACCCTTATCCTTCAAAAAAGGCATACGCCAAACACGGTTATTAAGGCAAATCCAGCAGTAGTCTTTTACGGGGCGGTAAGAAGAAAGTAAGATATGTAAAATTTTATTTATAAATCATCGCGCTGTGTGTTCTTATCGAAGCATTTTAGATTTCTCTTCATCATCCAGTAACGGTCTACTGCCGTCTTACTTTTTGTAAACGCCCTTCATACATCATTTTTAATCCTATTTAAAATACACTGCTCAACATAAGCCTCACCAAGAGGTTCTCTCGTAGGAGGGTTGTTTGCCACAATATATTTAGTATAATGACCCTTATTGGTACCGAATTTTAACGTACTAAGTTCGAGGCTCCTTATTTGCCTATACAACATGTAACAAAAACCTTGTGATTCCCGTTAAGTGCGTTATCAGAATCAGTATCCAAGCGTATATTAATAATATTTTTTTGTCAAAAAAAATACATTTAAAAAAGTATATTTTAATGAAAAAAAAATATTTGCAAATTGTATGTGGTTTTATTTCCTAATTCACACCATATCTAATCTCTTTGACAATCCACCCCGGCAAGCAGAGATAAAAAACACATAAATTTGCAAATATTTTATAAAATTAATTTTTAATGTTTTTTTTAATTATTTCTATATTTGGATACAAATTCTGATAACTTAACACCACAGGAATGTAAGGATCTGTTTGGCTTTTTTTAGTGATAAGGCCTTTCCGATCTGTAAGTTACAAGGTAGTGACCGGAAATATGATAGTAAAAAAAGCGTCTGTATAGGTAACCTTCCTTGTTTGTGCGCTACGTACACTACAGTTATGAATTAAATTAAAGGAAAACAAAAGAAAAATATTCGGAGCCCGCTGAGTCGCACTGAAGTATTATAGCGGACTATCATCAACTGAACCACCCTCTCTTAAACAAAGCCTCCCGAATTTTGTATAAAAATTATGCTTGAATGGTTGCCTGGTAGAGACCGCTTCTAAGCGATAAGACTGCCAATTGCACTTTTAAATATTTCTTTTTCTCTCTTTCATGTTTTTTTGGTGTACAATAAAGTATATTTCATTGATTGATTGATTTATTGATTCATTATGCTGGTAGGCAGTTTGTTAAATTCATCTTAATTTATACCAAAAATCACAGGCATGCTTGTGAAATCATTCATCCGAGAACTTAGCAGTAAAACATGCATGTTTATGTATGAAATATTTGTTAGTAAACAGATCCGTATTATTATGTCAATGACCACAATCGCGGCGTGCAAATTCGCTTATTAAACAAGGACAGATGAAATCATAGTGTTATAAAATGTACGCCCACAATGAGAGTGCTAAATAACTATGTAAGTGTTGTCAAATTATTAGCAAGCAATTAATATTTACATGAGAATAATAATGAGGCAAAGGAAATAATCCTTTACAGCCTTTAAAAAGTTCTCTGCTGAACCCATAGACTACTTTATATGGGGGATATTTTGTTATAGTTACGATTTGCATGCGGTTTTTAAACGCAGTTTTTATAATTTTGAGCCTATGTCTTATTTCAGTTTCTCTCTGTCGTCTTTTACGACATCCACGGGACGATATGGGGCAGTGGATACTCTTACACCGTTACTACATGGTTACCATGGCTCGCCGTGGTAGCTCAGTGCGAGGTAACATGGTCAAATATGCCGACTGAATTTATTGTTTTATTGCCGTTCGTAAAGTAGGGTGGATATGATTTGAATTTCGTTAGATTTAAATTAATTTATTTATTCAATTCAAAATATTTGTTTTTATTTTTTGTAAAATATCAGTACTATAGGCTTCTACTTCGTTCCAATGTTACATCCTATATTTTTCCCGGATGGTAAAAAAGGTGATCCAGTATCAGAAATAATTAAGGCAACACTGCTTACAATAGGAGAAGCCCTTCTCCAGCAATAAATTTTTACGAGCTGATGGTGTAGAAGAAAATTATATATAAGTAAAACCCTACTTGTCTGTTTGTCGTCATCTATAGATATTACATACTTGCAGAATAATTAGATGTCTTATAACTTATAACACTCACCTTCCCGTCTCTGTTTTCGTAGTTCGATCTTTTCAATGAGTGTGTCCTTAAGTACTTTAGCTTCATCTTCGTTTGCGAAGTTGAATGCCGTCATATAATCCTGCAAGAATATTATTATGTGAAACACTCAAATAGAAGACAAAAAGAAACATGTACGTTGCAACGGCAAACTCTTAAGGATTTACGTCTATAGTCCTCTATAATTGGAACATGTGCTTCCAATAAGCTTTTTTTTATAATAATGAACTGAGAAACGGACTTACGGACTGTAAGTTCGTTTTTCACTTCATCAGTAAACGATCTTTTTTTTTTTAAATAAAATTACGGTGACTCTTGGGTAGGGTGAAATTAGGGTACACTCACTATACGACACAAAGCAGTATTAAGCAGTTATTTTACGCTGGCATTCTGTTAGCGCGTGGTCCGGCCCCGGTCGAGCCGACCCATTTGTGCTACAACCATAATATAGCTGCAGCGTGGCTCTACCACGTATAACTTCCAGTCCTACGTGATGGTAAGTGGCTACTGTAGCCCATGGACGCCTGCAGTCAACTTCAAACTAAGAAGGCTACAGACACGTGGTCACCTCTGAGTACTAAGATGGAATGCCTCACAAGCACTAATTATACTGGGTCTCTGTACCCTATAAACTGGAACACAGAAGTGCATGCACAACCCTCTGGGCGGGCAGAAATTGGTTAGTTGGTGATACCTACCCTGACTGACTCCTAGACAGGAAATAAATCCAACCCCTAGTAATAAATCTGCGTATGTAATAAGCTGCGTACAATTTTTTTAATAGAATAAGGGTGACTAACTAGCACACAGTCCACCTGATGGTAAGTGGATGCTGTGGCCCATCCCATCAACATTTATCCTCGATTAAGAATCAAAACGCAGCTGCGTTGTCACCCTTGAGGACTAAGATGGAATGCTTCGTTTCCAGTAAAAAAGGGTCTCTGGATCTCTACACTCACTATCACACATCAGTATTAAACAGCTATTTTACGCTGGTATTCTATGAGAGCGTGGTCCTCTTCCCCGGTCGAGGCGACCCATTCGTGCTTCAACCATAAGTACCCGGTTGACCGAGCTTTGCTCGGTATTTTTCGCTCGGTTTTTTTTTTAATTCGTGTGTTTTGGAAATTATATTTAGATACAAATTACATACTGATGAAATACGAATAATATTTTTGGATCTTAGCGACATAATAGAAAAAACTGAACTGGTTATTTGAATAAAAAATCATGAGTGCAATTAGTTTAATTTAAATTTTCGTGTTTTTTAAAAAATACTAAAAAAGGGCTCGAAATAATAGACTTTCTCAAAAAAAGAAAGGAACTTGAAAAAAAAATTTAAAAAAAGTCGGTCGGTCGGTCTGGGCTCGAATCATGGTATTACGATTTTGTGACCGCCCAGTATACCAATTAAGCTATTTGTAATCATTAATAAATTGCCAAACTTTACCTTCTTATTCTAACGATATTGTAGCAGCTTTTCATTGTCTAAAAACGCGGACAAAAAGACATTTTCTAAGTTTCATTTGCTAGATCGATTTATTGCCCCCGAAACTCCCTGCACACAAAATTTTATGAAAATCGTTGGAGCCGTTTCCGAGATTCCGATATATATATATATATATATATATATATATATATATAAAAAAAAAAAAAAAGTCTCACTTCGTAGACACAACGTTATATACATTCATTAAGACGTAGGTCTTGCCTTGTTCTTGAATCTTAGATTATCTATCGCCTTAGTAGAAAAATACTAAGCGAAAAGACAAGGTTCAGTATAAGGCTTGAAAGATATTAATTGAATCAGATGAAGGAGACAAAAAAGGAATGGTTATGGAGAAATGTGAAAATTTTTCAATGAAATAGATAGCACTAGAAATATAGACTAGAAAATCATTGTTAACAAGAGTGTAGCGGTTTTAATTCTTATCTTAAATCGAAAAAAACAAAAGAAGATTTTTGTTCGAGAGGTTTTTGGTGTTTTTACTTTAAAAAACGTTAACCCCCATACTAGGATTTTCTCCTGTAGTGTGGAGGCAGTTTACAAACATAAATTGCACAGAGACAAACATCCAGACCGGAACAATTATTTGTAGGCCATACAAACACTTCCTCTGTGCGGAATTCGAACCAGCGGGCCCCAACGCCGCAACTCATTGCAAAGCCACTACGCCATGGAGATGTCAAACAAAAGTAACAAGTAACTCAACCAAACACAAAAGGCTTCTATTTTTCATTTAACATGGACAATGGACACATTCAAAGCTGATTTATCTAACTGTTTCATTGGTTATAAAAATGTTGATAAAAATTAGGCTACAATGATGGACAGCGGCGTCTGTTAAAGTAAATCCAGCCTGTAAAAGAGGTCGCCATTCGAATCATACTACATATTATGAGTAATCTTTGAGGGGAGGCCAGCATGAATTACAACCAGCTAAAATGATAAATCAATTCGTCCTAAATTCATATTTGCGATCTCTTTCTCTCTTTAATCTTTAAAGGATTCCGTGCCAAATTTAGGAAAACTGTACACCTATGGAATCACCTCTGTATCTGTCAGATATTTTACACTAAGTGTATCACGTTGATAATGACCGATCACTAATTGCACATATCCTTAGCATACACTTATTCAATTTTATTGTTCATTAATGTAGGTAATGTAGGTGTATCTGTTAATGCGCTTTCGTAAAAAAAGATGCACGTGCACGTAAGTCACTTTAGTATGATTTTTTTTTCATTAAGATCTTGTGGCTTCCGTAGTATAGCAATTTGCTATATTTGTGCACTCGCTAACACACAGACTTATTTAACATAAAAGGATTGCATGCAGCGTCAGACACGCAGTAGAGCCATGCTACGGCTTTAATGTGGCTGTAGCTTGTAGCACTAATGGGTCGGTTTGACCGGGGAAGGACCACGCTCTCACAGAATACCATCGTTAAATAGGAGCTCAATGCTGCTGTGTTTCGTATGATGAGTGTAAAGAACCGGAGACCCTTTTATTGGAAACGAGGCATTCCATCTTAGTCCTTAGAGGCGATAACGCATCTGCAGTTTGATTGTTAATCGAGGATAAATGTAGATGTCTATGGGCCACAGCATCCGCTTACTATCTGATGGACTGTGTGTTCGTATGTCCACATTTATTCTATTTAAAAAAAAAACATAGAAGAGTCGAAATAAAAGCAGACCTTTAAATAGTATTTATATTTTTGCGTAAGACTATGTTTATGCATAAATCATGGCTTCAGCTAGAATTCGAACTTTAATTCTGTGACATAGAAATCATAGTTAGGATGTGACTAACGGAGCCGATACAATATACGTAGGCCGCACTGAAAGTTTTGCGTAACTTATTAATTAAACAAGTTATAAGTATATAAATATATTCATTGTTTTTCGAAGTATTCTCCTTTACATTTTAAACATTTTTTCATATGTTGGAAACATTTTTCAAAATGACTAATAGTCTGGTGGCATGTTTTCAACGTGCTGATTGAACGCCGTCACTGCCTCTTCGGAGCTTATAAAAGTGAAGCCTCTCATCAAATCTTTAATTTTAGGAAAACAAAGAAATCACAGGGTGCAAGGTCCGGACTGACTTTCAGAGGCCCAAAATGTTTTAGTTTTACTGGCGGTGTGCGAAGAAGCATTGTCGTGGTGCAAGAAGATGCTGCTTCTCAGTCTTCTTTCTCGTACTTTTTCAAGAACAGCGGGTAAACAAATGGTGGTGTACCACTCGGCATTAACACTTCTTTGATCTTCAAGTGGGACTGTGTCAACGGGACCCGTGCGCAAGAAAAAAAATGCAATCATTTTTTTTCCTCGCCTGCTTCAATTTTGTCGGTCAGTTCTCGCTTTCAAACACCCGTCCACAAGATTGTTGTTTTTTCTCTGGCTCAAAACAATAAATCCAAGTTTCGTCTCCAGTGGTGATGTCGTAAACAGCATTAGAATGTCCATGGTCGTACTTAAGTAACATCTTTTTGCACCAATTCTGTTTGCACGAGCCTGTTTTTGTTCTGAAATTCATGGGGAATCCAACGACAACAAAGTTTTACTACCTTTTAATTCTTCATGTAAAATTTTTTGACTCTTCCCCCTCTCATATGCGTCTGTTTTCTTCAATTATTTTCTTTACAGTAGCGACATTTTTCTCAGTGGTCGCAGTTGCGGGCCGTCCTTCACGACATTCATCATGTAGAGAAATCCGCCCCCCGCTCAAATTCGGCATACCATCGCTTTACGGTGCTCAGATGAAGTACTTCAAAAAGCATTTTGAAGGCGAATGGCACAATCTTAGGAGAAACACTTTTAAAATCATAAAATATCATCGCTCTAAAATCTTTTCGCGTTAATTCCATTTTCACTGACGAATTTCAAAGTGTGAATGGTAAACAAATGACAGATGATTTTCTGCCTATTTTTTTTTAATTTATAAAGGACTCGTGTAAAAGAATTAATCATTCGAAATTCAAACAGTTCTGAGAAACCGGAATTGCAAAACTTTCAGTGTATGTACCTATATAACGCAAACTTAAGTATGATATGATTGTTTGGAGAATTTCTCAGTGTACGTATGAAGTAAGCATTTGGAGCACTTGAGGTGCTCCACCTTACTCTCCAAAAAAAAATAGCGTTTACTATATACACTGCATGTTAGATAAGTTGCATTTACTGAGCCGTTACATATTTATAACAAACAAAAGAAATCTTAATCATACGCGACAAGCATATTTTTGCATAGTCCAAGTTGCCACACCAAATTAAATTTACATAATGGAAGAGTGACGTAAGCGTCGCGCTTGCCCCTCGGAGGAATCGACGAAGAAATTAGAAAGCTTACTTTGGCATTACGTTTCACGGCTTTATGTTGAAAATAAACAATGCAACGCCAGAATTTATTTATTTAATGTGATTACGTAGTTAGAAACGTGTTTCTATTTTTAATATTGTAATAATTCACAGGCAAGAAACTTAATGAAACGTCTCTCAAACAAAAATGACCGTTTCTTTGATTTTAGTTAATTTATATAATCAATTTCCAAACTTATGATTAAAATGTTTTACAAAACAATTAAAATACTTAAATTCAAAAAGTTCAAATCATCAAAAATATAATGAAAATATGATAGAGCTAGGTGCCATGAAATTTATAGTAATGTTGGAGAAGACAGTACGAAGTTCCTTGATGTCTCTGATCTCTGTTGCAGAGAATCTGTGCAAGTGATTCTATGAGAACATTTACCGGCTACAAAACCTGTATACGTCATTGTAAGGATGGAACGTTCAAGGCACAATTTTCACTCACTTTAAGATAATGCGGTTTTTAATAGATACAGAAAAAGCAAAAACACTGACAAAAAAACTAGAAATGTTTAAAAACTTCGTCTTGCTTAGAATCGAACTGTCTCACATGAATCCGAACAAACTTGCATATTACAAAAAGTAGTTTTTAATTATGTAGCCTAAAGCAGAGATTCCTAAAATGGCTTCATTAAAAATCATCAGGGTTCTGCGAAATTATTTACTTACGCTTGTTAAATAATTACAGTTAGTTACTTAAGTATTATTTCGAAATAGAGCTAAATACGTGATGAGAAGAACCGATTACTACAAGTTTAAGACTCAAAAGTTTAAACTAGAATCTGATTTACGAAAGAAGTCCCGCGGGAATATGCAAACTAAAATGTAAAGTAAGAAATTTGACATATTGTTTGTGATAATGGCTTATCGGCAAAAGGACTTCTTTCATGATAAAGAGAATTTTTAAATGCGGAACTGCAAATAAATTACGTTTTGTAATCAGACCGATTAGTATTTTAAATATTAAATTATTTGTAATTATATACTTAATACATTAATTGTAATCTGTTAAGAATACTAGCAAAGTAAACTAGAAATTCGAGCCAGAAGACACGACCATTATAATAGCTAAATGATAACAATGACGATGGTCTGTGATGATGTCTTGGTCGGATTCGACCACGCCACTTTCTCGCGGTTACGCAAAGCAGAGGCAGGTGATAATATAGTTTACGAGGGTGGATTGAAAAGTACTCGGCCTAACCAAGAAAATAAACACATACTAAATCAGTTATATTTTTATTTTTCTACATAATCACCATCAAGTTCCATACACTTTTGCCACCTCCCCTTTCAAGCATTTAGACCGTTGAAAAAAAATGATTCTTCCTTAGAGTCAAAATATGCGTCTACAGCTGCTTTGACCTCGTCGTTTGTCGAAAATCTTTGACCTCCCAAGTGCTTTTTTAGGTTAGGGAACAGAAAGAAGTCTGATGGTGCCAGATCAGGTAAATACGGCGGATGCGGTAACAGTTCAAAGCCACAGTTGTGAATTTCAGCCATTGACTGTACTGACGTGTGAACACGGGCGTTATCTTGATGAAACAGGACTTTTCTTCAAAGCATTCCTCGACGTTTTTCTTTTATTTCCTCTCGTAAACGACGTAGTAAGGTGCAGTAGTAATCAGAGTTTATAGTCTGACCCCTTTCAAGATAATCAATCATAATCACACCTTTCGAGTCCCAGAATACTGAAGCCATCACCTTATTTGCCGACAAAATCGACTTAGCCTTTTTAGGGGTGGTGAACCAGGTCTTCTCCACTGTTTTGATTGTTGTTTTGTTTCCGGTGTACAGTAATGAACACATGTTTCGTCCATAGTAACAAAACGATTCAAAAAATCATCTGCATCGGCTTCAAATAACTCC